>JBAMHV010000020.1:16052987-16070311 GCA_037177535.1 Pseudomugil gertrudae | reverse complement strand
AGAACAACAAGCCATTTTCATGCATTTGGTCAAAGATGGCTCAAAGATTCATGAGGCCTCGGTTTCACCATCCCTACCTACTCATGATCTTCCTGGGTGGTAGCCCAGCTACCAACCCAGGTTGAAGTATTCTTGCTTAGCGAGTTTTCAGTACTGCAGCATCCGCTCCCAGCTGTCAGGCTCCATACACTTCAACCCGATCATCCCCTCTGTTGCTGTTCTGGCTTTTTATCTCAGCCAGTCTCTGCTTCCACAGCTGTTGCTCCTCTGCTGATTGTGGCTGGGCTAATTGGTGATCAGGTTTGCAGGCTCTCTGAAGCCATCATGTATGTAAACAGCACACCATGCATGATCCACAATAAACCCACAAAACATGCAAACCCAAGACATGCACACACAAAAAAAAGAGTCTCAACAATCCAACCCTGTCACATACACAAAGACAAACTTGTTAAGCAGGTCTTGTAAGAGGTCATTTTTACTAATTGCCTGAAACACAGCCGGAGCATTAGTTAGCCCAAAAGGCATTACCAGATAATCGTAGTGTCCACTAGGCGTATTAAACGCTGTATTCTATTCATCCCCCTATCTGATGCGGACCAGGTGGTATGTTTTCCGTAAATCCAGTTTTGTAAAATGGTGACCTTTTGCAATAGATCCAGAGCTGTGGACATCAGAGGTAGGTGGTAACGGTTCTTGATGGTGAGGTTGTTAAGGTAGTCAATACAGGGCCGAAGGGAGCCATCCTTCTTCTCAACAAAGAAAAACCCAGCCCCAGCTGGGGAGAAAGAAGGTCTGATGAGTTTAGTAGCGAGGGATTCAGATATGTATTGTTCCATGGCTTTCTTTTCGGGTGCAGATAAAGAATACAGACGGTCTCTGGGGGGTGTGGTGCCCGGGAGGAGATCAATCCCACAATCATAGGGATGATGTGGAGGCAAGGCGGTAGCCCTGGTCTTGTTAAATACCTCCTTCAGGTCATGATACTGAGGCGGAACCTGCGAGAGACAAGGATAGTCGGTCTCTAAGGTTTGTGATTCCGTCTTGCCTGTAAGGGGGAATGAACGGAGACAAGTAGTCAGACAGTTGACGCCCCAATTGATGATTGTGCCATCCTGCCAATCTATGTGAGGATTGTGAAGTTGAAGCCAGGTCATGCCAAAAATTACTGGGACCTAGGGTTAGTTAATTATAAGAAAACTGACAGATTCATGATGGCAGTTGTCAAAAACAACCGGTACAGGTTCTGATCTCAGGGTCACTGTCTGTAAAAGATGATCATCCAGTGCACAAACCTGCACAGGTTTAGGCAGATGGGAAAGACTGAGACCCAACTGTTTAGCCAAATTCATGTCCACGAATTTGGCGTCAGAGCCAGAATCAATGAATACGGGTAAAGTATGATCTTGTCCTGCTAACGTGGCCTGAATACAAAAAAACTGGACAGGAGATGGATGAATCCATAAGAGTTTGGCTCAACAGGGTCCGCCTGGCCCCTGATGAGCCTGTCCTTTTGCTGGGCAGAACCGGACTACATGGCCACCTTGCCCACAGTAAAAGCAGTCTGTTAGATAATCTCTGATCCCTCTCTGCTGTGGACAACTTATATCAACCCAACTGCATGGGCTCAGGGTGACTTGAAGACACTGAAGCAGGGCTGGGTGTCTCAGTGGTTGCCAGTGGTTTGGGTTTAAAAGTTGGTCGTAGTGGGCCTGGTTCCCCATCATTGCCCCTTTCTCTCCGTCTTTCCCTTAGGTGCTGGTTGATGCGGACAGCAACATCAATTAACGACTGGAGGTCTTTCGGGGGATCTCTGGCTGCGAGTTCATCCTTAATGCGGTCAGATAGTCCTTGATAAAAAGCATCAAACAGGGCGGAGGCATTCCAAGTGCAGTCTGCCGCAATAGTGCGAAAATCAATGATGTAATCCGTTACTGACCTGCCAGCCTGGGTGAGGGAAAACAGGCTCCTTGACGCCTCTCTTTCAGGTCAAACAGGGTCAAAAATCCGACACAGTTCTTTCGAGAAGCTCCTGAAATCGGTGATCACAGGAGAATCCCGCTTCCACTCCACTGTTCCTCATAACCTAAGGGAAGGGATAAAACATAGGCGGCCTTTGCTCTTTCAGTGGGAAATGAAGATGGTTGCAGCTCGAAAAGCAGCGAGCCATGCGTCAAAAATGCCCGACACTGACCTGGTTCTCCGGCGTATCTCTCTGGGGGTGCCATCCATGGTTCATGACCCGAGTTTACCGTGGAGGCAGGAGTTGGCGCTCGCACATCAGCGGAGTTGGGGCTGGACAGCCTGCTGAGCTGCTTGGTGAGGTCCTTTACATGAGCCATTTAAACCAGCTTCCTGCTGACAAATGCCCCTTCCACTCTACGCTGCCAGTCCTTAGGCTCTGATGGGTCCATTATTATGGCCGGATCATTCTGTCACAAAACGGCAGACCGGACCCAAAAATAATCAGAGAACCAGGAATAGATAAAGATGTAATATTTTTTACAAATTATTTTGGGAAGGCTAGGATGATGATTCCTGGTGACGGTAATCCAAAGAAAAGGAAAGGTGTTACCAGACAGGAAGCAGGCCGAGTTGTAATCCAGGTAAACAGGCAGGGTGTGTATTCCAGACGGCAGGCAGGATTCAGACAGGGGACAGGCAGAGACGTAATCCAGGTAAACAGGCAGGGTTCGTATTCCAGTCGGCAAGCAGGATTCAGACAGGAGACAGGCTGAGACGTAATCCAGGTAAACAGGCAGGGTTAGTATACAGGTTGGCAGACAGGTAAACAGGCTGGATGCATGTAAGAACCAATCAGAAACAATCTGGCAACTCCATGCTGCCACAGACTGCTTAAATGCAGTCTGGCAAAGGTGGAGCAAATGAAAAATCATGGTCAGAGGAGGAAGACAGCATTCAGGGAACGTAGGAATTTCCGACTCCCACAGGTGGAACGTGACAATATCTGTATTCTTCATGTTTGGCCATATGCCTTTTTCTTGTTAAAATTGCTCTACCAGCTCATGTATACACAAACACATATTCTGTCCACTGATTTTACACACCATTTCCTCTTACAGCTTCCAAAAAGCAATAATTTTAGTAGAAATGACTGTGCTTCCAGTAATTTCTAATTGCAGGAGCCTTCATTAAATATACTTGAAAGAACTCAAACACTATTGCAGACATACCAGCAAGCTTGTAATTTTTTGTTTTACAATGTACAATTTACTATATGTAGAAGCAGAAGTAAATTGTAAGCTTTAATTTCTGACTTTAAAAGATATTTTTCAAAATATCTTGGAGTCTTGATAGTTTGTTGCCACTGTTATTCTCACTACTATCCCACTATTATTTTTTACCACAAAATAAAACCTAATTTAGAATTTGCTTTTCTTCTGAACATGTTTATTCAGAAATACCATTTATTCTATATGTTTCTCCAATGAAATGCATGTGGACCCAAATTTTTTTTTTCAAAATCAACCTAAATTTGTGATATTATTGTCATATATTGTGAGATTGAGATATTGAGAAATCACTAAAATGTTCTTCTGGGCAAAAATCAACAAACTCCCTCCAGCTGAGGCTTGAAAGAGTGACCTTCATGCTATGAGGCCATTGTGCTAACCGCTATTAAACCATACAGACCCAAAAGATGTGATGCCTACTATTTCAGAATAATTCCCAAAACATGTTATGAACTATATATACTGTATATAAGTATAAACTGGTGGGTGTTTAAGTGAATTATTCCGATTCACCAGTTTTTCACCAGTTCAGTACACAGACTGAGAAGTCTGGTGGGCCTCGCAGATATAGATTTAAAATAGATTTACTCCTATCTCACAGGTTTTTGTAAGTATGGACACATTCTTCTCAGGGACCCATTAAATAAAATGTGGGGTTCCCTAAAGTTTAAACTTTGGCCCAATACTTTTTAATATGCATGACACATGGGGAAGTTATCAGGAGAGACAGCGCTGATTTTCACAGCTATGCTGATGACGCACAGCTTTATATCATTATGCGTCCTGATGACTTAAGAGTCAGTTAATACTCTTAAATTTTATCTTAGATATACAGTCTTGGATGGAAATGGATTTCTACAGCTCAACCGGGACAAAACAGAAGTTGTAATTATTAGTCCTGAACACATGTGAGATCATTTCATTAGTTACCAAAGTCAAAACCTTCTCAGTGTAAACATCTGGCTGTTCATTTTAATTTGAACTTGGTTTTATTCCACATATTAGAAATGTTACACAAACTGTATTTGATTATCTTAAAAATATCACCTGAAGAGCTAAGTCATGCTTTTATTTTTATTATATCATTGTAATGCCCTGCTCTCTGGTTTTATCAAAAAAGAAGATTTATAACTTATAGTTACTTCAGAACTTGGTAGCACGACTTCTGACGGGGACCAGAGGGTAAAAACACTAAACCAGTTATAAAATAGCTGCAATGACTCCCTGCGTCTTTCAGTATCGATTTGAGGGTTTGTTTAGTGCATGGCTACTCAATTCAGCCCTAAAAGGGCCACAATCCTGCAGAATGTATCTTGCATGAACATAGCTGACTCCAATGAATGAGTCTTTGATAGGCTGTTGGATCCAAAGTCTTAATAGTTTTGGGTATTTTAATTAATCTGACCTGCTTTAGATTATCAGGTCTCGCAGGCACTATGGTCCTCAGGTACCAGCCTTTTGTGGCTTCCAAAGCCAGAACCAAAACTCATTGGGAGGGCTCATTCAAGCACTATGGCATCTAACTGTGGAAAAGCCTGCCAAGGAACATCAGATTCTGGTGTTAATATGTCCCCAAGATATTGTTTCCTCACAGCAGCATCAAACCAAACACTTTTAACCTACCAATACTTTTACATTCTGTTAAGAGACAGTAATTAACACATGGGAGTTCATGTTTATGCAAATTAGAGTTTGGATGGCCATGGGTAATGTGCGTGTACTTTGTTTATGTGCGTTGATGTACATATGACTGTGTGAAAGAAAGCTTTATTTTTCAGATGTAAAAACTGTGTTTATAATGTAAAGCACTTAATGTTGCCCTGTGCATGAAAAGCACTTCAGAAATACATTTTGATTTGATTTGTAATTGCTACCAGTGATTGTTTCCTTGTCAAAAATGAGTTATCCTTGATTGAATTAGATTCTATTCATAATAATAAAAAATAGAAGCGCTACACTTATTTGAAAGGGTCTTTGGAAGGGATGGCTCTTCAACAAGTGGCTGCCTTCAAGGAGCCAAATTGTTCTTCAATGCCAGATTTCTGAAATGACAGGCTCTGGCAAAAGAATTTTTGCTGGACTTACACAGTCAAAATACTTAAATGTCTAAAATGTTGTCAGCAAAGACGAAAGCAACATTCATATTTAGGAGACTACAGGATGACACCATCACAGAGATCAGATGGGGAAATATCTGTGGTTCATTGACAAAGCCATCAACAGCTGATCAGTAACAGCTGATCAGTAAACGGCACAGCAGTCGATCTGTATTCACATGAACTGATCAGCATGATAATTCGCCCTCTAATTGAGCAGGAACAGAACTCAGAGTGGAGATTAAATTTTAAAAAAAAAAATCACATTTTTATAGCAGTGCTTGCATTTATCTGTCTGTATGCAAGTTAGCAATTTTAAGCAAAAAACTTCTGGGTCAGAGTTTTGTTATTTTTTAGGATAATTCTTACTTTAACATATTTCATACCGTTAGAAGAATGGTGGTGCAGCACAGTTGCCTCACAGCAAGGAGGTTATTAGTTTGAGCTAGGCTGGAGAGGTTTGTCCAGTGGCCTTTTTGTGTGGAGTTTGCATGTTCTCTCCATGTATGCGTGGGTTTTCACCAGGTACTCCAGCTTCCTCCCACCCACAAGACAAGCATGTTAGGTTATTAGCTATGGTAAATAAAAGCCTTTCGGACTTGTCGCTTTGGATAATAGCATCTGCCAAATTATCCTCTGAGAATACCTACTGTGCTAATTTATAGAAAAATTACAATAACAGAAATAAAATTCTTAATATGTGGAATAAAGTTTTATTGTAAAAAACATTTATAAATGTTACCTTATGGTTTGGCCAATAAAGAAACAGTGATAGGTATCCATTCCCTGCAGACTCAGTCAGTGTCTTGTCTTTGGAGAGTCTGATAAGGTGTGAACAGACTTAAACATGGTAATTTCTCTTCCAATAATATAGCTCCTCTAAATTTGTAAACGTGCCGCGAGTCTCTTGTCAGCCACAAAAGCCCATTTATATTGCTGTGTTGATAATGATAAAAACTATGTCAAATCTATGTGAAAAAATGATGTAGTCTTTTAATATGCTAGATTATTTAAATAGGCTGTTTGCGTGTGTCATACTGATTAATTTTCAGATCATTATAATGGACTGGTTTAAGTTCATATTTAGATTCTGTAGGTTTTGGTGGAAATAGCAGCGTCTTATAAACAAAAAAAGCAATAGAAAACATAGAAGGGAATGAAACAAGATAGATGAAGCAGAAATAACATTGAGGCATTTTGGAGCTGATTTGCCGTCTATCTATGAGACAATAACTAATGAAAACCCATCAATTAATGCTGGTTGTGTAGAAACACAAGTACCTCAATACAGATGTTTTTATTTTTTTCCCAAGTTTTATTGCAAAAATATAGAATTTGATTAGACACTACAAAAACATCAACACAAACATAATACAAGACAGTCCCAAAGACAAACCAATAGCACATCAATAGCTAGGTATTTTCACTGTGCTTGAATGGATCACAAAACGATTATTCAGTTGCTCAAAACCTTATGCACATGTCACTGAAAACAGAATTATTGTAAATGACCTGGTACATACCTAATAACTGCATACCTGTACACTGAGTGAAGGCTGCACATTTTACCCAGATGTAGGGCCACCCAATAGAAGTACCCATGTTTCACTTCCTGAAAAGCTATTGATGATTGAGAAGTGGTAAAGTCATTTTTGACATGTATCCCCTCCCCTCCACCCTCCTTCAGTAAGGTTGCAGTTGATGCTAAATTTCAGACAAAAATCTCAGTATTATTCCAAAAACATGTGTAATTACTCTTCTCAGCTTTTCATATTACATCAAATTTCTTATATGGCACAAAGTACTACAACCTGTACTACAAAACCTCATAAAACAGCTGTGATGTTGTCTGCTAAAGAGGTGAAATCAGTTCAAGCTTATCCCAAACATCCTTGTGACCAGAAAAAAAGTTCAAAAACTTGAACTTTGTTTGCATCTTGTCTCATCTTATGATTCAAGTGGAAGAAATGCATTTAATCAAGTATTATGCAAAAAGAGCTAGTTAAATACAGTAGTCATATAAAAGCAATAGGAGGATGCTAGTACTACTATTCCCATAACCCTGTTCTCTGGTGCAAAGCCTCATCTTTATTTATGAGGTGTTCGAAGACAACCAAATACTGTTATAAAGAATGCTCATGGATCCTAAAACCATTTAGATGTTTAGTGCAACCTTATATTGTTTTTAAATCCTCATGCTTCTGAATGCAAGTAAAGTTTTTCTTATAGTATCTGGGATCAGGTATTGCTTTTGGTAGAATCCAAGAATCTGGTAGAATCTGGTTTCACATGGTTTAGTCAGTGCTTTTAGTATTGTACCATTTTACCAAACAATCATTCATATGGATGCAAAAACTTCTTAAAGGAATTTTTGTGATAACATTGTATTCTTTAAAATCATCTAACCTGCCGATTTAAGCCAAATGCAATATGTTAAACAAAAAATTTAACAGAGTGGTAGATACTGGTTTGCTGTGGTTTCCTCTATCCATCTAAATGAGAAATGCAAAGATTAAATCATGCCATTGCAAAAGTGCTCAGGACAAATAGTTTTATGAAGATATTTTTTCATCGAAACACTTATAAGTTAAATTGTGTCTTGTTAGCAATGTCAACAAATAAATGCCGGATTTTATCTTTATTTTTTTTTGTATACTTTTTGCATGAGACTGTGTTAATTCTGACATAAACCCCACAGTAATAGACTAAATATCTGGCAGAAGGTTGTTGACATCAAGAGTGTGATATTGATCTGTTACAAAGTCAACATGTCAACAGATGTTTGCCAAACCCTGCTCTTATGCCCTGAAGATGTGATATTGTGCTACACACAATAAAATAGTGCATTATATTAATGCCAACATTGTTTGGGTTTCTTAAAAATGTTGCCAATAGTTGTGCTTAGCTGTCAAATTTCACACCATGACAAGCATTGATAAGATTAAATGATATAATGAGCAACACAGTAATCATATAGTAAATTATTAAAAACAACACAAAAAAAAGAAAGTAATTCACCTGTAGACATTTTAGTCAGACAAAAGGGCAACATTTTTTTTAATAAAGTGCAAATTAAATTAGTTCCAACATACAAACTGTCTGACATTCTTCTTATTGCCTGTAAATATTATTGGCAAAGTCAGTGTCATTAAAAAGCTGGGGTACAATTGGACCAAAGCATTTTGACAGGAGAAGAAACAATGGTGCTCAGAAGATGCGAGGCACTTATAAGGGTGTTATATTAACCAATTTTTCATGCACCACACATGGGTTTAAGTTGGAAAATTAAGCTTGTAAAGGTTGTAAAACAGCTTATAATAGGAATTTGGTAAGAACCGAGACATTGTGAAACTTTAGAAAAAAAGCGCAGAATATTATTGTGCCTTAGGATGCATCAACTGAATATTATAAGCACCCAGCAGATACTTTTTCCTGTACATGCCTTATATTGTGTAATTACTGATGCATGCCCCTTAAATACCTGCATAGCCACAGAAGTCTACATAAACAGTTTTACTGCCAAAAACGTGGTTCCATTTTTTTAATAATATAAAAAAGTCAACTGTCATTAAAACCAAATGAACCACTTAATTTGTGTTAAAAAAAAGACACCCATCTAAATGACTGTAATTCTCCAAAGCTAATAAATAAAATCAAGCATACAAATAGAAAAAATGGCTCAGCCAAAAAGGAATAAATGTAGACTAGCGAGACTATGCAGACATTTATCATCCAACCAAACTTTCACCGAAATAGAACATTTTGACTCTTAGACACACAAATCCTTGTAAAATTTCAAGTGTGATCCAAGCCCCCCCCCCTTTACATTCGATCATCTAAGTATAATCTTGAAGAAGGTGAAAGAGACACAATTATAGCAAGTCAAGTTATCCCATGAAAAGTCGACCCATACTAACATGTGAGCATCAATTTGAAAGTTTAAAAGTCAAACATGCACCTTGAAAAGGCAAAATATGCCTTTAAAACCTTACATTCTTCTTGTGTGCTTGTCATATGGTCAAGTGATACCATCTCTTAAAAACTATCTTTACAATCTCTTTGTGTTTTCATCTTATTCCCTGGCACTACAGTATACTGACCAAGAAAAATATAAGCATGTCATCTGCAAAGATGTAGAGTGAGAAGTAAGATTCTGCTTAGGTGGACACAACCGTCAAAGGGGTCACGTTTTAGAAAGAAAGCACAGAGTAGGAATTATTCAACACCAAAGACAAGTAAAGCACAAGCTTAATCACTGACATCATTTCTTTTTGATCTTTAGACTGAACAATATAATCCCTGTGCATCCGTCTTCCATACGTGGTCAGGAAGAGCATATGTTGCCATCTCATTTAGGGTCAGTGAAAATATTTAAGCCTTGCACCAAAACTGTAACTGAAACAGTCATCAACAATGTAAAATAAACAATCTTTCTGCACATGTTTTTGATGACCCTTATATAGGACATGTGTGCTGGTTGGCCTCATCAAGAGGTTGAGGTCTAGATCAGTAGAATGCAGTAGAATTGCAAATGTCACCATTTGTTTATCTGTACTACACTGAGATGCACGAATAATACCAACTTGTCCAAATGATGGTAGACAGAAGATCAATGCTCCCTGCTTTAAATTTATAATACATTATATACATGAAAGACATATAGGCAAAGCTGCTCAGTAATCCAAGACAGTATTATAAGGAAACAAACTATACACATAAATTTTTGCTATTTTTTTGACCAGTATAAATAAATAAATGATTATCCAGTTGATCAATATTGCCTCCGTATTTTTAGCAGTCCTGTTAGAATGAGGTTTACTACGGTGTGGCAGATGTGTGTATGAGTGATCCTCTGCGGCCTGGTGACCTAAACAGATTGCTGAGGGTTTCCTGTGGTACCTGAAGGTTGTGTGTTCTCAGTGAAGGCTTGTGGAAGAGCTGAGTGAACTCTGGACCGGAGAAGGCGGCTTTGGAGTCCTCGTGGAGGTTCCAAGAGAAAAACCAGTGAATGATCCCTTTAAGGATCCTCTCAGGATTGACTGACCTTTCCAAGAACTTTCCTTTACAGTCTGCTCTAAATGAACTGGTCCTGGGTTG
Source organism: Pseudomugil gertrudae (assembly GCA_037177535.1). Taxonomy (NCBI): domain Eukaryota; kingdom Metazoa; phylum Chordata; class Actinopteri; order Atheriniformes; family Pseudomugilidae; genus Pseudomugil; species Pseudomugil gertrudae. Next base: position 16,059,864 of record JBAMHV010000020.1, on the reverse strand, counting down.
TTGTGCTGGAAGCAACATTTCCATTTTAAATAAAATATGCTACTGAAGAGCCTGTGTGAAGAGTCAAGAGTCCAAGCGGTGGAGGTCTTAAAGTCAGAGGAAAGGTTCCAGTTTTACCTTACAATTAAGACAATTAGTTTGACTGAGTCTGAAGTAAACTATGGAAGATATGAGGTATTGATGGAAACTGAATGAATGTTCCTTGCATCTGATTTCACATGCCACGTGTCCAGTTTATAAAGCAGTTGTAGATTAGAAGCCATGTAATTTTGATTGTTGGATAGTTGGGTAACTCTTGTGAAAGATTCAAGATATCCGCAAATGTTTTTAAACTTTTAAATCGGTCAGCTGACAATCTTTTTTACAATCTGTGGCTTTATTCAAAGGCTAGTTTTAAGGACCAGAATGGGTATTGCCACATTCTACTATTGTAATACATTCAGTCATAAGGGCATATTTAGTCTACTTATGCCTAATCATTTGCATCTTTTAAAACATCCATTTTTCTTTAACCTCATTGAGAGCCTGTTAAAGTTCAGCATCTTTAACAAGGCAGATCACATTATATGAATACTGTCTTGAATTGTTTTTAAGATCATTACATATATAACTAATGTGAACCTAGATTTTACATCTGATGTGCAGTAGGATCATTCCTCAAGTTTTGTGCCACAAATATTTTTTAAAGACCGCAAAATAAAAACAAAGCACATCAACATGACAAAAGAAAAAGATGAAGGAAGATTTTGCTCTTGGTCCCTGCCTGAGAATGCTGTTCAGTTTAACTGCTTTTTCTAATGGAAATGTACTTCCAGAGACAATTACCAGAGAATAAACTAGTTCAGTTCAGATCATCTGGGCTCAGTTCACCTGAGACAGGTTAAAAAAGTTCAGTTTGAGCCTGTTTAATGAAACTCCCATTGAGATGCAACCAAAAAAGTGAAGGGTCAGATGCAAGGGCTTTGTTTTCATCCAAGCAGTGCAACGATTGAAAGAATCCTTTCAAGTCACACAAATGGGACAACTACAATGAAAGCATCCCATGAGCTCAGTTCAGATCATTATCATTCTCCTCCACATAGCACCACTCAGTCCAGTTCAGTTTGGTTTTAGGGCTGCAATATCAAATATCTCCAGTGACACCAGAGGCAAATTCCACACACAAAAACCATTGAATCATGGATCATCCAGTGCAGGTCCACAGAACGCTGCATCTCTTTGTCTGCAGAAAGTGCTAAGCCGCTGTAGGTCCAACAGTACTTTGATTACATACTAGGCCCATATATCGTATTTACGTATGTGCAGGTATGGATGTATGGATGTGTGGATGCCTGTACACGTGCATCAGATGTTTACAGCAGAATTAGTGTTATTCATATGGACTCTCATCTCCTGAATACTTGTGATAATTTTTTTCTGATGTCCAGCCAAGTTCACTCCTACTCTTCGGAGGTCCCTAAAAATAAAAAAAGAAAAAAAAAATCAGCACAAAACAGGTAAATATTTTCAGGAAATCTTTAAAAAAACAAAAGGTATGTTGTTTTGCTGAAAAGCTTCAAATAAAAAGAAAATAAATGAGAAAAATGGATTATAAGTGTTTTAAAAAGTTTGATTTTCAATAGTTTTGTTACAAGCAAGATCAATATGCAATTCCATCTAAGTTCTTACATATATCCTGATCTAAACCATTAAAAGGCTGTTGATAAGACGTTTATGGATCACTGATTTATGCATGCATGTCATACTGATTTTCTGTAGCTGTGAATCCATCTGTTTAAAAGCTCAGTGTTCTGCAGATTATCTTACAAGCTTGCAATCCTAATCTTATACTTTCATTTTGCATGGAACATTGCATTTTGATCAGATACTGCATTTGCAAAGAAAGAAAAAAAACAAAAATGGAACCGAAGAAGCAAAAGAAAGACAAGAAAAATGTTTCAAAACTAGAAGAATATACCTAAACCTGTATGTTTGTATGTAGGTGGTCTTACTCTGATGTCATCTGAGCCACCGTTTCCAGTGAGGAATATCCTCCCTCCATGAAGAGTTCAGTGTAACGCCCCATCTTGATTGAATCTAGCCACTCTCCTACAGTCTGGCTTTGACTGCTGCAGTCTCCCTCTACACTAGCATGTTCCACTAACAGGTTGGAAACTCTATGCACAGATAAAGAGATCACAACAAGAGAGAGATTGTAATTGTAAAAGAATCATCTAAACACATCTATGACTGACAGGATGTGGATAAACTAGATTAAACAAAGCGTTTCTGCTTCATTAATGTGAAAAATACAAGCTGGATTCACACATTCATTTCAGAGCCCTCAGATGAACACGACGGTCCTTACAGTTTACCTGTGAGGCTTCACTGCTAATGCTAGTTATGCACGATCACACAAAGCTGAAAGTGCTTTCCTGCCCACAACTCTTTGTCATTCAGCTCACTCGTCGTGCTGACAAATAGAACTCCCCATGCTATCAAATGAAATATTCACAGTGGCTAACAATATTTTCCACACTACAGCAGGAACATGAGGCTGGCGTGGAGAAAGGACTGGCCTTGCTGGTGTCCCCTTTAATCTTGGCAACTGTCATATGTCATTGCAAGGCTATTAGATATGGAAGGGATGTATTAAGCATTCTCCTCTTCAGATGAAATGAGAACTGTACTTAAGATCTAACATTATTTCATTATCTAAGCAAAGAAAGCAGGGTTATGAGGTGTCTGGAAAGAATGGCTGCTTCACAGCACTTCATTCCATTATATATTGATGCAATGCACACACAAAGAAGGGGAAATACTAAAAGAGCAACAAAATGTATGAAAATCAAAGGGCACCCCACTGAGCTGCGTTTATTCATGTCGCTACTGACTTAAAGCGGCAAGAGACAATGTCCATCTTGATTTAATTATTCAGCCACACTTCAACAGACTACTTAAGCTTGATTTAAATTATGGTGAGTCTATAGGCTTCGAGTGCCTACGAGTTCAATTTACATTTGAATGAATAGGAAAATTATTATACAGCACTTTCAGGGTTCAACAGTTATCTAGAAGTGTACCCACGGCATTTAAATCCCACATTATTTTAAGTTGAGAAACATAATCTCACATTAAGCACAATTTAAATAAACAAAATAATTAAATGAACTAAACCAAATTAAAATAACGCTGTTTTTAAGCTTGGATTTCGCATTGGAACACACTGCTTTTGCAAGATAAAGTAGTCTGGATGTGTTGCTTGACATCCTGCAATACCTGTGTGAAGAGTTGACCAGCTTTTTTAATGAGCTAGGGTTGCGAATGAGTTTGTCAAGTAGACAAACAATCTCATCAAACTTGGGGCGGCTGCTGCGTTCTCGCTGCCAGCAGTCCATCATCAAGTGGTACAGGGCCTCAGGGCAGTCCATAGGACCTGGTAACCTATAACTCTCCTCCACTGCTTTTATTACCTGTAGATGGATATGGGAGAAAGATAGACCAAGGTTAGTCTTTCTTAAAATCTATGCAATGTTACATTACTTTAGGGCAACTAAAATTGATTTTTTATATTTAAAAGAAACAAAAAGATCATTGTATGTTTTTTCTTATAGCTTTAAATAGATTATGTAATCCTAATAAAACCACATATGCAGCAGGTGAATTAGAACCTGATTTAACAAAAAGTATGCCATCAAAAGGTACAGGATGGATATATTCTGAGGTAATGGAGGACATGTTTTGAAAGTGGACTAGTAATAACGTTTCCACAGCAGGACTACGACACACTCCAGTAAGGTAATGCTACTTTGAAATTGAGTTCTCCTGGGCAAGATCCTAAATCCTGATACTTGCAAAAGAGTTGCACCTGTTCTCCATCTGACCTCAAACTTCAACTTCCATGAAGTTAGCGAGAAACAAACAACCCCACTTTGAGGATCAAGCAACATAAAAAGGCATTATTTGTTTATACCATCTGCAGCAGTCCGGTTTATCATGAGAGAAGATGCAGCTCAAAAATCAGATTTTTTTTCTTTTTTGGGAAGGGGTGCTGGATGAATAATAAATAAACCTCATCTCTTTTCGTTAGACCCTGCAGTGGAAAGCAAGCTGGAGTTTTCAGCATGATCCTGCCAATGCAAGCCACAGCAGGGAATTGATTTGTTGAGTTCATGACCGACTTTTTCTGAGAATTTAACTCCAGTAAAGACCAGCATAATAGCATTCCAATATAAAAGCATGTGTATGGGAGCATGCATACATCCACACCAGCTAAAGCAAAAGAGAGATGCACAGCATCAAATCACTGCGTGCTGAGAGAGAGAAGAACTACACTTTAGCAAACTGGCAGGGAGGACAGATCAGTAACCCAAGAGGAAGCAAGACAGTAAGGGTGGAAGAGAAGCAGGAAGAGTAGATACAGAGATCACATTTTATAGACGAGAGGGGACAAGAGTGAGAGTGGAGGAATGGGAAACAGAAGGAGACAGCTTAGAGAAAGAATCTGAGAGCCTGTACTTTCTTGTGCAGATCAGAGAAAATCCAGCATAACGCTTTCAATTAAACATCAAACGCCTCCTTCTCCTTTCCTCTCATCCTCATCTTCCCTCCTCTCCTACTCCTCTCCAGTCTTTGAGATGAGTAGCCTAAGAACCAAAAAGGAGGGCGGAGTCTCAAGCAGGGGATAGAGAGGTCACTTACAGGCTGTGGGCAGATATGCTGCCTGCGCGAGTGGGTGGGATGCAAGTTTATATGTATGGTATAATGTGAATCAAATGCTACATGCTTAGAGTAATAATCTTTGCTAGTGCTACCAAATTTTAAATGGGTCAATAATAACAATAACAACAATAATAATAACAATAACATTAATAATATTAAGCAATAACATCACCAACAACAATTATTATTAGTATTATTACAGTGAGGGAAATTATCACATAGCCATTAGGTAATCTGGCATGAAACTTACGTCTTGATTGGACATCTCCCAGTAAGGCCTTTCTCCATATAACATCACCTCCCACATGACAATGCCATAACTCCATACGTCGCTAGCTGAAGTGAACTTCCTGTAAGCAATCGCCTCTGGAGCTGTCCAGCGGATAGGGATCTTCCCACCCTGTTACAAAGGCAATTATTTTTTTACTAATTTGTGCAGAAATATAAGTATTTAAACCTATAACATTTAGTCATTTTGAGCTAAAAATGAACACATTTTGATTGTATACAGTAAGCATCAAAAGTCTGATCTGGTAGGAAGTGGATATAATCTCTCAGGAAAAGTAGTCTGCCAGGAACTTGAATGCTTTGTCAGAGAAGCAGAGAGAAGAGCTTAGCTGATTGCAGCAACTGAGAACACAAACCCCACAAAGGCTACTAGTGCAACATCCCCATCAGTCCATCAGTACAGACCATAGAGGAAGTTATGTGCATGCAATTAGAAACTAATCTCCAGGGCTGCTAACTAAGCTAAAGGCTATTACAACCAGGTCAGCTGTTCTTCTGCCTTTTACAGGCCAACTGTTGAAAAACTGACAATGAATAAAATCTGTTTTAGCTAAGGTGATGAAAAGATTTAATCAATGAAATCAAACCCTGATTCAGCATTTCAAATTCTTCAGGCAAACCAAAACTAAAAGTAAGATGGAAAATAAATACAGAAGCAGGGGACATGACAAGGTTTGAGAACACCATCTTCCTTTTTATTTTTTGTAATTATTAATTTAAATAATCAACAATCTACATGTAGAACGGGTTTGATGCCACACTTTAACAAATAATTAGTGTTTAAATTCAGCTGCAGTCAGATGCAACAAAAGTCAATGTTTGGTCACAAAAAACTGCAAACATTCACGTCTTCCGCTAATGAATACCCATTTAGTAGCACATTTGCGACTGACAATTTTCACGTTCTTGAACAAACTCCCTATCAAAGCTGTCGGGGTTCTGAGATTGCTCTCTTTTCTTTACGGGCATAAAAATGAAAAGTTCACGGGGAGGCTGCCGACTTCCACAGGATGTGTGACACGCTCTCAGCTGACAAGTACTGAAATTAGCTTGATGCTCTATTGATGAACACAGCAGCAGGATGTTGCAGGGTCTGATTATTTGGAGGATGGGAATGATGTTATCCCTACTTGTCAGGAAAGGAGGGCTCAATAACGATAGAAAGCAAGAGGAGCAAGAGGAGATGCGGCCTGGAAGTGAGAGGTGACTGACAGGATATGCAGCGCTGAGGCAGCAAGACTCAGTGCTAATTGAGTGTTGTGGAGACTGAGTCGAGTACTAATTAGTCTTCTCCAGCAGGAAGCAGCCCGTCTCCGGTTGATGGGACTCAGCCAATGATACACAACTCAACTTCAAGTCTTATGCTGTAGTCTGCGGCATTGCATGAGACCACACATGAATTTTGGCTTCGTTGTGTCAGAGTATCCCACCTAATGCAAAGTTTGATAAACAACATGCAGATAAACACCAGATTACAAATACAGATTTCAAGATGACAATGTAGTCTTTTCTTGTGCTGATACAATAAGATGAAAAAAAAATAATCGGAGTAGCTTTTCTTTGTTTTTCTGTTTGATTTAAACTTAACGTATCTGCATTATAGACAATTCTTAAGACTAAGGAAGCAATTTAAAGATGCAAAGCAAACACTGTGGACCTAATTAGTTAGCATGGGAATCAGAGACGGCTGCAAGGTGCCATGGTTAGCTCTGTGGCCTCACAGCAAGAAGGTTGCCGGTTCGAGCCTCAGTTGGGGTAAACCAGGGTTCTTTCTGTGAGGAGTTTGCATGTTCTCCCCGTGTTATCCCCCCGTTCTCTCCGGGTACTCCGGCTTCCTCCCACAGTCTAAAGACATGCACCTTGGGGATAGGCTGATTGGAGACTCTAA
>JBAMHV010000020.1:16016734-16047931 GCA_037177535.1 Pseudomugil gertrudae | reverse complement strand
CTGTATGTGATTGTATTTGCATTTCTGTTTTGTATTTAATTGTTTTTATTTATTTTACCGAAATAAAATCATTCATTTATTCATTATGGCAATAGTAACATTTAATGTGAAATGTATATAAAAATCATCCACTTGATTCAGGTGTCCCCCAACTCACATACTGCAGTGGATAATCAGCAAAGTTCGGTTTAGACCATGCAGCTAATTCTAATAGGAAAAAAAACATGAATAAGTGCAATGCTGTCATTTATTTCTGCAAAAAGCAGATCAGGTCTCATATTAGGCCAGACCTAATAAGATTGTCATAGCAGATTGTTACATAAAAAGCAGCAGGGTTCCTCATTCAGACATTTAGCTCACACGGTCAGTAGCAGTCAGATTTATGGAAAGCAGCACGTGTTTGGAATGAGCTTTACTTTTCTACCAGTGACTGTTCTCATTGTTAGTTTAAGCTTCAGCTCCCTCCAATCCAAATTTGAACTTTCCAACCTTCCTCTTATCCATCCTTCATTTCTACAGCCCACATGTAGCTACAGCAGAATACTCCACTTCCCCTAATGGTTTCAACTTCTGTTTCCATCACTACTACAACTCCTTCTTCCATCCGCCCACAGCAGAACATCCCACTTACATGTGAAATGTGATGCTAAGCCAAAAAAGAGTGAGTTATGAGGGTTAGAGTCCATTGTCCAAGGCAGTGACAGCTAATTCAGGACCCGGTCCAGCCCTCTGGTTTCCTCACGACTGTGCCATTTATACTAGCCTCAGTACACCAGCCATCCATGTAATTACTTCACAGGGTTTTCTGTGCTTCTTCGCCTGCTGGTCCACAATTTCCCTACTTCCCTTTTGCCATCTAGGTTTATTACCCGTGGCACATAGTACAGTTGTGTCAGCGTTTTCCTCTGACCACAGCTCTGTCTCTGTAAACTGTCTCTCAGCATCTTCCTCTTCCATAAAGTCCCAGTAAAACATCATATTCAGCTAGGGGCTGTGCTCTTTTTCAAGTACACCTACACCTAGGAGCAGCAGCATCACCAGTCATTGCTCTATTAGCCATCTGCCGCAAGAATTTACCCCCCACCAATATGATTTAAGCCTAACATGAGGATTATTGCCATCACCTTCTCCTCAAAGTGAAGTGTAGTCTGCACCATCAGACAATATATTTGGTTTTTACAATACTTTTACATTTTCTAGCAAATGATCAATGCAACATTTATGGCAGGAGAGCATTTGCAAACCTATACCTTGCACAAGATTGTCTCCTGCCTAACTACCAGTATGTTGTCTCAGCTTTAATACTGGCATTTAGCTAAATTAAATGGAAATTAGAAATTTTGTAAAATTGAAGAGTGATTTGGCAAAAGAAAGAACATTAAATAATGTGGCAAATGGATTATTTTCCAATACAATAGCAAATAAATGTGACTGATACACCTGTTAACTTTACTTGCACCTTTTGTTTTAAATAATTCGCCCAACAAAAGACTTTAAGCCAACATTTATCTCCTGTGAGTTTCTGCATGAAGATCTTAAATAAAAAGAGCTTTGGTGGACATACTAATGTTGCATATCAATCCATCTTCATCCACACATCTTTATCTCTATAAAGAAAGCTGCTTTTATTATTTTTATTTCACATCTGTAATAACGTCACTTCCATTTATGCATGAGTAAGTTGTTCCCTACTTTCCTGTTTGTTTCTTACATTTTCAATCTAATGAAGTCTTTTAGCACAACTATGACCCTAATCTGACTAATTTTACTTTCAATAAAGCCAACAATATGCTTAAGATATTTCCTTTCAGCCAACTTTAACTCTACTCTACTTCTTCCTCCGGTAATTACCATATTGTCCTCTTCTTTTCATACTTGCCCTTCCCTAAATCCTCGCAGCCATCCCCTTCCTTCTCCCTCACTTTCTCCTGACCTTTTTTCCTTATAAATTCTTCTTCAGTCCCATCCTACCTTGAGGAAGGTGTCTAGTGAGCCGTTCTCCATGTATTCAGTGATGATCATGACAGGCTTGCCTAAGAATGAACCACAAAATAAACCTCAATTATTTAAAACATAATACATTTCAGAAAAAAGTTTAGCCATACTTTTACAAAAGTGGGTATGCAAACCTTTTTTATTTCTTCAAAAAAGTGTGACATAATGTAGATATTTGAAACAGAAGGAAATCAGACGGCTTTAATTGAATGCATTGTGTTTACGGCCATCGGTCCTCTCCAGATCAAGATCAAGGCTACAGATTTTTGGGAATTCTCGAAGTATGAAGGCAGGTTTTGTTTTTAACTACACTTCCAAGGTTTCTGATGGTTCGTACATTTCATATAAGAAGCTGTAAGATCTCATAATTAGCAAAAAACAACAAAATCAGAAAAAAGTGTTATGGATAGAAAACAACTTCTGTAACTCATTAATTGTATTTAAAATGAGCTTTTTTCTTCCTGTTGCCTTTTGGGAAGTGCGGCTAATAGTATTTTGACTCTCTTTATACTTTTAATATGGTAATATTTTATTAAAGAACATAAAAGGAAACTTCTTGTGCATTTACTTCTAATCAAGTTAAAGATTTATCCGATTATCAGAGCATTTTCAAGATTTAAAAGAATTTTGATTAAGTAGTTATGGGACCGTTTACAGTGAAAAGGAATACACTATTAGAGTGCATTATTATTTTACAGTTACTGTAAATCAATTATTTAAGTAGTTCTTGCAGTCCTTTTGATTTAAAATAGTCATACCAAATTTCTAATAATAGATTAAATATGTTATTCATTGAAAATTGAAAGCAAAACTGGTCTAATCGCTACTTCTCTCTGTGGCGACGGTCAAAGTGAAAAGACGCAAAAAAGGTGGAAATTTCAAAACTATTTTGTATTACTTAGTTGCTTATTGCTAAATGACAACTTCTTACTGAAGTCAATATTTCTTCCAGCTGAAATGAGCTAGCTTAACCTAACTGCTTCATCATCTGAGTAATTCTCTAGACAAATAAATAAATAAATCCCAGCAGTGTCTGAGAAGTTGAACAAAGTTTTAGAACAAATCGATCAAATCTGTCTATATTTTCATTCTTCTTACATAAAGTGAAATTAAATCAAAGATAATTTAAATTTTATTTAATTCATATTAGAGGGAAGTTTTTAGTTTGTTTGTTTTAATTGCTACACTTTTTTCAGTTTTTCCAATAATTACCAAAATGTATTTGTAAAATAAAATGTTGATATGCTATGACATGGGAGTCCCACAGGTTGCAGGAAGGCCTAAAAGATTGTTTTGCATCTTGCCAGAAGTGTGTGTACTTACTCTTTGTGACCACCCCTTCCAGACGGATGATGTTTGGATGGTTAAACTGGCCCATTATTGAAGCCTCCCACAGGAAGTCGCGTCTCTGCTGTTCTGTGTAGCCTGCTTTTAAGGTCTTAATGGCAACCTGGATCTCTCTTTTTCCAGGCAGCCTTAAGGGTCCACTACACACCTCACCGAACTCCCCTGAAGATTAAAAATAGTAAAAAGAACAGAGTTTGAGTGTGACTCAAAAGTTTAAATAACCTTGACATGAAGATAAAAAATCTAATAATTAATCAATTCCAGCCTAATTTCAACATGGCTTACAATATACAGAACAAGTCAAAAAGTTAGACATACTTTCCTATTAAATCCTATAAGAAAATGTGTCCAAACTTTTGACTCGTAGTGTATTGCTGAACTGCTAATTGATGATTTTATATGAAACCTAAAACATAGTTTTAACAGGCATGTTATGTTTCTATTTAAAGACATATAGCAATTGCAGATAACTTCTTTTGTTTGTGTTCGGTGAATGCAGCATTTTCACTGCTTAATTGCTGGACAGGATTTGCCTTTATATGATGAAAAATACACCCTATAAGCCACAATAAAAACCCAGAAGTTGTGAGGTAAATTCTATGCAACATGACAGAATCAGACTTGATTTATTTTCCTATTAAAAAGGCAATTTAATCGAGTATCGGCCTGATATTAATTTTTCAGGACAACAAACATGTTCAGTGTAGTGGCTCAGAATAAGACCGATGTATTCTGTGTCTTGTTATTCGTCTAAATCAGCCTTAAGTCTGTGTGGAAAGAGAATCCATGCATTTATAAGCTACTCACAGACAGACACGCCTATATACGGTAACGTCGCGATTTTACTCACCAGCACCAATGATCCTTTCAATAGAGATGAATGAGACGTCAATCTCCTGTGCAAATTCATGCACTGCCTGGTTAGGATCCTCATAGGTGAGGGGATCAATGTATGTACGCACTCCAGGGAATTTAACTGCAGTGACAACACACATGACTTCTAAATGGCAATGATGTCATTTAGCAAACTGGCATTTAGCTAGGCTTGTATCCACAGCATATTCCAAACAATGCAGCCTTAAATTCATGCACAACAAAATAACAACATGGTCACATTTGAGATTTTGCTTCCTTTGCAACATTTCAAAGTTATTTTTACTGTAGCTGTTCGCATCAACATCACAACTCATTTGCAATTATGAGTGTTGGCACTTTGCTGAGCTATGTAATTTGCATATTAACGTGCATAATCTGCTGGGAAGTGACAAGAGTTTGGTACTGGAGGCTTTTGGTCAACGCAACTGACAAACCAACCAACTATAATTGCATGCAAACAGACTTTGGCTCCATGCAACCTAGTCATACTCCAGAGAGCAAACAGCTCAATTGCCTTGGTTGATGAAGATTTAGCTCTTGATAATTTTTTAAATGCAGATTATCTCAATTCAAAGAATAACAAAATCAAGAAGTGTTGGCCTTCAAAATCCAAAAAAACCATGGTGTGGATGGGTGTCTGGAATACACCAGCCATACACACATATACATACACATATATATATATATATATATGTGTATGTATATATGTATATATGTATGTATGTGTGTGCATGTGTGTTTCTGGAAGCAATGAACTCATTACAGTTTCCTCAGAGGCCAACAGATGGATGGCAGGGTGCGAAGCAAAAAAATGTGGACAAATATACTGAGCTGTCACAGCCTATAAAGCAGCATTGCTTTATGAGTTCTCTTCTGACATTGCTGCCAGTCAGAAAATAGCTTCTGGCACACACTACTGTCATTGCTACTGGTAGCACACATCCATGTTTATGGAAATGAAAAAACTGACAGAGACATGACCACTATCTGAACCCTCTGCTGAACATGCAGTGTAAACTTGGGGTGAACTTATGTGAACTTTTGCATACATGCAAACATACACACAAAGAATATATAACAAACAGAACTTATGAAGGAATTTGGGCTTTTCTGACTTACTGTGACCATTGTGAAAGTGCATCTTTTCCTCCTCAGGATCCTGTTTTGCTTTGCTGTAGCCACATCTCCTAAAAAAAGAATGCAAATATACCAGTGTGAGTGGGGTGCTTCGGCATTAAGTAGAATTATTCCACATGTTTCAATAACTCACTCAAAACATAAATCAGTGAGAACATTATGACTAAGGGGTTTTAATATAAAGAAAAAAAACCTCATATTTAAAAGAAGAAGGTTTCAGGACATCAATTGCAAAAAGTCATGATGGAATTATTTTTTCTCTAAATTAATCTATTGCAGGAAACTGGCAGAACATATTAGGTACAATAAAATTATTTTTGTGTAAATGGTAAGCATGTCAAAAAATAGCCAAGGCAGAAAAACACTAACCCTGGTGAACACAGGGCACAGTCCCACTTGCATCCAAGTGCAAAATAAGCTTTTTATTTTCTCAGTCTCCTAACGCATGTTTCAAGCTCTTCAAAAGGGTTGCTGAAAAAGCATAAACCTGCTAGGTTTTTTTGACGTAAGCAAAATAATGCAATTTTCAAATATTTCATTTTAAAAATAGCTAACGTCAACAAAAAATAATAATGGTTGTTGGTGAAAAATATACTATTATGGCTGTGAAGTATAAAAATATCAACATTTTGAGGTGGATGTTTGCACTGCTTTGTATTTTGTCCAGGTTTGTTAAAACATCTGTGCATGACTGTTTGCAGTATCTTGGATTATATTTGCGTGGCTTGTGGCTGTGCATGAATGCACGTATGTCTGGTTAAGCGCCGAAAGCTTCTGCATGTCAATATTTAGACAAATGACATTAGAGATAATCACAGCTAACAGATTAAAGAGGAATGATTATTTTAAATGGAATGCTACAAGCAAACACCACTGACAAACAGATTTTCTGTGTTTGCAGAATGAATTAACTGATTTACTTTAATTTATTTCTAAAAGGCATCTTAATGTTTAATTTGGATTTTTTTGTTTTTTTTTGTAGTAAAATACAAATAAAGATAGCACACAAACACAGATGCAGCATACAGGAATCTTGTCCAAGCTTTTTTTCCATCACACAGCTCCGTTTGTCAGCCAGGATTGGCTACAAGGGTTTGCAGTGGACAGCTGGAAATTTGGAGCGAGGGGAGTATGTGTGCCAGCCGGAGGGTCTTAGTTTGCTGGATAAGTTGAGTCAAGGGGTCGACTTGTGCTTATTACAGAGCTTCCTCTCAAACATCATGCATGTGTGAATGCAGGCATATGAACTCTGTACACATCAGTGTATATGTGGCATCATCTTCACATGTGTGTGGGATGTGCATGTGCAGCATGTGCAGTCTGGCGAGTCACGCATGAAGAAGGGTGATGGGGGGGAGCGGTGCATTGGCTAGAGGGGGATGTGGTGCCCGTGTCCCAAATCCATCACCAGAAACTGTGGCATTCCGCTCCTCCCCCTACTAAAATCCCAGAATCTCTCGATCTGTGTGCAGCCAAACCAAAGTCATCCTGCATTTTCTGCATTTTACTCAGTATTTTAATGCCTTCAACAGGAATGATGCTTACAATAGATGTACAAAACAACATCAGTGTCATTATTACATAATATAGAATTGGTAATACTACCACTTGAGGGGTAAAAAAAAGAAAGCTATAGAAAGATTCAATCACTAAAATGTGAAGACAGACCAGAAGAGTTTTATGTTCCTCAGTTTTACCAATGATTCATTAATAAAATATAAAGCTATATAGCCAATAATTTTGATACATTTGCCATTTTCCTCTAGGATTATTACAATTTTAAAATGCATTTTAATTTATTACTTCATTGCAATATAATGCATTATGATCTCATGCATTTTATAAAGTTAGGGAAACAATCAGTTTGAGTTTAAGCGATATGGGGAAAAATGCAAGATGTTCATTACATTTAAAACTGGATAGTAATTAAGTGACTTCTGCTTAAAATATTGTACTCCTGTAATAGCAAAGACCACTGTTTATATCAATTACAAGACAAGGTTATGTGATAGTCATATGAGCTAAAAGAAACACTATTATAATTAGAAAGTAGTGTATAATAGGTGGCATGCAGAGTTTAACAGCATTACAAAACTAACTTGAAGCCATCTAATCCCATGACACTGTCAACATCACAGAAATATCTAGGTCAGAAACCAGATTTGATATTAGAAACTCATCTGTGAAGGTAAAGGTCACTGGGAGATAAACTGTTCAGTTGGGTGAACATCTTCGCTGCTTAGCTTTGCAGAGTTCCAGTTTTCATAGCTAATGACTTTTTCTGCTTACTTTAACTCCTAAACTGCATCCCAGTAGTATCACAGCTTTTAGAATTAAAATGAATGAATATGATGAGTCATTGAAATTTTACTTATTCCCCAGAGAAATTCAACTACTTACATAATAATACTAACTACCTAACTTTTACTTTAACCTTTGTCCAATAAAAATAAGTCAGTACAAAAACATGTACCGACTTGTACTGTATACAAAAACTTATATATTGTATACATATATTCAGTGTAGTGCATATGAATTACGTTTAATTATGCTAATTAAGCTACACATTTTTAAGTATTGTGTCATATCTATAATTAGAGTGTTGTTATTCAGATATACACATTTAGTGCGGTTACTTTTAAATCTCCCGTCTCCTCACAGGAGAAAGATGTGTTCAGACATACGCTATGTGCCTGCATGTGCACACACCTGCAAATAAATCAATACATACAGTCTACCTCTGCTTGTATTTCATCGTCTTCAGGTGTGCATTTATGTCTTACCGTCCGCTGAGCAGGAATCCTGCAACCACTGCCAGAAGAACCAGAGCCAGCGTGATGGCCACCGCTATTATTGAAGCTTGAGCACGCTCACTGGTGGCAGTTACTGCCAAAGAAAAGATGTGGGATTAGACACACACTGTAAGCACACAAAACCACATTATTCTATTGTTGATTGTCATGCTCCCTCTGGTGTACTCACAGTAAGGGCTGGTCTGGAATTCAAAACGCCGGCTAAATGCACCGTAGCCTGCTGAGGTCCTGGCTCGTACCTGTAATGTATTAGTATGAAAACATCACAAATAGCATTGTGATGCTTTATTCACACCAAAGTCAGACTTCACTTTCTCCATTCATGTAAAGTGAAATGTTCCTTTTGACCATCTTATTAGTCACCTGTTCCTTATTGTTTACTTTTTCTTTTGTTTTACCTGAAAAATGTAAACAGAAGAAGGCTTCAGGCCCTCCACAACCATCTCAGTGTCCTTGGATTTTATTATAGTGTAACTGGAGTCCTGCTCCTGTTATGAGAGAAATAAAGAGAAAATTATTGTAACTTATTCAAATGTTCTACTTACATAAATATGACAAGTGTGTGACCTTTGTGTTTGCATTTTCATATCTGCTTTATCACTAGTGCACTTATGGGGTTATGGTGTAAGTGTGTTTAATTGAATGTGTGTGAGGATCAGTTTTCTGCCTGTAACCGCATCAGGTTTAAACATAGCCAAATGTCTCCTCCATTAGGACCAAGGCCATTAGCTAACCACTGACCAC
This sequence comes from Pseudomugil gertrudae, assembly GCA_037177535.1. Lineage (NCBI taxonomy): Eukaryota > Metazoa > Chordata > Actinopteri > Atheriniformes > Pseudomugilidae > Pseudomugil > Pseudomugil gertrudae. The sequence continues at coordinate 16,039,019 of JBAMHV010000020.1, read as the reverse complement.
AAACTGCTTAGATCTTCTGCAGACCTTTATTCTGACCTTCCAAGAAAAGAAAGCAACAGAGAACCAAGCCGTGAAAATAGAAAAAAAAAGAGGGATTTAGAAAAATCAGGTCGTAATACAAGAATCAAATTGCTGTGCCAATGTAATCCAAACCAAAAAGAAAGAAAAAAAAACCTTTAACTTCATATTCAGCTACTGTAATGGCAACACATCAAAAATGTGCAGCTCAAGGCTGGAGCAGAGGGGAGGTGAGGCTAGAGCTAGTATTTTTTTGTTTGTTTTGTTTGTCTAAAAAGTTTAGACAATGTGAAATTTAAGTAACTCTGTTCTTATTCAAAAAAGAAATTAAATGTGAACATTCAGGCAAAATATTCAGCTGCTAAATGGAGCCAAAAAGGTCAAAGCACATGAATAAATACATGTCTTTATAGCTTTACAGCTTTAAAAGGGCTGTGCAACAAATAAACAATAAACACACACTGTTCTTATTACATCATATTCTTCGTCATCAGAAATGTATTTTTATCATCACACAGGATCTTATTTAAAATAGTACAGAATAAAACTGTTAATAGATATGTTTAACATCACATAACTCTGGGGAAAAAAGTCTCTCAGAAGCTTAGTTACATGTTTTGTGTTAAAAAAGAAACCAAGAAATCACTGGCAGCCAAAAGCCTGGGGACAATGGTACACCCCAAACACCCACAGACAAAGAAAAAAAAAAAGAAAATTTACTTGATTTTACCTTTTCAAAATACTTAATCTCATACTCGAGAATGATGCCGTTAGGCCGATCAGGCTCTGCCCAAGAAAGAGCGATGCTGCTCTTCCCTGTATGTCCTTTCCTCACCACACTTACTGGGGAGGGTGCTGCACACACAAAAGAAAAGATGAAGAGGCGCAGTATTAGCACAGTTACAGGTACAAACCTCAGTTAGCATTTTAGTGGCAACATAACAGTACAGCAACTTGATGAATGAGCGTCTACTGCAGTTCCATTTCCTAGATTACAATCAACCGCGCTTCCAGAAGATCCTACTGACTGGGTGATTACACATGAGGGAACTGGTGCAAATGTGGTCACATCTGTTCCTCATCTAATAACACCTCCACATCCGGGTACTTTGATGTTTATAAAGAGATATTGTGATGGTTGTGTCTGTTAAAATACTGAATTAAACATAAAACTACAAAACAGACAAAATATAATTATTTTAAAGGTGGTGGTGATTTTCTGCAATAAATTACATTTTAATGTAATTTCTAATAGTAGTTCCTGCTTTCTTTACACAACGTTTCCTGAAATAAAACAAAAGTAAGCTGAAACAAAAGTTCTACTGTTGATGCCACTAAAAACATACATATATCTGTAATTTGATAAAAATATGTCAAACAAGGCACTTGTTATTGAATAGATAAATCTACCATAGGCCATGAAATAAGATTAGGAGATCTTTAGGAGAGTTTGAGCTTTGTTTGCACAAACTTTGTCACATTAGAAACCATTTTTCATGAAATAAAGCAACAAACTAATACTTGTCTGTATCTTACACGATGTCACATTTAAGAAATGCAGACATTCTTACTTTGTTATGTTTTTTTAGTAAATCATTGCCTCAGTTTCAAAGCAAAGTGAGTTGTGCGAGTTTGAATCAAACATTGTTGTAACCTGAACTGTCGAGCGGTCTCTCAGAGGGACACTTGGCGAGTCTGACATATAAAGAGCTTTTAACCAGGCAAAATGCTCCCTCAGGCAACATCCCGATAGTATACGAGTGTGAATGTGTGTGCATTTTGTATGTGTGTGCACAAACTAGTGAGCGTCCACTCCAAATGCTAAACACCGTTTAGGTTTCAATAGCCTCAGCAGAACTCCGCAGGGGATAAATCATTGCTACAAACAGTAACTGTATCCTGAGTGGATGGTTGCACAGAAGTGTTATCTGCAACATCTTAAAAGCCTGAAACCAGAGAACAAATTCACACACGCACTGACACACACACACACACACACACTTTCAATGCTTAAACAGTATGAAGTTTGGGATATGAAAGAGCTTATTTTCACAGCAGCTTTATGGGTAACAATACACCAAAATCAAAGTTTAAATCCTCCCTAAATGGAGGCAGTTTTCCCAGCGAATATCTAACCAAAGGTTTTTAAAAGAAAAACTGTCATACGGTGAACGGATGGCAAAGGCAACAAATACAAGCTTATATTTTTACAAAAATAAAACTAATATGATATTCTGCATGTAAGATAAACTATTGTGAACTGGATCCTATTTTTTCTTGAACAAAACCTACCGGTAATCCGATTCACTTATTTACTTTCTATTAATAAAGACAGTGAAAAAATGTGCAAAATGCAGACAATGCAATCTAGAGACCTGATTACTTGGATTAAATCCTTCAATTTCATTTTTAATTTAAATGGCTCAATTATTGTCTGAAACGAACTCACACAAAAACAAGTTTAAAAGAAGTCAGTTTTATTTGTGTTAGGAAATTATATTTTATATCATATTATATCATTTCCTTGTTTTTCTTGGAATAGAAGATAAAGCAAAACACACAAAGGCTTCTAAAAATCTACAAAAACCCTTCAACTTTTTTTTTGAACAACCCAAAAATACTCAAACTTCCATATCCTTTGTTATTTCCTTACAAATGTTTGTTTGTTTGTCTCTGTTTGTCTGTGTGCAACATAACTCAAAAAGTAAAGGATAAATGTTGATGAAATATTCAGGAAATGTTCAGTCTGGGACAAAAACTGGCGGTTACAATTTGGAGGTGATCTGGATCACCACCTGGATCTGGGAATTTCTTAAAGGATTCTTTATCATTGCGAGATAGGACAGTTTTCAGATTTTGTGTATAGAACTCACAATAAGCTGTGAGGACAATGTGGCTTAGCGGAGGTTTTTTTATGCAGAAGCCACATAGATTTAGTCTTTTTCAACTTTGGACTGAATAAATGTTGATCAGAGGCAGATATTTTGATCAGCAAAGTTCAGCATCTGAACCTACTGCGATATTCAGCTGGGAAACTACATAAACAAGAGAGCATGGCAGAATATGGTGATGGGAGAGCTGAATGGGCTGAAACTGATGGATGAGACAAATCAAAGACAAGCAGGTGTGAAGACAAAATGGAAAAAAGTGAGAAAATATCACAGACAAAGTGAAAGTGAGACATGTTGAAAAAGTGTTGACAGAGCCCCAGCAACACTTATATTTTAGCAGCAGTGTAATGACAGTTCCTGGTTTAAACACTTCCCGTCACGTCTACTAATGAGCACCAACTGTATGGCTATGCAGAACATTAATGGACACAAATGTCTTCTTATGTGCCATAACACTCACTTTTGTGTTTGCCAACAAGATAATACAGAATACATCTTTCTTTACAAAGTGGGTGCTTGGAAAAGAGTAAGAAATCCCCTCAGTGGAAGAGTGCAGACCCTCTAGAATAACAACTCTGGCCTCAGATAAGCATAACATTATCAGAGTGCTGAACATAAGCCTCTAAGACCAATATCTGTCTGCACCATCACCAGAATCAATATGTACCTTCAACTATCTGGTTTATTAGCCTATAACTACCATAAGAGAAGGGCAGAAAGATAGATTGAGAGGCAAAGTGAAAGCAAGATAAGAGACAGAGATGCCTTCTCATTAAGACTCGATGTCTAACCTTTTATTTGCCTGACTCTTAGCTGACTCAGCAAACAGCCTAGAACGTCTCACGTGCATACATTTCAGTCGACGATTTTAAAACATTCTTGACATTGTACCGATTTATCCCTGCATATGTAATTCAATTAATTTCTATTTGAATACTATGAAATGATATTCAGCGTTGGCAGGATGAAACTAATCAGCAGATCCAGATCCACCAGCTCCAACAGCCTAATTAAACACCACTCATGATTCAAACTGTTGAGATGAAAATCAAAATAGGAAACTTGTCTGAGTGCAAAGTTACTCCACAGCCAAGTTAGGATGGGCTATAAACATTTCAAAATTGTTTGCAGGGAAATCATAAACTTGGAAAATGTTAAAAAGCTAATCACAAATTCTTATTGTTTTAATCCTCTGCCAGTGTAAAGATTACACAAAGTACAAACGAGACCACACACAACCTTTGTTGCTCTTACAGAATAGGTTTTTTAGCATTTCCTTAACAAGCTGAAAAGAATGAATAAACCGAAGCAAAATATGCTTTCATTTAATCTGAAAAGCAAAAAAACCACACAAGTGTAAAGAGACAGGAAATATTATTAGTTTAAAACAAATTTATTTATCTAATCCAGTAAAACTAGATGTCCATCTCTGTATACATTAGCCACTGACTTATTGCTTTTATGTGCTTTTCTTCCCAACACTTCTTCTCTGCTCTGATTTTAATGAAGTCCTGTCCACCATATCTCTTCTCTGTAATTATCCCTTATCACAAGTTCAATTCATTTTGCTCTGAGCTAAAAAAACAAAGTGCTCCACTAACCTGTCCACTAAATGTACTCCAACAGCCACAGCAAGACACATAACCACAAGACAAGGCAATGCACTTTGACCAACACAACAGCCTAATGCATCACAGGTGATTTCAGAAATCACCGGTATCAGCTAAATAATTTATGGGACCACTTACGATACAGAGCTGCTACACTAAATGTGGACAAATGACCTAGAATAAACTGAACTTCCATGATTGAGACAAAAATCTCCTGTTTATTACTATCCACTACACTGCATTATCATCTGAGGAACAAAACTGGATCACAGGGGTAGTTATTTACTCATTTTCTTTAAATGATCCATTTCTGCTTCTACTAAATTTACAAAGTGATGTACTGGTGAGGAACAGCAGTGACTTTTCTTCTCTTCACTTCTATTATTATATTTTCCCATCTGGCATCTTCCTTTTTACATCCTCTTGCTATGTGACCGTTTCTTTCCTTATAAAAACCTCCCAATCATTTTCTCCTCCAGTTTGTCTCCTCTACCTCCACCCTGTTGTTCTGTCCCTCTTTTTTCTAACTTGCCTTTCACCTTTCTCGATCTCCTCCTCTCAAGTCCCAACACTTTATTATTCAGCAGGGTTTGACAGAGATACTGTGAAATCACCTATTTCACGGATCCCTTATCGTGTGTGACACTTCCCACACATCAAACAGGAGATCCTCCGAGTCGTCTACTCTCTTTCTTTTGGACCGAGCCTTGTTCTCGCCCCTTCTCGTAGGAATTTTGCCCCGGTTGCTTCTTTCTGCTTCTTTACCCAAAGTAAAAACACAGCCAAATACTTCAATCACACATGCAAAGCATAAAACTCAAAACACAAATTGCTATAGTGATGATCAAGCTCTTCACTAGCTAATTACATCTGTGACACAGTAGCAGGAAGATGAGATGGCACTCCAAAAACATTTCTTAAACTGTCCTCGTTATCATGTTGGTAAGTCTAATAATGCAAAGGGGTGTGGTTTCTGATGTTTCTACTTGGTTGATTTTGCAGATTTTTCCCACAATTTTATTTTAATTAACCCCATGGTAGATAAATATGAACATACATGAGTTACCTTTCAAATACTGAATGCACACAGAGTTCATTAATACGTCAACTAATGAATATCTAGATTTAGGTTAAATAAACCATGTTTTAAAAGGGCTGTTTTAAAAGCTGTCCTTGGCCCATCTTTAAATGTGATTCACCAAATCATTCACTAGGAAATCAGTGTTTTTCATTTCGAATGGTTCACAAAGTCAAAAGTTTGGATCAACACTGGCATTTTTGGATGCACACTATGGCTGATTCAGTCAAGATTTATAAGAGGATTTTATTTGAAGTAGTGAGAAAAAGAAAACAAGACATTGACAGAGCAAGAGATAAGACTGACTTTTGATGGGTGGAGATAGCTCAGAGAAGAGACAGGAAGTAGGATGGGTCCTAAATTAGTCTTTGTTAGTGTGTGCATAAGTGCAAAAATGAGTCAAAGTTCAGTAGAGTCACTTTGCAGCACAATTTAGTTAATTCAGAGAAAGTTTGAATAATTAATGACTGTATTACTTTTCTAACAGCCTTTTCACATAAGCTGCCCCCCTCCCCCCAAAAAAAAACTGCTTCTCCTGGCTCAATCAGATTGATCATTACTGCTTTCTTAGAGGACCTGAATTAAAAAAAAAAGACAAAAAACTGCTGTGCCAATGTAATCCAAACCAAAAAGAAAGAAAAAAAACTTTAACTTTATATTCAGCAGAGGGGAGGTGAGACTAGAGTTAGTAATTTTTTTTGTTTTGTTTGTCTAAAAAGTTTAGACAATGTGAAATTTAAGTAACTCTGTTCTTATTCAAAAAAGAAACACATATCGCTGCTGGCAGGTGCAAACCTCTCTCCAAAAGTACCATTTTTCAGGAAATGAAAAATCTCTTGTTCCTTAATAACTGTACATGTCAGCAACCCTGGTATTGTACTTTTACATTATATATTTGGTTGTGTATTTACTTTTAGACAAAGGGTGACCAATTTATGAAGAAAAAAACCCCCAAAAAAACAAAACAGCAATATGCTGCTGTTGGTGTGAAATAAGTATAAAGGTATGTATAAAGATAAGAAATAAACATGAGACACAGCCAACAAGAAGACAACTGTGGACGTGCATTATTACTTTTTCAAAACAGGAAATACTGAAGTTTTGCTTAATGACACATTAAATATTTACATTATAAAAACAATATTTCCCACTGCTATCAGCATATCTGTGGTATACAACCAAAACTCAGGACAATGTGAACAGAAATTTTGTGATGGCACCATTTCCTAATGTAGGATGTGCTGTTTTTGTGTTTTTTGTGAATATATTTGCTAAATCATCTTAAATATGTTGTGACAAATAAAAGTGCATGTAATAAAAAACAGTTTATAGCTGAGGCATTCTGTAAAGCTTTCAAAGTGTCTAAATTCAGTGTTTATTCTGGTGAGTTAACCAACAATCCTTGTTTGAAGTCTGTTGCTAATGCAAAATTACTGTATGGCAAATGCAAAACCACTTATTGTGCTAATTTATGAAACACCAAACATTTAGGCTGATGCATACCCAATGTTTTCTAAATGTACAGTTCTATCCACACCAGCATTGACTGCCTCCCTCAAACCAATGCTAAAAAGCAGCACAATTTATCCTGTCTGTGATTATGGCTGCCACGTGTATTCTAACATAATCCCAAATCTCCATTTGGTCTAGTGACTTGCTAATCCAGCCACAACTCCAATAAACTGACTGTGACTTTTCCAGCCTGGCGTAATCCACTCATTCTGCTGACAGCCATAGTGACCAAACAGTTAGAGGACTGTCTTAACTGTAAGACAGCTATCTGCCTCCACCTCTCTGTCTGCCTGTTCCTTTTCTCAACACATGCTCTAACTACTATCTGCCCTATTACCACATCTACTCCTAGTGAATCTACTACTAATACAACCTAGTGTTCTTTGAATACCAATGTGCCATCTGTTCAGCAATACAGAGGAAAGAGGATCCTTCAACAAACCATTTTTCCTCCTAGTTTTACTTCAGAAGGAAGCCTAGGGGAGGGAAGCTACAATCTCATATTTCTCTTGTTTCATTACACAGTGTGCTACCCATTTCTTTACAAAAAAATAAACTACACGAATGCATACCTCCTGTAAACATGAAAACGGGATCCAAAAGCAGCTATGAGCGCTCATCTTCATTTCAAAATAGGAGTCAACAAACATCTACAGCAGCAGCATATGTGAAGTAGTTGGACTTTGTCCTTGCCTAATATGAGTAGGGGGCTCTTATGCTTCAATCCTTTGCATGATAAGGTCTTACACATGTTATTTTTAACTTTACAAAAAAACGTAACACTTCCTTTTCTGAAATGAACACAAACAGACTCATCATTATTCATCCCTACTGACAGGCGTGCAGAACAACATCTGCGACCGCACAAGCAGGCCAATACACGGTTTTGATTATGCCACAGATTCCTGTAAATCAGATTGGCAGAACGTTTCACCCCAAAAGAGGGACCAAGCTGCTTTTTCGATTACATATCTCGATTCAGTAGCGAAATAACGAGAAAAAAAAGGCTCTCTGCTGTACAAATTTCTCTCATTCATGGTAGGGATGGTGCATCAGTGAAAATGAAAATACTGACAGATATGTTGGACAAATACGGTGATAATTTGATCATCTGGTGTCATTGTTATCAAACTCAGCTTAAGGCAAACACACTGATTGCTTGTGGCAGCTGAAATAAGGAAAAAAATAGAAATCTAATAATTTTGAACATTGGGAACAAAACGAGGCAGCAGCCTCTTAACATTCATTAACATCAAAACTAGCTTGTATATGCAGGAATGTTAATTGTAATTTTAGCATTTAGTAACTTTAGCAAATAGCATCCATCTCAAGCAAGACTTTTAATGAGAAACGGTGATTCAGATAGGTCATTACGCTGGGGGGTGGGGGGCAAGAAAGTTTAGGTGTGACATACCTGCCTGATTCGTTGTCACATTAAGTGACACATACTGCTTTGCGTGGTCTTTGGCAAGCTCCGACACCCCATTGACAGCCTCCAGCAGGAAGCTGTAGTTTGTGTGTGACTGTAGGTCAGCCACCATCACCGAGGTGTTTGACAAGCCAACGCGACGTGGCAGAAAGCGTACGTTGGGGCCACACTCCTCCAACCCCCTACCGTCTGGCAAAACCCGCCCGCAGATTATATTGTAGCGTACATCCTTCCTGCCTCCGGTCTCCATAGGAATAGACCACTCCAAAAAGACACTGGTTTCATTGACATTGGAAATTGCATTGCGTGGAGCAGAGGGAGGGCCTAAAACACATTAAATGTACATATAATTTGCATCTTGATGAACAAAAGATTGTAAAAATGAGCTGTAAAACCACAACTGAAAAATCCTCACGTGTGCAGGCCATATTAGGAGGGTCAGAATCAATCTTATAGTATCCATCTTCACAGCTGCAGGCTGTGGCCCCCATCTGTCTGGCCACACTGTGAGGTGGACATTTACTGCAGGCTGTAGACTCCAGCAGCGAGCGGTAAAACCCCACTTTGCAGACTGAAAGAGAGAAAGAAGAAAGGTTGCCATGAAAAGTTATTAAGAGAAAAAAATCAGATAGGAGCAGCTGTGAAAATAGTCATAGGGAGATAAGTACAAATGAAAATACATTTAAAAAAGACAGCATGATTTTTTCCTCTTAAAATCAGGTCAGGATCTCTGTAGGACACAGATTTCCTTCAGTGATTGTGGTTGTTTTGAAGCTCCTCATTAGAGGTTTGCAGCCATTTTAAAGCCTGGAAAAAAAGGATTTCACTCATTTTCAATACTACATTTCTTCTGAAGTTTGATTTCTTTTTGTTTCTCTAGGGATCATTTCATTTTCATAAACCCACACATTCTTGTCCTATTATTTGTGTTTTATTGTCTTAGTCATAAAGTTAGGCTCTCTCTTCCGTTTATCTTTTTACCCTTCAAAGATTTCAGAAGAGTAATTTAATATTTGCACCTGACACAGCACAATCCCATCTGTGTTGGCCCAAAAATGCTCCCATATGCGCAGCATTCTGGATAAAGTACAAGCACAGAAACTGACAGGCTATCTCTTCCCCACACAAACAAAAACTCAAGAGGCTGATCTATGAGTTAGGCAGACAGGAGGGTGAGGTACTTCAAATGTTAACACCCAAAATGGCACAGCTTCTGCCACAGCTGCAACCCCAAACCGACAGATCACCGACTTATTACAGCATAATTTGACTTTCTAATTTATCTAGACAGGTGCAAATATGCTACACAGATGGGAAGACAAAGGGGATTTTAGATTTCCATGCAGAAAATGGTTCTCTCAATTTCGTTGCAATAAGGAACAAATGATAGTTTTAGTTAGAAGAGCATATTGTGAAGAAGTGATGAGGAGCACAGACAGTGGAGTGGAAAAAACAAGCTGCTTCCGCTGTGCTGCTCCATCAAATTTAAGAGCTGTTGTCTTCGCCCATTGTTGGAGTGCGGCTGTTGTGAAGCCCGGCTTTAATTAACAACTACATAATTAAACTTCAGGTAACAGGACAGCAGGATAAAGACTGGGAGAGAATAAAACACAAAAGGCGAACGGGAGATAAGATGTGAAAAGCAAATGATGAGAGAAGTCAAGTTTACAAGGGTGACACAGAGAGAGAGAGGAGGAGAAAAGAGGAGACAAAGAGGATGTTTGTGTGTGTGTGTGTGTGTGTGTGTGAAAGACAGTGTAGTGTTCAGTCGTTAGGCAGCAGTGGCTCTGATTCACCTTGACGGAACCTTGGTCTGTTGTCATGGAACATTAGTCCTGAAAAATTCTCCCTCTGCCCTGGATCACTCCGAGCCTCACCTCTTCTTTCATACACACACTTACACACCAAAGATGAGCAAGCCTTTTATAAAATGTGTTTGGTATGTGGGATACCACACATTTATTACGGGGTTAGCTGAGGCTGAAAACGGATGTAAATAAACAAAAAGTTATAAATACTCTTACCTTATATGTATTAGTGTGCTGTTGTATTGATTATCATCTTCATTTTTAATACCAACTCTGATGCACTTTAATATCCCGTATTAGTGTGGCATTTAAAGCAAAAGGACACAACAGATCTTTGGTCTGTTAGATGTCTCACACATATACACTTGTGCATTTACCCATTAAACAGAAAGCTGCATTGACTCAGCCACTTTGTGCATAAACCATAACTATAACCAAATCATGTATAATTTTAACTTTAAACACAGTCTGATTAAATGCCTTGTCTTGTCTTGCCCATCTTGCCTCAATAGTACCAGCTTTGGGCACCATAAGGACTATTAGTTCCTCACAGGGTTGGGGTTCATACCGTAAATGGTCCCAAAGAGGTATTAGACATGCACACACACACACACACACACACACACACACACACACACACACACACACACACACAGATAGCATTTATGGTTTCTACTAGATTTATTGCCATCATGCAATCTGTAGCTCTCTTTGACTCCATCCTCAAAACCCCCAGGGCCAAATCAATAAACGGGATGCCAGCTCATTTCACACACTAAGACACAGAGACACACATAGCTCATAATTTAGGATACTATCATATGTTCTGATAAAGTATGTCAGTGCTACAAATAAAAAAAAAACACATTTGATTGTCTCCCCAATTCTTTTATAAGCTCTCACATCCTACATTATATGCAATGTATGTACTCCCAGATTTCATGACACTGAAAGTAGAAAGTGGACTAGGTGTGTAACCATGATGGCTCATGTAGATTTTCTTTTTTCCATTTTTATGTTTTTTAGCCAAAGCATGACTATTTTTCATTTCATACATACATGAAAATCCTTACATTTCTCAGACATGTACATCATGCATGAGCGCATTGCATTCGTTTACTGATAACTTTTAGAAAGCCATAACTAGCCAGATGGACACACACAAACACACACACAGGCAAAGACAGACACGTGTTATTATTGTGGTAGTGTACATGTGAGATGGTGTGCTCTGATTAAACTCAATTAAAATACTGTATGGAAATGCCTTTCCCTTGAAAGTTGCTAATGATAATGAGAATCATATAAACATTTGCAATTAAAATGTGAGGACTGATTTAAAAAAAAAATAAATGAAATCAAGTTAACTAATAAGCATAGACAGAATGGATGTTAAGGTATTTATTAACATAAAATCCAGCTCATTTCCACGTAGGATAAGCAGATTATTACAGCTAAATAAATGTGACACCATGAAATGACATCTCATGACAACGCAAAGTGCAAATGACTTCACACAAACAGCATGTCAGGAAAAAATTTGACTGTCTTCATTAAATATGTTAAAGGATTTGGAAGCAAGCGAGCATGGAGGTCAGGAAAGAGAGCTGGAGGCCCGCTCTGGAATAAAGTGATTACTGTCAGAGTGTAAATAAGAGCATGTCCGTTTGGGATCTAAGGCTAAGTCACAGCATTAAGGATTGTCTTTAGGTCCACCGAGTGTCTGGGAGACAAAGGTAAAACACACACCCACACCCAGGTTCAGGTATAATTTAAGTGGCTATAGAATTTAAATAATTGATATCTAATCAAGTTGCTGTTTTAAATAAAAAAAACATATATAGCATAGTCATCTAAAAGATAATTATATAGAAAAATAACTTAATTATACATTTTTGCTAAAATGCATTTATGTATTTTGCTATTTTACAGTAAATATTTTTCATTTGATAAAATCTACTATATTTGTGTGAGACATCTCACATTGGAGGGTCTCTAGATGCAAGGACAACCAAGCTATTAGATCTGGATGAGCTGCTTTAAATATTTAACTGCTTAAAAAAGAGACATGCACACTCGAATGCACGCACATTAAACAGAAATACTTTGTGTGAAATAACTCACTCTTTATTGTAAATGTAACCTGAATATATGGTGTAGGTGGCATTAATGTGTGTGAGTGCAAAAGTGTGTATGTGTGTTGCCCTTGGGCAAGCTGTCTTTCTAATGCCACGCAGCTCTTAATGCAAAGCACAAAGGCTAATAGGTAATTAATATGCAATACACACTAATGCATCTGTATGGATTTGTGTGTGCGCATTTGTGAGTGTGAGGTTAATGCGTAATTAATATGCATCACACACTGGCATCCCAGGCAATTAAGGATCCAGCAGTGTCCGCTGATGCTTCTTAACAAACGTCCTTTTTAATTGGAAACATTTCACTGTAAACATGTTGATTTATATGTCTGGCTGTCTTTAGGAGGGATTAGAAGGAGTAAGCAATTAAGGCTGAGAGAGAAGGACGTGGTGAGAGAAAGGAGGGGGTGTTGGAAGTTGAAGACCACATAAACAAAAGATTTAAAATTAATTTGTATAGGAATATACAGTATGGATCTAAATATTGGCTCATTACTCATAGTCATACTCATTAACATTAACAGGTGGATGAAGTGCATTCTTTTGCAACTAATCAATATATCGTGAGTGCTATTGATGATATTGCATTTGATGACATAAGAACATTGTAGGGTTTGAAAAATCCTCAGCAGAGAAAAAATCCACTTATACAACAAATGAACTTCTATGTAAAAATGTAAAAAGTGAAAAGTCTCTTGTATTGAGTCACTGTAAAATCGAACTGCACAATGATGAAAATGCCAGTTTTTGCATTTCCTGTATTTTCCTTTCACTCTCTGTTTCAGTGTTACAGAAACTCAGCAGTACTGCCGTAGAGGTAAACAATGACAAAAACAAACCCACACACAAAACGTTTAAAAGGCTGCATTTCAATGCAACGCCTATGTTTGGTGATAGGATTGTGAACTAATAAACCAGTCAAGGAAACACAATAAATATCCTTTTCCTGTATTTGTCCCACAGAAAACTTCTGGTCTAAGAAATATAAACACATCATGCGCTGGTCTGTGTGTGTGCATCCATGAGGGTTTCATCCCTTTATGTATCATTGTTTTCTCATCATGTTTGTGTGTGTGCGCCTCTACATGTGTATGCACATATTTATGTGTGTCCCGATGTGAATGCAAACAAAGGCAGATGATTATACAATAATAATATACAGTCAAGTCAGTGGGGTTTTCCTGTCTGGGAGGGGATAACAGTGCAGGTCATTGTTCAGCACCCATTTATTCTCACAATCAGGCAATAAGCAGAAAGTAGGAGGTCAAGGTGCTCTCAGAGGCTTGACATGGTGAAAGGATAGTATGGGAGATTTGCAATCAAAGCAAGGTGATGCTCATGATTTTAACTAGAAAGTCAGGCTGTGCTGACCAGATGTTTTGGTGAAACTATTAAACCAGTCATCACTTTTATACTTACATCACTTCATTACATCGACTTTATGCCAACCTTCAAACCATGCTCCAGCAACTGAAACTTTATCCTGACCAGGTTCACACCAAATTCGATGACCTTTATCTGAGGTGAAGAGATGTGCAAGTCATGTGCTTTCCTTGTGCAAATATAAATCTGCTGTAAATTTGAATTTCGCTCTGGGATTAATAAAGAATTTTTTATTTCATTTAATTCGTCAGGCTTCCCTTTCTTAGTTTAATGTTGGACCAAAGAGCAGGCATTTTTATTTTTCCCTTAGATACAATCTATGGGAGTTATTGTTTATTGTTGACATCACTTTCTGATCAGTCACAGAAAAACCGAAGCCCTTGCTAGTCTGTTTTTCAGGACTAGACTTTAAATGGCACACAGTGGTATCAATGCAGAGGAGCAGCAGCTCTGATTAGTGGTGTGATGGCATATTACAGGTTTCCTCCTGATTACGACTGCTGCTGCTTTTCTACTGATTTTTATTCCTCCTGTATGCTTTACCATTCCTATAAAAAGTCTCACAATCAGATTCTTATTTGTATGTATTTTTATCCTATTCAGTCTCAGCATTAAAAAAAAATCCTGTTAATCAGGCAGACATTATAAAAAAATAATAACCCGACTTATCAGGTTAAAGATGTACACACACACACACACACGCGCACACACACTAATAATAATGTAAAAATTGCAAAGGGTTTTAATTAATTTGTTTACCAATTTTAAATAAATTAGCACTATATTTTTTGCGCTGTATTTATTGTTTGTATATCCCACATTTACCCTCAAATAACATGTGAATTAATGAATACAGTTATATTTTCTTACTACTAATATTTGTACTATAATAATTACATCTATGAGCCATAACATTAAGACTACGTGCTTATATTAGGAGTAAGTCATCCTCATGTAACCCAAAATAGCTCAGAACAGCTAAGGTACATTGTAAGATATCCCAGAAAAATGGTTCCCAACCTGGAGTCTGAGGCCCTCCAAAGAGAACAGGGGGTCCCAGAGGCTTTGGGGGTTCAGACCCATAGTGATTAAATAAAACCAGTTATTTATGAAGCCCCTTTAACACCAGCTACAGCTGTGCTGTATGTGTATGTGATTTACAACATAAACAACATAGAACACATAACATGTATCAAATATAATTAAATAAGAAAATCCAGCTTTCACAGATGAGTAAGCATAAAACTAAGTCTGGTTTAAGAATGGGGTGGGGCATGGGGTCCACAGCTTTTTAGTACTTGCATAAATGGAACCCCTGTCCTGGAGAGCCTTGGATACAAGATCCTTTGAGCTTTAGTGGATTCTGCATGTTTCCAACAGAAATCGGAAGATCCTGTCAGAATGGTGTCCTTTCTGCAGGTTTTCCATGGATCCGGTCAACACATCGAATTCAAATCAAATGGTTTCAAATCAAATGTTTCAAACAGCCTATCAAGATATGCACAGTGATTCATTTGTTTTAATTTGATGTGTTAGAACAGGCAGGGAATCTTTCCTTTAGAGAAGGGCCAAGGTTTGCCCGCCCCTGCTTGAAATGATGTTAAGACAGACAACAACAATTTAAGTGCAAGGATGCAGATTTTCCTAGAAGAACATTGCTTTGTTACAAGATGGGTAATTTTATTCACTTTACCCGTCAATGACTTTGAAGTTATTACTGATGCAGATTACATGCATTACTTTCTCCTTTGCACTGTCACCTTCCAATTAATTTGCCTTTGTGACAAAACCATTTCTGTTGTGGGATAAATACAGTGCCTGTTAATCTATCAAAGCTTAATGCACTAGAAGTGAACAAGTACCAGTGTTACCAGTCCTACACATTGACTGGGACTCAGGAGACGACCAGGCTTTTATGGAAAAAAACGGCAATGCTGAATGAAGCCTGTTATTAATATTTCATTAACTTCTGAAATGTGCGTCTATGTGTGTAGGTTTTTGGACATCTGTCTTTGTGAGTACACTGTGGTTATTTTGTGTTCTTCAAAAGTGTGTTCTTTTACACAGTAAGGGTTGAACTTGGGCTAATTTATTTTCACCTTAAGTATGTGTGTTATATATTTGTCAAGATGATTATTGCTGGGTTTAATAAGAGTTCTGCATCAAATGAAGGCCTCACAAGTGGAGAAAAAACATAAGGATGGGTATGTACATTAACAGGGGGAAGGGTGAGACAGAGGAAGCACTTCTGGGAAAGTCAGTTTACCCAACAAGCACTCAGAAAGCACTTTAGTTGTCATGACAGCAACACTATGCTGAGATGATGGGATGATGGAGAGATATGGGGGAAGTAAAGGAACAAGGATGGATACAGGGGGACAGTACAGAGGGGTTGATCTCCATCAGGGAGACATAGTTTGACGTTATTTAAAATGATAAATGCTTCTAATTACAAGACAAATCCAGTCAAAAATATTTTAAAAGATTACAACATCCTGCTACTCTCAGAATGAAATAACTATATAGCTAATGTTTTGTAAGAAAAATGTGAACAGACAGATAGCAGCAGTAAATGATCTTATTTCTACCGGTTTTAAGTTACACTTAGAATTCTGCAATTAGCATGTTGTGTGCTGCTTTGGGATAAATGTATCAAATAGATGGCAATATTTATAAGACACAGATAAATACCAAATAGAAAAAAATCCACCCAAAAAAAGAGAAATGAGCTGGGAAAAATGGTTCTGCTTGCAAAAAAAAAAAAGACTACAGCTGTAAGGTATTGTAAGCACCTATATCTTCCTTAGAACATGTCACTTTTCCTTTTGATATGACCATGATCATGTATTTGTGTTTCGCAAGGGGCTATAACACCACACTATCCATCACAAGCCACAAACTCCACAAACTTCAAGTGTGAGCTGCTCTTTTGCTATCCCATGATTCTCCTGTGAAAAAAAGGCAGAAACCTCCTCATATATGCTACCAAATGAGACAGTTTTGATGGCAGGGCCACCACTGTGACCAGATCAAGTTTGACATTATGCTGCAGTGGCATCTGACAGGCAGTCAAACACAGAGCAACATCAGGGAGCCCAATACACTGAAGCAAAGTATCATCAAGGGGGATCCAGTCTTACCCATGACACACTTAAACAGTAATCTCTGAACAAAATGCTCCATGGTTTTATTATTCCATCAGCATGAAGCTATTTTCCCCCCTTTTCAGTAATTCTGTTAATTGATCATAGCAACAGTTGTCCTAATTCTCATTTGTATTCCCCATCGGCCGCTTTTCTCTTCTTTCTTCTATGCCTCTCTTGCCATCCCCCTCACTTCCTCTATACCACATTTTTCTTCTACAGACTTAGCAGCCCATATTGTACCTCTAAGTCTTATTTTTTTTGTCCCAGGAATACAGAGCAGCCTGAAAGTCAGCATCACCAAGTTGTCAATCTTAGGATTCAATTCCACCCTCTTTTCATCTTCAAAAAAGTGCATTGAGCTTTTATCCTGTCATTCCAATATCTATTCATCCCTTATTCGATCTTTCAAACACTAAAACCAGCTGCAGATTGATCGCTGCACACTTTCACATCTCTACGCCATGCCATCCCAGCCCCTTCCCACTGTCATTACACCATTTCCTTCAGCTTATGAACCATTGTTCATCGTTCCAGGAACCGTTACAGAAACATTCAAAACATTTCAATTGTCCATTCGCTCCTGATTCAAGCAACATTTAATCAAATCGAATTACTCAAATAAGTCTTTTAGCTCGCTGTGCTTTTTTAACATTACAGGCCAATGTAACAATCATGTGCTAGAGCGGTGGTGGTGGGGGGTGTCCAAACTCCTTTGCACACAATTGAACACACTAAAACTAAATGTTTTAAAGATAAATATAGATCAAATCAGGAATATTAATCGGGAATTAAAAAAAAAAAAGTACTTTAAATAACTGAAGATATTTTGCACTCCTTAAAATATATCCGGTCGAAATAAAAGCAACAAATTTGAACATAAATAAATAAAAAATTAATGTGACATGCTTTTGCTTCAGGTAAACATTAAACTGGTAAAATAACCAGTTAAAACATTCAATTTTTTTTAAAAGTTTTTTGTTCTTATATATTTTTATCCAAGCTGGATGCTTTGCGTCTTTTTTGTGTTGTATATTGTCATGATGGACGGGAGTGATCAGTGAAACCGCTCCTGTGTGCTGTTTTGTTAGTCATCACTGAGAAGAGCTTCACCCGCAGATATGCGCTTCCAACAAGGTTTCAGTCACATGTAGATGGAGCTGCAGGTGCAGTTTCTACGGCGAAGGCTAATAGGTTGCAAAGCAACTCAAAACTCTTTTTTCTTCCTTTAATGTCTCCAAAGCCCCATGCAAACTCTGTGCGCAGTGCGATACATTTTTTAGGAAAGTATGCATTTGGGAACATCGTTGTGCCGACTTGGTTCAACATTACTTGGCATCAGGGAAAGTGAGGCAAGTTTCACTGGTGCATTTGTGTCCCCCAATCAGCTTCAATGCATCATACATGTCAATGATCATGCGATCACGCCCCTGCAGCTGGAGGTTTAGGCTACTGAGATGAGCGGTTATGTCAGCCAGAAACAGCAACTCAGATTCCCACTTGTCATCCTGGAAAACAGTAAAACAGTGGAGTTTTTTTCCTTTAGCACTAGATCTACCACAGGGCAGCCATTTGGCTTTTCTAACAAGATCTCTAATCAGGCAGCCAGATGGCTGGATTAGTTTTGGGCTAATATCTTGACTGAGGTGTGAAGAGACACTATTGTTCTGTAAATGAGGATATTACACATGCGAAACTGAAAGGGAACTACTGTTACTTTCACTTTATCTGAGAAATCAGTGTGTTGTATTATAACCAAAGGAAGTTAGAAGCTTAGAAATACTTCACTTCATGTGCCATTGTTTGTATGATGATGTATCAAGTCTGATTTCTAGCCTACGGAACATTCATACTATCCCATGGTTCACGGTTCTCTCATAAGAACATTTTTGGTTTTTTTGTTATATGTTTGTACTAATTTTAAAACAAAATATATACAAATGTATCACTACAGGTGAGCCTTTTAAAGGACTGAAATTGACAGTGATTTAAACTTTTAGCTCAGATAAAGTTTACAGTTTTTGTTACAGAGCTCACTACATGGTCCATCTTCAGGATTTTACTACATAGTGCTTCCTGGTGTATGATGCAGCAATATGCTGTTTATTCACCAGTACAGTTATTTTCTCACATCTTTACTTGCATCCTTCCCTCTGGTCTACTTTTTTCCATCAGCTTTTTGTCATCAGCTGTAAGTTCAATGAGTTTGTCCAGGGCCAGTTTCATGTTGGTTATTATCTAGTCATTCTCGCATGCATTAATTTCATGTACAATATTTCCTCTAACATGTAAGTGTAGTCTACTCCACAGATGAAGATGGCTAGCTGTACATTGTCAGTCATGTCAGTACTTTCATTCACAGCACGAGAGTATGCGCAATAAAGTCTTTGCTTCTTTCACTCAACTGTGTTCTTAAGTTAGTGGCCTTCTCGCAAACTCAATCAGCAACTGTATTTCTACTTAGACTTACATTCAGCAGATAACAATGACATTGCACATTGAGAGGGGCTAACTTTGAAATAACTTGCAGTAACAGAAGCTAAACTTTGACGTGGGAAGCGTTAAGCAAGGTAACGGAAGCGCTGCATTATGTGATCTGTGGCTTCATGTCGCTGGGCCATCAATAACAATCTAAAATGATCTCGCACACCAGATGAAATTGCAAATAAGGCCAGATGTGGCCTGCAGGCCTTGGTTTTGACACATGTGCTCTAGAGTGAGAAAAGTATACATGGAAAATTATAGGATGGCCATGATGGAAAAAGGAGTAGTTTTCTCTATAACTGAAAACAATTTGTGGACAAATGCAATTTCACAAACTATCCATTTCTTCTCAAAGAGTACATTGCTCAAACATTATCTATATACAATTCATCATCATTAAAGATGGGCTGCACAATGGAGCAGTGGTTTGCACTGCAGCTTCACAGCAAGAAGGTTGTGGTTCGGGCCTCAGCTCGGGGGCACTCAAACAGTAGCCCTTCAGTATGGAGTTTGCATCTTCTACCTGTGTATACATGGGTTCTCTCCAGGTGCTCAGGCTTCCTCCAAACCCTCCAAAGACATGCATGTTAGGTTAATTAATCACTTCCTCACTTCAGTTGCTTTGGAGAAAAGTGTCTGCCTATGGGGATGGCTAGCGTGACGTCACGACATCACTTCTGTGTCCAACTTGTAATAGTAAAATAGAGGCACAATGTCTGTAGTCAAAGAACTGGTGGCGTTTTTTTACAGTGACGTTGTGTTTTGCCGACTTCCCAAAGTCAGTGAAAAAGGGTCTGAACTCCTACAACTCGAATCGAGTTGTAAATGTTAGTATGCTGGCAGGTGGAGGTCTGAAAGGGTAAAGTGCAGGCTTCAATGAAAAAAAGATATTACAAGGTTGAGGTGGGTAAGTAGTTTCATGAGGGTGTCAGACATCAAGCTAACTTTTTTTCTGTGTAACGTTAACTTTTCTTACTTAGTTATGTTAGAATAAGTACCTGTGTTACCATGGAAATATCTTACAAGCCCAATACAGGTTTGACAGCTAAGGACGTTACCTAGCTTGTTGTTAGCACCACCTAGCGCAACACATAGCGTTGCAGTGTTTTAGATGTGTTTAAGCGATCTTTTGGGGGTTAGAAAAGTTAATTTCACTCATGTGCACGTTGAGGGACAGGAAGTAAAGGCAAGTATGTGGACTTGTGCTATCTGGAACCTTCCACACCCCCACCCTTAAAAAGAAAAAAAGTCCCCTGTTTGAGGAGTTTGCGGGGAGAAAAGAAACATTGGACAATTCTCACCCTACTGAAACTCCTAAACTGGACCACCAACTCCACCCTGCAACCCAGCAACTCTGCCGTGCAAAGAATCACTTTAAGGACAGCAAAGAAAGTTACAGCCCTCAAATGGATCAGAGTACGACCACAACAATGAAATCCATCATTGCTCACAAAAGCTGTGACATCAGCGTGCGACTCCGGCAGCCCAGAGAGCTCAGGGAGACAACTGGGCCCACACCCTGTAGAAATGCCACAGAACATACTGTGCATCATGCACATCAATATAATGTCCCAACAAATGGACATGAGCTAGTGCCTCACTAAACAAACAGGCAAACATCAATGAGCCCAGACAAATCCACATGATGACTTCCAGACAAACGCTGAGAGAGCACAGATTAGAAAGAGCCGCTGAAGTTAAACTTCATCAGGTGAGTCCACCCTATCACCCTCAGGATGAGACAAAACACAAGATTCCCCAAGAGTCTCTGCCACAATCTCCCTAGAAGAAACAGGCAGCAAATCAGGCATAAACACAACAGGCCCACACTCCTCCATATCACTCCTGCAACCTCAGATAAATCTCCCCACGTCGCCCTAGTAACCCCACAGTTTGAAAACACTTCGGGAAGCTGAAAAGACTTCTCTTCAGGTTTAGCAACAGCTGAACAAGAAGTCACAACAAGAGATGGTAATACACCAGCCCAAATTTTACCACCTGCGAGGTCATTGCCCAAAACTCCCTCAATTGGTAATGCTGGACGCACCCTGATCAGCACCTCACCTCGCACCAGGTCACAGCTAAGCTCCATCCTGTAAACAGGAACAGGCAGAGCTGAGAGCTAAATCCCTTTTATCAGAATGTAATCACCTGTACAAGAATCCACAAAAAATGGCAGAAAAGAACCCACAATAAAGGAGTTATAGGCACCCGTTTTCCTCCTAATCTTTACCAGCACCTCTAGCCATGGTAGATACCACACTACCAGATCCCCCAAAAAACAACTCCCAACGGAATCCATTCCTCAGACCTACAGGGGCAGAACCACCATGATTTACCAAAGCACCATAAAGAGCAAAAAAGAAGACTCCCAGGTTCACAACAGATTCATTAAACAGGCCAGCAACCTAATAAACCAACCAAAAGCACTTACCACAATCAACACTGCCCCAAATAGCCAAATAAAAAAACAATATAATCCACCAATGGATCTAAACAAAGCACAGGCCGACAGAACTAGTGCCAGCAGCCACCAAAACACACCGGGTCCACAAAACAATGAGCTCCCACCAAAAGGTGACCAGTCTGAGAGGTCAATCATATCAAAGCATACTGTAAACTAGTGATTCAAAGGGATTAAATAAAATCACTTCAAGAATCTTTCCACCTAGACGGTACTGATACTACGGTACTACGGTATTGTAAATTTCTCCTGGAGATCAATAAAGTATCTATCTATCTATCTATCTATCTATCTATCTATCTATCTATCTATCTATCTATCTATCTA
>JBAMHV010000020.1:15824185-15836934 GCA_037177535.1 Pseudomugil gertrudae | reverse complement strand
ATATATGTACACTCATCAAGGAGTGTTATGAATGATGAGCTACTTTAAAAATGAGAGTATCATCCATCGACTGAGCTCAATTCAAATGGCTGAGGCAATCTTAAACATTGGCATGATTAAAGTGTCTTTCCATCATGAGCTGGAATTAGAGTTAACACTCTGGCTTTAAAGCCTTTTGACAGAGCCATGCAGCAATACAGAATTGCTTTTCCTTTTTTCTGGTGGCTGTTAAATACATGGTCTTTTTATTATATAGCTAAGTTCCATGCATTTTCTACTTGTCCTATAAACCTGCTTGAGGGGCATCTTCTCAAATAAAACACTTTTTTTTCTTGCAATTGTAATATTCTTGATTCTTCAAAGATGCTGCAGTTGAAGCAATGTTTTACATTTCCTCCCACTCTGTTGTCATTTACCTGTTCCAGTCTCTTCACTGCATTAACCTCTCTAACCCCTCTCACCATGTCTGTTTGATGAGAAATTCTTAGGTTTCTCTGTATTACTGGCTCCTGACCTTACTGTCCCATATAACATGTACTATAATGCCATATGTGCTAAACTGGGACCACACAAATAAAATGGAATTGGAATGAATCCCACTCTGTACCACTCCTCATTCTCCTTTCCTCATTCTACAATTTCCCCATGAATCCCCTCTCCTCCCAGCAACCCCCTCTTTTCCTGTCAACTATTGTCCCTTTCTGCTCATCCCATGTCAAAATCTCTTCCATTTATTTCAATTCCTTTCCTGTATGGGATCATTGACTCTCATCGATTCTCCAGTGCCTCTTATTTCAAACTGATCCATTAGTTATTCATTAATCTATATCAGACCATTAACCAGCAGTTGGCAGGTGTTGATATTTCAACAAAGGAAGGTGATTAGGTCGGTATCCTCATCAGAGCTGCATGCGACCACAGAGGTATGAAGCAAGTTAAACACATCTGCAAATGTTAACACCATCTGGAGGAAATGATTGAAATCAAATTACTAAGAGAACTTAATTTTCTCATCTATAACCTGATGCAAACACGATACAGAGATGTTTGACAAACCTTTCATTACTTAAATAAACATGTCTAAAATAGCAATACACCTGTTGAATATTTAATTTTCTTTTGGCTTAATTTAAACTGAAACAAGCTTTATTTACTGTAAAATAAATCCTAAAATCCTCATCTCCATAAAGAGTGGGATGTTTTTTTTTATCTACAACAAAAGCTTAAATCAGTTTTTTTTAAAGAAATTAATATTTAAACAATTGATTTTTAATAAAAGGAATTTATTTAAAGGCTTTTAAGGAATATCAAATTTGATTTCAGTACTGAATAACTGTTCAGAGTAGCATAAAAAGGCTGCATAGACTTTTTATGAGGGTGTCAGGATTGGCTATAACTGAATATGTAAAGCTTCAAGCAAACCTGGGTGTGACTTTCGTGCCAAACTGAAAATTAGAAAAAAATCCCAACACAAAATTGTATTGTTTTTTAAGGATTTCATCATCTGCAGAGAACAGTTCTGCAGAAAGATAATCTAAATGTGTAAAGACTAAATCAAGAAGTCAATATTGGCTAAAGGAGACCTTTAACTCTTCAAATGACACCAGTTTATAACCTGTCTTGCCACTGGGATCCCTGCAGTTCCATGAACTGAGGAACAGAAAAGTATTGTGATGCAACATAATCCATTGGCGCAGCAGTGTGCAAAAACTTTATTATGTGATGAGGAAACCAAATACCTGCAAAACACTGCCAACTTCTCCAGACATGAGCTCCTCTTGCAGACAGTTGACAGGTGTTCAGTGGTCAGTGAGTTCATGTTTTAACTTGTTTTTAACAGATGTCAGAAAGCACCAATGAGAAAAGATCATTCTGGCTGTGGTCGAGGTGCATGTGGCTGTATCAATGTGGAGAATTTGCATAAACAGACATAAAAATTCATAACTGACTCAAAACTTGGGAGAAGCCATTTTTAACCATGAAACTTACAGTTGATAATATGGTTCTAGTGCGTGTTTAATACAAATATTTAGATTAACAAACAGGTTTTCTATTTTTTTTCTAGTTTTCTTTACAACGTAATGTAACTGTAAATTCTTATTTCACACCCTTCCTGACACTGTAAAACAGTCTGAAGTAAGGACGGGGTTAAATTTCCTTGGAGTGTGCGCAAAAGGAGCGCACTCTGGTGCCGGAGGTCTTGTGTCAGTACAGAGGTTGGCTCAAGCCAAGCAGCGCCTGCGCGCTTCAAAACCTGTACTTATTAAACAAGATTACTGGTATATCATTTCAAGAATATCTCTTCTTTTTTTGCATTTAAAAAAAACCATCACGTGTGATAAGAAGTTACTGCTGTTTTGGACTCTAATGTGGATGGTACTGGGATGATACTGGGATGATTTTCGTCGAAGCCATCACGTTTTTTTTCCTGCTGTGGTGGATTTAAATGTTTTGAAATGTGTTTGATGCGCATGAACCTTTTCTCGACATTTCTTCTTGGGCTTGTCTACATTCTGTGATTTTTTTTTTCCTGCCTGTGGAATATGTGGACAAAATCTACCACTTGAGTCCCAAAATTGGATAATAACCAACTGGCTGGAATGATGAAAATCCTTTGAGATGAAAAACAGCACTTTTAGTGATCATCTTTTTGCTTATGCGTGGCTCGTGCCTAATTTGGCGCGTCAACAGCCTGTTGTCTGTGTCAGAGGAGAAACGCACAACTTGAACGCGAGCTGGAGCCGGAGCGGGAGTGGGGGCTGCAGCTGGTCTGAGCGGCGCACTAGGGCCAAAGGCGGGGGGCCAGCAGGGGGACCAACGGAGCTGCCCCTCTGTTCGGCTCTTGGGTGGTTGGGCAGGGGATCCGGAGCAATTGTGGAGCGGGGATGATGAAGTCGGTGGTGATGTATGGCCCGGCAGCTCGACCAGGTACCAGGGTCTTGCCACCACTGTGTTTACTACTGTGCGCTCTCCTTTTTCTTCCCTGCCTTCACTCGCACCCGCAGCCGTGCCAGGTGCTGAAACGAATTGGCCACACGGTCCGGGTTGGGGTTCTGCACGGTCAGCCTCGTTTACTGTCCGCAGCTGCTGGCAGCGGTTCCGTGGACTGGAACAACGTGGGAGGTTTGACGCGAGAAAAGCAGCTGGAGTTGGAGAAGCGAGATAAAATAAGTGCCAGTGCGCCTGGATATGGAAACCTGAGGACTAGAGTCACTGCTACTAGTCAGCGGGGCACCAACAGGAGTAAAAGCCAGACGAGACAACGGGAGGTAAACAGCTTGAAGGAGGATCCTCTTTTCTCACCCCGAGACTCTGTCCTGCTGGCGGTGGAGGCTCTGAACCGGGCCGGATTACTACCTTACAATTTGTCTCTGGAGCTTGTCATGGCAGTTGGATCTGCTCTGGGCGAGTTGCCCGCGTTCTCATACTCCTCTACAGGTATTCCCGAGGACGAGGACCCGTTGTCCTTTCTGGAGAGCGTGTGTCATACGGTGGTCGTTCAAGGGGTTTCCGCCATGATCGCCTTTCCACGGAACCGGGACGAGCTCGTCAAGTTGGATTTCATTTCACTTGCGCTTCAGGTGCCAGTGGTCAGCGTCGTGCAGAGGGAGTTCTCGCGCCACAGTGAGGTAAAAAAAAACAAACAAAAACAAACAAAAAATAAATAAATAACCAAAAACAGTTCTCTCTCAAGTATCAGAACACGTAGAGACCTTCACCTTCACCCGGTTTGTGTCTTTAGATGCGCCATTGTTAATATGAAAGAAAACCTGGAACATTTTGCAGCCTTCACGATAAAAGGCGCATTAATTTATACATTAAACGTTTGTTTTCAATTAATCTAGATGTATAAATCACAACTCTTCAGTAACTGAGCAGTATTATAGACAGATAATGGAAGACGTGACACCTTTTGTGGCTGCTGGCCTACATCCCCATTTCCATTTGTCTAATTTGGGCTCCTCCTTAAGCAGTCAAGTTCAAATTAATACATGGAGTCTAACAACTTTCAACACAAGCTGTTGCTTCTACAGAGCCACGTGCTCTCTCCATGGTACTGAAATGTGTCACTTCTGGTATTCATGCGGGAAAAGACACCTCGTTAGCAGAAATCCACCCCTATATGTGATAACAATAATTTTGGTGCTCTGATTGGACTTTTCACCAACTGGACATATAGTTACAAGCACTTGAATCCCAAATTGTTCTTAAATTTGTCCTGTGAAACTGAATAAGTTTTAGGATGTCATATCTGTGCATCCACTAAAAGGCAAATATTTGCTTTTACTAAGATGGGAGTCAGGAAACTCTTTAGTAACCCATGAATAAGCAGCAATATGGATGGTCAAATCTTCTTCTGCATTCTGGTTTAATATTATATGAAAGAAGCCACACATGCAGAACCAAAAAGCTGGATAAATCTGACACTGGTTGATTTCAGATTGCTGTCCTTGTGGGACTGATTTGAGTAACACTGATATGTAGTGTATCTTTGAGTAAAATATGTCTAAATGTAATAAAACTGAATCCAAACTGTGAAACTGTCCTTGTAGGTGTATGTGTCAGATAGAAATCTTGCTTTAAAGCAGGGGTTGCTCATAGTCAGCTCTCGAGGGACACTGTCCTGCACGTTTTCAATGTATTTCTGTCACAGCACACATGGCTTACATTACTGATCTGCACAATTACTGATTAACTTGAGTCAGGGATGTTGGAGCAAGGATACATGGAAAACCTCCAGAACCATGGCCCTCATAAACCCAAACTGGACATTTCACATGTTTGTGGTTCAGATTAACAATGCAGTGTGTACATTTATCCATTCATATCAATGATTGTAAACTTCCAGAATTTGTGCAGGCTTTTAATTTTATGCTTAACTTTTGATGAAGGACTTTTTTAAGGGTGGCAAAACATACAAAACCAAAGTAATTTATAGAATTGAAGGTTTATTGGTTACTTTTAACCCAATATAGTCATTTTGTGTGTTTGTTGTTTGATGTAATATCCAAATCTGTGTATAATGAAGTATTCCTTTTTTAAAGAGACAACATATGCTTAACGTTAAATCCTTTACCTTAATGTGAAATAACAATATGGATTCAGAAAGTTGATAAACAAAAAATAAGATTGACAGAAAGGTAGAAGGAAATGGATGGATGCATGGATGGTTGACCAGGCAGAAAAAATGTCTTGAAAACACACAGCCAGACAGAATGCAGTGCTAAAGGGAGACTTTTAGAAGAATGGCTTAGTTCCCCTCTGACCCAGTCTAGTTTCACTGACAAATCCCAAATGAAAGCTGACAGCAGTTTCTCCAAAACGATTTTTAATATGTAAAAACTTCCAGTGTCTTGAGAAGATCTCATTATTCTTATTATTTTTTACTTTTCTTGATATTTGTCCCACTTAATCCCACCAAAGTTTATGGTACAGGTCACACAAAGTTGACTGTTACTATAAGTATAATACAATGAGTCATGGAGAAATTGTGTTCACAGTTTATTATGTAAGGGACAAGATTGTGGAGCTTTTGGAGCAAAGGATAAAGTCTTCTCAATAAAGTGAACCAATAGTTCATGGAGAGGTTTTGATAGAAGTGCAGGGAGGAGAGTTTAGCATATTAAAGAGCAGGAACTGAGGAACTCTCGGGGAAAAGAAGCTCTCTGAAAAGAAGCGAGGGAGTCTCTGATGCTAAGACTTATGTAGAAATCTATCCCAAGATGACCAACAACATCACAGCTCTTTGAAAATGATAGAAAGAGAACATTTCCACTGATAGTCTGCGGTCTGATATGTCAGATATCTGATGATTCATTAACTAAGGATAACTAAAGCATAGAGGGAAAATCTCTGTTATGATTAGCTATCAACTAGCTTGCTTGTTATTCTCCCTCCCTGCTTCTCCAACTGAGAACATTCTGACCGCTGTTTACTGCAGGTAGGACTATCACTGCTCATAAGTACTTAGAGCAAACATAATTGCTTCTTTTGTATTTCAAAGCGGCTCTTGGGTGTTCTTGCTTTCCACTTTAAAATATCTCTGCTGAGCAGAATTGTTGACAAGCTTCTGCTACAACACATTAGGGAAATTGTTGTTTTACATTAGACATATCAAAAACCTGCTAATATAGGGAGTTAAGGTAACTTAGTATATACTTAGTATATATTATTATAGTAATCAAGACAAATCAAACAAAAAGAGAAGTTTTGATCAGGATAAATCCCGATCAAATCAGAGCATGTGTTCAATATGATAATCTGAATGATACAGTGATATTTCTCTATATCTTCCAGTAGAGTTAGCACATCTAAATTCATCAGTGGTCTTCAGATAACTTTCTCTCAGCTGTAGAAACTGCCTTGTTAGTTTGTTCTCTCAGAGAAACAATTATATTTGTTTCTTGTTTATTGTATAAAACTCATAACACTCTTCTTTAAAACAGTCCCAGCAAGAGACTTGAAAAAGAAATACACCATATACATGCCATCCAACAAGTCACAGAGTCTGCATTGCAAGGAAGGAGGTGTGATTGTAGGAAGCAGCTTAGTGCTGCACAGAAATGGGTCTTTGTGACATCAGCAGGTTTTATTAAAGATCTGAGAACACGTTGCTGAGATATTTTCCACAACCTGATTGGATTTATTACAGGAAGTAAAAGTTTTAATTCAGGGGTGATAAAAATAATAAGAGTTTCATTACAAGACACTGTTTTAAAAATGGAATTGACTTAATAATGAATATCATACTGCGAAGAGTCAAGAGTTAAGCCATACGGCATTCCTCAGGACAAAATCTGTCAGGATTTTAAATACGACGC
The DNA here is from genome assembly GCA_037177535.1 of Pseudomugil gertrudae. Classification (NCBI taxonomy): domain Eukaryota; kingdom Metazoa; phylum Chordata; class Actinopteri; order Atheriniformes; family Pseudomugilidae; genus Pseudomugil; species Pseudomugil gertrudae. The sequence continues at coordinate 15,830,113 of JBAMHV010000020.1, read as the reverse complement.
TGGGAGTACCGTTAGTGTGACGAGAATAATATAAAAACAAAATTGTGTATGAGAACAGTTTTTTTTTCCGTTGTCCATAATGATGTACTTAGATAAAGCCATTTATTAAGTTATAACTGTCTCTATAATAAGACTGGTCTGACTGCAGGAGGCAAAATATAATGTTCTATTGCTGCTCAGTTAAAGATGCGAGGAGACCTGGGCCAATGGTAGGTCTACATGATGGGTGGTATAAGAATTTCTTAATGAGAAAATAACAATTTCGGGGTTTATACTCAACAAGATATAATTAAAAAAATGTAGTTTTGGACCTTTTTTTTAAACAGGAATTCCTCTTTTATCATTTGAAAAAATATTAAAAGTCCTATTTTATTATTGTCCACACTTTCTATTCCATTAATTGTCTATTTAAAGCAGAGCAAGAAAAACAAGTCAATGCTTTCTACTTTGCTTTGTTTATTGGTTTGGTTCGGAGTCATTTAAGTCTTGTTCATGAAGGCTAAATGTGTCTTTGCACAGTAAGTCACAGAAAATGCATGTTGAGAGCATAATTCTAGGAAACGGAACAATGAAACTGAGCTGGGCTCTATGTGTGCTCCGAAAGCAGCAGAGCATCATACTCATGTCAGAGAACAGAACCTGCAAACTTTCAACAAATGATTTCCTTTTTACTTGCACGAGGAACAAAAGAGGGTTACAGATTTATGGAGATTACAGTGCAGAAGTGCTGCAGCTGAGAATAAATCCCCCAATCCTCCTGAGCAATAAGAGGAGGTGAGAGCTTGATGCCCTGTGGACTGCATTACAATTTCCTTCCCTGACATAGGACATCATAAGTGTAAAATAAAACATGCAATATTTTTCCTTGATGTTTTTGTCACAGCAGAATTTCATACATGTATATGCAAACAGCTGATGAATAATGTCTTATTTACATGCCTATTGGGCAGGGATGAATGGGATCATTGTAAATAACCGATAAATAAATCTAATGGACTTTTTGTGCTAAGCTTGTGTAAAAGTTGTAAAGTCAAATAAGTTAAGTTGCTCATGGCTTTTTACGTGTGTGCTGCTCTGCACATGTCACTGTATGTGGATGCAAGAAAGCAAACAAAGGCTGACAGATTGATTGGCTGGATAACCTGCATGTGGTGTGCTGGTTACAGTAGACTGAGGTTTACTGAGGCACATCAGGCAGCTCATGCAGTTTTATTTTATCTGCAGTGTTACAGAGAAAGATTGTGTCATCGTTGAAACCAAGTTGCTCTGATCTTGCAGTTTGATTTAATCCTGCAGATTCACTGCCTTTCATCTGTAGTTTTTATTTATCTGATCATAGGGATCAGTGGATAAATTAGATGTTTCAGTCTGATTTAGATAATCATCTGTCAGCTTTCCATATTTAACTATTATGTCAAAAGTTTCAAGGAGCTTTTGATTGTTCTTAATCACACCACTGTATGGAATAAAGCACTTAGCAACATATGGCGACATCATAAAACCAACCGAAATGCTTGAAACAAAGCTTAACCTCTGCAGAAAACAGTATAATTGATCATTTAGCATGCTCAAGCACGCTGCTTTACTTTATACATTTTTTTCCCATACTGGTGATAATGTTGCCTCTATGGGTGGGTCTTGTAAAGTTTATTACCCAGGGCCAGTGGCAGGAAGTGTGACAATCATACATACTCATACCCAGACCTACAGGCAATGTAGAATCACCAATTAAAATAAACACTCATATTTCTGGATTTAGAGCACTCAGAAAATAAACACAGAAGGTGTGTGTGTGAGAGAGAGATAGAGAGAGAGAGGGGGGGGGGGTCAATACTCCTCATACATACAGTCCCTTTGATCATAATCAAAATGTAGTGCTGCCTAAATTGTCCAAAATTATTCAAATAATAAAACCAAATAACCGACAACCTACCCAGGTTGTACCCAGTTTGTGACAGTGACCCCCACCCCCTCCCCTCCAAGACCTTGGTATGGCCATAGTGTGTGAAGAAAAATTTATGAATGTATCCGTTATGTGGGACACAAACTGTAATCTGCTGGACAAAGTTTTTTAGTTTTTATTATTATTATTATTATGGACAACTTTGTGCACCTCCACTTAGGAAGTCTGTCAGTATATTTGACTTCATATTGGCTCTCACATGTTTCTAAAAACACTGGCATATGATATTTGGTGGATTATTAGCAGCCAGCCTGACATGCAGTGTTGAGTGTTTGAGGACAGTGTCTTTAAGGAGATGTTGCTGTAAATTGACTTTTTTATTTCAGTGGAAATTGTTGTCTAATGTTGATATTTATAATAAGACCTATATTATTTGAAAACTCTCAAGGAAATATTTTAGATTTTTAGCACCAAAATGATCATTCTGGGACTGTTTTGTGACCATAGTGTAGTCCAGCATAAAAGCTTCATTCACTAAAATAACTGTCCACTTTTACAAAATGTTTCCATGAAAAATATAAAGATGCATTTTTATTCTTGTTAAAATAATTGTTTTGTAGTTCCAGTGCATCTACATATAAATTGTGAAAACCTGTCTATGAATGAGACAGCTGCTTTGTAAAAAGGATGTATTTGAGCCCAAGATGTTATTTATTGTGTTGTGAGTGACATCACTCTTTTTTTCTTCTACCACTCAAATGAATATACTTTACAGTGGTTAACTGTTTTGTTGCGGAAACGTTTTGTTAAAGAAAAATAAGTAAAACCATCTATGTTGTCATTCCCATTGCAGGGCTTGTTGAACTAATCTCAGATACTAATTAGAAAACTCCATTATTTCTGTGTTATGCTTCGCACCGTATGAAATGAAGGACTGCAGTTATGGCATACCACGGAGCTTCTGCTCTTCTGTACATCATCATGTTTGTTAACCTTCAGGAGCTCTGAAAGGAAGTATAACAAAGAGAAAAGAAGTAAAGCAACTGTGGCACAATAGGCAGTTCAACTTTTACTAAACACAATGTCAGATTGGCTTCTGCTTGTAGGTTCATATTTGTGGACCATGAATGCATTCTTTCTTTTTCAATCCTCTAAAAGAGAAATAGCACATTTATAGCATGGGTCCGATATCTCACCAATCACTCTGTAAAGGTAAAAAATTATTTCTGCCATTCAACCTGTAGATTTTCATTGAAATAAAGTTGTATCAATTTAGAAAAACTACTCAAAACCAATCAACCATTTTGTCCTGTGTGTGTGTGTGTGTGCGTGTGTTGGTGTGTGTGTGTGTGTGTGTGTGTGTCATCAAGTGGACCCGTCTTGCTTTGGTCACTGTCAAAACACAGGAGTAAATCAAATAAAGTGGAGTGTTTAAAGACTTTCTGAAACAAATATGTTGTGTTTTCTTGAACTTTAGATCAAACAACCCATAAAAGTAGCCGTATCTCTTACGATGTGAGTAATGATATTCATGGGAGCAGGAAAGTGGAGGTTAAAATTCATTACATTCAGCAGACTGTGTTTTTCTTCAGGAATAAATAGAATTCTAAGATTTAAAGTAATTTTCCTGTTGGACTTAAAACGCCCTTCTCTCTCTTTCTTTCTTTCTTTCTTTCCTTTCTTCTTTCATTCTTTTCACTTTTCACATCTCACCCTCATCATGACACATTTTTTGTACTAATTTTCTAACTTTATGTCTTGGTTAACACCACACCTCACCTTTGCATCTGTTTGTTACTCTTTCTCACAATAATCATCACTTTGAAACCTATCCTGTAATGTTGTATCTCATTTTCCATCCCTATATCCCATAACTACTCTTCTTAACTTATTTTTTTTCTGTTTATTCTACCCTTCAACTCCACTTTTTTTTTTACCCCATTTTACTTTCTTTAAACACCTTCTGCTTCTTTTATTGTTTTTTTTTATCTATTGCCTTCCCATTTTCTTATTTTACTTCTGATATCCTCCACAGAATCCTCTTCATTTCCAAATGGCTTTGCAGACTGTGGAGGCCCATCCTTCCAATCTCCTCTACTATCTGCTGATGATGAATGGCTGGTGGGATATCAGCATTCTGCTCTGTCAGGAGTGGAACATCAGCAACTTCATTGTTCTCATAAAGAACAACACCCGCTTTCACCTGGGCACTCTTGTCAACCTGACATCAACACTATCACCATCCTCATCTTCATTATCGTCCTCTGGAGTGACATCTGATAATACCATGGAAGCAGAAGAATCTTCTTCCTTATTACCTTCCACCTCTGCTTCATCTTCTTCCTCCACTTTCCTTTCTAAATCAGACCAGCAGCAAGCTCTCATGCGGCAGCTAGAAGCACTGAAAGAACCCGCATCAACAACAGGAGTTGTTACGTTTGGGTGCGATATCCGTGAGGTGCGCCGTTTGTGGACACTGGCCACTCGGATGACACTCCCGGAATTTCACTGGGTATTGGGGGACAGCCAGAATGTGGCTGAGCTGAGAACAGAAGGGCTACCCCTGGGGCTTCTGGCTCATGGAGTCATGGGATCTCCTTCTCTGGATCACTATGTGCAGGACTCTTTGGAGCTGGTAGCACGAGCAGTGGGCAGTGCTGCCCGGGAAAATCCGGCTATGGCACTTATACCTGGAACTACCAACTGTATGGATGTGCAACAGAGCAATGGCAGCTCAGGGGAATACTTGGCAAGGTAAGAAGTTATGACATCAGCTTCTAAAATTGTTTCCATTAATAATGTGATGATTATGCTCTAGCACTGTCCCAAGATTGTTCCAACAACATATTGTATTATTTCTGAATGGCTTTTAGGAAGGAAAATAGATTCATTTTAAGGCAAGGTGCAAAAAACAGAGGTTGACAAGGACTGTGTTACGAGTAAGTGAAAAGGAGCTTTCATGCTAATTTACCCCATGCAGTGGAGGACCCCTCAGATATAAACAGTCACTGCTGTATTTTCATTTGTATACAGTATGCAAGTCATGTGCATATTGAGGATCACACTGGGGTTTCTCTCACCTGTATCCAATCAAAATGTCTGTTGACATTGTTTTTTATATTTTCCCTGTTTGACTGTGGATCTTTAAGAATGCCCGGGGTGAGTACCACTCATTGCAGGGTCTCATGTGCAGTAACTTTATAGGACAGAGATCCTTCCACAATTACCCTTCTGCTTTGGGGAGGTCATGTCTTTGCCTTACCTTCCTTTTTGTAAAGAAAGCCATCTGGCATATCCTCCTGTGGATCCAGCAGAGTGATAAGTCATCTTCCTTTGCAAGGTACACCTGAGGCTTTGGCATGACTTTTGGCTTGGGGAGAAGAGCCTGGTCTCTCTCCATAACCTTATTAACAAAATGGATTTGATTAAAATATGGGCTTACTCCACTGACTGTGACATCATATTTCCCTCTGAGAGGTGGTTGAAAACATCAATCACTGAATACACCGTCAACATCAATGGATATGATGTTTATAGAACAGAACAAGCCTGAAGTGAGAACTGGGGCGGCAGTGTTTGTTGAAACTAAACAGCATTTGTATTCAGACCTTCAGTAAGTCAAAATGTCTTCAAGTCTTAGTTGTAAACTTTGTGTTCTTAATTAGCTCAGATATCATTGCAGTTGGATGTCATTATCTGCCATCTGCCTCAAGTTAGGTGGTTAATAAACCTTATGGACATTTTTCTGCATGGGTCCAGTTTGATTCGAGTGGAACTCTAAACAGGGAATGGATATTTTTACCCTCAGATCCACTTAAGGACTTTGTGACTTTCTCGTTTTGGTGTAATTGATAAACTCAACCAAACATGCTCAAAAGATTTGCCTAAAGTTCAAAACCTGATGTAATTTTAACTCTCAAAACTCTATGACAGGGATAGACAACTCCAGTCCTCGAGGGCCGCAGCCCTGCAAGTGTTAGCAATTTCCCTCCTGCAACATACCTTATACACACATCAGACTGGAA
>JBAMHV010000020.1:15765499-15781559 GCA_037177535.1 Pseudomugil gertrudae | reverse complement strand
GATGGATGGATGGATGGATGGATGGATGGATGGATGGATGGATGGATGGATGGATGGATGGATGGATGGATGGATTGGAGAAACATCAAAGCCTCAGAGCAAAGAGGGCAGAGCCTTTTAGTTCGTACAGACAGACTGGGGGCTTTGAAATACCAATAAAAGAATCATTTTATTGGCTTCAAACATTTCCAAACAACCACAGGACACTTCAGTGTAAATGAAGAAAAAAGAAAAATCCAATTCAACCATGAAAGCAGAAAGTAGATTAAAAAAAGATCAAGAGCAGTTCAGATAAAAACATAAATGCAAGTCCAAAAACTCTGACTTTTTGGCTGTGATACAAAGCTGACCAGATATCAGCAGTTACACGAAGTACATGTTAACACCACAAGCAGCATTCCTTTCCAGTTTGGGAATTACTATACCCAAAACTGTCATTTTTTTCAGCTGCAGCACTTGTAAGCAATATGAACACAGAAAGTTGTTGAAACTGGAGTGGTTATCTGAAGATTTGTGGTTTTAGAGATCTAAATGAAATACACAGCTCTCTGAGCTGAGTATATACAGTACATATATTATGAAAGTCTTTTCATGTTCAGATATGTCATCTCTTACTAGTAATTTAAAATTCTCTTTTGATGTCAGGAATATCTCATTAAATATCTCTTGTCATTTTTCTTCTCACCTGCAAGAATAGCTTTGATTCTGAGACCTGTTTGGTAAGGCGTCAGTCCTGGCAGGTGTGGTGAAATAACAGTAAAACACATTCCTATTACTACTGGAAATGCTGGCATTTACAGAAACCATACATTTATTTTGATTAATTGAAAAAAAATATTTGAACATAATTAAAATAATAATAATAAAGACAAAACATATAATGACAGAATAAAAACAGTTCAAAAAGGAGTGGAAAGAAGCATTAGCTTATATAATCCCACCCCACTTATCCCAACTATTATAACCTGTCATTAACAACAATTATTAAAGTACTAAATACTATACAATAAATCAACAGTTATGCCAATAACATAGTCTAACAATGATGCCCCAATAATAATAATAACAAACTATGTATATAATGTAATCAATTTTAACTATGAAGTTATGCAATAATAAAATACAATATTAACAAAAACAGCAACAATTATACAAGTAATAATAATAGAAATACCATAGACTACTTGACACCTTATCTATGTTTTATATCCTTTGAGAAAGCAAAGAATGAAAGTGATGATAAACAGTTATATCCACAAAATTATATGCAGTACATTGCACATATCTTAGTATTTATTTATTATGATGTGTTACTTTTTATTAGCTTGTAGCTTAGAATGTTAGCCTTGCAATTAATCTCTGAACTCAATAATTAGACTGAATAATTATCAACTAATATTTAATCATTGAACACAAATATTAGAACAATTGCTAAACATTGTGGCATAAGTAACCTGATCATAAGGTAAAAATGCTTTACACATGTGTTACAACAGACACTAATTTAGGATCACTCTACTCCTTTATCACTCCCTGGAGTAAGATTAGAGAAAGAAAGGGAGAAGAGGAGAATAAGAGAGGATTTGTTAAGTGATGCATGCTAAGCTTGAAATGAACATGACATTGACTCTGTTGTGCCAAACTAACCCCTCAAATCCATGTTGCTGCTTGTGCTTATTAGCTCAAGATACAGGCAGACCTCCAGGTTGGCTGACAGAAAGGTTGTTGGGATCAGTGTTGATGCAGAAGCAAATTAATAGGATGTGGACTTTAACATTTCATGAAAGCAGCGCTTTAGGATTTGATTAGGGATGACATAGATTAATTATTTTCCGAAATTAATCAAACTGGACATTTGAATTTTATTATGCTTGAGCACTGGTTGAGCACTTGACTTTCCATTCAAATTTTGTAGTTATTCACGTGTTTGGATCCAGTGGATACTGGAAACACACAGTGACTTTTTGACCTGTCTTTTTTTTATAACAACAGCATGTTAGACAATTAAAATATCACCCAGTGGATAGAAATATTATCAAGGATGAAAACATAGCAAAGACTTGAGACTTCCTAGTAGGAGACACTCCTAAGTCATAAAGAAGAAGTCAGTAGGAGATATGAATATATTTTACATGTATTTAATATAATTGCAAAATTTCTATCCAGTGTTTGTTGTGAAAATACCATCAGAGGATTTGATTTTACTTTGGATGTAGCTTCGAAAGATGCAGTCAGATGATACACAGCTTTCCTATCTTGGGATTTAAAATTTCTACCTGACATTTCCATTTGTATCCTACTTATCTCCAGGTGCAATGAGGGAAGCAACCAATCAGCTTCTTGGAATCCTGCAGAATCCTCCCTCTGCAACAGACGAAGGTTCCTTCCACAAGATGTCCAAAATGACCTGGAACGTCCATCTTGCCAGGATCTTCCACCTCCACCGCCTCCCTCTCCTCTGCCTCATCCCCATACGCTTCCCCTGCTGGAGAAACACTTGCCGAAGGTGACCACCTCTAATGGTCGCTCTGACCTGTTAGCGCGGAGCTTGAGCCAAGGAGGATCTGGACAAGGCATTACACAGTGTCGGGGTATAGGAGTTAGCGACTGTAGTCAGGGCCTCAGTGTGGGCCGGAATCCGCTGGTTCAGGAACTATCAGAACTGGAGGGTCAAATTCTTGTAATCAAGCAGCAGCTTCAGTCAGCCATGAGACGAAAGAGAGAGCTTGAACAGTACCATTCAGAAAACCAGCAAGCAAACCAGACTGCGTCCAGCCAGACCGCTACACACCAGTTTGCCCAGTACACCCAATCCCACCAGCAGACTAACCAACACACGAGCAGTGTCCCAGACTTGTGAATCCAACCTCCTCTGTTTTGTCCAGAGAAACCTTGTTAAACATTACACCCGGAAACCTCTGGATAATGGTCCTTTCCTGAGATCTGGAGGTGGAACAGATAGACTTTTAAAAGCAAGATGTCTTTAGACTCAGCAGTTCCCCTGAATGCTGGCCTAAAATGCTCACATGGGACCAGGTTTTGCTCTGTTACTCTAACTGGGACATGTGGAAGGTTATATTTGATTGAATGTGCTGGACAAGTGTGAACTAGGAATCATGAATCAAATTTGTTTTGGGATCTCCTTTAGCTAAAGAGCTGTGCATCCTCATTGTCAACTCGATCTCCATTTCACTTCTCTCCAATCCCTTCAACTTTATTTTTCTAACGTTCTTATTCTCCTTATTGTTTTCAATTATCCCTTTCATACCCTCCCTCTAAGCATGGTCTCTTTGACGGGGCAGGTTTGCTTGCCATATTGATGAGCCTGATCGTAGGTATGATGACTCTTGGTAATTAATGGACTAATTCAGTGAGTTTGCAGAGATTCCCCAATAGTGTATGATGACCTTTGGTTGAACCCACCCAGTTAAGTCTTTGTGTCTTGCTGAAAACCTGTATCTTTTACACATATAACTGCTGGTGATTGGTTGATATTACCACCGGTGATGTAATGTTTTTGGCCCCAGGCAGTGCATTCACTTTTGCTCTGGCCATTTTCTCTGAGAAGTATTTTGAGCTTTGATGGGGTTGATGTTAAAAAAATCAATGAAAAAAAAAAAAGAAAAAGATACATATGTTCAAAGCTTTCGCAAGACATCTTCATAAAGAAGACCTGGTTGGCATCTTGAAGTGGACAATACAAAACCTTGCTAATGGATCACTGTATAATGTCCTGCACTCTACTGAACACTCCCTTTTTATTGAAGAAAGCCACCATTTCACTTGTCAGAGTCCTGAGTTATGCTTTACAGGTATTTTATTGTGGCTACACCAAAGTCAAGTTGAAACAGTGATAAATAGAGTCGTAATAAACCCAATGTTTTTTTGTTTAGTTTAGATTTGATCCATAACACTTTTTTTCCTTAAGGTTAGGGTTCCTTACCACTTTTTCTGAATGAAAACATATTGGTGCTCTATGTCAAACACTGCAGTACTACTGACTTAAAAGTGTAAATCAAGCAACAACCTTTGCTGGAAAAAAGTTAAGCCTATGCAGAAGTGCCAAAAACTGCAGTTCACCGGTCATCCACTAGGGGCTTCAAAACACAGCAAATATCCATAAACTCCCATGTTAAAAATGCCAACTTCACAGGAGAAATGTTTACAGCCTGATTTTTTAAAAAACTACTCATCCGTATGGATGGTATTTAATCTTGGAAGTTGACATAATTAGCTTAGCTTTAGCCCACCTACATCTGTTAGCCGGTTGGCTCCTGTTAGATCCGAGTTGGCTCATTTAGCTACTGCTCCCCCCCCAGTGGGGGGCTTTATATAAAGTCCATAGTGTAAATACATTGCACATAAACCACTGTTCTGACTGACGCATCGTCACAAGTAACATTTACAGCTAAACACACCAAAACAGTCTCTTTGATGAGTGCTGTTCTCTTGCATAATTTCTGTTTGGTCCGTCATTAAAAATGTACCTCTCTTTTTTGCACTGCCCTTTATTTTGGTTATAAATGGCTTTATTTTAGTCTCTGAGAAATGTTTTCATCTCATAGGTAAACTGGGTTTCTGCATCGACTCGTTGACGAAGCGTGTGTGACCATTTCTTTCTTTAGACTGTGCAAAAATCCAATGATGAGAATTGGTTTGTGATTCGACCACACAAGGGTCTTCATTTAGAAGAGTGCAAGAAAAACAAAGAGCAGAAGGCAGATACAGAGGTTTGCTTAAGGAAAAGACGTTTCGTGATCACTTTCAAAACAACGCACCAGTCACCAACATATAAATACATGGGAAACAACAAAGTAAACAACAGCCACTCAAGTAAAGATCTAAAATAATGTTTTGAAGACAAAGTGAAGGGTCTGATTATTTTGACACTATTAATAATGATTTTGCTTCACTATTTGCTACTAACAGTAAGACAGACACTGATATCATGGGCACATGTATCAGATAAACACTTCATACTAGCCTTTAAGATTCACCTGCAGTAACTCATTTTCACGTATCTTATTAGATGACATTATAAAACACCCTGCAGCTTTAGAAATAACCAAACACTCTGAGCTCCCTTCCCTACCCCTAAAACTATATTTGGATGTCAAACTCTTCCCTACTCATATTGCTGGGGGGCAGCAAGTTGGACATGGAGGTATATGCAGAATAGCCAGCGATGAGATTTTTTTTAACACATTGCATGGACAAATGCTGCCGCACACACCCTCTTACAGCTCCTATCTATTTAACCAGTGTGTCTGCAGGGTAAGCGCCGGCTGTCGCAGTTGAAATGAATACCTGACAGAGCAAAAGGGAGTGTACTGGCTCAGCCGTCAGCTTTCTTTTGTGTCTCTGTGCATGCACGCCTTGCTAAGCGTTGACATAATCGCCAGAGAAGTCGATGCGGTGGTAACAGAATGATTTAACATAAGCACTGAATAAGAACCTGATTTTAGCATATCCATGCGCATTCTAATCACCTGTCTGGGAAGCACGTGTGGTTGGAAAGGAGTGTGAGGTGAGGAGAAAAATGGCTTCCACACAAGATTTGACATTCTGCAAGACAAGACTAAAGTCATATTCATATTGATCATATGAGGGACTGCCTAAACAATTTTTTTCAGATGTAAAAATTAAGAAAGCTCTGGTGTCCATTCAAAACCGCACACTTATTTGTTCTTAACTTCATTTAGTTAGCCTGGTCAAGCACAACCCTGAATCTGCCTGCACCTCCAGGAAGCTTTTTTTTTTTTATATTTTCAACCCCATAAAACATATCTGCCCCGTGATCCCTCTGCTCAATACTGAGGTGCATAATTTAAAGTTGAATACAACTGCAATAGGGGTTAAAGCTCAGAGAATTCTCTTCAATAGAAGGATAATGTAAACATATCTTTAGGCTGCTGATGAGTCAGCAGGATTTATGTGCAGCAAAAACATCTAAAATCACTTTTTAAAAACTCTGACAAACACAAAAATGTTTCCCTTTAGTCCATCGAGGTAACTTAATAATGCAGTCAAGAGGGACAGCAGCCACCTATGGTTACGCTTTTAAGCAATTTCATTACACACACAAGAAAAATCACAAGAGAGCACACGGTTTGCTACTGACCATTTAATTTTTGGACAAACCAAGAAAAAAATATATATGTAGTATTTCTGATGAAATGCCTTTTTATTTTTTTGTTCTTAAAGTAAAAGACAGTTATAATCACAATGATCATGAGTAATATCTATAAAACATCTTGACTTCTCTCTTCATGCTGGGCGTATCTTCCAATAGGAAAAGGAGTCACAACATTGCATCACAATCCACTGGTGGGTTGGGGAGGGGAAAGGGGTGCCTCGAGGAGGAAAAGTGGAGCAGGAGTCATCAAAAAGGGCTTGGCCAGTCTCGAGTTAATCTCCCACTTTCACTTAACACAAATCTGTCTCAGTTATGAGGATGTCTACCATGGGAATATTTATATCTCTTTCTGAAACCCCCCCAGTAGTGGAATCTTTATGGAGATCTGACACTGGAATCCCCAGTGGACACGAGTGAGATCTTTTTATCTACATGAAAAGAAATTGAGGTTAATAACACTCATAAAGAGTATCTTAACCAATGATATTTTGAAATGTCTGCAATATATATTTATAATTATTAGGTAATTATCGCTGACTCTTCCTCACATTTCCTCCAAAAGGGAGAGGAGTTTTTTGTCCCCAAATCACCTAAACTGACACCAAAACATATCCATGTTTACAGCAGGCAAACAGGTCCAAATGGATCATAGTAGTCATACAGATTAACAAAAAATCTTTAAAAAATATGACCTGATAATGGTCAATTAATGTACAGAGAGATAATAAAAAGAAGGTTTCTTTTTTTTCCTGTACAAATGACAAACACCACAGAACAACATCGATAACTTTTCCATTACAGAGTTTTCAGACGGAGTGGGATGGACGTGGTGACGGACGTTGCATTTCAGCTGACAGGATGTGATGTAAAACAGAGTGAGCCGGCTGACAGGAAGTGCGCAGGTTTAACATAGTCAGGTTTGGCTACAGCACTCGCTCATACAAAATGTACAAAACACCATCCTCTAACTACAAACAGCACACCTTGAAGGACGTAAACATCCCATGTTTTAAATGATTTCACATACCTGGGAAAAAAACTAATTCTGTGCTTACAGTAAGTTGGCTTTGTGAAGTGATCTTTGCCTCTTGCTGGGCGTAATTGAGAATAGCCAAACCCCATGAAAACCATTACAAACATGAAGTATTGTGTCCCCAGGGTGATTGAAACCGATAAATCAGGAGTGTTTTTAGTAAGCATTCGGCGCCACGTGGCATGCGTCCTCGTCATTGTGTCTGGAAGTGCTGTGGAGACGCAAACGTGACCCGGTGCTGCCCCCTTAGTCATGTGACCTCCGTCATCGATGCTGAGTGGTTCTGAAAATGCAGGTTGGAGGAGGGATAACAAAGGGAGAACAAGGATTGAGAGGGGTAGGGGCGGAGATATAATGGAAGGAAGGAGGAGCAGGAAAAGGTGTGGAAATGAGTAGATAGAGGAAGGTCAATATTAGGTGGCGTAAGAAGTGCTCTGTGTATTATCCTGTGGATTTGGCAAGGAAGACAAACAGTGAGAATGTCATGCCTGATGTGTTACTTTCTTGTGTGGTAAGGAAGATGTGACTAAAAAGGAAAACATATCTTCAGATAAAAACAGATGACACTAAAAACACAAACACAAAAACGAGTTGCTTCCATTGCCAGTATACAGAGATGGTCCAGTACATCAAACTTTAAAAAGAGCCCTAAACTTTCAGTGAGATCCTCCAATTGATAGAGAAAGATAATCCTCATCACACTTTAAAGTTGTTGTGCATCCAGGTTAAGTGTTTTTTGCTACCTGTGCGCTGAGGGTCTCCAGTGGGCTCTCCACACGTGGGAAAGTCATCAGAGGCAGGCCGCGGTACTCTTCAGTTTTCTGCTTAGCTGCTGAACCATGAACACCTTTAAAGTTGTTCACAACACATATACCCTGAGAAAAATGAGAGAAGATCAACATTAAGAGTACAGCTGGTATTAAAAGGTGAGAAATCATAGCAATGCTACAAAACAATGAATTATAAAATGCTCCCCCTGAAAGTCTGACTATTATATTATTATTTAAACATATTTTAGCACTTAAAATCAGCTATTTTAACATGGATATTTATTGTTAGTTCACTTTTTTGCATAGGTACCATTTGAAGAACTCGTTGCACCTCCCAATTACTTTGATTGTTCATCATAGGAAGTATTAGCACTTTTTAACATCAATAATACTCAATAATATTTTATAATAGGTTTAAATTCAAGCACAATTAAAAAAAGAGTTGTTCAGCCATGTTAAATGTGAAGAAAAAACAGAATGCAATGCTTTTCACATAGCAAAGTAATGAAGAAAACATCATATTTTTAAAGTTAACACTTATTCTGGCTTTAATGACAACTTTAAAATTGGACAGGAGCAACAAAAGCCTAGAAAAGTATGTTTAACAGTAGTAAAAAAATGTTTTAACTATTTTATTTGGCTGGCAAAAAGTAACTGTGATTAAAGCGTACTTTAGAAAGGCAGAGTGGATCAGAAATAGTGTCAGAGGTCTTCTACAAACAGCAAATTGTGGTCATGTTCTATAAAATATAAAAAGTTCCCTGGCCAAATGATGCAAAGATGTGAAATTCTTCATTTTCCACAAACAACAAAATATCATAAAAAGATTGAGAGACTTTGGAGATATTTCTGGACACAGGAGAGACATCCTAAATCAGTATTGGATTTCTGTCATGTTAACATGCTTAGTTACTTAGATCATTGAAAAGACTCCGGGCTGTTTAGGGTCTGATTGTTGTGGTTCAATATAAAGACCAATTTTGCTCATTTGGAAAAACTTAAGAAACACAACATGAAACTGATAAGGTTATTGGTTACATATGTAGGTGTGCTGGGATATTTCATGTATATCCACATCTACATGGAATATTACCATGTATAACACATCTCACATCTTACAGCTGAAATATTCCACTTGAAACATAAACGTCCAACTCATGACAGTGATTGACAAAAGTCACACAGACTTAGAGTTTTCAAGCATTTCTTTATAATGTACCGATCTACTGAATAGTTGTTGAGATAATGAAGTTTGTGCCTAAGCAGAATGAACATTGATGCAAAGCTTAAAAAAACAAACATTTAAATAAGCAGACATCTTGATAGAAATCATAAATTAACCATAAGTATGCTGCTTTGCCTGTTTGCTAATGGAAACAGCTACACAGTATATTCTAAGTGAATACAGACACACAAAGAGCAGGTGTGAGACTTCTTGAACCTTATACAAAATAAAATAGTCAGTTTTTAATACTATTGTAGTATCAAGCTCCAATAAGAAACAGTCAAGATATTTTTCCAGATCGGTGGCCATATTTTCTGCTGCAGAACAGTTATTGCAGTGATATAAAGTTTATATTGGTGTGAATATAAATCAGACATTATGTGAGTTTGTAAAAGTCAGATATCATAACAATCTGTTAAAGTCATGAGGCTTTTCCTTTTTCTTGTAAGTTTATTTCCTTTTTGGAGACATTTAATACACTGAATGCTTTGGCTACGATTCAGAGGAACTGATAAGTGCTTACCATGTGGCACTGAAATTTATAACCACAAATAATCACAATACGTGTTATTGTGAGCAGTATAAAACGACTGGGTGACCCTTCCTCTGCTAATTATGGCAAACAGTGGGTGTTATCTGATCATAAAACCCTTTATGGGTGGTTTATGTTGTTGCTGGCTTGAAACAGAGCCATATAATTACAAACCTGGGAACACATTGTTATCACAGATTGTAGAGTTACAACCTGGAATAATTACATGTTTTACCTTTATTTTGTTCCATTTCACTTCCAATTATTTTTGACTTAACACTTAAATTCGACCCATTGTAATCATGCTAGTAATGGTTCTAACCCTAACACACACACCCCCCCACACACACATATTGAATTGAAAATTGATTGACATATCAAAGCCTGATTTGTGTCTGTGTGCAAATGACATTCAATCATAATGTCTGTGTTTATTTGCCCATGAGTCCATTTCATCTAAAGCCAGATACGCAAAAACAGTTCTGGCCTCTTCCAACTCCTCCACCTTGCACGTAATCAACATCAGCAGCCTGAAGGCGCTCCCATCTCATCAGACAGACACCATCCATGCCCTCAAGCAGCATAAAGGAGATGAAGCAAATGGCTCACTGCTGGAGGTGTCTCAAGGGTTTCCTGCTTGTGACAGTTCATGAACTCTGAGTCTTTAGTGCTCAACATCAGGAAAATTAGTGATTGAGAACCAACTGAGAAAAGTTGAAGCTGTCAGCTGGTGTAGCTGCTTTAAATAAATTCCTCTCTAACACACACTCTATAATTTGAAGCCAATTGCTGTAGCTCTTTATGACCTTAGCTGGCTGCATCTTTCCATTTTGTGTCCTCTGTCACCGAGGCAAACAGCTAAGCTGTCACCTAGCACAAAGGGAAATTTGAGCTAACATTTTAAACCCAGTCACAAGATTAAATTAAGCACCAAACAAATCAGGTTGTTGTAAGGTCTTATTACAAGGTTTGTAATAAGATTCTACAAGGATGGACGAGTAAAATGACAAAGCCACCTGGTCTCTTATCTTCAGTCATACCCCAAAGAATGTAAACCTTTTATACAGCATTTCTACATATTGTAACTCATTGTGAATTAGATGGGATTTTACTTCTGTAAGACAGCATGTGCCACCTTTTTCTTGGATGAAGTGGAAACCTGTCCTCCTCTGAGCCAAAACCAAGAGCTTAACACTGATCCCTAAATCTGTTGCCTGAGGACAAATCTCCCCAAAGACCAAAGGTATTTTCTAGTTAATGAGTCCTTTCAGACTTCTTCTTTAAGAACACAGACAGCAAAAGGATTTTAAAAACAGAGGCTTTCTTCACTCTCCTTATCAATTAATATCCCTGGGGGTAGCAATCCATCAAACGGGTGTTGTTGCACATGACAAGACCTAGATGGGCTCCGTGAGGACTATTAGGCATGTGTGTAGGAAAGATGAAGGCCTCTTGACTTCATGTTGCAATGATAATAAGCTAGAAATGAGCTGTTTAAAAGGTGATGAGGTAATGATTGACTTTCTTTCTGTGTGTTAGCTTTTAAAGGTCAGTTACTGAAAGCTTACGTTTAAATGTGCTTCCTCCTGTTTAGAAGACAAGAAGCACATCTGTGCTGCCAAGATAAAACAAACAAAATAAACAGCAATCACAGGAGTGAATTCTACTCAAACTATACAACTAGGTGTAATTTTTTACATGACAGTTGCCTTTCCATTGCTCAAACTTAACACCTGGTATCACCCTGTCAAACAATATTTTAACTCAGTTTATTCACCTACTCTCTGTAAACAGTTATGCACTACGGCTATACAGTTTTAATTAACTTTTTTCTACCTATATCTCTTATTACTTCAGTTACAAAAGGCAGACATAACCACGAAGTGTGCCACATTGTGTGAGCACTCACACAATGCGGCAGGGGCTCGTTCAGGCGTTAAGCTCAAATGACATTAAGCTAGACTTAAAAAAGTGCAGGTGCTTTCTTTAAAGTGTGCAAACAAGTTCTTGAATACTAAATGATTCAGTGCAATACAATTCATCTCAGAATTTAGGTCAAGATGGTCCCACATGAAGAGGCAAAATGAGCACTACCAAAAAGAAGCAACAGCCTTCTTTCTCAGCAGCTAGGTAAAGTTTTGCTTCAGGCAAAAAATTAAACTCTGCCGTCATTTTTCAGGTAACATTAGGCTCCAAAACAAACATTCTCCTAAAATTAATCAACACTTTAGCTTAATGTAACTTGGTAAAACATCTAAATGCTAAAATATTAGCAACAGCTCGATAGATCCACTCAGGAATCTTACCAGAAGGAGAAACTAAAGCTACCCCACAATGTGAAAAACATTGCATTTTAACTGCTATCGTCTCTTTTATGCTTGATTGAGCTTGGACTCACCTACTCATTTTAAGTAACATTGTTGGGTGTCCAAATTTCCTAATTTTCTAAGGGTACTGTATAAATCACAATACCTATTGTGACATTGAAACAACTACTATTGTCAATGTATATAATTATAGTCTATTTCATCCTGTAAACAGCTAATGCCCATACTAAAAGCCTACATTTCCTCTTCCCTTTTGGTCTCTGCAAGCTTCTCACAATCCTTCCTGTTTGATGCCCAGGACACAACAGCAATTACAAGTAATGAAGCCTCTGAGGCTGATAAATAAACCTTTTGTGAATCCTTTCACCTTCTTTCCTACTTATTGGGCTTTTCAGAGCAGCCCAAAACAATACTGGGGTTTCGGCAGTAATCACAATCCCTGTATAAAAATCTGATGTTGAGAGGAGCACATTCATTTTCAGTGGAACGCTGTTTGACAACATCTTGTTCCTGATGTTATGCTATGGACAGCTAATGTGGGTAATGACTGTCATGCACATTAATCCCTTGTTATGGCAACGGTTTAAATAACCCAGGTAACAACATATGTTACGTCATGAGAATGACCAACAGCTGATCCAAGTGCCACCTCAGTATTTCCTCTCCTTTCTTCTCTTTTTCTATTCCAGCTAATTAAATATTCACCCATCCATCCATTTTCTGCTGCTTATCAGAGATCCAGTCACAGGGGCAGCAGCCTAAGGAGGGAAGCCCAGACTTCCCTCTTTCCAGCCACATTTGCCAGCTCATCACAAGAGATCCTGACACTATCCAAGGCCAGCCAAGTGCTATAATCTCTCCTACGTGTCCTGATTCTCCGCTGCCCGGAACACCACACCAGGAAGGTGTTTTGGAGGCATCCAAACCAGATGCCCGAGTCACCTCATCTGGCTCTTCTCCTCCAGCTAATCAACTAATGTATCCATAACTTCAACACTCCACCCTTGTATGTCAGCAACTTTGCCAATAATGTAATAATTCTCTGAATACTCTTTTCTTTTTGGTTGTCTCTTCCCCCAGACATTCAGCCCATTTCTTTGTCCTCACCAGAAACAGTGCAATGGCTGATCCCAATATAAATCCAGCCACTACATCTGAACAGTGGTTTCGATACTCTGAGACTCGGTTGAGGCCGGTGAGGAAGGCCGAGCAGAGCGTGCCCAGACATAGCACAGGCTTGGCCAGGCGGCTGGACTTGGTCTTGATCGTGCTGGTGATGTACATCTAGACAGAAAAACATCAAACAAAAGATCATGAGTATTCATAGACCATTTAAAATGTACACCAAGACCTTCCTACACCTCTATTTAAAAAGACTTGTCTCACGCAGAGCAACGAAAGATAATCTTACAGATATGTAGTTTACAAATTCCAGACAGCACAAACACCCCACTGCATAGTTAAAGTGAAAGACAGATGGGGAAACCATGAATCATAGGTGTAGATAAACTCTTCTAAACAAAGACATTTTCCTCCAAAAGAATAAAAGATTAAAAGGTGAACCTACTAAATAAATCGGTATTCCCACTATTTACACTTACACGTTCTCTTTTCTCTTAAATTGTAACTTGATCCAATGTGAAAACAGGATCTGCACATTTCAAAAGGTTTTCTCCACATTTATTCATCATGCTGACAAAATCTTCACTTATTCTTTCTCTCAAAACATTAAGTCATTAAGTCATAGCCTGTATGATAGATCCCAAGACCGTTTCAAGAAAAACCTCATGCTCGTTTGCCGATTCTATAAAAATCCAATGAAATGAAAGCAAAATAGAGGCACAGACACACATAGCAAAGATTCCCCTAAAATGATTTTTTACCTTATCTAATAAGATGCAAAGTGACTTACATGAAAAATGTTTTAGTTTTTACAAATAATTCTAAAACACAATCTTAACAATTTCATCATTTAAAAAGTGATCAGAAGAATTAGGCCAGTGTTTGATAAGTAAATATATTAGTTTTAAGATAATTTTAAGATCATTTGTCTGTCTGAAACACAATGTTTGTAGCTGCAGCCCCTACAAGGACCAGGTCTCTGATGGTCAGCTAATAAATGTGAAAGTACGACATTTTCTTTCTAGGGTGGCAAACCAGCCACCAGACAGGTCTTGTGCAAACATGTACTGTTGGTATGTAAAGAAAGACATATAATATAAACTACAAATAAGATGTTTCAGGTAGTTTATTGTCTTTGATAAGAAAAAAATGACAACTTTTTTTAACCAAAAGAGACCCTCCTTCGCTTATAGAAGAGGAGTGGGCAGCCTGCTTACCGTCAGGTAAACAGCAGAATAAACGCTCAGCGAGGCATCCTTAGATGGGAACGAGCGCCGCGCGTTCTCCACGACGATGGGGTTACCGGTGCAAATGTTGCCATTGACGATAAACTGGTGATTGAATCGACACTCTGTGCCGGTATAGTTGGGCTTGCACACAGACAGAAAGTAAGGCGAGAGACCTCCGGTCACCACCTGGCCTGCGTTGACGAAGATGTCTGTGGCGAACAGACCGAACGCAAACACACCTGCAGTACAGACAGAAAATGATCACATTAACACAAACAAATTCTGAGAAATCACAGACATGCCAAGACATATTTCTACTTGCATTCTGTTGTAGTTTTTACCATAACAAAGCAGTTGTCAAAAGCACCTCATGATGTTACGTGGACTATATTTATTTCATGTTTACTCTCTAAAAACATCACTAAAATTTATATTCAACCATTCACCCACTGCCCTTAAGCTATAAAATTACCAAACCGATGGGTATGATCCAAAACACTTTGGAATTGAGCAGATGTAAGTGTGAAGCTGCAGAATACCAAACAAGTACCTCGACTAGGAATGAATGCGCAAACTCTTTTTTTTCTAAATTGCTTTGTTTACATGCCATCCAGGAGCTGATTAAATGAGAATGTGGAATTAACTGCTTCAGTGAATTCACTGTTGATATTTCTTGAATGACCACAGATAATCTAACTTGAATGCAAATCGTTTTGACTCTGCTGTCCAAGTGTTAACGGTGTCATATGGAGTCAATTTTAGGAGGGATCATGCTGCAGCAAACTTGAGTGTCTTCTACTAAAGAGGAGGAAAAAGCTGTTGCATGGTGGGAATGAATCAAATTTAAATTACCAGGAAAGAAAATTGAACAAAGGACAGAGACACAAACAAAGAGACAGAAAAAAACAGTTTAATAAAAATGATTGCACTGACACTTTCAGCCCACCAACTCTGACCCGTGTCGGCGTCTGCCTTCTTTTTGCAGTGAAATATGGCTGCTGATTATCTGGCCTGCTTAGCCATGAAATTACTGTCCTTTATATTGTCATCCAGGCTGGGGCGTGGGTTGCTAGGGTGTGTGTGCGTGTGTCAAGGGGTGTCTGTGCGAGGTACAGGGACATGAATGTGTGAAGGGCATTGAGGGAAAGGGAGAGGGGGGATTAGGGTGATAGGGGAGCAGATGGGAGGGAGCAAGAGAGTGGGAAATGAAAAGCTTCAATGATCCTTCAAATCTGAGAGATTGCTAAATGACATATGAAAATATAATTTAGATGACTTGCATAATGAATATCTGAAAAATGTTTGAGAGGTTTTTAAAATGAAACTATTATTTATTGGCCAATGCTGGCAGTGAAATGTGCTATTTGCAAATAATGGTATCTGACAACTTTTAAACAACATGCATATCTCATGTATCAAACTCTTCAGATAAGTCTCCTTTAACTCAAAATGACTAAATCTATAGCTTTTTAGATATGTTAGCTTATGTAGCACAACATGCAATACATCCTGTGGCTGTGACATCATGAAACTACTTCATGGCTCACAACATAAAGAGCTTGAAGTGGACTCACTAGTCCACATGTTTTAGAGTTATTTTAATTGTCGACAGATGCTAAAATTGCTGCTAAAAGGTGGACATGTTGGTATCAGCTGGAAATAGTGATATCAGAAGTGAAAACTTGG
>JBAMHV010000020.1:15730687-15759430 GCA_037177535.1 Pseudomugil gertrudae | reverse complement strand
CCAGTCGGTCTCATTACTAACTTCAACCCGTTGTGTCCGGCCTGTAATGCGCTGTCCTCCCTTTGCCAGGAGACATGCATAGAGGCTGCTTCCTCCTTAGAAGTGTTATCTCTGTCTATTAGCCGCGTGTTAGCATGATCACTTCTGCTATTTCGAGTGAATATCAGGGTTGTTTCGTCTCTGCATAGTCCATTTACCTCCGCATTGACTTCAAGGCGGCAGACTTTGGTTTCCAGTGCTTTATTCATTGCGTATAAGTCCTGGTATTCATCTTTGGAGATTGAGGGCATCTTCGTGCTGGTAGCTTAGCGTAGTTAGCAGCTAATTGCAGGCTTCAGCTTTGTGTAGGCCACGCGAACGGAGCAATGAAGATAAGAGAAAAAACTCAAAAATCACTATAGTTTCTCTTGAAAAATTCTTATGTTCCAGTGATTTGCAGTTTTGAGGTTTTAAGTAAAGAAGATCAGCAAAAATGTCAATGAAAATCAATGAAAATCAAAGTTAAATCAAAGTCAAGAGCAAGAGCAGCAAGAGCAGCAGCAGCAGGAAGCAGGAGGACAACGACACAAAGGGAAGAACAGGGGAAGTTTGAGCACTGTGAGGGTTAGAGGAGAAACTACATCAAAGCACAGATTATGTTTTGTTTTTTCATTTGGCCATTGTTTTGTACAATATTATACTATTTACACTATATTATTTATATGTGCTAATAGAAACCTTGATAATGTCCATTGTGAGAGTAAATATGCAGTGTTTCTTTCTCACAGGTGTTATATGCACAGCATGTTTATGTATATAAAGCATACTTGCACCTGTATATATATATATATATATATATAATATATAATATAATAATATATATAGAGCATATATAGCAAGTTTGTTCCACTGTATTGACCTTGACAGTCAGTATTTAAGCAGGTATCCAAGTGAACACCTGAAACCACTGATTTTGAGTCCAGTTCTCATGTCAGCTTTTTTCTACTTGTTTGTTTCAAAAATGGCTTTTTGACAGCAACTCTTCCATGGAAACCATTTCTGATGAGCCCTTAGTGAATTATAGATGGATCAAATGCATCTCAGACATCCTGTGTCAGGTCATTACTAGATTTTTTTTTTGCCTTATAGTTTTTTCACCAGTTAAATTGTGTTTAATTTATCTATGTTAATTAGGATAAAAAAATGGCAACTAGTGGTGTATCTTTATATCAAGCTGCACCTAAATGTCTAAAAGTAGCCTACTGCTTTATATAATATATATAGTAGCAATAAAATATTAATATTTCTAGATAATAAATAAGATTTGTTTGTCTTTATTAAACATTTTATTTAACCAGGAAAAAATCAATTGAGAATATAAAACTTCTTTTGCAAGGGAGTATTGGTCCAACACAAACATTAGTAAATACAATAATTGTAGCAAAAGTTATCAAGTTATAACCCACAAAAGAAAATGAAAAGAGAATATTTTATAAACAAGTTATAAAAACAAAAGCATGTTTTGGAGTCAGCCGCAAGAATGTCCTGTTAGATTTAAAAGTGTGTTATCTATTTACCTCAATGAGTTTGCTCCCATTCTGCAACATTTTTCCAAGCAGAAGGTGCAGAGTGAACACGTTTTATCAAAAACAAGTATCTTTTCTTGTTGCTGAAATAACCAGTATAGGAAAATCCAGCGGATTTAACGACCACATCTATGATTAAGTGACTCTTGAAATGAATAAGGCCTCCATCGAAAGTTATGTCTGTTGTTAACTCCTTCTGGAGTTCAAATAGGTTTAGTCAGCTTCCAAATTAATAACTTATTAATAACTTAAGAAGATTATTAACTTGTGTTTCTATTAATAATTTTATAGTATTATTAATAAGACAAGTTTAACTACTCTGAGGAGGATGCAACCTTACCTTTACAGGTACAGTATGAGTGCAATATTGTACACATACAGCAAATATGTTCCACAAAGTGTCTGTATATTAGGATATAAAATATGCAGTTGTGTTAGAAGTTTGTGGTGATTCAAAAACCAAAAGGTTATTTTCAATACAGTAAATATGTTATGAACATACTGTACACAAGCTTAAAAGGTACAAAAATTTCTCAGGAGGGTACATCACCAAAGTAATGAGGAATTAAATTTAAGTCTTAAAATGACAAGATGTTGAACTTTAAACCATTCAAAAATTTTTCTTTATTTTACTTTTTAATTTAATTTTATCTATGTATTTTTTCTATTAAACTATCCAAGCATGACTCGTGGGATCCCCGTCTTCCAGGCTTTCAAGTCTTTATGGAGAATAAAACTACAAACCTTCAACAACATTTAAAGTTAGGTTAAAAGTTAAACAACTTTTAATATAATGTAAGATATGTCTGCAGAACACCACAAATGCATTCTGATTGCTTAATGACTACTAAGGCATTAAATTGTTGCTCTCAGGATGCTGACATCTTAAAGAGTTAGGATACAATGCTATGCACAACCTGCAGCCTATTTAAATCAGCTGATTCATACTGAAACATGGAATTAACTCGTGTTTTGTTGGTGTTTCTATTTTGTTTCATTTAGCTTTTTTCTCTTTTAAGCAAGGAATAATTGCACCATCATGCAGACACATGCAAATCCTCCTGGTGATGTATTCATAGAAATACATGATGTGGGTTTAACTCAGGGTTGACCTGGAGACATAGCTGCTGCACAAAGTGAACGAACATGGAGCAAAAGTGACACCTGGTGGCCGTATGCTCCAACTTTCACATTACACATTCAGAACACTTGCTTATGGTCACAAACAGAACCCATCTTTTGCATCTGTCAATCAATCTAATCAGGCAAGTAAAACACTTTCTTTACATTATATTGAATAATGTTCATATTTCTAAAAGCGGTTTGTAGATTGAACAAAGGCTCCTAATTGTACCAAATATCACTATTAACATAAAAGTTTGCATTGAAATATATTAATCCAATTCATGTAAGTACTTGTCAATTATATAAAATACAGTAAAATACAGCTGAGTATTTAATCATTATATGCATATTTGATGGGTTTCTACAACTAATCTGCTTTTAAAAGAAATCCTCTCCAAAGTAATCAATATTTTCTACAATTAAAATAAAAGAAAGGACTTTTGATGACGGGCATCAAATAAATGCAAGCGCGATTTCCTTTAGCATATGAAAGGACAACATACCAGTAATCCTGAGAGAAAACACTCCTGTGAAACACACGTGAAATTGATTTTACTTACTACAAGTGTAGGAGCTGCAGCCACCACGCAGTAGAGGATGAGGGGTGGGATGAAGCTGGACTCCTCAGCGCCAGGATACGGCTTCATCAGCTCAGCGTCATTACAGAAGAAGCCCTGTACATGAACGCTGAATAAGTCCGTGCATTCCATGTAGTAGGCCAGCAGCACTGTGCCGGACATGATGACTAGCTGGAAAAAAAACATGCCAGATGGAGAAAGAGTGGAGAAAAACGAGGAAGAGGCAAGCAGAGGAGAGAGGGAGTGTGAGAGTTGTTTAGGAAGTCGACTTCTTTAACAGTTTTGTGGTTGCTTCCTGTTCATCGCTCCGTTTCTCACGCAGCAAAAATGATTTCGTCAAACAAAAACAAAACAAAAACACAAATCCTCTGCAATGGCATCTCTCCCTCTCGCTCTCCTATTCTCCATCTCATGCTAACTCAGATCATGTACTTACCCCCCCCACCATCACTTACCACCTCCCTTCCTCCCTCACCCTCTCATCCTTTTATCCCCCTATCATCTTTTGTCTCTGGCCTCCTTTTGCTGTTTATTTCTAGACGGAGCTGCAGGCAGTTTTCACATATATAAATATATCTTATTCATACATAGCATGTTTAGTCACCGATAATGAGCCGACGCCAAAACGGAGGCTGCATCGCATTGCGTAGCGAGGCTTTTAATGAGGTTTCTGGAAATCAGCTGCATTTGTGTCACTCGCTCGCTAATTTCTTACCGTCTCCTTTCAAGGAATCCTGTTCAGACTGGCATCAAATGGAAGAGATTATATACACACATAAAGCTATGAATGAACGTACGTGAGGAACAGAAACAGTGGGAAGAAAAGGGCAACTTAGTTAAAATACTAACAATGGAACTGTTTTACATAATCAGTGATTATGCTAAATTTACTGCAAGTCTTAAACTCTAGCACATTGTCTCCACTTAAGACTGTGTACAAATAACAGTAAAACTTATTTATTCACTCTTCTTGATTTTACTTAAAACATACTAAAACTGTATACCTGTGCAAACATATCCGTAGAGGTAATTGAGGGGAGTTTGCACATGTGGCTTCTAAAACAAGGTGAACCATCCATTTGTAATGCTCCTTGTCCAACACCAGGTGTCATTATGTTACTGTGATAACTTGTCAGCCAATAAGAGAACATTTAGCTCTTTCATAATTGGCATCTTGGATCTCTGACATTTTACTATAAGTATTTGAAAAATATGTATTAGAATGAGATAGCTTGTGCCTCATGATCCCTAATCTCAGTTTTAATTTAATCTCTTGGTTGTATGCATCTGGTTTGCATTCTAGGAAGTATGGTAGATAAATTGTTACGATCATCTAGCCATCCAAAAGGCTTTAATACCAGTTCTGACATGCTAAATCACCATTTATTCCCCAAAACAAACAAAGAACTTTATCCTGGCTAAACACTGGGTGACAAGGTGGGGGATTGATCTTTTAGTAAATCAGAACTGACGTCAACAAGTCAAATTAAGTCATTATTTCAAGGCAGAATCTGACAGGTGGTAGCTTTGAAAAAAACAATGATTAACCATAACATTAAAACACTGCTTCTGTAAATGTTTATAAGAGTTATTCTGACTTGTTTACAGGAAGTCTGGTGGTGGCACTGTCAGTGGATACTTGTCCAAACTGGGAGTTCAAAAGTCAGGTTATCCCTTTTCACTCTTTATTCTAGTGCTTGAGCTAATCCTGAGCATTTTCTTTTTAAAACATTGTCATCTGTGACACGTGTAATTGATGTGTGCCATATAACATGCATGTTACAGTTAGCTGACCAGTACAGCAGGAACCAGCTCGGGGCTACACCATACCTTCGCAAAATTCCATTTACAATTTGCACTTTAATAAGTCATAATAAGGCCATATGGTGGCCCTGAAGTATCAGCTATTTAAGAGCCACAGCAC
Organism: Pseudomugil gertrudae; assembly: GCA_037177535.1. Lineage (NCBI taxonomy): Eukaryota > Metazoa > Chordata > Actinopteri > Atheriniformes > Pseudomugilidae > Pseudomugil > Pseudomugil gertrudae. Next base: position 15,754,238 of record JBAMHV010000020.1, on the reverse strand, counting down.
TCCACAAGTAACCACAATACAACAGAAAAGCATTAGCAGAAGTTGCACTGGTTGTTTTCTGCCCTTGGGATTTATGCAGTATGAAGTAGGCATTAACAAACGTTATGCCACAGGAAGTAAGCAGTGATAGAAGTCACTACCTCTAACATGCAATAACTTTATTTATACATCTTAGTTAACATTTATAACAGCACAAACCAAATTAAATCCACATTTTTTACTATTTCTTTATGTGACTGCATCGTTGATGCTAAGCAGTGGTTAGCCCAAACTTTTTTGCACCTAAATAGGACAAAACTGAATGCATTGTGTCCAGCAGAACTGTCACATGGATTTGACACCTCATCTTTGACACCAAGCCTAACTGCCAGAAATTTAGGAGTTCATTTTTTTAAAGGCACTTTATTTCTGAACCGTCATAGCATTGAAAAAGCTATCAGCGTAGCTAGTTTAAGATTAGATTACTGGAACATGCTGTATGCTGGGGTCTTCTCTTAGACACCAGCAGCTGCTGCAAAATGCAGCTGCACTGCTTCTTTTTACTAGCAAGAGAGCAAATTACTCCTATCCTTTATTCCCCCATTGGGTTCCAGTCCATTTTAAAATAGATTTTGAACATTTAATGGTTATTTTAAAGCTCCCATTGGTCTCGCTCCATCTTATTTATCTGAGATGCTAACTGTTCTGAGTTGTAGAGCTCTGAGGTCACCTATCCAGCTACTGCTGAAAAAGCACCCAGATCCAAATTTAAACACTGTGGTGACTAACCTTTTTTAGTAGCTGCTCTCAGGCTCTGGAATAAGCTCCACAGTGAAATGCATCACATCTTGGACCTGGGCTTTCTTAAATCTAAACTTAAAACACATTTATTTACGATGGCTTTTAACACCCAGTAATATGTTGATGCTTGTATCCTCTTTTTTTTTTCTTTAATGTTTAATTTTTTGAACCTTTATTATTTATCTTACTTTTAATCATGTGTGTTTTTACACTGTTTCTTAATCTGTTGTAAAACACTTTGGTGGTGAGTTGTTGTAAAGTGCTATGTATACTGTAAATCAAGTACATTTACATTTATATAAGTGTTTTACTCACTTCTCACAGTTTTTATTAAATCTTTTGCTATTCATACAGTAAAAAAAAACAGGCTAGCTTTCATTGAAACTCCTGTTGTATTTTGTGGCTAAATGTGGAGTGTTGTGGTTCATGTATGTGTGCTGTGGCCACCGTGCCACATGGCTTATAACATTACATAAAATATTAATATGAACAACATGTTAATACTGCACAATGTATGCTTTTTGATAAAATTAGCAGAAAAAAATTAGCAGAAAATATGCAGCTAACATTAATTTTATCTGCAGCATAATTTATATACTTGTGAACCATACTTAATATGGCCAGTGGGGGTTCAGGCAGTGAGGGCAAGAAAGCAACTGTGTTGACAGAGAACAGGAGAGCAGTGTTGGCACATAAAGTCCTCTAACAGATGGCCTCATGAAGATGTCCACGTGTATCTCCTCGTGTGTTCATGTGTCTTTGGTGTGCTTTGCCTAATCAGTTTCCCGTGCATCTTCCTGGCTAGTAGGCAGCTCTTTATTTTGCTTTGCTATATCTTGTTGTTATAAGGACTGCGGTGAAGGACACTTTTACATTAAAATTGCCATCTTTAAGGAAACAGGATACCCAAAGCAATAGCAATTAAACCTGTACCTATGGCAATAGTAACATAATTTTTTATGCTTCTTGATATTAAACCTTTTTGACCCAAAAATCTGACCCATAAAATCATTCACGTTTCTTCTGAAAACATATAAATTCCCCTGCATGCACAAATACCATGCAGTACCCTGTAGGATCACAGAAATGTGTCATATTTTGTCATGAAATTAAATTTGTCAATAAATATTTTTGTATTAAAAAAAACTACTACAATTTGAATTTCCCTCTGGGATCAATAAAGTTTTTTTTTCATTCATTGATTCATTTTATTCATTCATATTTATGGGGAAATGCATTATAAATAGGCGCAGATGGAATAATTGTGCCGATGTGCTGTTTAGTACATTTTATTAACTTTACCTTCATTTATTTTAATCTTAATGAAGTACAAGCTTTGCAAACTTTATTGTCATTACAAGAGTGACCAGGTCGTTTCAAATAAACAGGAAACGGGGAGTAACAATTACACTTTCTCAGCTTTATCTGACTCTTTGCTTTTATTGTCAGTTGTCTTTCGCAGAGCTTGTTTGGATGCAAGTCAGCCCTCTAAATAAATTCTGATTAGGATGTTGAAGCGTGCCCAGTCGATTGGGGGGAAAAACAAGCAGTAAAATGTCCTCTCTGATGGATGTTCCCATTTCTGAGAGTTGTTCATGAAGTGAGTTTTCTGTAAGAGTTCACACACCTGGGCAAATGTTCTTCTCTCAGCATAAAGCACAACTTGTGGTTTTTATTATATTCACCGCCACCGTCACGCCGCATCGGCTGTGTGAAGGGCAGGCTGACAGGACTGCCTGTCATAAGACGATTGTACATTTACTGCAGAATGCCATTATTCTCAGACACCAGAGAGTACGATTCACCTTTTGCAGACCAATGTGGCAGAGCATCCCTGGTGTACCACATACTGATACATGACAAGAATAAAATGTGAGTTAAAGCCAGCATAGAAAGTACTGAAAATATTCGAGCCACCACCGGTCAACCTATCTGGTGAAACATGGCATTAATTTGACTACTATACCAGGGGGATTAATGATCTTTGTTCAAAATACTTGTTTGACTGGGACGAAGTTTGATGTGCGCGTTGGATAAACGTTTTCCCTCTCATGAAACCATTTACCCTTATTTACTCTCTCTCTAATGAAAGATTTATAGTTTACAGCCAGCAACAACACCCTTTTCTGTGACCGGTGTTCCTAAGTTTTTCTGACTGAAGCATCGCCCATCCATACACGAGTAGTACCCCTATTAAATTATTTAATTTGTTTTCCTTGCCATTTATCACAAACTGGCTCTATAGTTTTCCTCCTCTACAGCAAAGCTGATTGTTTACATGAAGGCACAGACGAGTGGGAGCATCATGCAATACTGGTGTTGTTATTCTAGTTATTCTCACCATGTCCAGGGTCTGCTTTGCAACCCTTCTCCGGAGAGATGTATCCAACCAGATGTCCAAACCTTCTCAGTTGGCTCCATTTACTGTAGAGGATCAACAACTCTACTCTGAGCCCCTCCCCCTAATGACCAGACCTCTTACGCCCTCCCTATGGGTAAACAAAGACCCTATAGGAAGCTGATTAGGTAAATTGTTCTTCTATTCTCTTCCAGTCTATACTGGTTGCTATGGTGCTGGCATCACAGCAAACTTAAAAAATTCTCTTCACTCAAAGCTCACTTTGTTTTATAGTCCAAAAACTTATCCATCTGATTCAATTTGTCTTACTTATGTATAAATAATGAATCATTAAGCAGTCGTTTTAATCTTAATCCCACAAACTAACAATAACAAAACTCTTTCACCAAGATGAGTTTCTTTCTTCTCCGGTATTTCTTTTTACTTTCATATCTTTCGTCATAGCCATCACTCACTTCCTCCTTCACAAAATGAAGACAGGAAGCTGTTATATAAATCCAACACAGTCCTAGATTTTCAATCCACTGTCATGTTGTGTTAGTAGACTGGAGAAAACAGACTGACAGAAATAGACATCTAACCCTAGCCTGCCGAGCTATAAACCTGTGATATTACACCTCTGTTGTCAAGCTTGTCTTGAAGCAACACTGAAGTCAGCTTCTCTCTCCAGACGTTCATAAAACTTTACCTTTTGAAATGGAGCCTTAAAGAAGGATAAACACTTTCTGTCACATACCACACCCATATACATCCTTTTGAGTTGAATATTTCAATCAGCATCTTGAAAGAGAGTCAAAATGAGTAAAATGTTTTCCACAAAGCAATCTGTTCATTTAAACATTCCTCCATGAGAGATGCAGCTACTAATATGTGCACAACAGGAGGAAAAATGCCCACTGAAAGATGAAAAATACATGAGCCAGTCAATGATTTGGCCTCAAGGTGTTTTTTTTTTTTTTACATCTGAGTTGAAACTGGAAAATTGCAATCCCTTCACAAAAACAAAATATGGCACATGCTTAACTGCTCAGGTATGACTTAAACCTCTACCAGCCATGTTTACATGGACCCAGTTAAATGATTGGATTAAAAATGCTTTAAATAATCTGAATATGATGATTGTGTTACTGTGCAGTAAAATACATTTTCCAAAATGTTGGTAGAAATAATTTCTTGCTTCTTACATCAGCCATTTGTCAGCATGTTGTAATCGTGCAGCTTACGTTCCAGCTTATACTGAACGCTGTGTGTTTTATTAACAACGGGTAGTAAAAAAAACACTACACTCGCAATAATATTTTGTAATAAAGACAATAAGGATGCACCAAAATAGGTAAGAATGTCTAAAAATGATTCCATTCAAAGATGTAAACACACTTTTTCAGGGTCCATGTGGACTGAACAGGTCTGATTGGACTTGCAGCCTAGTTAAAGAAAATGTTACGCTTGTAAACATCACTGTTGCTGTCTGAGGAGAATGCTGAAAGATAAAAAGTTCCTGTAGAGACTCATTTGGCCTCTGTTTGTTTTCCCTCTGTTTGTTTCTGAAACAGCCTCCACACTGGAAAAGGATGCTTAGCAAAACAATTCATTTTCTTATTTTCACTCACGGTACCCAAATGATGAGGTCACTTCCTGGATTTTCATTTTGCGTAAGGTTAAATTATATAGATACTTTTTTTTATTTTATAACAAAACTAAAAATTCTCATTTTTTTAATTGAATGCCTTTAGCTCTGTACAGTTACATAATCATATCCAGGTTACATTCGTTTCCATCTCAGTCTTCAAGCTTGCCTTTGAATTAATTTCAGATAAGCAACACATGTTTCTATTCTTTCCCTTAATCCTAATTCTATACCTTTTTATCACGTTGTCCTATTTTACTCCTAAAAAAGAATGCAAGCAGCAAATGAAAACGCTGATGTTGAGCAGCAGATGAAAGAAAAGCAACAAGTTACATATCTACATAAACAAAATCACCATGAATAAGCATCCTCCCTGTCACACTGCCTCTGGCACTGAACTGCATGCCCCAATCAGAGAGCTCTTTTTCTGTCATGTGACATCAGTGCTTTACTCTGCTCGTGACAGGCAGGGTGAGTAAGAGGAGGACGAGGGGAAAAGATAAAGGAAAAAACATACAGGAGAAAGAGACAAGCAGGAAAATAACACAACACAGAGGATAGAAAGGAAAAAAGGGGAAGGTAAAGCATAAAATAGGATGGATGGAGGAAGCAGGTTCAGCAGAGATAGGAGGAGCGACAGTGAAGCAAGCCTAACACATGACAGTTATCAAACATAAAAAACAGGGACAGACATCAAACTGGGAGACGGTTAGGACGCCTTTGAAAACTGTAAAGAAAATGGAGTTTGTGAAAGCAGAGTGATGTAAAGTAAAGAAAGCTTTCTCCTCTGTGGATTATTAGTTTCTGTCTTTGGAGAGATATTTTCATTCTCTGCTTTAATGTGAAGACATTTTAATGTGATCATTTTTATTGATCTGAGTGAGCAGAAAATCTTTGCATAATTCCACTTTAACAACATAAAATAAGCCTTCATAGATATTAGATATTGTACATTACATCACATTCATTGGTAAAATCTTGCACTATATTCTGAAATAAGGCCTTCCCATCCTGAAGTTAGCCTTTTCAATTTGATTTATATATATTTAAATATCATTTTCATACATAATTATTTACCCATTCTTTTTATGCTTGAGAAAATTCTACAGAATATTTGCAAGCTATTAAGTTCTTGCAATATTTGATATTTAGTCAGTTAGCTTTGACAGTGTATTAATATCCATTACATTTGGACAAGGGACATCAGAAAGTGGTTCAGCAATACTATGACAAACAGAATGTGTGTCAGGATTCACACTGAACCACCTCCAACAGCTTGGATTATTTCAGCAACGTGACAAGATCAAGATAGCAACTACTGCAGCAAGCACAGGTGCATGCTTTCCTCCTCCTCCTCTGCCTCCAGAGACATTAAACTCAGTCTGACTGAGGCCTCCGTACTAAAATGTGGTAAGTTACATTTTAACTATAGTATTTTTTAGCATATCTTGCCTGTTGTAGATGTTTCCTTGATGTTTTACAGAGTTGAAGTAATTAGGGCCAAAACATATTCAGATTGTTAGTTTGTTATGAACCAAACAGGTCCCTCAGGTCGTCGCTTTCTGTTCCTAGTGTCCAAACATAAACACGGAGAGGCAGCGTTTATTTTTTATGCTCCTCACATGGAATCAAACTCCCAGAAAACGGCAGGTATGCTGGAGGGCAAAGTTAAAAGTGTGTGTTTGCCTTTTACCAAAACAACTGTTTGGACTGTAACAGTATTTTTTTTGCATTTTATCTTTTTCCATATGAGCTTTTTTCTTTCATTAAATTTCTTTCATTTGTTGTCTTTTAAAGTTTGCTTGTTTTAGAGTTTGTACCTGACACACGTTGTTTTTAATGATTCTGTAATGCTTTCACTGTTTAATGTAAAGCACTTGCATTGTTTCGAGCATGAAATGTGCTTTACAAATAAATCTGCCTTCCAAAACAACAACACAGAATATGTTTGGTTGAGCACAACTTGTCCGAGTCGGGTTCCATCACAGATCGGCTTTGACTGAAATGTAGAAGTTTGTCAACACATCTGTGCTGAGCTCTGCGTGAAATGTGATCCATGACACTAAACATACCTCCTATAAATATCATTTAGGTACTATAACTGAGCCTGGTCTCAGTGTGTTTATAATTATAAAGTGTGATTGGTGGTGGAGATTGCTCGTCTTACTTTGCTGTTCATAAATGAAATATTCTACATTCTCTTAGATCTCTCAGCTCACAGGTGATGTCAGCTGGATCTAGTTTAACGTGCTGCATCATTTAGTTGTTTTTTGCTGGCAGTAGAGGAAAATATACTTTGTAATGGTATTCTATATTTAATTTGCATCGATATGGACCTGTTATCAAATTATAAAAGATGAATTTGTGCCAATATCAAGTGAAAGTTCACTTACCAATCTGTACCTATAAACTGGCACTAGTGCATGTGTTATGTGTTATTATTATTACATTCATAATAGTATTTCCATGTTGTAGTTGTATACTTCAGATGAAATACACTTTAAGACTACTGTTAATACAAAATATTAATAGTATCTCCATAAAAGTCCAGTGGCATATTGAAAATATAGGGAGCTCAACTTTTTCACAGTTCAGCTGATAACCTAAGCACCTCAAACATTTGGTGGGTGCTTGGCTTTGGTTTCTTGTGAAAGCTAGCACCGTTTTTCTTCCCACTATACACCCAGTATCTTTCTTAACTGTGACTGAGAAGCAGATGTTTGAAGACACAAGGAAGGAAAATTGTCCACCGGATGTTTTTCAAACAGATCTTTCCATATGACTACAGATGTGGCTATTAGCTGAAAAACCTGATTATAAATGTGTTATGTCATAACAAGATTGATCTAATGTGATGCAAGAGCACAAAAAATGTTTTCTGCAGCTTTTCTAAACATGCAGTAAAAGTATTCTGCGAGCAGCTGTTAGCAGCTCTAAATTCCTCACCATATGGATGGGACTCCCTCTGTCCTCTTTTCTGCACATGAATAAAGTGACAACTCAAATACAGCATTCCCTACAATTACAGATTTGAAATGAGACATGTCGTAGTCCTGTATTGCTCGAAAGGTTTTGTGATTTCTTACATGTGACATGCAAACACTGCTTTAGGAGAATATGTTTATTTTAGCCAAACTGATTTTTCTGTGATAAGTACTCTTAACATGATGGTTACATGTAATATGTTACCTGGCAAATGTAAATTTTTTTTATTGGTTGTCAAAGAAATTCATAACATAAAACTCTTCCATACATAAACAGGGACTGTAAGTTAGCAAAGAAAGCTGCTTGGCATCTAAAACCCTGATGGTAACCAGCAGTCCTGTAATAAGTAATTACAAAAAACAGTTTATAAATGTTGCAGCTCTTTAGTCACCCTGATACCCAACAAGAATTTTCCAAAGGTGTAATAAGCTAAATTTGAATTCAAATATCAAAATCAATACATTATATCATCATTTTACAAACATCTATCAGTCACCAATGTAGCTAAGCATTACTTTCAACCATCATGTAGTTCTGTAACATTCACAGCAATGATTAATGAACTCCATCTCAACGTTTCATATTCGGCTCCAGAGATGATGCCTGAAAGTTGTAAATGACTCAGCCATGTACAATGAAAACGTACCATTTCATATAAGGACTTCCTGTGAATGCTGAAAAATCTCATGAAGTTGAAAAAGTGCGTGTGTGCATGTGTGCACACACACACAAGCACACGTGAGTAAAGCACAGAGCGGAGAAGAATATAACGTGTCCTGAGACATCTCTCTGATTAAGAACTTTCAGCTGACACTGTAATTAAATATGAAGAAGCTGGAGCGCTCACAGACACACTCCAACACATTCAGTGCTGGTTAGCTGCATATAATTTATACCAGAGGAGGTCATTTGCTGATAGTTCAATTATCTCAAACACACATTTCTGTCTGTTTCCCTGTGGAGATTATGCATTGACATTAAAAATCCCCCAGCTCCTTGCCTTTACTTTCACCTTCAACACAGAATGCCTAACCCTATAAAAGGGAGTCATCTTGCCCCAGTGGGAGCTTAATTCTATTGCCTCTGTGTCAATAAATTTCTATCTGGATCTTGTGAAGTCAGTTTGAAGTCCATCACTCTTTAGAGTGAGTTTCCATACCTAGAAAACATGCTATCTTACACAAATATTCCCTACACACAGAAGCTCTCACCTCCACAAAGATGAAACATGGGATGATGGAATAGCTGCGCAGGGTGTTGTTGGATGCCATGTTGTCGCCTGTCAGGAGACCTGTGCTCTGAGGTTTCACAGCAGCTCACTCTGCAACAAATCACAAACATAAAGTGTCAGCTTTTCATAATATGACAGATGCCAATTTTAGCCCTGTGGAGTCCCCCAGAGGTCCGTCCTTGGAATGCTTCCGTTCAACTTAAATATGCTTCCATTGGGTGAGACAATACAGAACATAACATTAATTATCAGTTTTGCAGAAGACGCACAACTTTGTGTGCGTTTGTCGGCAGACAACTTCAGTCCAATTGACTTACTGTGTCAGTGTTTTGTGCAAATAAACACCTGAATAAGAAAGAATTTTCTAGAATTAAATGAAGACAAAACTGATTATTCTGTTTAGTAGCAAAGAAAAGACGGACAGGTAAACAGTTGACAAAGAAAACCAACTCAGATCTGATGTTAGACATCACATAAGCCTCTAGGATAGTTTTTACCAACTCAGAAAGATCAACAAACAGTTTAGCATTCCAGGAGAAGATAATTAATTATTTCCAGTAGAGTGATATACTGTAAAGGTTTTTTAAGAGGACTTATTAAAAGTAGAGCATTATCTGCAGCTCATTCACGATGCTGCTGCCAGAGCTTTAACTCAGACTAAGAGATCTGAACACATCAGAAAACAGTTTTAAAATCTTTACAATGGCTTCCAGTCAGCCACAGAATACATTTTTTTAACCCTAATGATTGCTTTCTAATCCCAAAATGGTTTCAACCCAGAAGACATCTGTAATATAAACCAAGCTGATCTCCAGCTAGTCAACTAGTCCAGTAAACAGTCCAGACTAAGCACAGAAAAGCTGCATTTAGCTGTTATGCAGCAAACACGTGGAACAAAGTGCCAATGGAGCTTAAACTTTGACCAAATGTAGACCAGGTTGAACTCATTTCTTTTTTTTTATTGTGCCTGTGCCTATGCATAATATCTGCATGGTGACTTTTCTGTACGAACGGCACATGCAGTATATTTAATATAACCACAAACCTAATACGCGGAGCCTTATGTATTGTGTTCTTTCTACCCGTTCTTTTTCTGTCCTCGTCAGTTTATTTGTTAACCATTGTGTGTATCTAGAATGATCTATGTGCTGCTATTGTGTGATGTAGTACCATAAAGCAAAACCCACCTTATGTGATTAAAAAAGTTGTGATGTGTGGTTTCTCAGCTCTGAGATGATGCAGGGCATTGGCAGCCCTAGGAATATGTACAATGTCAGTGTGGCATGAACATGCTGCTGATATTATATGAATGTGTCATGAATGTGTTATGGGCTTGTAAATGTCCTTAATTACCAATTAAAATATAACATTTTTAATTTAAGCTTCTGCACCATGCTGAAGTCATGAAAGCAGTGTGTTGGGAATGAAGTAGGGAGAGGCTCGCTGGAGCCAAGATGAGGTGAAAATCCATTACATGCAATGGCAATATATCTTTAAACAGTTCATACTCATTACCAAACAATGGTTGCTGATTTTAACCACTGGAAGAATGGCAGAGCTACGTTCAATGTCACTCCCAAAACAAAATATTAGTGACAAATCTTGGAAGAACTGCTTCTGTCAGAGCTGAGCTAAACTGCTAAATTTAATGTTGCACCAGTTTACTTTTTGACCTAAAAACTCCATGTTTGTTGACATGATGACATTTTTAATGCACGTTTCTGGAGTGGTCATTGCAAAGCAGCAATTTAAGGCAACATCATATTTTTTTGCTTTCAAGATACCCCTTGAGATTGTAGTTAGGTAGGAGGCCGATATAAAAAAATGGGCTGTTTTGAGGGTCAATGGAGGCTGATTCAGCATATAAACACAAAAGAACACTATCAGAGGAAACAGATAGGCGGTAGAGTAAGAGATGAGGCAACTATAAACTGACTTTTACTGTTCAGGAAGAGGCCTATGTACAGGTAGGATGCAGGATGGAAAAAAAGTCCATTAGAAAATCTTCCAATTGTTGTGTAGTGCTGCTTTAAGACTTATGAAGCACTAACAGGAGTGGCAGAAGCAACCAGCATTGCAAAGGGTTTAAAGGTAATAGCAGCGACGCTACAGAAAATATAGTGAGATTTTTGAGACATGTCACAATGACTTAAACTATATCATATTCTTCAAAAACCAAAGAAAAATACTAGTCTGTACTAGATGCAGCATAATACTATTGCAAGATATACTACTTCAAATGTCAATAAATGAAACTTTATAATGAACTAACAACAATAACATATTGAAAGACTTGTCACCAGTTAGTTACGAGTACTTCGAAATCCAAATCAAGATTATGACTTAGTTAAGCAAATCGTATTGTTGCTGGAATTAGTAGCTGTTTATCTGCACCTTGCTGTAAGTTGTGTGTTCAAGGCCTAATCCCTTGAATACCAGTCTGGGGGGGCTTCATGCCATTTTCACTTAAGGGGACATGCTTGGATAAGCTTGAAAGCGTATTAGTCAAGTTCAGAGCAAGTCCAACCACACCCCATCTGTATATGTTCTCCATGCACTTTGTGATTTACTAATAACTGCACCATGCCCCGCACAGCATGCATACCATGATATTAGATGAAGATAATGGCCTGGTACTTTGTTGGGACATCTCTGTACAATTAGGTCCAGATTGCTTTGATACAAACACAGTTACACGGTTATATATGACCATAAATTTTATTACGTCCATCCACAAATCACACTCTTTACAGCAGCTGTCAGTTGTTCTTTAGTGGATCTGTCTGACTCTAGTTTTGCTTCAGCAGGGATTGCAGCTCAATTAGGATGAGCTTAAGCGACTAAAGCCATCACCGCAGAATAGTCCTCCTCTTTATCTTAAAGAAAAAAAACTTCAGGATTGCTTCATCATCCAAACAGATTTACTGTATATGGCTATATCTCTACGAGTTCAGAATTCCTCAAGCTTAATCTGTCATACAATAAACACAAGTGATACTAATGCAGAGAAACACCTTAATATCAACTGTTTAACTTTCTTTGCACCTTAGGAAAAAAAAGCATTGCATAGAAGCTTGGATAGACATTCCTCACACCTGCAACTCGAATGTCTTCAGCTTATTTAATGTTGTGCTGAGGTACGGTACTAGACGCTACTGAATTAGCCGTACTATCATTTAAAGCATTACCTCTTCTAAATGAACGCCTCATGCTAAATTTTACTACTTTAGCCAACATTTTAATATAAAACAAAAAACTTAAATGTCCTTCTGTTACTAGACAGTCAGGGGAAGCTGGCAGGTCTAATCAGTCCTTAAGTGCTTGTCTCATCTCATTTAACACTCCACCCAAGCTACTCAAGTTGACATTAGATCGAAACAGTCTAACAGTCAGCTCCACAGCTCTTTGGGCACTGATTTTCAGAAGGATGATATATGAAAGTGTAAATGAAACAATGCCAGCTACAAATCCAAGTACTGTGAATGTGTGTCTTCAGATAATGCAAGTGCCATTTTTGCATACCTGCAGTTTAACTGTGTTTTCGCTTTCAGGAAGATCAGTGCAGATTCACTACTGAGCTGGAGGAAACTCGCTCTTCCGTTTAAAGGCATTTTAGCTGACTGGAAAGCTGTAGTCAAGGCTGAACTGAAGTTTATGGATGGTTTCACTGTTCTCTCTGCAAGCATTCCACCTGAAAAACCCTGAATGTCTGAAAGGGCTCACATGTCTCCCTGTGAAAACCTTCCACAAAAAGATACTGATGGAAGAAGAATCAGCTAACACTTTTTAAATGATTCTTAAATCAATGTTCATAATCTCTGTTTTTTTCTGTTATTTTATTAAACCCTAACCCAATAATATTCAGCACTGAGTAGCAATACATACTAGTCAAAAGTTTGGACATATTTATCAATCAGCTTTAATGGTGAAGTGTATCCAAACTTCTTTTAGGTTAGGTATTAGCTGGAAATGTGTTGTTTTCATTAGAATTGAATAACTTTAGATGACAGAAAACACTGAAATAGCTGGAATTGTTTGGCAGGTGTGGAGGAAATTGTGTCTTTACTAAATTAAAACTTACTCAACAAGTCCAGTCAGCCAATTGTCTTTGTGGGTTTTATTAAGAAACTGATCATTGGAAACAGAAAGGCATATTGTTGTGTGTGTGATTAAAGTAATGTGAACATAAAGAAAAAAATTATAGAAAAAAATACAGTGGTAACATGTTTTTTATATCTATTATTAAGTTATTTTTCACACATATATATAAGCTAGCTTTTTCACTGACCTGTATCTTTAGAACTTGCTCTCAGTTCTTTTATTCAATGCCTGAATGGTGGAAATTTGCACATCAAAAACACTGATTGGCAGCAAGAAGGAGAGGCAAGGACAGTAAAAGACAAGCTAAAGAGACAGAAAACCTCCATTTTTCTCCAACACTCACATACATGTCAGCTGCTTCCTGTCCTCACTGCCATTCACTGAACAGAAAACTGTAGCGACAGCTACTTTGGTAAATTAGCTGCCCCATAATTTAGAGCAAGACTATCATTTTATCTGAACAGCAATGAAATGGTGAAGTGCTTTCTCTGTAGAGTGGAAGAACAACATGACAAACTTGTCCTGCAGGACGTTTGTCATTTGCTCAAAACATTACATTCATTTATTCATATTTCAGCTGCTAGTTTGTTTCTAAGAAAAAAAAAGTCTCTTCAAACTTTATCAAAACCATCAACATTTTGCTAAATGATGTTACTTTAACAACTACATCATTGGTGTGCGTTATAACTGAGGAGCTGGATGAACAGGGATTGAGCGGAACAGAAAACAGAACAATCTTATCTGGATTGCTGAATAAGTACAAACATATTAACTAAATGTCACAGAGCTGACCTCCTAATGTATCCAATTAACAGGTTCACATATATTTTAAAAAGAAAAGTTGGAAAATCTCTGATTTAAACATTACATTTATGGGAACGTGAAAAAGCCAAAGACAAACTGTGGAAGACTATCATATTCTAAAACAGCTTTTCACAAATTAAATTAATGCAAACATAAAAATGACTCAATTTGTGGACACATTATTTTTACCACAACTTTTTAATAAATTGTATTAATTGAGATTTTAATTTTTTTATTGTATGCTAAAAAATCTACAAAGGCAGTCCAAAATTGAAATTACAATAAACGTTTTAATAAAATCGTAAAAATGATAATAGAATATATAATTTAAAAAACATGTGCACACACATTTATCTTTCTAAAGTCAGTAGTTTAAGACTCAGGTTTTAGAGAAATTACAGCTGTAGTTTTCTTATGAGCTTAGCAGGTCTAGCCACTGGGATGTTTACCCATAAAAGAAAAAAAAAGATTTTTCACACTGGATAGTTTCTGCTAGTGTGCAGCTTCAGTCATGTCAGAGAATTACAGTCAGATTGAAGTCTTTGCTTTTATCATGCAGATCCAAAACATTTAAACATTCTCATTTAATTCATTCATGAGTTGTTTTTGCAGTATGGGTAGGATCATATAACAGCCCTGTGCCCGTCCTCAAATCTCTAGAGGACCAAATTATTGTTTCCCTATTGGTGTGCAGACTCTGGTGCCTTTCAAAACAGGTTTATGCTTAGAGAGTAATCATTTCACCTATTTAATGACTTCTTGAGCTAAGTGGTAGCACCAGATCTTATTAAGTGGTTTCATAACAAACTACATGTATGCAACATACTGTATCTGCTGTGTCCGCTATAACTCATAACATAGCTAAAATCATTATGAGGACTAACTGCATATAGTGTAGCTTGGAGTGAATGTATTAGATTACAATCACAGTGTACACTGCTGCCTCATTTGCCTCTATTCTTACATGTTCCTCTCAGATCTTTAGTCATTCATACCCATCCATTACTGCCATCTGTCAGCCACTAACAGATCTGACATACGGAAAGCGCGTCCTTTAATATTGACAATGAAAGCTATGTTTTATGATTGGATTACCAAATTTATAAGCAGCTAAACAGATAGAGTACATGGACACAGTTGCACAAGTTTGACTCCCTATGATGACCTTATTTCACTTCTTCTGTGACAAAATTTGCCCCAACTTTTTATTTGGTTCAGGATTTGCCCTAAAATAGCTTTTATTTAGGCAAATAAATAAATTAAGTAAGTAAGTCAAAGTCAAAGTTAAGTGACAGATACCACTTGAAAACATGAAGAGCTGAGAGTTTCCTGCATCTAAGCAAACAGTGGTGTGCTATACACTTTACATGAGATGCATTTTGGGCTCATTCTAAGATAGATGAATGAAACCTAATTGTGTTGAAAATTAGCAGCCTGTGATGTGCAGAAAATTGTAGTGTAGTGTAGTGATATTTTAAATCCACAAAGGCCTATTCGAAAGGTACTTAAAAAGCACGAAGCACTCATTTTTGCCTTTTTTGTGCTGTTCTGGGGGCAACAGTGCAGAGGTAATGGAATGAAATAAAAATGTCAATGTGACAGTTTGACAGTGGGCTTCACTGGAGGCTTTGTGACAGATGACTCAAATTAAAAAAAACCCAAGCAGACTGCACTCGGTGTCAAATAGTTTGCACCACATTCATTTATTTCTCTCACACCATAGCAGCCTGGCAGCTCTGAGAAGTCACAGTGCTGAACAACCAGACCCGGTCACACTACAGTTTTAATGTGATTTCCCTTTTTGTGTGGTACCTCAGGTTATCACATTTTTTAAAGATGTTCCAAAACAACTAAGCAGCACTTTTGTTTTAGTTCTGAGCGAGTTAATTACAGTAAGATGAGAGGTGATTGGATCATCTTCCTGAAGGCAAGCTCATCACACGAGGAGCCCAAAGGGCTTGTCAGGATTCATCAGTGTCTCTTCCACCCAGCCACTCAGCTGTGATGACTTTGTATAGATGTGACTGCTCTCCAACCTGGGACAGCCGGAGCTGGCTGTGAAATATGGAGCCCAGAAATATCTTATCTGAATGATCATCTCCTCCCCTCATCTCCAGCAGAGTTGTTCTGTCAGATTGTGCTGAGCGTCAATTACCTGTCATAATGACAGAGTTCAAGATAGAGCTGGAAGTCAGGCACAGAAAAATGAATTAAAATCCCTACATCACTGCTGGGTGTGCTGTTGATGTAGCTTTATTCCTGCACTTGAAGATAGCTACAAAACTTGCTGAACTCTAACAAAAAAAATAAAAACATTAAGCAAAAAGGACTAGATTGACAGACACTTAAATTTATCGACATCACGCCTTGTTGAATATGTTTAATTATGTCGCTTCATATCTGGTATAATACTGGATCTCCACATGCATCTTCAGAAATGACTTATGAACAAATCTTCCTGAATCTTAGAGGAAAAAAGTCCTTATAGAAAACCTGATGATTCCATGATGGGACATCAGGTCAGAAGGTCATCCAGCACGGTTCAGGCCAAAGCTGACGATCAGATGCTTAAAAAATGTGACCATATCTACACAGAGTACCAAACAACAACCTACGTTTTCTTTCCTTATCCGCTCAGGGTTCAGAAACAGAACAATGGAGTTTCATGTTAAAAAGACCAACTTCATGGCCTTACAGCCTGGAAAATTGTAGGTTTAATAGATTGTGTTTTCCTTTACCTTACAACTTTGTGTGTGTGTGTGCGTGTTGGGGGGGTATAATTAATCTGTTAAAAACAACTTAACAATAAAATTCTGCATAATTAGGGGCATGTCCTTATAATTAACATGTATCCAATATCCTAGCACAAACATGGATTTTAGCTGGCTAACACAGCTTTAGCCCTCTGTTAGCCAGTTAGCTCCTGTTAGGTCTGAGTTAGCTTTAGTTAGCTCTTAGCTACAAGCAGCTCAGAGTTTGATAGAGGTCATTCATGCACCCCTATGCTCGCAGTCCCCCCTGCATCCCAGCACAAGCTCCTTGCCCGTGTTTGTATTTTCTGGGAGCGCTGGCACATGAGATGCTGCTAAGATGACGATGGTAGAAACCGTTTAACAAACTTTACTTTTCGTTTTAGAAACCAACTGGGAGGCTCCTTCCATTTATTCTTTATAGGTGTATATGAGAGTATTATATATTCTATGAGGGTACCTCTAAATGTCATTTAATGTTGTTATATAAACAACACTCTTTATGTGTTCAATCAGGACCATGTTATTGACCAAGTTTAACAAAAGTCCAAAGATTTTCATCCGTTGGTCAGAACAAATACTATACTCCTTCAGTTTGTCTGATTTTATCTATTTACAGCAGCATAAAGACACAGTATGTTCTGGCCTTTGAAACAGCTATTTGCACAGAAACTGACAATCACAATTTTTGTAACCTTCTCATTGCTAAATTTTATTCTGCGATTTAGATTTTAAAATAAATAATCATTCATTTTTAAAGGCTCATTTAGGCTGCAACAGTATGACATGTACATTGGTTTGTTTTCAAGGGACTGAACTGTCCCTTGACACAGAAAACAGAGATATGCCACCAGAAATAGTGGGTGCAGTGTTGAGTTATGTAACTTTAAATGTAACAAACCAGTGAAGAAGATAAACTTGCAGAAAACAACACAGAAATCATCAAATAAAAAGCATCTGAAGAAGACGTAAAACAGCAAAAAACTTTAAAGTTGTATTCTTCTACTTCCTCTGGTGCTTTTGGATGGCTGTAACTGACTTTATAGCGGTACATTACCGTGACCGACCTGTGTCAAAATGTGTAAATGAACCCTGAACTCAGCACTGCCCATGGATGGATGAACTAACTTAACCAGGACAAGACACATGAAAGTATGAAGGCAATATATGAGAACATTATTAACATGTATGAACCATCTGCACAACTCCTTTTAGCATTTATGTTTTATAAAGCAAGAAAAGACTGTATCAGACTTCTGGCATGATGACTTTTTGACAACTTAACGTCTCCAATTCTGATTAGATTTGTATTTAAATATAAATGTTTGACATAAAATCTATGACAGCAGGAGAGAAAACAGAAATTCTTCCCATAGCTTCTTTCTTATTTACTATTAGATGTTTTCGCTCAGACTACTTTTCTAAGAAAAAGAAGACAATTCAAGTTTATATCAACTATATATTATTTTGTTCACAAGTTTTTTGTCAATAAAGAAAACATCTGCCAGAAGTCATCGTGGAGGAAAATGTTGATAGATCAACAGAACAGATCTAGTGCTGCTTTGCCTCTTCCTCCTCATCTCCTGACACAACACAACAGCACTCAGACACAGAAAGAGATGTCCCATGGCTAACACTCTTGCCAACAGAGCATCTTTGCTGCTATAAATAGTTTTCAATTTTCCCTTGTAGCTTTCTTCAAAGTGTTCCCAGGGAAGTCATTTTTTCGGGTTGTAGAGAAAAATATGAATTGCTTTGTTCACAAAGCTTTTTTTTGGTTTGTTTTTTACAACTTTCACCAATGTCAAAGCTTAAACATCAGCCAAAAGCACAAACTAAAAAGGGAGACATGCACGTATGTCTGCTAACATTAAATGGCAGTCATCCTGACAAAATAGTGTCCCAATCCCCTCCAATATAGGACACAGAAGGTTAAAGGAAACAGGCGAGAAAAAGACAAGCAGAAAGAGGCAGAAAAGACACGTGAAAAAGAAACACGGAGGACGAATTCCAGCTGGTTAAAGGGAAAACTTGCTTGAGTAGGTGTTTCTTTTTTTGAGATAAGAACTTGTGCCATGTCTTCTGGGATGTTCAGCTTTTTCAAAGGTTTCTCTCTTTTCAGTACACACCTGCCATTTACCTCCAAACTTTAAATAAACACATAATAAACACCATTTACTTTATTTCATAAAATATTCTTAAAGTGTCAGTTTAGTTTTGGAGTGGAATAAAATCCCACTGCTTAGAACACATCCAGAAACTAATATTAATGGTTTATTTTACTTGTAGCTGCTAGGTCTTCAGAGCCCGAGCTCTGGCACCGATTCTGTTTAATGTGGTTGATAAAAAACATCAAAGAGATGCAAAATGAATACTGAAGACATATCTATAAACACAAAGGAAGACAAATAAAATTAATAAAAAATGAAAATAACAATAAAAAAAAGATTTACATGAGAAACTGCCTGTTTATGACACGGAGGGGTGGGTGGATACGCAGACGCTTTAGCCCAGGGGCCCACTGTCTAGTCTGTCAATGGTCATATCTCAGACTCCTCATGCTTCAGTCAAATTTAATTAGGTCTCATTTATCTGTCACAAGAATTTAAAAATAAATAAATGAACCAGGATACAAACAAACAAACAGCAAAGAGAATCTTTGCAGTTCTGTAGAAACTATTCAAGCTCTGAGCTTCTTAAAGCAGTTTGATTTTACTTTCAAACTCCCAATACTTCAAAAACAAAACCAAAAGGTTTAGATTTTTACAACTACAATTTCTGTAAACCATTTTTTTATCTTCATTTTTGTAGTAAATATATTCAACATTGTAAACACACATTAAGTAGGAGCAGTGAATAACAGGAGGGGTGGTGGCTGCTTAATACAGCCCAAAAAGTGTCCCCCCGTAAACAATGTGTGAAGTCATTTGCATATGAATTCATGTAAACTTCTTAGCTGGTAAACTGCATGTCTTCCTAAGAGCGCTCTGTGCGTCTCATTCCATATATTGTACGCTTAGTGCGAGGTTTTCTCACCATAATGTGAAACATCACCAGATTTCACAGATTTTAATCTATATTTAGATCAAACAGACTCTTGATCTTTGAGTGTTCAGCTACTTCAGAACACCGTCCACCGTCTGCCCAACCCAGCTAGAGATAAAGACAACTTTCCCGACTGAACCCTCATCATTCTCACAGTATTGTGTTACCGTTGCTCGTCATCATCATTGCGTCAGTTAATTAGCAGCTGCAGAAAAACAACTAAAGAAACAGGAGCAAAAAAATGTCCAGTGAAACTAGTGTGGTTATGCAACATGTAAAGACAGAAAGCTGAAGCTGCTTTTATCTTTTCTGCCCCCCCCCCCTTCTCCATAAGGGATATTTTATGTACATCCAGCTAGGTAGAATATGATCACATATTATAGAGAATTCTATACTTTTGCTGACATTTTCACAAACCTCTTCATATTTAGGAAAAATACAGGTATCTTTGAAAAGAAATACTGCGATCAGGCTCTTTACTGGCTGAATCCATCTGAATCCTTAGTCAAATTAGCATGCATGTGGCGGATAACAGTGTACATTATGTGCTGGGTGAAATGTGTTCACTAGTGACACATGTAGTAACGGCACAGTTGCTACATTACACTGAAGTCACGAGATGAGAGCTTTGTTCTGATATTCTAAGAAACCAAAATGTCTGTAAATAAGTTTCGTTATTTATATGCACCAGTTATTTCTATTTAACTTGAGTCAACATTGGAAAGAAGCTTATTCTGTCCACAGAAATCAGTCTAAAAAACCCATAAGTTGAGTATTTATCAGCTATCTTTGCTCAGCATTGATAGCACAACACTCAGGGGGGATACACGGTTTCAGATAAAGTGAGGTACTCTGACTTGCAAAAATGGGCACCTTTTCTCTGAGAACATATGCCAACCATGACGTCTTACACACAGGCATTCCAAATGATCCACAATCTGCAGACCGTAAGAGACAGTGCTGTTTGAATTTGCCTGTCTGCATGACAGCCAGTCACACTGTGTGACACCAACATCCCAATCCATCAACAATTATTTAATGCAAAATAAAAAATAAAACCTTGTTGAAGGGTACGTAATAGCTACAGCTACTGTATGTATTAGCAAGACATCATACGGGCCCTAAATATGATGCTTTTAAATCCTTCCCTTTAACATGTAAATCATTAATTTATTGTTTGTATAAAGTAGAACCGCAATGCTTTCATCTGAATTCCTGCTTCTTCTCGCTCCACACACACCTTATAACCTGTTCTGAGGTGTGTCTTCAGAGCGACTTGTTTTGGTGCGGTCTCTTTAAATGTGAATGAGGCATGTCATTCACCCCCCCCCACCAGGTCACAGAAAGTTCAACTCCACCCTGTTCTGCCATGTTTGTAGCTTAATACTTAATAGCAGCGATACACTAATCTCCCGAGCAGAGAAACATTTTATTGGTAAGTTTACTATAAATGTCAACGTATCAGATTCATGAATTTGATTACCTGGAAGTCCACGGCCTTATTTGGCAGACTAAGACAATTAAACAGACTAGAAAATATGAACACAAAAAATATAAAGATATATACGTAGCATCAAGAGGGAATAAATTGACATTTTCTGCATTCCTACACACTTAAAAGTGCACAAAACATGTATTTAAGGGCTAAAAAGTGGATTTTGCATGATATGTCCCCTTTAAATGATAAGTAAGACAAACAAACCAGAAGGACACTGAACATCCAGACGTTATTATTTTACAGTTGGTCAACTTGCTCTACCTTCCATCATTCCAGTTTCTGATTATGTCTCCATAATGTATATGATCCTTAAATCAAGTAGCTTTGAGCCCCAATAAAAGTGTACGGTTTTCATTGCACTGAATATTTCCCCCTTTTTAGATATTTATCACCTGTATGTATCAGGGTTTTCTGATGGGGGGTGGGCACTCAATCTCTAGAGGCAGCCAGATCTGACCCTATAAGGTTAGTAATTCCCTGGAGGTATCTCAGTGACAGATCTATTGCCCAATCAAGACGCTACCACTGCATTAATACCACTGCCCCCCACATATAGTTGTAATCAAATTCCTGCTAGGAATTGAACCATGGCAAGAGCATGTGCATGCATTCGTGATTTCATGTGATCAATAACTAGTCTTCAGTAGGGAAGTGAGTGATGTATTGTATATCAGACAAGAGTTCAGAGGTCACTGCTTCACTGCAATATGCAAGTCTGTTGGGATATCTGTTTTTTTCTTTTTCTTAACAACATTAGACATTTGCTGACATGTCCCAATAACTAATCAGTTTGTGTCCAAATGTGTGAAAAAGCAATAATACACAACTAAATGAAATCATTAACAGAAGAAGGTAAACAATGATGCTATTCCACAGCAATCACTCACTGCTAATCAGGATTTAGTGTGTATATTCTGATTTATCACAACAGAAATTGTACAATAGATTAATTTAAGTGACGAAAATCCTACAAGATGCACTACTATGCAGCAAAAAGCCTCCTTTCCTCCACCTGGTGATTTAGGATGATAAGACAAGCATATTTTAGCCCTAAAATCTCGCCTTCTGCAGTCCTATTAAAAGTGCTTCCCTGCACCACATAAAAAGGGCCAAGACTATATCCTGCAGAGGGCTCGGGATTATAAATAGATAATTTAACCTTTTTTAAGCTGCTGTTTAAAAAAAAGACTAAAGAGAATGAACACAAACAGAAAATAATACAGGCACAAGAATTATTTATGAAAATGGATGAAAAGCTGTAGCCTAGCTTAAATTTACCAAAGGTTTTGTTCATCTCTGATAAGAGTCCTTTTTACTGACAGTGATGACATGAGCCAACATCACCACAGTTGGTTAAATGATGTCATCATGACCTCAGGCAGTTCTGTCATCAGAGTTAAAATATAAAAAACAAAACAAAACACTTACACCATAGCACTACTTTGACACATTTCCCATATATGCAGGGCTTTAAATGCTGAGCATGCATTCACTATACAATACTACAACACAGACACTAATATTAAGTGCACACTTGTGTTTTTTGTGGCTATAGTCCAAAAACATGTCTGGTATTAAGCAGATCCTGCTGACAGCCAAGGAATGGCTCACCTGATGTCCAGCCACCTGCCATCTGTCTGCTGCATAATACCATTTACATGCTAGCCTATACAACAGGGACAAGCAAGGATGCACCTGTAAAATATAAACACAGGGAGTAATATGCAGAATTTCCAAGTCCCCAGCTACAAACTGCTGTGCCTCTCTGGGTGGGTGATGTGTTCTTGTGTTTAATGTGCAGCAAAGGGAGTTTAAAATGCTTCAGTGTGAATAGTAACATGCACAGGGTCAATTAGGAGCAGCAGAGGAGCATGCAATAGCTGTTTAACTCAGGGAATGCATGCATAGTTGCATACAAGTTGTATATTTCTAGTTAGTGTGCAGCACTTGTCAGACATTCATAACAGATTTACCAAATGAGGAATAGAAGTCTTTCTGCTCTTTTCTTTTTAATCTTGCAGCACAAACGGAAAATTGATTCACCTATATATTCATTTATTCTCTTGCTATAGCTCAGGCCAAGGCAGCAAACCCACAGCAGCAGCACATTGATAATATGATGATAAGGAGAGGCTGGTGACACACGCAGTAGTGAATTAAATTCAAGGTTACCCTACACTGATTATAGAGGCTTCTAATAAGCGTGAGATTTCAGTCTTTTTGCCTCACTAAAGGGGGCTGGTTGAGGAGACGCAGCCAGCCTCTGGTGCTGGGGGGGGGGGGGGGGGGGGGGGAGAAAGGACCACCTTTTTTCCCCCCGACCCAAAACATTTTTTCCCAAAAACAAAGAACACCCCTTTCCCAAACCTCC
>JBAMHV010000020.1:15718584-15730587 GCA_037177535.1 Pseudomugil gertrudae | reverse complement strand
CCCCCCCCCCCCCCCCCCCCCCCCCCCCCCCCCCCCCCCCCCCCCCCCCCCCCCCCCCCCCCCCCCCCCCCCCCCCAGACGAGCCACATTTTTTTCGCCTGGACTGAAACATTTTGCTCGGCAACCGAGGCGACACATTTTGCACGAATCTGCTGCAAATATGAGGATGCTCAACGCTAACGCAGGTTTCACATTCCAGATCCATCAGCCCCACAGGGTGGCCACTGTTGCTAGAAGAGACAGGTGTCTGTCAAATATCGATTTTATACAATCATCCAAACACTATTATTACTTGATTCCCTGATAAATCACACAGAAATCACATATCAGTGCTTCCCTTACCAGCCTGGACGGAGCTGGTTGAATCAGACTCCAGCGCTGAGACTTGATTAAGGTCCGAACTTGCCTCAGCAACAGACAATAGCTACACAGTCCCGTTTCCTCTCGTTACTTCTACACAACATCTGCAGGCGGCACGCGCACACACACACACACACTCACCGCGGTGGGGTGAAGCGATATTCCACAGAAAAGGCCGCTCCATCAAAGACGAAGGAGGAAAAAGTGGAAGCCGTGAGCTACAACCCCCCACTACTAGTAGTACTACTCCATGGGCTCAGCAAAGCCACCGCTCTCGGTTTGTGATGTGGATCACGCAGCGCGTGAACCCATGAGGACGGATGCTGTGGGGGGGGCGGGGCCAAGCGCGTCCAGCGGAGCGTGTTTAATTCCTTGAAGGGACCTTGTGTTATAAAACAAGTGGGCTGTCTAGACCCAAGTATTCCCAGTTAGCCTGCCCTCTACACCCTCAGGTTCGTGTAGAAACAGAGTTTTTAATGTGAAAAAGGCGGAACGGCCCTTTATTAGAGCTACTTAATATTCATGAAGCGTCACACATTCACAGGTGGGTGATTGGCTGAGGAGCGGCCGCTGCTGCTGCTGATTGGATTATCAACATTTGTACTGGGATATAATGTCTGGACCTACACAGAAAGGAGGGGAATTTTTTCATAAATAGTGGTTACTAAATATGCTAAAAAAAAGTGACTAACTGTACCCAAATCTAGTGTGATCATAATAATAATATCCTAATAATAATTATTATTTTGAATATAAAAAGTAATAAGCAGTAGCTCTAAATAAATGCATTTTAGGTAATAATTAACTAATTTATTGAAGCTCAGTTAGTTATCATATGTGAAAAGCACAGGAAAATGTGTGTGGATATGTCAATAAATGATTACAATCATTGTTTCACAAAGCTATAATTCATGGACATAAAGAAAAATTATTTATTATATACAATTATAAATTGTTCTATATTGCACATTTGAAAGCAAAAATCCATCCATTTTCTACCGCTTTATCCCAGAGCAGGGTCGCGGGAGGGCTGGAGCCAATCCCAGCTCAACGGGTACACCCTGGACAGGTTGCCAGTCCATCCAGGGCCAACACAGATAGACACAGACAACCATGCACACACACATTGAATCCTATGGGCAATTTAGAGTCTCTGATCAGCCTATCCCCAAGGTGCATGTCTTTGGACTGTGGGAGGAAGCCGGAGTACCCGGAGAGAACCCCGCTCACACCGGGGATCGAGCCGGCAACCTTCTTGCTGTGAGGACACAGTGCTAACCAGCTGCGCCACCGTGAAGCCCACATTTGAAAGCATTAACAAAACATTGCTATATAAATGTAACAATAGGTTAAATATATATGATAGTGTTAATGTAGAGCAACATAACATTATAAAGAAGTATAAGTATTCATCTATACAAGGGCATCAGGGGTTCAAGGATAACCAAGGAAGAGGAAATGTGTTAGAATTAGTTTGTCTGAATTGAGGGTCAGTTTGAGATGTCGCCCATGCTCACAGGCCAGCTTTTTGGCACCACCCTTGGTAACCCATCAAAGACGTGTAAGCTTCTCCACAGACTGCAGACCGGCTATAAGTCCACACTGAAGGGACAATAGAGCTTTTTTTTTAAACATCTTTGCTGTCATGAAGACAGAAAATAATTTATTTCATAGTCACTTAAAAGTCAGTCCAAGGTAATGGGGAGCAATATTTCTCCCCACCACAATATCTCAACAGTTTTAGAAGAATGTTTTGGGAAGTTTTACTTGGTTTAAAGAGTTTTCTGGCCTCTTGTCGATGCAACTCTGGTCCACCCAGACTTTTCCTTAAGCAGATAAAACTTATCTCAGAGCTCAATTTGTAACATCACCAGTGATGTAATTATTGTGATTATAAGTGAGCCATGTAAGATAATAACACACAATTACAACACAAATTATATCAAATTCTGATCATTTCAAGAGACGATGAGTTTAGCTCTGTACAACCAAGAGCTTCAAACTGCTATTGATGTCTGTGTTGTTTTGCTTGTTTATTCCATGTATTTCGTGTTTTTTTTTTATTCTAAAATAATTTGGCAGACGCCTTTATCCAAAGAGACTTACATATGATAAGCAGTCCTAACATGCATGTCTTGTGGGTGGAAGGAAGCCAGAGTACCCAGAGAGAACCCACACATACATGGGGAGAACATGCAAACTCCACACAGATCCACTGGACAAACCTTCCTAGCCCTGGCTCGAACCAGCAACCTTCTTGTTGTGAGGCCACAGCACTAACCACTGTTCCACCACGCTGCTAAAAGATGAGGCTAAACCTTCACCTCTGACCTGGTTATTTGCATTATTGGCACTGTGAATGCACTTCAGCTTTAACTGGGACAGACACATTGAAGCAAGATTACGGTGCATATCTCTGTTGCAAGAAATTACAGAAGAAACACTGGTGTGTTCAGTGATCTAGATTCAGCACGCACGCTACATTACACTCCATGCTCAGACTCCTTCCTCTTCCAGTCATGTGCTTTTTGAGCTCAGTTCTTTCACTCTCATCTCTCAACTGTGGCCTTCAGTCACATTACGCAAACTGAGCAGAAAAACTGATATTACGGTTAAACCAGGATATGTGTAGTAAGCACAAATTACAAGCGGACTGAAATGTGATAGATTCTTTCAATTATATTTGGAGTCTGTCTTGGAACTAAATGGAGATAGAAGTAGCCATAGAGGAAGGCAACGACATGTGACATGAAGGATTCTGGGTAGAAATTCACAAATTAAATGACAAAATAAAACTTTTTCTTCATCCAGTAGCTCACGGGATGTGTTAGGTTACTGAGGACAGTAGCCTGCTCTTGTGATCGCAAATTTAAATAATTTATTCATTCATCCATTCATCCATTCATTCATTCATTCATTCATTCATTCATTCATTCATTCATTCATTGATCCATCCATCCATCTTCCACCACTTTTTCCCTGAACAGGGTCACGGGGAGGCTGGAGCCAATCCCAGCTGTCTCATTCATTCATTCATTCATTTGTTTATTCATTCATTTAACTTGTCATAACAAACAGAGCCTGGTTTTAATTCATTACATTTATCTGAAAAGTAAGTTTGATTTTTCCGGGTTTTAATTTACTCCAGTTTAAACGATGGGACATGCTTGTTGCTAAGCAAGCATCATGACTGAGTAACAGCAACTTTCCAGTTAGATTTTGACATTTATTGTTACCAAACTACTTGGAACGCTGCCTTGATTAGAAACAGTAAGAAAAAAAAAGACCCCATCCTTTAATCTGTGTCACTGACAGTTTAAATCTATCTTCTCATTACTGAAATATTCTCATTTATGGAGATTCCTCAAGAGAGGCGGGCCGGACTGTAATTACCATACTGTAAGATACCACACTTATTTATCATTTTCCAGCTAGGGAATGTATTTTGGAAGTGCTTAAAGTTTTTCCTTATGGAATATATATTGTAAATAGCAAATTTGCCAAGTTGATGTTAACAAAGACTGGAACATTTGTACTTTGTAAAATATTTATCTGTGTGCATATGCATGCTGAAAGATCTGTGCTTGTTTGAGCACTATAAACAGGTATTACCTACTAAGTACATTGATTATATAAATTATGGCAGCAAGTATGAAGTAAAAAAAAATCAACTGTTATTGGAAAGACAATAATTAAGTTGATTTGTAGTAGTCAGTCACCTTCAAGGTGTATTAAAAAAGCAGCTGATAGGAAGGATGTCAGGTAAGTGCTACTCAAACAGTCAAGTTCAAATACAACTTAGTGGTATGTATTTATTTTTTCTCACATGGGTATGCACAAGTAGTGAACTTTTTTTTATAGATAATACAAAGCAAAACAAAAAATGCACAATATTGTGCCACCATGCTTGGGAAAAAAGGAGCAGTAAGAACTTATAATACCCGCCCCCTTTAAATGTACTAATAGATGGTTTATCTAAACTTTCATTTCATTGCATGTAGAGGGTCATACTGTGCATACTGACTCACCTTATACATAAATCACCACAAATACCTTTGTAAACCATGATGTGTGAAATGAATGCATTTTTATCACTTTATATATTTCTTGTTAAACTGACCTGACTTTGTGATGGACTGTCAACCTGTCCAGGATGTACTCTGCCTCTGGCCTGCTGATTGCTGGGAAAGGGTCCAGCTACCTGTGACCCTAAAGTAGACGAAACAGTATAGAAAATGAATGAATGCATGAATGACTTTGTCTGGCAGCATTTCCAGTATCAACATAATTATCAGTCATATGTTGTTGATCCATATGCAGGCTTGCCTTGAGGACTAAACACACTGAAGAATAAAATCACATTTCATTGCCTTACATGTTTGTCATGTCTTATGCTTCAAGCCTCCTTCTATTTTTCCCATCTGCCCATGAAGCTTCACTTACATGCAGTAAAAATGTATTGTGTTTCTCTTATGTGGCAAAGCATGCATCCAAGAAGATATTTATGATGGCAAATAACAAAATTATATTTTATTTAATGAGGCTTACACATGCTTATTGACACAACAGAGTCAATTTCAAAGATAATCTATTTACTACTGACAGAAGTCACTTGTCATCTCTATAACTGGAAAGCATGTTGGAGGCAATCAGCTAAATAACAAGATGGGAAAGATTGAAGTGTAGCTCTGTGGCAGTGGGTAAGTCCACATCATTTACCACTGGGTTCATACTATTAGCGATAACTGTTTGATTTGATTCTAACAATGTTATCTTTGTATTTGCTTTGAGTACCTCTAATATAAAGAATGAGTTTACCTGTAAAGTGGTAGGTGCTTACATGTTGCAGTCATCATGAAAGGTTATATAAGAGATGGCTTTTGCCTGTGTGAGAGATCAGGTTAATGTGTCGGGGTGTATGTGACATTAATTCCAGTCATTTGATTTCAGTTTTGTTTAATTGATATTGAGTTACATTATTTCCTTTGCAATTTTGTCACAACATGCACACTTTATTAAATAAATGCTTGGCATTTTAAAAGACCTCAGCTGTACCTACTGCCTTCATTAAGCCACTCTGGTCATGTTCAAATGTGAAAACAGCTGACCAACACAAATACTGGATATATGTTATGTAGGAAATCAATAAAAGCACCCAAAACACTTAAAGTCTGGACTGTAAAGTTGCACCATATCAAAGTCAAAGATGACCGCTGATTATCAAAAATCATAAATACACAAACAGACACAAATGCACACATATAGACAAATTTTACTTTACAATTTAAGTAACACATGTACCTTTAGATCCTTACATTTCATTGTTGTTATCAAGTTTTAATGTTTTTTAAATGCTTTTAATGCTTTATCAAAGTTTTAATCAATGACTAATGATTTTTTTAAAAATATGCATATTAATTTTAAATGCATCTAACATGAGCAAACATTAGTGTAACAAGTGAAAACATTGTGTCATTTTTCCATAGCTTCCTCATTATTGTACAAAAGCGAGTAAACTTAATTTCTGCTGAATGAACATCATGGAGATTATATTTTCAAGACACTTCTCACTGAATGCTTAAAGGTGGTAAAACAGAAGCATTTCATTTTTAAATGGATGCCTCTCCAGCGCTCAGTGAAGTGTCTCAGTGGGTTACAAAAGGCTGATTTTCTTCTCCACACTGGACTACATTATTCCAATAAAAAGCTTCATTTCTGCAGCTGTATTCATTGATGAGGCTTCAGAGAGGTGCCGAGACTGTGGGGTTAGTGTATGTGTTTGCACATGTGGCACTCCATTATTAAAGATGCTTATTGATCGAACGGTTTTTAGTTTCTTTTGGCTCCTAAGCAGTGAGCTCGTTGCTATGGTGACGGAACTGTCTGGCCGTGAAGCAGAGGCCTTGGCGGCAATCAATGTTGGAGAGACCCAGCTATTCACACATACATGCACATAACCTAAAGACCAGACAATGGGGAGCTTTGAATGCACTACTGTCTGTTTCCAGAGCAACTCAGTGATGTACATTCAGAGTGTATCACTTCACAACTATGTCGGCTCTTAACCTGACAGAGTGCACTGTTCTATAATCCCCAGCAGCTCACTTTAAAGAAAGGACATACCACAAGAACCATATAATTTAGAAAAAAAGGCTGACTTATTTTTAATTACCAACAGTCATGACTTTTAAAGAAATGAGCAGCTGCTCCCATCTGCACTGCCTGATCTGCCTCATCTCCCTGTTCACTTGATTTCATTATGCTTCTTACCCCTGCAGTAGAATAAATATACTCCCAGCTTCCCATCAATTATTTGCCAAACTGTCTTTTGTCTGATAGTGTTTTTTTTTTATTAGTTCATTTATGTTTTTTTAGGCTTCATGGGGCCACCACCCTGTGCGTTACATACCTTGTGCAATTTTTAACTGGCATTAATTATGTTATGGTTTCATTAGAATCTATGTTCAACACAGTGAAATCCAAAAAAGTATGTTTTTCTAATTTTGCAGACAATTACATTATGTAAACCCTGTCAACACAAAAACCACATAGTTTATTTTTATTAAGCCAATTTAGCAATTTTTAGTCACGGCGACTTTAATTATGATGCAATTTAGAAACAACAGTAACTACAAATTACAGAGTAGTATCACTGATCAGGGGCATGTCAGGTCCTGGAGCTTGAAAAAAAAAACTATGTTTAGGAACCAAAAGCACAATGTTATGGTTGCTTAAAAGTGCATAACAATGAAATGGACGTGTGCTTTTATAATTCATATGCATATAGTTTAGTAATGGGAATGACTCTGAACGGTGTCTGAATGAGTGCAAGGTATCAGCAGCACTGGTGGTACTGAAGCAAAAGTAAGTCTGGAACAGTGCGAGGACAGGTCCATTTTAATCACATAAAATAAGTGTTTGGATAATGTTATTCCCATTTAATTAAGTTTTATAAACTAAAATGTCTGTGTAGAAATTCTAGAGTCAATTGGATATGTTGTTTTAATTGATTAGGTGATTTTTAAATAATGACTAGGAGAAGTACCGTAGAAATGGGTCATATCCATGATATACCGTTTAAATTTTTTGCTGAGGTATCAGTTTCAGTCATGAGTGATAATTATTATTTTAAAAGTAGACGAAAACAAAATATGTCCACACATGGTCTGTATTGGGGATCCATGCTGATTGTTTGCTATTAATAACCTGGCTGAGGAAGTTACCATGGCAACCAACAAACTAATGCAAGGGTGGGAATACTCAGCTCCCTGAAGATAAAAAAACATAAATGAATGAATAAAACGAATGAGTATTGAAAAAATAGAGCCACAAAGGGTTAGGGAGTTACATGAAAGGATTTAGACAGTACAAAAAAGTTAAGCAAGATGAGAAAAGAATAGAAGATGTGGAGAAAAACACAGAATGAGACATGTGGAGAGGAAAAATGTTACTGACAGGAAATTACAAAGTTCCAGAGTAAATGGAGAAGCAATATGGTGATAACATTATACTTAAAAAGCAAAGAGAATATGAGGAAGTTCTCAAAGAAGAAGACATTGGATAAATAAAGAAAGAAGTGGGAAAAAAGAGCTTTGCTCTGTATAAAAAAAACAGTGATCATCTGCTACAGTTAATGTAAAAAAGGTAACTACAACATTTGCTGTTCTTGCAGAACAGCGGAGTGAATGCTTGCTTGAGAAAATGATTGAACTGTAATGCTCAAGAAACCCTAAATTACCGTAAATTTACAATAAATCTTTAAAGTGATGAAAGCTTATTCTTATATTTAAAGGGAGTTTTAATGGTGGAAAGTTCAACTTAAGTGATGTGTGACCCCAAAACCTGTTTGTTGAACCATTAATTGTAATCTTTATCAAGCAGAAATCATTTGTATAAATATACTTTTTTTTTCTTTAAATATAGGTAAAAAGTTTGAAAGATAAACAGAAATTAGTAAAAGTATTTACTATTTTAGTAAATAAAGTAATTAAATGGCTGAAATGTGCTTGTTGAAAAACCTTGATTGAAACATTATTCAAGAAAAAGTATTTAGTAGAATTGTTTGAAGCTCAAACCATTGTGTAAAAGATGAATAAAACAAAGTGTAGAAG
Source organism: Pseudomugil gertrudae (assembly GCA_037177535.1). NCBI lineage: Eukaryota > Metazoa > Chordata > Actinopteri > Atheriniformes > Pseudomugilidae > Pseudomugil > Pseudomugil gertrudae. The sequence continues at coordinate 15,722,116 of JBAMHV010000020.1, read as the reverse complement.
TGTTGAAAGCTTAAAATCAGGTCCATTTGTAGTGAAAATCAATGTAATTTTAACTAAAAGGAGCTAACAGAAAAGGTGTAGAAAGGATGAGGTGTAAGGAGTGATGGGGAGAAAGGAAAGGAGAAATGAGTTTGAATTAGGAGACATGAAGATGGAAGGAGAGATGCAGACAAAAGAGAGATGAAGTGGAAAGGAGATATGTAAAGGAAAGAAGAGATGAGTAGGAAAGGAAATACGTAGAAGAAAGAAGACATGAGGAGGTAAGGAGAGGTGAGAAGGAAAGGAGATATGTAGAGGAAAGAGGAGATGTGGAGGAAAGGAGATATGTAGAGGAAAGAGGAGATGTGGAGGAAAGGAGATATATAGAGGAAAGAAGAGATGTGGAGGAAAGGAGATATGTAGAAGAAAGAATAGATGTGGAGGAAAGGAGATATGTAGAGGAAAGAGGAGATGTGGAGGAAAGGAGATATGTAGAGAAAAGAAGAGATGTGGAGGAAAGGAAATATGTAGAAGAAAGAAGAGATGTGGAGGAAAGGAGATATGTAGAGGAAAGAAGAGATGAGTAGGAAAGGAAATATAGAAGAAAGAAGACATGAGGAGGTAAGGAGAGGTGAGAAGGAAAGGAGATATGTAGAGGAAAGAAGAGATGTAGAGGAAAGGAGACATGTAGAGGAAAGAAGAGATGTGGAGGAAAGGAGATATGTAGAGGAAAGAGGAGATGTGGAGGAAAGGAGATATGTAGAGGAAAGAAGAGATGTGGAGGAAAGGAAATATGTAGAAGAAAGAAGAGATGTGGAGGAAAGGAGATATGTAGAGGAAAGAGGAGAAGTGGAGGAAAGGAGATATGTAGAGGAAATAAGACATACGAAGGGAAGGAGAGGTGAGGAGGAAAAGAGTAATGTAGACAAAAGGGGAAATGTAGATAAGAGAAGAAATGAAGGCAAAAGGAAAGATTAAAATGTAAGGTAAAATTGGGAGGAAAGGGGAGATGTAGAGGCAAAGAAAGATGAGGAAAGTAAGGAGAGATGAGGAGGGAGTAGAGGTGTTCAGGGGGGCAGTGGCCACCCCATGCCACCACAAGGGGACGTCCTTGCTTCCACATAGGTTTCACTTTTTTCCCAACAGTGGTTGCCACTGGGAACCAACCTGTAAGGTGCCCTCTGTGTATCTGGTTAAAATAAAATGTTCATTTTGAAGGAGTCCCTGTATGCGCAGGACAAAGTTTCATGCTGGTATTACCACATTTAAGGCAGACATAATACCATACTGGAAATCACAACAAGGACTCAGGAGACTTTCAGTAATCACTGTCTGTGATCCCACTTCACCCTGACAGCTGAAGTCAGAAGTGTTAGAGCCCAAAATCAGAAGAAAAATCTGTGTAAACTGAACAACAAAAGAGCAAAAGAAAGTTTAAGATGGCTGAAATGTGCTTGGCTAAAAACTTTATGAAGTGAAAACCTTTAGTAGTGTTTGAAGCTAAAAAATTATGTGTAAAGGTAGACCAAAAGAATGAGGTCTCGGGTACAGGCGACTGAAATGAGTTTTCTCCACAGGGTGGCCGGTGACTCCCTTAGAGATAGGTCGATAGGGCTGGCCTGGGAATGCCTGAGTTGGCAAATGTGGCTGGTGAGAAAGTCTGGGCTTCCCTCCTTAGGCTGCTGCCCCACAACTTGACTTCGGATAAGCGGTGGAGAATGGATGGATGGATGATACACCAGCAGTAGACAGAATAGGTCAGAGGTCAGCTGAGATGGACGGACACATCAGACAGTATGGAGGGGTCATCTATTGTTTCATCTTCCTCCTCTTGTTTCGGGACCAGACCAGTCCAGTCCCCAGGACTTTGTAGGGATCTTTGCCGTTTTATTCTGATGGCGATTCATTCCCTCTCAAATTATGATGGTTGGTGATTTAGGATGTTTAATCTATTTCTTTTAAGCCTAGTCTGTAAATAACTATTGTAGAACATATTACCTATATTTAATAACATGATCATAATTAGAGTTAAAATTGTAACATAAGTCAGCAGGATTTTTTTCAGAAGGGCGGGAAACATGGGGGCTCTTCATCAATCACAACTGCCCCCATGACAGCATATGAGCCAATGAGGAGGATGCTGTGGACAAGCAGGGTCATCCAACTTCAATAAAACTCCATAGTTTTAGTTCATCCTCTTTTGTTTTTGTGAGCCAGGGAGGACAGAAATGTTTCTGTGGGGTGACCAAAACCAAAATGCCGGAGCTCCGTCTGCACATTTAATTCTTTTATCTTTATACTACCGTTCTCATTATTTCCAATCACACGCAGATCTTTAAACAAGATCCAACACTATCAACATTAGCCCAACCAGAAGTGTATTTATCTGGTAGATGTCTGTCTGATTCTTTTAATCATGGTCAATTCAAACAGAAACTTATGAATTAGTGTCTGAAACCGATTGATTAAAGTGATTAACTATTTATTTATTAATTGAGTTATTCAACTCCACAAATGAGATCATACGTTCCCTTTTAGCAAACAGCACAGATAGCTAAATAGGAGGTGGTGGTCATAAAGTAAATACTATTAATTATTAATATTCTCATTTTATATTAATATTTAATGTATTACCCTAATTGGTACATTTAAAATGCACCAAGTGCAATAGTCTGCATCACTTCATTGATGATGAAGGGTAGAGGCTAGAGTCAGCCTTCAGCTCACAGTCCATACAATGGCTGTCTGGTTTAATCTGTGCAAAGAGACACTAATGCTGACATGAAGCTTTAACAGGATCACAGAGATGAAGAAGGGGGTTGGGTCACAGCTGGAAACCCTGAGCTTTCAGGGGGGGCAAAATTGATGTAGACGATGGGATGATAGGAAGCAATAATATGAGAAGAGGGGTCAAAAAGGAGCGAACAGCAGAAAAGCAGAAATATGGGACAGCTATTTGAGGGGGGATTGGAGGTATGGATGTGTGTCTGAAAGGGAGTAAGGAATTATGGGAAAGTGGTGACTAAAGATCTTCAGTAGAGAAGTGGGCTTAAAGAAGATAGAGATGGGGGTACGAGAAGGATTAGTGAGAGAAGACAAAAGCCCAGTGCTGCAGAGGGAGCTGGGGCTTTTTATTTGCATCAACCATAAATCATCAAACCCTTTTGTGTTTTTCTGTTTATCAGTTTGATCAGTCACTGGAAAATGCTTATGTCGTTTTTATATATAAATCATTATTTAATTTTTTTATTTAAACTCCTTTAATGTAAAAAAAATGTCTTAGTCTTGCAGCTTTGTAGCTCATCCGATTGATCTTTTTTTATATATGTTAAATTAAAGAGGATGCCAGGAGACTGTGAGAGAGCCTCCAAGACAGAATTCTTCCAGTCGTCCAACACAATGCACAAATAAATCAAAGATAATTAATTCAAAACATTTTAATGTAGATCGATCATTCCATTTTTTATTTTTAAAATCGTGTCTGTCCAGCATCTCAGCAGGCAGAATGATGGTCTGGCTGCTATATTGTGCTGAGCAATTTTGCTTTGCCAAG
>JBAMHV010000020.1:15698210-15710258 GCA_037177535.1 Pseudomugil gertrudae | reverse complement strand
AAAAAACCAAAAGCCCATACCCATTGTTCATACATATATACATACACCACAGAGCAAAAGTAAACCTGCATTTGACACTATATTGTACTCGACTGCTTTTCCATAACAAGTCGCGATCCTCTAATGTGGGAGGGGTTCCCCGCGCAATGCTAGATTTTAGACACTGCGCAGAGTCTGCAGAAAACCACAGAAGAAGACGAATACCATAGAAGAAGACCGGCACAAAGATAGAAGAATTCCCGGTAACTTTTTACCTGGGGCTCGGATTATGGTTAATTATGGTTATTCGTGGGAAATAGACTCATGGAACAAATCAAGTGAAGTCGTCGGAAGGCAAGACAAAACACCCTGGATCACATCAGACCAATCAATGGACGCCAGCCTGTGTACGTTACGCTACCCGCACGGCCCGACACGCTTAGAACAACAACGAAGTAGGTACGAAAAATGTAACCGCACGGCACGACACATCCTAATGGAAATGCTCTGTTTCTGGGTGTAGTCGTGTAAGGTCGGGTAGGTACTAATGGAAAAGCGCCTTTTGAGACTCTGGATATCACAGCACATAGTATGGAACAATGAGATCTTTGTTAATAAAAAATGTTTGGTCATTAAGAATTGTATAAGTAAGAAGAAAAAATGTAAACTATTCGGAATTTAACAAGGAGCCAATGAATAGATGCTAAAACTGAGAAAATGTGATCCCTCTCATTATCTCTCATCAGAAGCCTCGCTTTCACTAGTGCTGTCTCTGTGCTATGATGAGTCTAAATCCTCACTGAAATTCTTCAAATGGGTTGTTTCTGTTCAGATGGGCACATAGTTGAGTTGAAACTATTTTCTCAAGAATTTTAGGCATGAAGGGGTGACGGTCCATAATTAGCTAAAACCTCTGGATCAGTTTTCTTTTGTTTGTTTTTTTATGTAAAGCATTGATTACAGCTGTTTTAAAGATTGAGGCATTTATCATTTAAAAAGAGATACTGTATATTGACCAAATCTAGTACAGATGTATCAACTAAGAAACTTTCTCAAATCATTTGATTAGAACTGGGTATAAAATACAAGTTGAAGGTTTATAAGATGCTATTATTTTGGTTAACTTGGAGAGTTGTATGGGTCAGAAACCATCCAAACAAAAATCAGGTTCTGCAGAAGGTGTTGCAGATAAAACATTATTCAGTGTTTTTTGTTCTTGAAAATTTCTCTCTCCTGTAAAAGTAAAACAAGTACTAAAGGATCAAAATATTGTGAAACAGTTAAACAATGTGATTCATGTTTTGTTGTAAGCAGTAAGAGACAAACAAAAGGTTAATTCAATTAATGATTTATTATGATTTATCAGCAGATTGATCAGTTATCTGGCCCTAGTTGTAATTATTCATGGCATCAATTCAACAAGATGTTGGAACCAGTCCTCCAAGATTTTCATCCAATGTCATGATAACATAACATAACATTGCTGTGTCTGTACATACACAGATAATTTTCTCTTCCATCACCAAAGGTCCTCTATCATACCAAGATGTGGTGACTGTGGAGGTCATTGGAGTAAAGTGAAATCCACTAGCAGTGGAAATAATCATCAGATGTTACAGTGGTATTATAGGATAGACATAGTTAACAAGAAAACTCAGGAAGGCTGTAGTGTTTAAAAGTCTTGATACTGAGGCCCTCTCAGCTTAAATTGAGACACATTAGACCATCCATCCATCCATCCATTTTTTACCGCTTATCCGAGGTCAGGTCGCGGGGGCAGCAGCCTAAGGAGGGAAGCATTACTGCAGACACTGCATTGATCTCACGCCCCACCCCCTTCACATGTGAACAAGACTCTGAGATACTTAAACTCCTTCTCTCGGGGTAGTGGAGAGTATAGAGTTGGTCCACTGATCCACGACCAGGACGAGAACCACACTGCTCCTCCTCAATCTGAGGTATGACTATTTGACAGACCCTCCTCTCCAGTACCCCCGAATAGACATTCCCAGGGAGGCTGAGGAGTGTGATCCCCCTGTAGTTGGAACACATCCTCCGATCCCCCTTTTTGAAGAGGGGGACCACCACCCCAGTCTGCCAATCATGGGGCACTGCCCCAGATGTCCATGCGAAGCTGCAGAGGCATGTCAGCCAGGACAGCCTCACAGCATCCAGAGCTTTAAGAAACTCTGGGCAGATCTCGTCCACCCCCGGGGCCCTGCCACCGAGGAGCTCTTTAACCACCTCAGCAACCTCAGCCCCGGAGATGGGAGAACCCGTCTCAGAGTCTCCCAGCTCTGCTTCTCATCGGAAGACATGTTGGTAGGATTGAGGAGGTCTTCAAAGTATTCTTTCCAGCGACCCACAACGTCCCGGGTCGAGGTCAGCAGCCTCCCATCCCCACTGTAGACAGTGTTGACGGAGTACAGTATCTCCTTGAAGCCGTTCGAAAATCGTTTTCCATGGCCTCACCAAACTCCTCCCATGCCCAAGTTTTTGCCTTGGCGACCGCCAAAGCCGCATTCCGCTTAGCCTGTCGATACCCATCAGCTGCCTCAGGAGTCCCACAGGCTAAGACCAGGCAATGATTTTCTAATCCCCCATTGTTCAGTTTAGTGAGGGCTGTCTGAATTGTAACCTCGGTGACCTGGACTTAACTCACAGTATTGACATTCAGTGTAGTCTTCTGTTTCAAGATTCAAAATGTTGTGCATGCAAAGATAATATTTTTACCTTTATTGCAACTAGTGGTTATATAATTTACTGTTGCCTTTTGGATCATTCCAAACCAGTCTGCCTATTATCCTCTGATCCGCCACATGAACAAGACATTTGGTTCAGACAGCTAGCACAGCCACTGGATAATTTCTCTTTTTCATATTATTCTCTGTAAACTATAGATGTTGTTTTGGGTGAAAATTTATGTAGATCAACTATTTACAAAAATCAACCAGTCTGGTAAATTTTTATTCCAATGCTTAATTTTACCTATAGCATGTTGGCTTCTCTGTATCTGCAGTTGCAGAGTTGCTGCCATATTATTGGCCAAAAAAAGTACACGTTATAAAATGTCCCTAAGCATTCAGTATTATAATAGAAAAAAAACATAGAAAGAACAAGTGGTTGCAGAATAAACTGTGCTGTTTGCACTTCTTTAAAGAAGAATACTGCTAAATATTAACTTCCAATCAAAAAAATAGCAGACACACTGAATCAGAAAAAAAGATTTTCCTGTTAAACAACAAAAGAAAAAAATACTTTAGATTTGTTGCTTTTAAATGCACTTTAACCAAGGAGTTAAACAGCTAAGTAAAATAATAAAAAAGACTGCTCTTCAATGGAAACGCTCTTGTGTCTGCTTTCCTGCTGTTGCTCTAAATCATACTGAATCTAGGTCTAAGGAGGGATGAGGATCAAATATGGGGTGAATCGTTTGAACTGAATAGGAGCAGATGTTCTATCTGAAATGCATAAATGGAGTTATGACGTCAGCAAAAGATGGGTTTTAAATGGTTGCTGTGGTAACACTAATTAATCTATCTTCCTTGAGTGAAAGATGCTAAGTCTTTTTGAGTTCCTTTCGTTAAGATATCAGCACTGAAAGTGAATCTTCCAAATCCTAAATCCAAAGAGACCTACTCATCTTAATAAATTCACGTTGGTAGCTTGAACCGACCTGAGGCGAAATAATTATAATTCTAATCTCATCAGTAGACCCACAAACTGACCCAAAAACATCTTTGTGAAATGGGAGGAGAAGCAAAATGTTGTCAAAACACAGATTCTGTTTTGGTTGTCCGGTCTTGTGAAGGAACATTCCTCATCAGTATGGGAATAAATTCCTGCACTAAATAAAGTTGAAAGCCTGAGGGTGGTCTTTCAGAAACTTTGAACCTTCTCATCTAACCTAAACTACACCAAAGAGATGCACACACACACACACACAGTACATACACACCAAGGAGAGTTTGCATGCTTATTTGTGTGATTAAATCACTGTCGTAGGTAGAAAAAGCAGAGGGCTGAAAACCCGTACAGTCAACACACACACATTCAAACCTACAAACCCTAATACAAAGAAGGCAAATATCTTCAAAGGTCTGTGTGGACTGTGTCTTTAGTGTTCCAAGAAAAATTAAATATTCATACAGCCAGATATCCAAATTGTTCGTATGCAGAGGAGTGAGCTTGATTGAATTCAACATCAAATGTGTTTAAGATTAAGGATAAAAGCCAACCTCTACACATAGAAAGCTATTTATTGCTGTCCAGGCCACAAGTGTCTTTTCCAAGATGAATAATGTAGACTTACATCTGCAGGAGATAAATAATAAAACATACAATCTTTTGTTCCTGTTTTCTTCTTAAGTGTCCAGGTTCATGTTTCCTACTCTGTGGTAGTGTTTGGCCACCTCTTGACGCCTCATGTCAGTAAACGCAAAGCATGCACAAATGCAATGCACATCTCCAGGAGCCCGTCCGGACATAAATACACCCAGTGCTGTAAGATTCATATGTCACAGAGCAGAAACAGTACAGCCATCTCTTTAGCTTGTATATCCATTAGCAGTGATTCAGGCCCACTCAGCAAAGGTCACTAGTGTTGCCAAATGAATTCGTCAGCATAAACCCGTGTAGCAATATGATCAGATTATTGGATTGCAGCTGTAATGTTTGTTTTGGATCACACACCCATCTAGAGGATGCTGCTGATGTTACAAATGTCATCAGTTAAACATTTACATGACTGGAATGTGAGCATGGTGCAGCTTCACGTCCATGGTGTGACATTGTTCAGCTAATGTAACTGAAATAACTATCTGCCTGATAAACACCAAAATGGAAATAAAATGTCAAATAAGAGAGGTATAACTTGAGGATTTAAAGGAAAATTTAGTCCTAAAAGATTTCTCAAAGCTATTCAGTATGTAAGTTGAAATAAAACATGAGTTCATGTTGTGTTTTACTAATCTTAATGTCAGATTAGGGAAGCTGAAACACCCTTACTGTCATGTGTTGCTGGGTTGATCGAATTTGCAATGGTAATGAAGGAAATCTTGGCTGGGAAAGAGCTTTTTAACAGCCTGCTGTAAAGGACAAGTTATCCTAACAAATGCATTAATGAGGATGTGTCATGTGCTGTTAGACAACGCTTGATGGTATTGGAGAGTGAATATGTTAAATAGTCCTGCCTAAATACAATATGTAGTTTAATACCAGGCATCTGAATACTGTTGGTACGTTGTGTGGGCAAATGAGCTGTGATCAGCTTCATGTATAAATGCTTTATGTATAAAAATAATTTGATACACACAGTTTTTGAGATCTTTTGGCTCACTTTATGATAAAAAAAAAACTCATGTTGCACACAACATGATTTTCAGGTACAATCTGATATTTTCCCTCCAGTGGATACAATAAGAAAAGTTATTTGCTTCAATGTTTACATATCAAATATTGAACAACTTTAAAGACAATTGTGTTTGTTCAAATTATTTTACATTTACAGGACCAAAAAGAAACTTAAGATGAAATTTTCTTCTATTTTTTTATTAGTCTTTAAAATGTTAACGGAACTATAACAACAGTGTAAATATAGCTAAACTTAAAAGCTTTCTTTGTTTGGTATTTTATATCTAGTTTTTTAAGGTAATTTTTTTAATGTAAATAGGACAGTGCATTATAATGAACAGACAAAAATGGCTGTAACTATACCACATTAAGCAAAATGCTAGTTTCCATCCATAGTCCCTAAACAGAAAACACATTACACACATTAACAGTAACACAAGACACATGTGTTGCAGGATTAATAGACAAACTGCAATTTCAAGTAAACGTGCATTCTAGAGTGATTTGATGTGTACATTTGGAAATGCATTACACACATATACACACACAAACACGCATTCACACACTAATTTACACAAACACACACATGTACAGACATATACTCTCTCACTCACATACACATCAAAACCTACACACACTTATACGGATACACACATACAGTATACACTACATATATGCATACACATATACTTAGGCAACTCAATGTTGGTAATATTAATTACAAATCAGCTACAAGCTGTTTTCTAAAACAGAAAATGTGGAGCTGTCTCTGATAAGAAATGGTAAAATATTCTAGCTCGAGCAAGCTTTAACAGATAAAACATCTACTTAATTGTATTTCACCATCACCTCTAGCAGCCGACCTGGTGCTGTTACCATTATGTTTTTTAACTAATTCCTCAGGTGGTGGTGGAGTCAGACCATTCACAGATTTATAAATCGGAAAGACTCTTTCAAACAATTTGAAGTTTTCAAAATGTGAAAGGTTGTGCTTAGCTAAAATTGGACAGATGTGGTCAGATAATGGCTTTAAGTGCAGAGACAGCAAACCCCAAATTGTTACACAATACTCAATGCGTGACAAAATCATGGAGATGGGATTTAGCTTTAGATTGTACCTTTAATGTTGGTACTTGTATAATATCTTTCTATGTCAGTTTCTATTTTTTTTCTTCACTTTCTTTCATAATGTATTTTTAGTTGTCAGGGTCCATGCTCCATGCTGGAACACAAAGCTGTGAAGAACATTTTCTTAATCTCAGGATGCAGGTTAATGAAGCTACAGGCATGTACTTAATGACTATCACTGTGGTATCTAACAAGTCAGAGGCACAGAGATTTAGGGTCGGAAACTAAGTGTTGTTTTTAACTTAAATCTGCTCAATAAAGTTATAATAGTTACTAGCATGACCTGCATAACACTGGTGAAATAGGCTCACATTCAGGCATAGGATCATAGTCTCACACTGATTTTTTTTTCTAAATCTGAAGATGGCAGTAGGCTGGTAATGGCTATTAAATTCATTTGGGTAAAATTCTCTTAATGATCCACTTCAGTTCTGGTTGCTGTAAGAAGATCCAGCCACACCTGGAAGCTAGCCCACCCATGCTTATAACCACTGAGGCTCTCATCAGAGGATTGGCTCAGATCTGGCCTGGCCAGAATCCACACTATAGAGCTGCAGTCCAGTACCCCCAACTACCCAGACAAGGGCAGTCCCCATGGTTACGACCCTGCAGATCAAGTAGGCACAGTGCCTGGGATCCCATTAGGTAAACACTGGAAATAAAAATGTTTCTTAAAAAAAAAGATTAATGAGTTATACAAATAAGTCTTCCTCTGTAAAAAAAAAAAAAGGATATTACAATCTCTATGATGTGTTTTTCTTGTGACAGAACTAACACAGGGAGGAGATGTCTTATTCAGCACATTGGTTGTGTATAACATAGCACATATGCACATGTGGTAACAGATAATGTGAAAATGGCATGTGCTATATACTCTGGTTATTGACTGGTACTGATGTAAGTCAGTAGACACACATCTAATATCTTCAATGTGACATAAAGCAAAGAGGTTGTAGTGTTGCTATTAAAGTAAATAGAATTGAAACATGTAAATGAGATTAAAGATTTGGGCAAAAGTAAGTTATCATAGTGAAAGCAAGGGTCTGATAAATGAATTTATGACAAGGAGAGAAAGGGAGTGGGAGATGCAGCCTAAATTAGGAGTAGAGAATCCAAGAAGAAAGAAGATAAAGACAGGGAGAACCAGAGCTTGAAAAAAAGGGATTATGTAGGCAGCAAAGGAGCAGTATTATGAAACATGAGCAAAATGAGTCTATTGGCTGCAACACCCAACCAACTGAAAGAACTCTCACTAAAAGGGCATGCACAATTATAACCATTATGATGACGTGTGTAAAAAACATTGCCATCAAGGAGACAGGCATCATCATACCACCGTTTCTTTTTCTTCAAACATGCAAATAACTCCTCCTCACTGAAGAGTAAAGTCATCTAAATCCAGCGCTTCACCCCGAGGTTTCCTGAAACATTTGGTTTAACCTTTCTTTGCAGAAGGTGCTTGCACTGATTGTTCTTGCAAGGAGCTCAAAGCACAGAAACAAATGTATTCATGTTTGAAAGGATCCCAGTATGGAGGTGCTTCTCTACAGTCAGCCTCACGAAACCACCAGTGGGATGCAGCGGGGTAATTCATGTTTCAATTCAAGGAGGTGCAGTTACAGTATATTAAACCTCAGCTCAGACATCCAATCAAAGCACGAGTTATAGCATTAATTTGTCATGAATTTAAGTGGCAAATATGAAGGCTCTATATTAAAACATATATCTATCTGAAATCTCATCACCGCATGATTTCATCTTTATATCTTTGAGCTCTGACAATGAGTTGATGCAGTGAAGTGCAACCGGTTTCATCACATTTTCTTTTTTTTTCCGTCTATGAAATGAAAAATACGACGGTTGGCTCTGTTTGGGTACTGAAATAAAATCTTCCAGCTGAATAAATTCATAAGTAAAGCTCTTAAAAACAGCAAAAGAAGGCCTCAAGCAATGACTACACGCCTCCACCACTATAAAGAAGAATAGACATGATTAAAAAGAATTTACTATTTCATTTTGCTACTTGAGCTATTCATAAAGAACAGATACCATGCACAAAATTGGTATATTGAACAAGTGATATGCCTTTGCCTTAGCTAGTGCGTCTACCACTTAGCAATGTATACAAGTAACTCAAAACCTCCAGGTCAAATTTTAATCTGTGCACACATGAATCCCCATGTCCTCCAGCGTGAATATTTTTGCATGTGTAATGTGAAACAAAACAATCTCATTATAAAAGTGGTAGCTGTTTGGGGGTAGGAAATCTGCCTCTTCTACTTGTGCACCTGACTTTGGCCAAAACATTTCAGTGTGATCATGAAAAGGTAGAAGAACCTGAGGTGTTGGTTTGTAGCTTTCCTAAAGAACTTTAGGATTCTCCATTTGCAACTTACCAGATTAGTCAACCCAGCCTCACAAATGATAAATATGTTATCTCAGAAAAGGCACAGTTCATTGGTAGAAATCAGGACATGGCACCATGTAAGGCAGTGTCCCTGTGACACGATGGTGACCTTGATCCATGAATAATAAAATGTACAACCTCTAACTGTGTTAAATTTTCAGACCCTAAATGAGTATTTTTAATGCCTGACCCTGATCATTTGTAACTCTGAACCAGGAAGGAAAGTAAAAGGGCTCGAACAAGTTCTAGACTTCAGAGTTTTTAGATCCCAAACATAAGACCAAAGTCTCTTCATTAAATAACTTTTCTTTTTTCTTCTGTTTTTTAACACATAGTTAATTCTTTCTCTTTTAATCTGCAAACACTAGAATTTAGAGCAGAATAAGAAGGCTGTAGTGGAAAAATGTAGTTTTAGGGCTAGAGAGACATAGACTGCAACATATTTGTATATTAAATATAACTTTGCATGCCATTTGCATAAATAGATGTGAGTCATTACTCTGACTGTGGTCTGCAACATATAAACATAAATCGTGTCTGAAATTAGTGTACTGTTATTTAGAATAAGGTCAGCAGGCAGAATATTGTAATGTTCACTTTGGGTTTTTGTTTCTGTTGTACAGGAGAAAAAATCATTTTGCTTTGACCTCCTCATTACCCTTATCCAATCTGTATTTGCAGTCAAAACTTTTTAACCCCCATTGCAAATTAGGTCAAATGGCAAAATGTACAAACTAGCAGATGTTTGCAATAAACATATCAAACAAGATCCATTTAAATACTCTAACACTAATAATTTTGTAAGTGGTTTATCTGAATACAACAGAAAACGCCATAATTTATCTAGTGGCAGTAAAGACTTAACAAGTACAACACTGGTGTTCACAAAGTTTGTCACTTTATTATATTTTTACAACAGGGCAAGAATGTCAGGGGCAAAGCATCAAGAGGAATCAGCAGGTAAATATTCTGTGTGAGTGTGTGTATCTGCTTAAGAGGACAGCATGTGGTGCACAATGAAACTATTAGATTGTTCACGTTTGTACTATTATAAAAGAGAGTTTTTCATTGTAATCTTTCTTTTTTTCTAGAATTAGAAAAGTTCTTTGACATATGAGGGTCATCAAAATGACATTTAATGTGTTCACTGTCATGTGTGTCAGTGAATTAAACAATAAATTGAAGTGACCTCCACATTACCAACACTGTCTTTGATAATCTTGGTCCAGTTATTTTCTCTCACACGGCACTATTTTAATACTTCTGGGGTATCATGCACTCCACTGCATGCTTCAGGATATTCTAAGCCATTAATTGTGATATTGAATTGTGGTTGTTTTTGCAGGGTTGCAGATTTGAACAAATCCCACCTCTTATATGATTAAGACTAAAAGCAATACTGCTGCAACAGCAAGACCCTTCTTATGTCCACTCCTGTGTTTTAGAGTGTATAAGATTTTACACCTGTTTTGTCTCGTGTGACTGCATTGTGTGCATGTGCAGGCATGCAGTGGTTTGCTGCTCTCCATTTTAATGGCAATTCCGACAGAGCTTTTCCCATCACCCGGTCGTCATGGCAACCAATCGAGGAAGCGGCCACATTTGTCTCAGGGGCCCTGGCCTTCTTTTGCCTGCCACAACCATCCACATGCATACACTCATGCAGATATGTAGGAGCACACACGTGCCCAAATTGGCATGTGCACGCACCCACACGTTTGAGCACACTAAACCCTGAATACAAATATTTACTCAGTGTGTACCCATAAATACTCTCCGCAGTAGTGTTTGCAATCACAGCACCACCTCTTTTACCTCTGAGCATTGGGATCTCTTTCACAATTATTCCTCCCCCTCCTTCAAACCACTGTCTGGGATTTCCCAGTTAAGTACCAAAAGGGCTTTCCCAGCTCTTCCTTCACTGAAATCTCAGTGGTGTCTCATGCATAGACACACCATCAGCCCAATACTGTATGTGTGCGTTTGGAGTATCTGTCCAATCTGCTGGGCAGTAATTGATAGAACATAGAACATGTTTCGGTAAAGTAAGACATTTTTCCAACTTTTTAGGTTATATTAATATCTTTGAATGCCAGACTTTTACACACATTTTATAGTGTTTTATTTAACTTGATATTAACTGTTATTCAGCTTTAAATTAATTCAATTCAACGTAATTGGTAAATCTCAGGGCACTTTACAGACACACCAATTTGAGCCAAGGAAAACCACCATATTGCATTGAATCTTGACTTCAATCCAATCCCTCCCTGATCATGTATGTGGAGACAGTGGAAAAGAAAACCTCCAACAGAACCTTCCTAACTATAAGATTTATCAAAAAAGAAGGTGTAAAGCTTGATCTTTTCATAAAAGAGGGGCCTGATAGTCAAAGGCTTTTCCTTCCATTGTTCTCTTAGAGACTCTGAGAATCACAGGTAGACCTTCAGTCTGAGAGCGCTCAATTTGGACCATATGGAACTATGACACCTCTGATATACAATGAAGCTTGGTCATGAAGCGCTTTATATGTGAGGAGAAGAATTATAAACTCTATCTTAAATTCAACAGGGAGCCAATTGTCACATCCCCAAGGCCATTGGCCTCAGGATCTGTTGGAAAAAGACTCTACAAAGCTAAAACTTGTACCAAGACTTCACCAGAACAGCACATCACCTCCATGATTCCTCTCACCTGTTGCACTTATTGGATACACTTGTCATCACTTACCCCCTGTCAGGACTGTCACCCACTGGATACTCCACCACACCACTTCCTCCTTTCCAGCCAATCAGTGAAGACTTTGGACTTTTAAAAAAGAGGATGGACCATCAATCTGGGCAGCTGTGTCCTCTTGGATCAGTTTGCCTCTGGGAATGATAGCGTTGGCTTGGCTTGGCTTGTGATTTGGAGAACTTTTGAGAATTGGTGATTGACATTTAGAAAACTAGATCTTAAACTCTCATTACTTATAATAAGATAAACATATAAATATATCATGGTGCTGAAAGTGCGTTACTACGTTATTAAAATGAGTCGTAGCAGCAGTGGGTCTGTGGTGTGGTGTGATGTGGTGCGGGCGGTTGGGGGGGCTTGGCCAACAGTGATAGTGATTGTGTGTTTGGTGCAGATGTGCAGACGTATCTAAACAGAATAGAATCAGGGATCCAGTACAGTTCCAG
>JBAMHV010000020.1:15650104-15684050 GCA_037177535.1 Pseudomugil gertrudae | reverse complement strand
ACCCACGCTAACACGGGGAGAACATGCAAACTCCACACAGAAAGGATCCCGGTTGGAGCCCCACTCACACCAGGAATTGAACCGGCAACCTTCTTGCTGTGAGGCCACAGTGCTAACCAGCTGCGCCACCGTGGAGCAAACTAAGCACACATCATGGTTTAATAGCTTTACAGCCACTTTTAGCAGCAATAATTTAAAGTATTTTATTTAGAACATCAATCTTTTGTTTTTGCTCTCTCTTCTTTACATCATTGTCTTACTTTGTAGAGATTTGCAGGCATTGTTTTTTTTTTGCACATAGTGTCCCGTCGCAACATTTTAAACAGGCTGAGGTCTGAACTTTGACTGAGTCATTCTGTTGTAAAATTGTTGTTGTGTTTGAGATCTATTACATTTGATATACAAAGGAGTTCACGTGGTTGACTCAATGACTACAAGGCATCCATGTCCTGTAGCTTTAAAATGTTCACAATTAATCACCCTTCCACCAACATGTCATGGGGAAGGTGATAGAACGCAGATAGAGGTAGCAGAATGCAGTATACTTGATATTTAATTTTAAACCAAGGCACAAGGACAACTACATGTGTACATTTTACATATCATAAGACACTCTTTTCAGCTTACAGATGTTGTCCAGTTGTGTTGAGCAAACAACTTGGGGAATTTTAGCCGGTCTGGGCTCAGATAGTTTGATTGGCAGGTCACAGTGTTTTTTTTGCACTCTCTGTAAGTGTGGGTGCACACACACACACCCACAAAGCAGGCAGGAAAAGCGCAGTGAGGCATGATGTCACTAAGCTTTACTGGTATATCAATAGTTAATGTTGTAATTGGGAAAATGAGGCAGTGCTGTCATGATTCCATATTTCACCTCCCGTTTTGCCTTCATGACATCTCTTTTCTTCTGAGAAGCTCGTTTTAATCAGCAAATATTCTGGGCTCTCCTTAGGTTAATCACTGCTTTATAGCAGACAAACAAGATAGTATTTGTCATGGTCGAGTCTTCACTCATGCTATCTATTACATTCACAGGGAAGTCATGATGGAAAGTAATAGGATAAATTGTGTTTATCTAATCTACAATGATGGCAGCTCAAAAATAAGAGAAGACCTTGTTAGTATTTATTGTAATGATGTGCATTTCTTTGGTTTGGTTGGACAGTTTTACATTTGAGCAAATAAAAAGACCAAATACAATGACTGAATTAATTAAGGCATAAAATCAAAAGCTTAGTGCCTAAACAGAACCTGTGAAATGTTTTGACACTCATTCCCATTCGATTTTACAGTTAAGACATTTAACTTGTCTCAAATTATTAACTGTAAGTTAATGTGTTTAAAACAAAGCAAAAGGAGACATGCAAGCTAAAACGTTGTGCAGAGCAAAAACAAACAAAAGCATTCAAAGACAGTGAGAGACTAAATAGAAATGCTGATGTGGTGATATTCGAAGGCTGCAGACATCTGTGTGTCATCTTTTGCATCTCAGCTACTCTTTATAGCACATAGATACACACTTTTACCTATGCATTAACCAAAAATGTCATCACATGTTCACTTCTATACTGAGAAGGCAAAGATAAAAAAATTATCTTTATGTAGCTCACCTTATTTAATAAAACATGCTTGACATTTTATTATGTCTTTGCACTTTACACATACACAATATTTTGTGTGATAATTTAAAGAATTATCATTTAATTGTGAACACAGTTCTGTTTGCATGCACAGTGTGTGTAACCCCTGAACAGTACATAGCTATTTATCTGTTTATTATTTTGTTTGTAGTGTTTTTTTAATTGTAACTGAAGGTTTTTTTTTCTTATTTTCTGACCTATCTATTTACTTAAAACTAGTCAGTTGTTGTAGACACAATTGGACCATTGTTAGGTGACATAAATAAATGAACCTTTCCTCCCAACAAATTGAATGGCACTAAATAAGAAAAAATAAAAGAAGACATATATGCTTAAAGCACACATGATGAGAGAGAGAGCCTCTGCTTCACCCTGTAATGTAAAATAAAATATGAATGAGATGAAGGTCTGGCAGTCACTCAAAATATGTTGGTTGGGATTGTTTTTACCTTTCCCTTACTTTGTCCTGTTTTCTGTCTCTCCCTCTTTTCGCACATGCTCACACATGTAAAAACACACATACTAGCTTTGACTGCTACCTCTCTAACCTTGACCTAAAACTAACTTCACCCTAACCTTAAAACATGTCTTAATGACTGACATATGGACACTTGCATTTCTTTCACATGACAAATATGCATGTTAATCCTGGTGATGATGGTGTGAATAGATTTCAGTCTCCACATCATTAGTAATACCCTCAAAACACAGACAGTGCACATATACAATTACATATATACATACATATATACTGTACAATTACATTTATATACAAATGTATATGCAGCTTTGTCCACTGCAGAAACCAGTCTCAAACAGATGTGTGGCTCTCTCTGTGTTATTTAAATTTTGTTATTTTTGGGATAATTGAAATGTGGGAGTTGTATGCTCATGAGAGGGAGCCAAACAAGATGACTGCATTAACATGGTGCGCACACACATGCACACAAATGGACATGCAGTTTTTCTGACTAATTTTCTTTGTCCATATTTGCTCATTCCCTCTGCCTCCTACTCTCTCTTTGTTATATTGGTTTATTTCTATATTTATGTGATGTGTGTGAGTGTGTGTGCGTGTGTGTATGTGTGTGTACTTTTCTTCTTCTGGTTCCACATCTGGAGGCCATTACCTCTGGGTCGGGATGGAGGGGCGGGGGTTGTGCTGGTTGTGCAGTGAGGTCATCGCGTCGTCGTGGCGATGCGGAGGAACAATGATGCTGTTGTCTCCAATGACGACCAGCCTGCATATAACTAATGCCAAAATGAATGACTTGTAGGAGGAGGAGGAAAAGTGGAATCACTTCAGAGGGTAAGGGCGAAAGTTGAAGGAATAGTAGTTGAAGAAAACTTGAGGAGGAAGAAAAATTCAAATCTGTCAAATTCATATGTCAACAAGCATGACTTACACTGACAGTGAGTAGTCAACATAATGTGGTAATGGCTGCAAAACCAGAGACTCTCCACGATGCTGGAAGATAATGGCAACCATATTGCTAACTGTAATAGCAATCCCCATCTCATGCCCCACAAATGTTCTTTGCAGGCCTGTTTGATAACATATGCTATTCTGCAACATATAGCATCAGCTTTTCTGTAGATCGCTCTCTGTTTGGCATGTTTTTAAGCAAAAGGAAAAGGTTACAGTGCAAATTACAAGAAAAAGATGACACACCAATTGATTATTATAAAGCTTTAGATATCAGTTTGATAGTTGACCTAGCTTTCAGCTATTTTGATGAAGTTTAACTTTTATTTTCTAGAACATTAAGGCTCCAAATTGTTCCCATCATTTTCTTTTTGTTTATTTTTTAAAGTTTGGTTTAGATGCACGTACATGGTTAACCATTTAACAGAAATTGATGATGATTTTTTTATAAAGATTTACTATTTGAGCTAATTCACTATTATATATGAACACTAGAAAATGGCCTTTTAGTTTCTGAGCCAAAAATGATATTTTAGACTAGTAAACACTGTTAAAAAGTTTACTATTCCAAGCAGCTAAACACACCTTGTAGCGGTAAAAGTACAGCTCAGTTTTGGACTCTTGTATTAACTGGTATATTTATTTGTATACTGTGTTTTATACCTTCTAACTTTGCAACAAGTTAAGTGTGTAATAATTCCTAACAAGGTATTTTGTGTAAAAAAAATTATACTTTTTAGCATAAAACAAAAGTTCAGTTTGATTAAGCAAATCAAGTGGTTTTGATATATATGAACAAATAAATATAAATTGGTAAATGTAGAGTTACCACAAAAAAAAATGATACAGAATATTAAACAAGACTAAAAAAAGTTCCTTGTCTGTTCAATGTAATTCACATTTTGTGAGCAGGACCATCATCCAACTGGAACAGTAGCAGGTTGCTCATGCAAAGGCTTATGACATTAAATAATATAATAAAATCTGTCAGAGGAACAGACCTATAACTCATTTTTTGGTAAATTTAAGCTGCGTGAACATAAGAGACTATATTTCTGCCATCACCTGCATCTATATGATGCTTTTGGAGCCATAGTAAGGGGAACACATGTGATGTGTTAAGATGTAAAAAGCACCATGTGTTACTGCCAAAATATATGAGAATGGCACATAGCACAAATAAAAATGTTTCAGACTTAACTAAAAAGCAAAGGAAACACTAGGATAACTATGAATATCCATTCGCAATGACACCTCTGCTGTCTCAAATCATTTCCAACCAGCACACTTTGTGAACATCATTTCTATAAAAACAATCTGAAATGTAAAGCAGAACTAAATTAGACATGTTTTAATACAGGCTGCTCAGATGGGATCTCCAAAATGGCCCATCAGGTCTCAAAGCCTCCTTATTCAACAGAAGTTACGTATATAAAGGTTAACCTTATAAAATATCTCTTCATAAAGACTTCTTTAATCAAAGTCAGGATGAGGATTATACCAAACTGAAGAGCAGTGCGACAAATTTAATGTAAAAGTCCTGAATACTTCATCTCACCAGTGTTTGTTGGAGTTGTACATAAGTTTGAAACAGTTATATCAACACATTCCTCAGTTATGGTTTCTTTGACCTCCAAACATTCTCTTAAATCAAAGATAACCTTAAATGTTTCCTGAAATGTTTTCCTTTTTGCCAGCATGAAAACTATGTCAAAGGCCTGTAAACGACACTTTAATATGTTTGGAGGCTCCACAGAGGCCCTACAAGCCAGCCACATTTATTTGTGTTACACCATTT
The DNA here is from genome assembly GCA_037177535.1 of Pseudomugil gertrudae. Lineage (NCBI taxonomy): Eukaryota > Metazoa > Chordata > Actinopteri > Atheriniformes > Pseudomugilidae > Pseudomugil > Pseudomugil gertrudae. The sequence continues at coordinate 15,679,186 of JBAMHV010000020.1, read as the reverse complement.
TTTTTCTCGCAGTGATGTGTACGTATGTGTGTGTGTGTGTTACATGCTTCTGTATTCCCAACTGAGTAAGCAAGAACTGCTGTTGCTGTTTGTCCTTATAAGGATGTTTTGAGTGTGGAAGGAGGGATGGTGGGAAAGGAGATGGGTGGGGGGGGGGGGTGGGGGGTAGTGGGAGATTAAGAGGGCCAGAAAATAGAAAAATGAAGAAAAGATTAAAAATGGATCAGATAGTAGAAGGTACAGGTAGGAGAAGTGAATGAGATGAGTGGGTGAAATATAGGTGAAGAAGACAAAAACAGGTGACAGAGAAATTCAGGACCTATTTACTGTACACATGCAGTGTCCATGTCTCTGTGTGTGCTTGTGTGCAATGGCTTTTCAATTAGCTGTTTTGCATTCTGGATTTCTAAAGATGTTCCATGGATGTTAGTATTCATTATTACATGTAGCTTTTTCTCCTGAATTGTTACCCTGTGTCAGATCCTCTGATGTGGAAGGATCTTCTTTTGATGTTAGTCGATGTGCACCATAAATGTTGAGAGCGGCTGGAGTGGTTGACTTCACACATAAAGACACCGGTAGACATGGTTGTGTTTGGGTGTGAAAACCTACCTGGAAACCAAAAGTATCCACGAATCCTAACCGCTGCAAAGAAAAATGATCAGTGTATTTTTTAATATTAAATAAGTAAAGCATAAATAGCAGCATGTCTTTGCAACAGTAGCACAGCTGCAGTGCTAGCTTTAATAACAGAGGTGCAAGACGTTTTCCTGTCATAATTCAGTTTTTGAACAATAGGTTTTGCTTCAAGGCATGAAAAAATTTACTTAGCATACACCAACTAAACAAAATACAAGGAAATGTTTATTTTTTCCACAAACTTTACATCAGGTGTGCTGTTTAGACCACATTATAAATATTCAGTGTTAATCGTTTATTTTAAGAACCCCCCACAACCCAGTCTGATAAGAAAACAAGCAGAAATATTGTTAAGTTGTGATATACAGTATGAGATGGAGATAGTTATATTTTACCTTGACTGATTATTTGAAATAAAAAAAAAGTGTTCAGGTGACTTGATGTCAACCAGGGACGTTGTTCTGTTCATAAGTAAGCCTAGCCCTGTTTTTTTCATTCTTGTTAGCATTTGCAATAAATAAATACAAAACAACATGCAAATAAGAAGCTTTTAAAATGTAGTGAAAGAAGTTCGTCCTTGTTTATTGCTATTGATAAGAACTGCAAACATGCATATCTATAAATCGTTAATTAACTTCCCTTTGAGGCACACAGCAAAATGCATGTTTTGTTGTGTGTTTTTACATTTGGACCCTTTTCATACAAGGCCCTTGTCATTATGTGGACACCTGATTAATAGCTATTACAGAACTAAATAAATTAAAAGTCAACTTTCAACGTGACTGGTGCGGTATGTAAAATATTCAATGATTCCTTTCACAGCATGCAAACACTACTACTGGTTACATAAGCTATTGGAACATTTTTCAGGTCAGACATTTTTCTTATTTTAATGAATGTTTTGTTTATCCTGTGATGGACTGGCAACCTGTCCAGGGTGTACCCTGGTTGTGTTTACAGGGAGGTGTTAGTCTGGCATATTGATCCTGAGTTTAATGTCAGTATTGTGGGATGTGTTTAATTATGTCTCTAAATCAGCTTTAAGACAAGTTGCAACAGTCAAAATTTCATGCAAAGCATCTTTAAAGCTTCATTTTCCATTTCCTGAGCACTCCTGACACCTTCAGCTTCCAGAGATGACAAATTACAACTCTGCTTCTGTTTTCCTTACTTCTGCCATTTTATTCAGCTCTTCCTTTTTCTCTCCCTCATTCCCTTTTCTCTCTCCCCTCTTCTCAACCCTCTCTCCCCCCCTTCCCTCTCTCAGCTGCTCCTCCCAGCTGTTTAATCACACATGGCTCATGCCTAAAGAAGGGAGGGGAGGGAGGAAAGGAGGGGACAAATGGGAGGAGAGACAGGGAGAGCCAAAGAAAGAGTGGATGACAGACAGACAGACAGACAGAAAATGCGAGCAGTGGTCTGAGTGTAAGGCACATGGCCACTGAGTGAGAGATCTTTCCCTCCTCTCAGCAAAAGCTCCTTCTCTCACTCTTGTTGGATTATTGCTGAGGAAGGACCTCGTCCGGATACTCTTCCTCCTTGTCCCCTGTTCCCTCACTCCTCTACTTCCCTTTCTTCTGTGTCTCTCCACACCTCTAGCTGAGGGACTCTGTCCTCCCAGGTCTCACCTCTGATTCTCCTTTCACCTCCCTCTCCCCTGCTTCCCGCTCAGGATGTCGTGTGAGGAGGCTCAGCTCCACAAAGAGAGGCTGCAGGCCTTGGCGGTAAGTCACTGTTTAAACTGTCTGTTTTCACTCTGCTCATCTGTTTCATTGACCTTCAGTCTGTTTGTTTAACTGCCTGCTTGCCTGTTAAAACACAAAGATTGTCAGACATTGCATCCCACCTGGATTTCATCCCGCTCTGTCTTTCATAGAACAGTATCTCTGCTCCAGCACCTCAGAGTTCCTGCAGCTCTGTCTGTCTCTCTGCTTCATCCACTGATTCTCACATACTCTATCTGCTTCATCACACTTTTGATACAAAGCTTCTTTTTTTTTTTACCTCATATGAACTTTTCCAAAAGTTGTGAAAAGGTATCTTCAATATGATTTTATTTACTTTCATTTCATTCCATCATGCTAATGTATGTTGCACTTTGACTCAAGAGTTCAGCTCTAAAAGTCACAGTAACCTCTTGGTTGTTACGTAGGGGTAAATTTACACAAGTTGTTAATATTTTTCTGCTTTTCTTTGTATCATTTCTAATTGGCTACATCACAAATACAGTGAATAAAGTCAATGTTTTGTAGATTCACTCGTCTCCATCCACTTTTTGCACTTTTTGCTCCTGTGATGGATACAAAACACCAAAATGAAGACAATGTGCATGCCGGTTTCTTGCATAAAGGATTGATTTTATACCCATGAATTCAGAAGTGACATGTGTTGGAAGCCTTGAAGCATGACATCACAGCCTCCTACATGCTTTTTTCATCAAAGTGCTTTTTTGTTTGAGCTGTAATGGGCTCCATTCTCTCACCAGCCTCCTGTCTTGCAGTGCTGCTGGATTTGTATTGCTGATTTTGTCAGCTATCATGTTCTTCCATGTTGTACTGTGGAGTGGGACTTTTGGAGAAGTTGGTGGAAAATCATTAGAGCTTTTTTCTTGTCTGAGCCTTTTTAGGTACACCACCTTCTTTGTGTAGGAGCTCAGCTGTGGTCAAGAATATGCCTGAGCGCTCTCGGTTATGTTTGACGATGAGGGAAGAATCTGTGGAAGCGTTTGGCTGATCAGACTTCAGAGCAACAGTTGCACAGAGTTTCACTGCCTGGGACTAAATTTGGCGCCAGCAGGGAACCATACACACACATGCACACACACTAAGGACGCACAAGAACACACATACACACATTCATACACAGAAATGGGGGGGCAGCCAGATGGAGAAACTATTTTGGCCACGTTGAAACATGGCAGCCATACCAGGCTTCATGAACTTCAACCAGTGCGGCATCTACAGAGGAAGAGTGGAAAGTTCTCACAGTCTTTCTATTTTGCTATTTTTTAGCGTTTCTGAAAAACAGCTTTTCTGTTTTTGTGTGAGTTTATTTGGATATGTACTACATACTTAATAATTAATGTGTCTGGTATGCAAGTTTTGGTTTGATGTGCATGGCCAGGAACAACTGTAGACTATTCATACAAATGCTGCAGAATATTTTAGTCACAAATGCTCTTAAATATGACTAAAATACTGTTGGAGTATTAGAAATGTATCACTACTCTGCAAATAGATTGGATCATTGCACTACTGACATCAAACACAAGTATATTATTTGAGTTCTTTAGTATTCTGCAAATTAACACGTGTCTCTCACCAAGCTTATAGCACAAACAAGTATGACAATACTGGTAGCTTTCAATCCCAACACAGAGAAAGGTTACTATTACACTTATAGTTGGCAGCTAGACACTCTGTTAGTACTGAAAAGAATCAAGGAGCTTATTTCAAGAGTAAATAAAAAAATAAAAGAGCAAGTCAGCGTTTTATAAACTATCCTGAAAGGAAACAGAAGGAATTGTGTAAAACATCTCTGCATTCATCATTTTTTAGCTAGCTATTAGCATGTAGTTTTTGTTGTCTTCATCTTAAATGAAAAGGAGCAGAATTAATGTCTGAGAAACCATTGTTAAACCCCTGTAAAAAGGAATACAGTACATATATCAATCCTTCCTTAGCTACAGTCTGTAGCGGACATGCTAATGATTTCATCAATAATTGATACTCTGAGACTTCATTGTCATCACCATCAGTGTGTCTGTCCTCATCAATACTTAAGCAGTTCTTGACCAGAACTGGAAGCTTCTTTTTCAATAAAAGCCAAAAGCTGAAGCAAACGCAGCCAATGGCAGAGCCTTCTGCAAACATAAGTCCTGAATCCAGTCTGAGTGAACAACTCGTACAGCGGCGAGTTTTGGGATTGAGTTTCCCTCCTTACTGGACCCACAGCTCAGTCAGCAAGAAGCAAGCTGTCATTATAATGTTCATTTACCACAGAGGATGGTCTGTCTTGCATGGCTCATGAATAAATCCTGCATCTGACAGCTGGGATATTTAATCAAAGTGAGGCTATTAAAAATGTTTCAATAGCCTATCAAATCTTTATGGAAAAAAAAATAATTAAAAAAATAAATAAATAAATAAAAAAAATAAAGCTTTAGCTGTTTTGATGGCCCATTTGCAAAATTAATTTAAAACAATTACATTGTTTAGTAAACCAAAGTTAACTTTTTAATTATCTGGTCAAAAAACGTGCACAACAGTTTTAGATTTGAAAACACTTTTATTTGACTTTGAGACTTGAACTAATTGTTGTTCATTTCTACATAATTTGTTAAAACCAATAGTGGAGAAGGATTTAATTAAACACTAATCTGTGTATCAGTGCACATTCTCACAGTCTCGTAATGATTAAGGCCTGTCAGCTGAGTCAGTATCCATGGTTACTAATTGGTCAGATTAGGGAACACTTGTGATGTCATGTTGTTAAATCCAGACCTGCAATTGCTATATTATTACCATGTAATTATAGCAATAACATGGAGCACAGCTTGGTCAGAGTCGCCCTAATACCTTATTTGAGTGTGCGTGTGTTGATCAAAGCCTTACATGTGGCTTTCACATGAGCCAATGAACAGCGAGTGCCTCTGCATTATAATTAACCATTACCCGTGTGGCCTTTCAGCCGCAAGCAGCATGGCAAAGTATACACAAACGAGTATGTGTTTTTGTGTGCACTCTTTCCCCGACTTTTCTGTCGTGTCTGTGATATGTTTACACAGATTACTTCAGCCTTCTGGACTCTTAGCTGCTTCCCAACATACACGCAGATACATACGCACACAGTGTGTCCGAGCCCACAGATTGACTGGGGCCAAGTCCCAGAAGAGCGAAGAGTTGGTGTGTGTGATGATTGAAATTATGGGGATGTGTGTGAGTGCTGGAGAAACAGAGAGTATGGAAATGACAATTGTTTGCACTCTAAGCTAAACAGGCCCAGTTAATGTTATTGAGTTAATGCACATTAAGATTCAAAATAAACTTGTGAGAGTTTGCAGTGTTTTTTGCTGACTCGTGAGTATTACTAACAATCCTGACTAATGTGCTATTAGTGACTGTTTTTCTGAGAAGATTAAACCAAAAAGTGGTTTGCTGCGATGCGAGCTGGATCTCTGTAGGTCAGAGCTGTTCTGGAGGTTGCACAATTCTCTGGATCCACTTAGCAAGGTTTAACAGAGGGGGCAGGGTGAAGGTGAGAGGGGATGCTATAACTAGACCGTAGCATGCACGTAGATTTGTGATTGTAGCATGAAGTAGAGGGCCAGGGTAATGGGCTGCTATAAGTGGGGGGGCTGGGTTGCCAGAAGGCATTTGCTGTTTCAGTGTGTGCAGTTTGCTTTACTGACTGACTGGCAAGTTGACAGCACTAAAACCTTGAACCCAAGCCAGAAAGTATTGACCTAACGTGACTTTTTCTTTTACTCTAAGTGGCTTTCAGATCTGGATCACTGAGATTAGCTTCAGTGGTGCTATGCTCAACTAAAAGTGTGAGTTTGAGCCAGTTCCAGTTTTATACACAATGGGCTACAAAAACATTTCATTTAAAACACTTAAATTAAATGAAAGCTATTGATATCCTCTGAGGGACAGTTTGTCCCTTTGTATAAACTTTGCATAAACACTTGCGATGTAGATATGCTTCTTTATAATCATATCACATATTTACTTATTGATTAATAGACATGGATTCTACTAGTAGGTACTGCAGGCAACAGTAAAAGTAAATTATTTTATTAGTTTCTTTGTCAACTATATTGTCACTTGGGACTGGGTAGGTTAGAGCATTGAAAAGCTATGGTTAGGTTAGTTATAAACACATTAACATGGGCCTATCCAAAACACAAGCAAAGTAAAATATGACACACTTTTCTTGCTCTTTTGTTATATTTGGTAGGTTGTAGCTATATTGCATGCCTCATGTGAGGCTGTGATGAGTTGAGAGATTATTCCAATACGCTGCAGTAGATACTTTACTGTATAAAGAAAACAGTGTAGTGTATTCTAGATTTTAATGTCTCTCACAACTGCTCATTAGGCTGCCTGGATTAGCATTATAGGATATGAATATTTGGTAAAGTGGGCCTGTCTACTACCAACTGAACAAACTGAATCCCAGTGAGCTGATAGGACGTTAAAAGAGGCCCGGTTTATGGACTATAGTTCATGGGGGAGGGGAGAGTGCTTGGGGCAAAGTCATTTAGAAAAGGAAGAGGGGGTGTGTCTTGTTCAGTAGCATGGGGTCTGAGGCACAGCAGGCATTACGTGCCCTCTAAAATTAGCAGCAGCTGTCTTGGACCTACTGGACATTCCTATATTGTGTGTGTGTGTGTGTGTGGCTTGGTATGTGTGTGTGAGTTGGAGTTGGGGTTCGCACAGGCTTGAGATACGAGAGGCTGGAATGCAGCTTTATTGGACACTGCTGGGTTTGGAATTATTTCTGTGACATTGAAGCCTAATTGAATAGCAAACAATGCAGGCAGGACAGTCAAAACCGTAGCTGGCAGGCTGGCTGACATGCAGCTATGAATATTTCTCTCATGACTTTACCAATAACACCCTGGTTAGCTGGTTAGCATCACAAACAAAATCCCCACAGGCACATTGTAAAAGTGCTTTTTTTTGTATTACGTCCATGTGATTTTTTAAAGACATACTTGGGATTCTACACAGATGGACATGATGAGTATAGTCACCACCTGCTTTCATCACATGACATTGCAATGCAAAACCTTCCAGTGATGTGCTAGTGTTGCATTTATTGACACTACAGTTAGCTGAGAAGTTACCAAATTAGCGTTGTCCAAGAAGTATATCTTCATGCAGTCATCCAATTTGTTGCTGCAGGATTTAAGCAGTTTGCAGCAACATTTGATTTTTTCATACCATTTTCACAAGAAATGACCTTTTATTTGCTACTTCACAGCTGTGGTGCTTATTTACTGTTATAAAATGTAAGAATCTCTTCTAGCTTGGCTTGTGTGTGATCAAACCCATGACATTTGAAGCATAGGTCCATTTCAGTCTGTGTTTTGTAAGCCTTCAGGTATGGCTGCCCACGACTGGAAGATGATATTCACCGTCTCTCTTCTGGGTGTGTTAGCATGTACAGAATGTGATCCATGTGATCTGTTGCTCTCTTCCCATAGCCAGCATCAGCAGAGCTTTCATTCTCAGAAGGTTACATCACTTTTTGATCGCAGCACCTTTTCTTATCAGAACATGCTGATTGATTCAAAGAGCTTCCATGTAAAGTATAACTTTATTTGCAAAGGATATCCAAATCAATCAGCATTTGAATTGAGCCATTTATCCACAACCAAATATTAGGTTTTTAATACGTATCTTAATAACTATTAAACTTAATTAAATTCTGTTTTGTTTTTTCTTTTTTTCAGTTTTTGATCAACTTCATACTTCGCTCCTTGGTCAAACTACTTTCATCTTCTATCTTGTTGGACACAAAGTTAAAACACATCCAATTTGTAGTACTGAAGTCAAAAAAATATATACAGGATACTGAGATTTAATGAGCATACGTCTATTTTTGTTTACACACAACCAGCTTTCCACTCCATATAAAGCAGATCTACATATTGTAAATATTCTATAGTTCTAATGTTCATGTCTGTAATATTCATTTGCATTATGGTTTCAGCTGTATCTTGATTCTAGTTGAACATTATCTTTAATCTGGTTATTAAATACATGTGTATCTATCAAAGTCTACAGTATTTGTTGAGAACATTGAACACTAGAATTTACTGAGTAAAGCAGTAAGATCACAAACAATATAAAATACAGGTCAAAAGAAGTGATCTAGCTTTTTGTGCTCCCATTTATTTTTCCTTGTTTTGGAAGTTTCTATATTAAATTGTTTAAGTGGCAACAGATGAAGTTTTAAATGAGCTAGTCTCTCAATTATGTGGGTGCATACTTTTGAAAACTTAACCCAGACATCTGGGGTCAGTTTGCAAAGTTAAGCTTAATTTGATAGAATCTTTTGAATTGAGGCTCTTTGAAGACCAAAATGTTAGCTTAGCTTTGACTTAATCCGAGACATAAACAATCCCATTTTTTACAGATCGCCTGTCTCTAAACCGTCTAATAATAAATTAGTGCTCCTCTAAATAATTTCTGACGTTAAGTTTCTAACTTTGGTTTAAAGGAAAAGACAGAAGCTATGCTAGCTCACGCTATGCTTATCCAAACACTTCGGTGCTGGTACTGGGATCAGCAAGGGATCTATACTGTGAAATGCAAATGTGTTTTTAGATCATTTGAGAAAACAGAAAAATACAGAGATGAATGTGAGAATAAAGATAAGATGATGTTTTTGTTTGTGGTGCTGCATTATGTGTCTTTATTTAAGCATAAAGGTTTGATCTGCTATGTTGGCGATGCTCTGGAATATTTTGTTGCTCATATTTAACACCAAAAATACTTGTGTGGGATGTTCCCTGTGAACAACCATAATAGCTTACAACTTCTTATCTTATGATTGCAGACAATAGGGCAATGGAAGAGTTGTTGGACATTATCAGCTTTGCACTGGATTACCTGCAAATGCCTGTGGAAAACGTTTAATCCCACCTCTCTTATACTGCTCGACTGTAAAAGTGTTTTTCAATGTCGTCTTCAGCAGACAAATGAGGAATATTAAGTGTGATGGTCATGTTCCAAGCTGACTGCAAACATGTGAGGTACTTGCTCAGAGAGCACTTCAAACACATGCATGAATTGATGAATAACTGGCAAATGGAACTTGGGAATGTGAACCAGACATGTCTATCATGACTGCAGTACTTAGAGAGCTTAGGTTCAGCTTAAGAGAAAAGCTTTAAAGCAGTAAAAATGTTGGTGAAAACAAAAACTTCTGAAAGTAATCTAATTTTGTTTAATCAATCATTTAGCAAATTTAAAAAATAACCTGTTTTTTTCTTATGTTTGTCAGGTCAGAAGGTATAAAACTTTCAATTTGTTTCTCATTAATCACACTCAATTCTATTATTCATTGTCAAATGAATTGACTGAATCATGACAGCAAAGTATACAAACCAAATGTCCAACGTATCGGCAAACAAAGGGGAACGTTTGGCATTTGTGGCATAAAATGTTCAACCAAGTTTCTCACCTTAAAACTAGCTTATTTCCACAGTGACATTCATGAGGAACTGCCTATTTTGGAAGTGCACAAAGTGAATGAGCTATAAGCCAACAGTCGTATCACACTGACTTTTACCTGCTGTAGGACATTCAGAGAAGAAACCGAATGTAAGATGGATTCTGAGGGTGCCAAGAGCACAAATCTGCCAAAAGTTTAGCCATGAAGACATAAATGATAAACAATGGACTTTATGTGCAAGTAAAGAGGCCATAACTTCAGGAATTTCCTCAAAACCCAAGCAATTAGCACAAAATGAGACATTAACTTCAAAACCTGTTCAATTTTGTCCTTTCTTTAAGGCAAAAAATGGATGAGTGCTCTCTGTGAAAAACTTACAGCAACTGTAAGCAAACAAGGGAAGTTTTAACCTCGTCTTCCAGTAATGACTGACCCTATAAGGTCAGAGGTTATAAAACCCAGTCAGGTCCATGTAAAATTTTTAAACAAGCCTGACATGACAAAATCTGACATGTTATGAGTCTACGCTCTTCACTTGAGCTGAATAACTTAAATGCTTCGGTGTCAGCCTTCTGTTGCTGTCCACAGTAGCGGGAAAAGTGATGCCTTCTGTTTAAGGCTTTAGCAGCTGGCCAAGTGGGGCCAAACAGTGTTAGTCAGAGTGTGGGAAGTCAAGTGTGTCACCAAGAATGTCAGCATATTTTCCTGAGGAGGAGGATGTCTCCTCCAGCGGGAAGGAGCACAGTGAATGGAGCTGGACCCCCAGCGGGGGGTTTCACCAGCCAGTTCAACTGTACAGCAGAACAATTGATCTTACTGACCATCATCAACATTGGAGTTTCTGTTGTAAACAGACAAACAGAAGCAACAGCCAATATCTAACCAGAAGTTGCACTGCTGAGAGTAAAATTATAGATTATATGGCAAAATAATTTATTATTTTATTCAGTTTCTGAGGCCAGTTTGGCTTCTGTAAATAGTCCATATAATGAAACTGGGCCTTTGCCTTTCTATAAATTTATGTTAGTAAAGAAACATATTCGATATTAGACTAAATTCAAATAGTGTCCAAACTGTCTTTGAGCAGAGGGACTTAGTATGTGTGGATAGTCACATATTTTGGAAAGACATTGCCTGAGAGTGCTTTTGTCTCGTCAGTCAGTGTTGCTACTGGCTTAAATGTACATCAAGCCTTCTGCCTCTTGAATGTATTTGCCTTTGGATGTTTTTGTGTAGGGATTTTGCATACGTGCATTTGTGCATGTGCATCTTACCCATTCCTCGACCACATGTCCTCAGCAGTCTGTGACACCTGGTTGCCATACTTCTGCCTCAGCTCTCTGACTGTACTTCACTAAGCATCGGGACTGCATCTGTGTAGGCTGTTGGTGGGTGCGTGCTCAACACAGGGAGTGATACAGGAGGAAATTAACCCATTTTTAACAGAAAAGTTTTAGGTTTGTCGATCAATTGATTGATTAATTGGCTTTATTTCAAGCAAACAAAACAAAAGTACATTTTATTGTCAGAGTAGAAATATGCTGAAAAAAAAATAAATAATACAAAACCAAATTTAAGAAATAATTTAAATCAGATACAAAAATTTACAAATTATTTAGTTAAAAAGTGAGAATTACAAAGAGTACCTAGACAGTTACTACAAGCCATTGGGTCCTCATATAACTAATGAGTATCATCACACACAGTAAGGTATGCCACCTACGATCACTTATGTCTTTGATCTTGTTTGTAATATTCATAGATAGTGATGATATGGCTTGTTGCACCCTTGGAGAATGTCCTCAGAGCAATGAGTAATTATGTTAAATAATCAAGATATCAGTACTGACTTAACATAATCCCGAGTGTTCGTTCAGTAATCGCGCAGAAGTGCTGCAGAGGAAATACCGTTCCCTTTGAGAACTTCCAAGCTGCACTGAACAAATGTTTACATTTTTAGCCCGACAAATAGATAGAGGATGAGAGGCTTTACTGGATGAACCACTGGCTCTAATGCAGGTGAGACGACAAGTTTGGTGATTTATAATTTGCTCCTCACTCCAGTCTTCACCTCTAGTCCAAAGTCTAATGGTGACCACATGAATAAAGATGTAGATACAGTAGGGGTGAGAAGACTTCCCCTGCATGTGGCTGAGCTCTGATGGAGGGAAGATCTTAGAGATTTCTCAGAGGGCTTAAAGAAGAGACATTTATCTTTTATGGCAAAAGCACCGAGCACCTTGAAGAAGGTCCACAAACCCAAAAACAGTTGAAGTGATAATCGACCATTTAAAGACTATTTGAGTTGTGTGCATCATTTACTTAAGCTACCCAGCCCCATACTCTAATGCTTTCTGCTACATCAGTCTCACTTGGTTTAGGACATGGTCCAGCATTTACACACATTATGGGGTTTTCCCTGAAAGATATATTTAGCCAACAGGAAATGTCCTCACAATCCTTTCTCTACTCCCACAGAAAAGGAGGGAGAGCCATAATCTGTGTACATTTTCAGTATCTCATGCCCTTGAGCTCCCAGCAGGCATGTGCTGGGATCTGCTCTGTTTATGTTTCCAAGCATTTGCATCCATTCATAGATACTGACTCCCCACCAGCTCTGTTTGTTTCCCTTATACACTGCACTCTCATCATGCAACCCTTCCTTGCTATCCATCAGTCTTTTTCCACATGAATGTAAGAACTGACCTCACTTCATCTGCAGATATAGTACCATTTAAAAGCTTCAAGGTCTAATGTATCCTCTCTTTATAACCACAGAGCCTTAACCCCTCTGATAAACTCTGACCTCCAACCTGTGTATTCACATACTTCAACATTTAAAGCACATTTAAAACGTATTTCCATTCATCTCAGTCATCAGGCTTGAAAGAACGCCTTCGCAGGGGGATAATTAATTTGCCCGTGTTGTTTTCTTTTGTCTCACAGGAAAAGCGAAAACGACAAACCGAAATTGAAGACAAAAGAAGTCAGCTGGATGATTTGGTGCTACAACTTCAGCATGTCAAGGTTAGTTTGTCTGTGTTTTATCTTAATCAAATTTCTACGGGAGTCCATATGACAAATATGATATATGACATACAGTGATATATGTAAAGCAGCTGTTGAGCTACTGCAATCAGCAACATTGGTAGTGGGACTTCTGATTTATTTTTATTTATTTAAACTTTGTAAGTAAAAAAACTGTTCCCAAATAGTGTTGCTAGTTTTTATTTTACTGTTATTTGAGTCAATCATCAAGGCTTTTTATTCATTCAGTTCAAACGCTCAAGAAATACAGTGAAACTACAACAGCTGATAAAGAATATCATGTAAAATTACTCTCAATAGCGTCACTATGACAACTGATGCACAGAATGAAAAACGCTCCATTGTGAAATACTAGCACACCTCATGGTTTTTAGTATTGCACACAGTTCATTATTTGTGGCTTTGTTTACTCTGCAGCTGAGCTAAATATAACTTAATCATACGTGACAACGGCATGACTTTAGATAGTAGTTTGAGGTCGGATCATAAGCTGAGGGTGGGGTTATAATGGGCTACGTAAGGGAGAAGCTTCAGGTTAAGGTTAAAAGTGGATGAATGGAATGATCAATAATGTCTACCCCACAGCTTCACAGATATGTTTTTTACAAACATTTATCTCTTATAATCTATCTAAAAACTGGATATATGTGTTGACCCTAAACACCTTAAAGACAGGAGGGACAGTATGCTTTAAAAATGCTGTTACATCTTTTACAGTGTTCTTCCATTTCATCAGGCTGCTTTTAAATATTATTAATGTCTCCTTGAGCAAACAAGTTATGTAGACTTTGGCTGACATAAAGTAGTTCTGTCCAAATGTCCAAATATCAGTGCTGTAAGCGTGCAGGCCTGTCAGAGCAGTTTTCCATGGCACAGTAGGACAGGACTCACCTTTTAGTCTGAGAATTATTCAACTCCAAACATCCAAACACTAAATATGTACTAAATCCATATTCAATATATAAACACCAAGCAAATATGAGGCTAGAAACTGCTGGTATATTGTTTACTCAAACCATTCAACTATCAACAATAAATAAAATAGATTTGAGCTTGAACTTGATCTTAACCTTGTCTGATTGAGTTTTGCATCCCAAATATTCGATACTTGAGTGAGAAAAATTTTACGATACAGATACATTTAATGAATTCTCTTAATGAGTTGCACTTTTGCCTGCTTCACTCTCATGTATAATTGTTTTCCCCTCAGAAGGAATTATATGGAAAATCCTGGAGGCTTGAAAGTTGTGCATGCTTAGGGTGGGTCAGAAAATATCTGTGGGTACGCATTATACAACAAATATCTGGCTGCATGTGTTGTATAATGAGTCCAAGCACACTTGGAGTCAATGAATCCTTTGTCAAATAGGTTTGATTCCACATACCAGTGTTTTCCAGTGTTCAACACCCACTTGTTAAAAAAAAGAGACATTGATTAAAACCATGTGTTTCTCGTAGCTGGTTCAGGCTAGTAAACACAAGAATCAATTCATTTCAACCATAAATGAAGGTTAAATAGATGTTTTTGGGGTTTGATGTCTCAGTAGAGTACAAAGATTGGCTAAAGATCTACAGCTGTCAGCAGATGTGTGAGAAAATCATACAATCACCTGTGCAAAGGGATTCTACTTGATTTGTATATTTAACCCATGCAGCAAATAATCAAAACATTCAAGCAATTAGAAAGATTTTGTCTCTGTGTGTGTGTGTGTGTGTGTGTGTGTGTGTGTGTGTGTGTGTGAAGGGGAAGGCCTTGAGCCTAAGCTGGAAACCAGTGATCATCAAACCCCCTTTGACAGAGCAGCTTAATATAACCGCATGCAAAAAGGGGTTTACTGTAGAAAACCCACATCTGGCACCACAACACAGTTTTGTTTGTTACAAATGCTGCTTAGAGCTTTACTGGTTAAAAAAAAAAAAGAACGCCCTAATTTTATGCAATGCAACTTCTTTGGCTTAAAGGCATCTGAGATGGGCCATCACAGTAGAAACCTTTATCATCATCCAAATCAACTTTTCTTCTGTTTGGAAAGAAATGTTTACTGTTTTCTCCACTGACGATGAAAAGGACCAACCACACTGTTATTAGCACCTAGTCCAAAATCTAGCCTCTGTGAGGGTGTGTGCTTATAATAAGGGTTATGTCCAGGCAAAGCATATTTACACATCTGTGACAGCAGAATATATGCAAGAAAAGTTCACTGAAAGTCAGAGTGGGGGGTTGCAGCCACATCTTCTCAAGCTACAACACAATGCAAAGACAATTTCTGGACATTTTACAGAGGCATGGCTGAGTAAAAGGAAGGCCGTACACCCTAGACAGGTCACCTGTCCATCATAGGGCCAACACACATTGACAAGAAACTATCCACACACACATTCACTCCTATGAGCAATTTAGAGTCTCCAATCAGCCCCAATGTGCATGTCTTTGGACTGTGGGAGGAAGCCAGAGTACCCGGAGAGAACCCCTTTCCGCAATCGAGGCTCAAATCAACAACCTTCTTGTTGTGAAGCCACAGGGCTGACCATCTGTGCCACCGTGCAGTCCCGTGAGAATTTTGACTTATCACTTAATAATAAATGGTAAATATCCATTAAAAGGTTTTATGCTATTGCTTTTTTTTATTTATAAAGAAAGACCTACTAAAAAAATTGGACTCTTCCCACTTTACCTCCGCCAAGGAGGTCATGTTTTTGCCGGAGTTTGTTTGTCTGTTAGCAACATAAGTTATTGATAGATTTTGATCAAATTTTCAGGATATGTTGGGAGTGTCACTGGGAACAAATGAAAAACTTTTGGTGGAGATCCAGAAAAGATTCTGGATTCTGGATCACTGAAATTTTCCATAACATTATAGTGCTGCTTGGCGAAGGTCTGTGCTCTCAGAGTGCTTTTCTAGTTATTTTAATGTCTCTGTTAGAATAACTTTTTACTGTTATGGGAGAGAATGACAATATTAAAAATTTTACAGTAACTTCCTTTTTTTTAATGTAATGCAGAATTAAAATGCAAAAATATAGATAGACTTAGACTTAACTTTACGGATGACTTCCTCAGGGAAATTAGATAGATCAGGTGCTTAAAAAAATCTATTAAACTGACATAGAAAAGAAAGACAAATCAGAGGTTCATGATGTTTATTTTTCATACCATCCCAAATGTTTTTTTTCTTATTTGAAATATGTGTGTTTTGACTGCACTGCAGACTCTTTCACCTTGTTAATGTCCATCTTTGTTTAGCTTTTTGGCCACATACAGGTTAGTTAACATGAAGTTATGCTCGTAAAAACTTAAAATAACATTTAGATAACCACAGTAACTGTAGCAAGGCTTGAACAACTCTATTATGTTGCAAAAACAGTCATGCATCACAGACATCCAACAGTTGAGCATTATGATTACATTCCAGGACTCCAGCATTTTGGGAAAACACAGAATAAAAGGTCCCAGATTGAACAGAGTTCAGTAATTAGCCAAACCAAACCCCCGATAGCTTATTGTATACTGGATATTCTACTTGTCAAAGAAATATTTATTTAGAAATAAAGGGTCTACAACATGGTGGTTGTAGCTTATTTACAACCTAAATTACTTTCAGATGATGAAATGTATACTTACAAACTGAAAATAAACAGGTTTGGAAGGCACACAAGACAGTTCGGGTAAACAAGTGAAAACCAGATATCTGAACGCATCCTAATCCAAGCAGGTTTGATTTATCTGAGGAATCAAGTCTCTACTGATCGTTGGAGCCAGTGTACTCCTCTGTGTTTAGCTTTCATGCATTCAACTGCAACCGTCTTACAACTCCAGATGTAATCAACATCTGGTAACGCAGTCCCATTTAATGGCTATTACCTCTGAGTGCCACACAGCCAGGCAGCATGAAGCAGTCTTTGTTGTGCGTTCTCCAGAGGCATAGTGGTCTGGGAGAGGAAATGGATACTGGAGCCTAGAGATTTGATAAGGACCCCGAGGCAATATGATTCTAGCCTCTCAGAATGGAGGCGTTGATCTGAGTCTGGGATGGGGTAAACATCATGATAACTCCAAAGCAAAGTTTAGCTTCAGCAGACACTTTCTGTTAAAGGCTGGCAGATTTCTCCTCTGCAGTTCACATTCTGCTGATTTGCTCATAAAAATGGCTGATTTCAGGTTTTGATGAACAGCATAGAACCTTAATTAACAAGAAAGCTTGTTTTTAAGAATCCAGCGCAGAGTGGTTGGTGTCTGTCCTAAACAGGAAATGGAAAGCCAGTTAAAACAGCATGAGAAAGAGGTTCTCAGAGGAAATGAATCTTGAACAGCTACTGTGTATTTACAGGTTTCTGTTCAGGTTTCTGTATACTTTGCTGGAAAGCTTTGTATAGATGAATGAAGCTAGTTGCTGCTTGTTCAGTTTGACACAGTTGCTATGGTTACTCCCATAGGTTTGAATTCATCAAATAAACAGAATAAACTATACTCCAAGAAAGGGAAAAAAATGCAGAAATGATTAGACTGTAACATTTTACTTTGTCAATAAGACATTCAGACACCATAATTTGGCCCCTTGCAATCTTGTGCCATGTGCGGTTTTTGTTGTTGTTAATTCCAAACACTGATTAAATTTGTTATTGATATATAGCTTTATGTCTAACTGTTATTGATGTCCTGTGGATGAGTACTAATGGAGATAGTTGGACCCGAAGCAGGCAGAAGGCAGTGGATGAAGATTAAGGATATTTATTATAAACACCATGAAGCACCGACCAGAGAACCATAAGACTGAATTAACACCAACCAATACTAACACAAACAATGAACCGTGAAGTAGTAACTGAAAACCGGGATATATATACACAGACAGACAGAACTAACAAAGGTGGAATGAATGAACTAAATTAAACCCAGGTGAAACCAATAAACTTGAATACAATAAAGCTAAACTAAACATGACGGACAAAACAGGAAGTAAACCAAAATAAAACAGGAAACATGAAAACACACCGTGACACTAACCAACCAACTGCAATTGACAACAAAGTTTAGAAGAACTGTCTCAGGTGGGATGAAACTGTGGAAAACAGTCTCTGATATAACCCCTTAACTCTGTGCATCTGTCCACATTTAACTGTTGTGCAATATCACATTCCTGACAGTTTCATGTAATGAAAAATGTAGTCATGTGTCAACTAGATAAAGATTTAAGAATGTCTTTTTGTAGAGAAAGGGTCATTTTCATTTGTTTTGTGAGCCTGCCTCCTTTGGACCTGTGGACTAACATGTTTTGCAGAACTGGTTAGTTGATAGTGATGATAGGCTACACAGTGGTTTAGCCTCGCAGCACTGGTTCTCTGCTGGAGAGGGGTTCGAACAGTGGCCTTTCAGTGTGGGGTTTGAAGTTTCTCCCTGTATATGGGTTCTCTCTGGTTATTCCAGCTTTTGTCCACCATCCAAAGACATGCATGGAAGATCAATGGGCCACTCTACATTCTCCCATGGTGGGCACAATCAGTTGTTTGTTTAATTATTCATTAAAGTAGAATAACAGGTTTTGTCTTAACCAGAAACATTTTACTGAAAAGGTGATGAACACAGTCTGCCTACACGAGGTGATGCTGGCTGTGTGGGTGTGGAGTGGGCACACACACACACACACACAAATAAACAACCCAGCAGCCGCATTCTGGCAACAGGTGATAAAATGCTAGCTAATGTTTTCTGTAACTCCTCATCCCTGCGACCTCCTGACTTTGCAACAGTGTAACAGCAAACAGCCAAAGGTGAATCAAAGTGTTCCTGCTTCAGTGTGTTAAGTAACAAAACAGAGCTGCAGACGCAGCCAGAGACACTGCTGACCTAAACACTATTTTAGCAGCCGTCTATAAAACATTTGAGAAATCCAGCATCCTCTGGGAAGATTAGCACCCTTGTTGTTTGAGTTTAATGTCCCATTAATGAAAGAAATGGTTCTCAGATGTAATGTGAGACCTAATGTATGTGAAACGTATAAACAGTGTGGTGTATTTAGTATTAGAGATTTTCAAATGTATAGATATTTCTGGGTGAAACAGAAACATCAGTTTTGTTGGTGTTATCACACAGCCATCATTTCTCAAGCTTATCAGCAGCAGACAAGTTATTTAAAGCAGGAAATAGATGCTGTAAGAGAGGAAGAAAATATGCATTGTTTCTATTTCCTCACAGTTCTACCTGTTATGAAGCAAAGCCTTTCCTACAGCAGTGAAATGATTGGTGTGTCATGTGTCTGTTTGTTGGACTTAAAATAAGCATTGAGGTGCTCATTGTGACATTTCATTTTAAAAATGGAGTACAAGAAATGAAACTGAAAGTAAACATTCAAATTATTAATTATTATACAAATGGACAATATTGTTTTACTGTTTTATCTAAATTGCTGTTTGTTCATGTAAAAATCCCTTTTGATAAGCAAATGTGTGTAAATATTCTGTACACATTTGACCTTATATTTAGTGTTTTCTTTGAGTATTTGACAGAATTTAATAAATAAAAAAATTAACATCCTTTGTTACATAAACATATTCTAGACTTTATACATACATCAAACTGTTATTACTGTACATATGAACAGAAAATAAAAACAGATAATCATTATCACTCATTCTATTTAAACCAAATGATGGGTTTTATCACTCCCTGAAAACACTGCAATATGAGATATCAGTTAAAAGGATGACAGAAAAGAAGGAGATAAGATAGGACCTGTGATGGAAGAGACCAGAAAAAGGACATATTTAGTTAAAGTTAACCTAAATACAAAGTCACAGACAGGACAGACTCAAACCATATAAAACATAGATTGATTGATTTGCTAAACAGATAGCCAGACAACCATTAGACGAGAGTTTGATGTCAATATTAAGAATAAGGTGAATTTGAGATTGTAGGAAAGCCACATTGCTGAAACACAGCAGAATGAAACACCCAAAAACTCTTATTGAACCTAACCCTTATGCAAGTTGGTCATTCCTGTATATATATTTGTGTGTGTGTGTGTGTGTGTGTGTGTGTGTGTGTGTGTGTGTGTGTGTGCATATATTAACCTGAGTATCCTTAGGGATACACAGTGAGATCATATGAGACACATTATTGGGGATTTTTAGGATTTTCTCTGTGCAAGTTGATTTAAGACTTGGCCTTAGTTTGAGTTCAGTGCATATAAAAGTTAAATAATGGTCTTAAAGTTTTTCTCATCAGTATTGGCCCATTCTCTGTAAAATATATATTCCAGGTCATTTTAAAAATCTACTGAAAAAAAAAAGCTTTGAATAATTTATTCTCTAAAGATTAGTTTATATAGAAAATATGATTATATATGTACTCAGAGTTTTTTTAATGAATGAAACCAATCACTGTAAAAAACCTTACTTTTTTTTGTTCTCTTCAGTCTAAAGCCATGCGAGAGCGTTGGCTTCTTCAGGGAATGGGTCCGGAAGAAGAGGAGACACGACGGAAACAGCTGGAACAAGATGAAGAGCAAGGGAAGGCACTGGAAGACATGATACACAGGTTGGTTGCTACACGTGCACTCCTGCAGATATTGGCTCAATCCTTTTATTGCACGTTTATTTTTGCTTTATTGTAGGATAAGCTACACTACACTTTTTACGCTAATGAGTCCATTTCCTGTTTGATCTTCTTATCACACTGGAAGACAACCTCATACCAAAGCTGTCACTTTTACTTTTGATCAACTTCCTGTGCTTTCTTCCTGGCACTGTGCAGCCTTGACTGAACTGAGACATTTCCAAAAATACTGATAATATGATCTATGAACTTAGCCTCTCTTATAGCCTCACTTCAGCTAGTTCTCAGTAAACTGAATTTTTTACAGGCTTTCCACAAAGTCTGCAGTAGATATATGCATCTGTTTTTTATGATTGAAAGACACTATCTACAGTCTGAAATATATTGTCACGGTGAGCATGAAGTCAAACACCGAAGCAAACACTGAGAACATGATTTCACAGCCATATCTCAACCATCGATCTGAGTCATGATTTTGTGAGACTGTATGAGAGTGAGGACAAAACTGAAGGCACACACACACACAGTGTAAATGGAAACTGCTGGAGGTACAGCATCTGATTCATCATTCTGTATATTTGTGCTCAACACCAAATCTTGCTGTGTAAAAAGCACCCATGTTCCACGAGGTATGCCAAATAAAAAAACATGAAACAAAAGGAATTAGGAATTAGATGAAGTGTGAGTGACCTGGAGGATAAAAGACTGAGAGTTAGAAGATACAAACAAAACAAGTGAAACCAGGGTGTAGCTGTCAGAGGAAGCGAGTGAGATACTAAGAAGGATGACAGAAGGGGAAAAAGTAAAGAGCAATGTGATTATGTATACGCTTCCCATGGTTCAGTCTACAGGAGGAGCTTCCTGATTCCCATTCAGGATATATACACTACCAGTCAAAGTTTTAGATGCTGAATCCAATGAAAAAGTGTGTCCAAACATCTGACTTATAGCACATACTGTATATTTATGTCATATGCTGTATCAGCATGTTGGTAACCACATAGAAGAGCAGTGACTTTGTTAGAAAATAGCTTAAAATATGACTCTACTTTTGTTCTTATTCAGTAAATGAAGAAATATGAATCACATATCTGCAGATTTAACCAACCAGCAGATGATTCTTGAATTTATTTGCTTGAATTGATAATGAATGAATAATGTATATAGAACAGTTATTATGTTTATGACCAACCATCACTTCTACCCCCAATAATGCCTGGAAGTGGCATTCTCTGCTCTTTATTGCACTCATGATGCCAAAGTTACCATTCAAACAGGTCAGAATATCTTAACCATACTGTCTGAACATAAACACAACACAGGCAGTAAAGCACATAAATATTCTGTCAGATAACTCCAGAACACAGAATATCAGAAAATTTTTAGGTTTGAAACTAGATCTTCTTCCAAAGATATCATGAGTAAAATAAAAAATACACGTGTATCTAATGTGAAAAGTTGAAACATTGAATTTTTACAGTACATTTGGCTCTATATTTACAAACTTTGTAGTGTATAAACATCAAAGCAATATGTTTCATAGAGGTTAAAAAGTATGACTGATACCAAATGTAGGGCCTTCGGGCTATAAGAGACCCAAACTCACTCAGTATTTTGTATTAGTATTTATCAGATTTTATCAAATCAAAATACATATTTGTCTAAATAAACTATGTAACCCATCTGTGATGTCCTTCCTCATTTTGCTTCAGCCATCATCATGGATATTTAATTTTACTGTAACATTTTCCACCTCTGCTGCTGCCTCATCCAGAAACTTAAATATTCAAATTCTGCCCTCTAGATCTTGGTTAGGTAAATCCTTAATGTTATCATTTCACATAATTTATATTTTGGATATGTAATCATATAGATGGACAACTTGTCCAGGGTGTACCCTGCCTCTCACCCAATTATTCCTGTGATAGGCTCCAGCTACTCCTGAATTGAATGAAGTGGTATGAAAAATGGATGGAGAGACAGATGCACCCTGATTTCTAACACTGAAGCATCACTTTCACTGTTGCTCAATGACCAGTCATCATCCTAAAAAGGCAAATATCTACCATCTACTTCAGAATCAGAGATGGCATGAGTGCTTATATTTGTTGTATGTTATCTTAATAATTCACTCTGCATCTCTGACTATGAGTGTTTCCTCATCCCATCTGTACAGTCAGTGTCTTTATGGTGACTTTAGCAATTTGCTAATATATGGCATATAGGTGGATTATTCTGTTTGCAATATACATTGTAGCTTATCAAGAAAATTCTATGGACAGTAACAAAGATTCATTTATGTACGGTATTTATTGTTTGATTAAAAATGAAGGAATATAGGGGAACATTTTTAAAACTTTCTACCAGGAGTGATATAGTTGGTGAACATTTAGCACATCAACATAAATAAAGCCCAGAAACAGGACTGGTTAAATGCCTCTTGCCTGTTCAGACCATTTAGCTTGCTGTCTGTTTTATTAAAAGTTATGATTAATGGAGTTAACATGTATTGAAATGAATCTTTTCATAGTTTTTGTTTCTGAGCCATTGAGATCAGAGCACATTCGGATGCTTGGGGTCAGTTTGCCATCTGTGAGTCAGGCTCCCGCTCCTCCTCCTCATTTATCAAATGACTGCATGAAAGAGACCTTATAAACTGCTGTGGGTTATTGCTGATGCTGCAATAACATCGGCATGAAGTGCTGTCAGGAATACTGGGATAACATTGGCTCTGGTGTAAACAGAAGGGCAGTGAATTGTCAAAGATGGAGCATTGTAGGGGTTAAGTACAGTTGTGCTTCATGTGAATAACTTCATTCAGCTGCTGTTAAAAAGAACTGCTGTCTGATGCTGCTTTTTAGATCCAACTTAATGCAATTTGTGGTTTTAATTACTTACAAAAGCAATTAACTGGGTCTTTGGTCTGGTTCAGCCTTTTGAACGAAATTGCTCATTTTTTGTGAGCTGACAAAGCTGGAAGCAAAGAGCTCATGCAGGCAGTTGTGCTAATGCTATAGTGTGCACTAAGACAACTGTATCACAAAGAAAGGTTTGATTGTGGATTTTTCCAAACATACTACCCAAAAATATTCTATTTGCACAACCGCATTTAGTTCCAAAACCAGCCGCAGTGGGCAAGAAAATCCTGGAAGTCGAACTTTCCCAGGCTGCCAGGGAGGCTTGAACCAAATCCAGAAGTTGCATGTCCTTATCTGACATTTTCTCCTGTGTGTTTACACATATGCAATGCTGAAGAGGCAGATTTTTTTTAGTTTCTATTGTGAACCAAGGTGTCAGATGTCTGCTGAAGTTTGCTGTGAGGAGAAGCTCAGCTGTTTAGTATTAACCTCTCGAGACTTTCACAAAACAATCCTTTCCCCCGGTGTAGACTAAAGCCTCAGAGTGTTTGTGCGGGAGTCTGAGGAGTGCCTTCAGCTACACAAATCCTTAACTTTAAACTAGCTGAGAAACTCAAAACTGACATCTGTTTGATGGCTTTGTGTTAAGTTAGGTGATATTTCTGTTCAGATGTCTGGACAGGAGAGGATAGGGTATGTGCCATCTATATTTACACACTAAGGGGCAACATCCCAGAATATCCCGTAACCCTAGCAACAAGAGCCTTTCCATTACTGATAAGGACAGAGGCAAATTGTTGGGGCCAATATGCACTGCTTGGAAAGCTCTGATCATGTCTGCGACCTGGATTGCAGACCCAAACTGCACCCACTTCCATCCTTTGATACACATTTTACCTGAACTGTAACTTAAAGCACAGAATACCCTGATAATAAAATACACCAGTGGGCACATTAATGGCAAAAAAACCAAAAAAAAGTAACAAGGAGAAGGCCGTTGCTCCTTTATGGGCGTCTTATCTTTTTATGCTCTGGAGGATGTTAGAATGAAGGAAGTAAGAACAGTTGTGTGTGTCTTTGGAGAAAAATTATACAGCTGCTAAGACGAAAAAAAACAAAAAAAAAACATGGAGCAAGACAGAACAAGCGTCCATTCAGAATCTCCATATCCATAGGAATGCACAAACCTAATGGAAAACACATAAATAAACAATACACAAAGAAATCTAGACAACAGTCTTGGCTCTGTACAGTGTTACAAGTACTGCCTGCTGTAAGCCTTAAACTAGAAATCTCATAAAGGAACAGTACTGTCTTTGTGCAGGCTATTCCTCTCGCATACCTGCAATCATTGGGTCTGGAAAGGCAAAAAAAAAGAAAACAGGAGACAAGAAAGGAGGAAGGAAACTTTTCTCCTGTCCTGACCCAAGTCACGGAGCATACAAAGCGACAGAGAGATGTAGAAACAGCATTCATTGTGTGAGGCTAGCTTTGCAGAGCACACATGGAGACAGAATGATAGTGTGTAGAGGCAGCAGTGGTGGTTTTACAGATATCCCTATCATTACACAGGCAGGCTAAATAAACACACTGACGGTTAGCGTAGAGAGAAGCCTTTTCACAAGGTGGCACTGACCCATGCATACCCACACTGTGCTTCTTTTGGATTGTTGCTTGTTTCATGTTGTGCAGACAGCTCGGCGTGGATGTCGCCATCACTGTAAAGGGAACGCTTTGGTTTCTGGGACTGTGTATCCAGCCACAAGATGGGTTTCTCCACTCTTCCTTTTATATTTAAAAAAAATCAGACAAAAAGTGTAGCAAGAATAGGCCTTTATGATCTTATTTATACTCTGAGTGCATATATAAAGGCTTAAGAGGGAAGTAAATAGGTTTACAATGTGTAATTAATATAGCCTAGCCTACTTTTCTCCCTTTCATGTCTGTTAATTATAGTTACATGATCACATATCAGTGTTTATGCTTGTAAGCAAAAACTCTCTGCTGAATTCTGCCCCTGTTATGACCTTTTTGTCTCTACAAGAGATCAATATTGTTTTTGTCTTATCCTGTCTAGCTATCAATAAATTACCAGACCAGAAAACCTCTTAGCTCTGAACTGAGGACACAGAAGGTCCAGCAAGCAGTCTGGCTATAGCAAACTTATTGCAGCAAACCCAGTGACGTGCCCTGTTGTGTGTTACATAATGTTCTAAGAATATTTGTTTTCTGCTCTACAATAGCAGAATGAGAGCATGTCATTTTTACCTGAGTGGAAAATGTGGCATGCATCTCAGATCATTGCAGTTCACTGACATTCAGCTGTTTACATGAAACATTTAGTCCATACAGGTTTTAGGTACTGCATGTTTAAGATACTGCACATCTCACAATACAATGTAAATCTAGACATTCTTCGACATGGTTACATTCCCAAAGCCGTGCAGCACTGTTAAACACAGCTGTTAGCCACAGATCACTTGGTTTATTTTCTAATGCTAGCTAGAAAAAAAATGTAGCTGCACTGAAAACAAACTGTGGGCCCTAAAACTGTGCTAAAACCCATAAAAAGATCTATAAAATTCTCCATGTTAGAAGCTGAATTCATGACGCCACTATGTGTTATATTGTATCTACTCTTGATGTATTCTTTCCCCAAACTTTATATAAAGCATCCATTTTAACTCTAATCAAATTTTTTAAGCCGAAACACAGACAGAAAAGTTGTATCTGTTCGTGAATCACAATCTGGTTGATTTCTTACAGTTTAAACTCATAAACTCAAACTGTCAGAGTAAAGCTAAGGAAACATAAAATACACACAGAATTTTTTTAATTAACTCTATTTTAAGTCAGTAAAACCAATTATTGCTCAGTTAGTTAGACGCTGTTGTGTTTTTCTTGTTGTTTTTTTATTTTTCAAATAAAATCTTTTTGAAAAAATCCTTTATATAGCACTTTTCACACAGCATTGTGTGAATTTTAAAGGCAGTGAAACATTATGAAACATCTTGGAACAGCTGCAAGTTAAAATAATATCTGATGATGATAAGTATAGCATCAGTAGCAACCATATTAAGCAGGCATTTACAACATAACCTATTTTATTATAATGATGTGCTCATACTTTTTGAACCGCTAATGAGTCCTGTGGCAACATAAGGAGCCCTGGCCGATACCCGAGTACAGTCACAGTAATCAAGGCGAGAACAGACAAAGCATGCTCGACCTTTATAAGTCAGCTGTTGAAAGAAGTTACCTGATTTTAGCAATTGTTTTAATCTGAAAAACCCGAACTGAGCTACATGTTTGACCCTAAAATCAAAGCGACGGTTAAAACGCTGTATGGTGATATTATCACAAAGCTTGCCCACAAAAGAAACATTTTGCATGCTGGAACAAGAAATAGGTGTCATGCAGACTGAATGTTATTTTTAGTTGTTTCTTCATAAGAAATCAGAAGTTTATTTACTAATTGAAACCAGTTAATGAACCATATAAACTAAAAGCTTAGGTAAAGGTTTCATACAGAATGATTTATGTTTTCAGACCCTCAGATATGACATTTCTATTTCTATATTTCTTTCAGCACAGTGGTCTCACACCCACAGAGCACATCATGAACTGCCTCCCTGTCATTTGTCTTTGTGCATCATATTAACAATGGAGCAGATATTGTGGACAAAGATAGAAACAAATGTGTGGTACAATATAGCTTTAACTTTGTGTGTGAATTTCAATCTAGCACAGTTAATCATTCATAACAAAAGCAGAAATAAAGAAGTGCATATGCTCCATCTGTGAGTGAATGCAGGTTGTAAAATGGTCGTAAACTAAATAAAGGTTGGTAAAATGCTGTATGGAAGGAAGATCTACATCCTGCATCTTGTCTAAGTGATGCCAGTCTGATTTGTGGCATTAAAATTGGCCTTATTGTTTCATTTAAGCAGCTGGTGGTCACATCAGGAAGCAGCAGGTGTTACTTACCTGTTTATGCCAGCTTTCACAACCTGTTTGTGATTTCAGAGACAGATTAGCATTCAGGACAAAAACAGGAAGAAGCTGGCGGTGAATCACCAACATGAATTCAGGAGCCTGAGTATGATAACTAGTGAGTAAATAAAAACAAATGTTCAGATGTACTGTATGACCCTACCGTTTACAGTAAGCTTAAATGATTCCTTTACTCCTCTCAAACCATGTGGAAACATTATGAACAGCCCTTTAACTTTGTGACTGCTAAACCTGAGAAGCCGTGCTACTCAGCTTGTTTGCATTCTTCATCATTAAAGTGAATCAGTCTCTATGTGGGACTCTTCATATTCCAGAGATAAACCTTTTCTTTTCCTCTCTATTTGATGTCAGCTGATTTATAATCTGAATTTAGGAAAAGGCTTGGCTTTTGTTTGACGTGCTCCTTTCATAGGTTTTTGCTCATCTTCCTTCTCATCTGTCTTGTGGGAACATTTTCAGCCTGACTGTGTGGGGTTCAGATGATCTTTGTTTCAGGAGGGATGCCTGCTAGAGAGTAATGACAACATTTCAGTTATTCAGCATGTAGCAGAGTGGGTTAGTGCAGATTTTTTTTGTATCATTTACTTATTTATATTTTACATAGCCACCCACAAACTAGCAGAGGAGTTTTTTTTTTTATTAATACTTATTCTTACCCACTCGTTTTGTGTTTGATGTCGACATTACCCACAAATCCAAATTGTGACAATATCTTTAATCACCTATTCAATTAACAAAACATATAAAAAGAGGATGCTAACTTTGAGAAAAGCCATCTTCTGCCTGAAAAGTCAGTGATTTGAGCCTTTGTGCATGTGCATGTGTGTCTTTTGACCACACACGCTCGCCTGTGAGCAGACTTTCTTCCCCATTTGTCTGCGTCTGCTGCTTCAGACACAAACACACATTATACCACACATAGAACCAGATGTCTGCTCTTCCTGCTCTTCTATGATGTGAAAAGCAGTTGCTGCCCACCCAGGCGTATCCATAGCAACTGGCCTGTGGTTGGTTGACAGGGTGGGGACAGTGACATCACCGTTCCCTTTACCTCAGAGATAGTTACACTGCTTGTCATTGCAGTATAAAGAGAGATTGGAATGAGAGAAAATGGTCATGACTCTTTCTTACACACAGGAACACCCAGAAAGAGAGAGAGAGTGAGAAGCATTTAAAAAATCCTGAAATTTCTGTTTCTGCTGTTTTGCAATTGTCTAAACAATATATTTGACAATCCTAGTGTTAAATAAAATACTTGTATAGTTAAGTGCTAATAATGAGCATAATGCTCTAACAGTCCCTAAACTTGGTCAAGTATAGACTTGTGATGCAAGAGCTGGGGTTTGGCACACAACTGATCACTGTTTTAATTAAGTTTGAACACAAGGGGGCGCTAGACACAACCATCATGAGTTTGAACTTATTGTGGTTCAAACTCATGAACTTATTTTTTTATAAAAATACACTCATAATGCCTTGCAAGCAAACACTAGCCTCATAAAACATCTCTGAGATGTGCACCTTATTTTATATGCAGTTTTTTTATGATGAGGAATGATGAAAAGTGATGTGATAAGGTTTTGACCTTGTATGCATTATTTTTTGCCATAAATCTCTCTTACTTTTTATTAAGCCTCCTGCCAGCAGTCTTCCCCTTTCAGTGTTCTAAACAGTGTATATAGTCATGGGTGCCATGAACACAGCACAAGATGCATGTCTTTGGACTGTGGGAGGAAGCCGGAGTACCCGGAGAGAACCCACGCTAACACGGGGAGAACATGC
>JBAMHV010000020.1:15612533-15635282 GCA_037177535.1 Pseudomugil gertrudae | reverse complement strand
TATATGCAAAAAAAACTGTTGCACACAGTTTTTCATACATGTCTGGCCTCAGAGTAGCTCATATGCTCAAGTAAACACAAAACAATGTTGTGAAAATCATGAGAACCTCACTATGCAGAGACAGAACAAACAAATGACTCCAGGAATAGTTATGCCACCACAGTGTTTGAGCCAAACAGAAAACTTTTGTGTGGTTTGAGAAATGAAGGATGCACAATCAGTTTCCTTTAGCGTGTACTGGTGTACTGGTCTCCACTTCTCCGGCTTTTATCAGCACATAGTTTAAAAGCCATATATATTTATATATGTACCGGTATGTATGTATGTGTGTGTATTTTTATATATATATATATATTTTTTTTTCATATATATTTTATATATATATTTTATGACAAGACTTTAATTTTCACTGTAACCTAAATTGTCCACAACAAACCAATAACCTACTGGTTGTTTTGTCAAAGCAGGTGATGAAACACTATTAAATTTGTCCCAGTTGAAACTTTAATAGACTAATAGAATCTCAATGTGCTATCTGCTGTGCCTTTACAGTTTGCACCTACAAGAATTTTAGTTTTAAAAGAATAACCCTAAGTAAACCCCTAGGCCTAATGCTGCAGCAGCCTATAATGATAAGTCATGCACAAGCAGAGCTGAAGAAGCCTCTGACTGAACAGTTAGTTGTTGATGAGTGGACATGTTGTGCATCTTATTTAAAATGAATGCGGGAAGCTATATTTCAAGTTTAATATTTGGAATATATCATATGGATTAGGTAAATGTTATTTTCCACTTTATAGGGTTATAATTACTTTGTTATTAGTTTGAAGTGATGGATTGGGATATTTTTAGAGTTTAGCTGATTTCAGAGGTTTCAAGGGAAAAGAAAGAGAAACCATTCGCCTAGAATATTCTTAAAAACATATTTCTATAACATCTCTGTGTTTAAGATACCATTATCATGCGGTGAAAGGAGGTGCAGAGAGGTGGGGTACTGAAGCAGGACATGGGGGGTTGCAGGCAGCTGAATAAATGAATGAATGAAAGCCAGTACGGCTGTAACCTGATCCGCTCAGGTCGGCCTCATTGTGCTCCCGCGGCTCTCTGATTGTCTCTGGAACGGGACAGAAAGCGCTGCCGGGACCTCGCGAGCCCTGTATTATTCAACACGCGTGCCTAGAAAAAAGAGAGAAAAGAGAGAGAGAGTGGTGGAGATGTAGGGAGGGGAAAAAAGAGCCTAGGAGGCGGAGGAAACTGCCGGTTGGAAAAGCTGGCGCGTAAGAAGAGCTCAATGTCATCCTAGGCTGCAAGCTGCCGTCCCCGCTTCTGCTGCTGCTGCTGCTGGGAGCGCGTGAGGCTCCGCTCCGTTACTTCTCTGCCTCGGTCGCGGTTTTACCGAGGTGTCCGCTGGGACAAAGAGGGGGACGGGGAAGGAACAAGTAAGGAGAAACTGCGGTCCGCAGGTTGGTTGCGCATACAGTTTTCCGCTGTTCAAACTAATCCCTGCATTTATCCGATAATTAGTCCGCTAAGGAGCTTCGGGAATAAACGCTTTGCACATCTTTTCTTCACAGCCACATAAGAGCCAAATGGAAGAAAAAGTAACAATATAAACGTAACAGAGAAGCTATTTAAGGTTAGTTTTCGTTTAGGGGGAAAAAAAAAAACTCACATGAAGGGAAATCCAAAGAAAGTAACAATGTGTTTGCTGGCCTGAGGGTCGTTTGGGTTTATTTTCATGTGAAAGTTATGTGTGTGTGATGGAAACAGGGCGTGCAGTTTAACAGGACAGTGCATCTTTTCTCCTGAGAGAGAAGAGCAAAGGAGGTTAGTGGACCAGACTGCTTGCTGCGGTATCTCCATGTCTCTCTCTGGCTCCCAGTGCTCCTCCTCCTCCTCCTCCTCCTCCTCCTCCTCCTCTGCATCAATTTAACCTACATATTGGAATGACCTTAACCTGCTTTTCATCCCCCTCACATTCAATTAATTAGGGAGAGCGATGAAGTCAGCGTTGTTGATGCTGCTAACATGGAAAAGAGGACATATAATGTACTTAATTAGACCCACCTACGTTTTTGTATCAAAATGGCTCATTATACTCCCGTAGCAAAGGGCCATTATTTTCCTGGGGCTGATATGCATGAAAAATGGTTTTGTTTATTAAATAAAAGAAGAAAGAAAAGAAAAAAAACTGGTGAAGTCGGCCCTGCCCATCAAAAAGACCTTACCAGCTTGGTTTTTTTCACCGTTAAGTGCTTGTGTTAACATTTTTGAAAGGATGGAGAGGAGAGGCAGTTGCAGCTGTGTTTGCACGTCACAACAGATGGAGAAGAGAAAACCAGAGACAGAGAAGTGGTATCAGCTAAGAGCCAACTGCATAGCCAGACTTTATTTGTTTGCAACAGCATCTTTTATTGTGGTGTTTTTTTCTTTTAGATGCTTTGCTTCTTGTTGCCAAGCAACTTCTCATACTTTCATAGGGGTCTTTAACTATGTACATGATCATTGACTGAAGGACATCATGTTGCAGGATAACATGTTTTGATGCAATCATATCTACTTTATCCTGGGTAAACCTAATAATGCACCCTGCTCATGCATCGATTTACAGCTGAAATGCTCTGATCATTAACTGTCTTTAAATAAGAATGTGTTTAGTTTGATGCTGCAGCTCAAAATACAAGCAGCGTGATTCTGATTTGTCATCACCTTCATGCTGATCGATTTTACTTCACAGTGGAGTTACTGACATTTTGCCTGAGTGCAGCTGACCTCTGCAGTGCCACAGGGATGATGGCGGCTTCAGAGCTTTGTCTTTGGACAGTCTTGCAGTTGCTCTGTTCAGAAATGTGCTCATTTCTGGGAATCTGATGTTTATCTAGCATATCCCTGCAAATGCAGCCACCCTGGAAAGAGGAAGCAAAGAATCAGGGCGTCCATAATGAATGAAAACAACATATTGTAAATTTAAATTCCTTCGATTGTATATATTTTTATCAGCAGGGCTGATGACAGAATGAGTAAACGGTGAGGTTTTTGCAGCATTTCTTGATGCAGTAGATTTTACATGAAGCTGAGTGAGGCATTTTGGGCCTACTTGATCAGCACAATTAAAAATCAGTGTGTCAAAAGGTCACAGTTGGGCTTTGAGTTAGTATTTTCGCTCATCACTTTGAAATTAGTAGCTGAATCTGGAATTATGAAGCCAAACCTGCCAATTCAGACTGTTTGCCATTACAGGCATACAACCAGCTCTCCATTTCAGCAGTGTTTGGTGGCAGGAGACTTCTACCTCTACCTATTCAGATAGATGATGCCTCGGGGTCGCACCCTTGTTCTGTGTTTCCGATTGATGTATGTCTGAG
Organism: Pseudomugil gertrudae; assembly: GCA_037177535.1. Lineage (NCBI taxonomy): Eukaryota > Metazoa > Chordata > Actinopteri > Atheriniformes > Pseudomugilidae > Pseudomugil > Pseudomugil gertrudae. Next base: position 15,631,917 of record JBAMHV010000020.1, on the reverse strand, counting down.
GGACGCACATTTTCCATCCCCACCCATGAAGTGTGTGAGAACATTGACAGGAACAACAAAGTTATCACTGATGTCTTCTTCCTCCAGACCTCTCCTATTCCCAGAATGGACACACACACATATACACACACAATCACAGGTTACATAACAGTTAATGATGCCATGGCTGGCTCAGCCAACTGGATTAGGAAATAGAAATGAAGTACTGCAGGAGAAATGAGACAGAGGTAATAGACACAGAGGGAGATAAAGAAGTGCAGATGTGTTTGACAGGTACAGGGTGAGAGAAAAAATGAGGGAGAAAGGTGGTGGATACTCGTAGGAAGTCTGTTTAACCTCACATGGTGAAGCCTTGTTGACATTAACTGGCCATGTCCTTTTTAATGGCTGATCTGTTGATGGGACTCTTCTGGTCGTCCGACAGGAAGACAGTGATAATCCATCTTGTGTTGTATGTGCTAACTACCTAATTGTTCTGAAATTTAACATGTGTACTGTCAGCTGACAATGAGCAAATCGCATGAATAAGAGGGACAACATGTGTCAGAAAACAAGGCATGTGAATGCCCCTTGAGCTAATTATCAGACTGAACATTGAAAATGATTTTCCCAGCATTTAGAGAAAGCCTCTTCGTGTTGTGCATGTCTCAAGTGGCTGGAATTTTAAGTAGTTCTTTGGGCCGTTTATGACACTTTGGGTCTATTTTTGTTTGTCCCCAGGGAGCGTTTGATAGCTAAAAGTGACACAGGGAGGCTGTGTGTTCATGGTTTACCCTTTTATAACTTTGATAACAGATTATTTTAAAAGTCCCTTTGAGGTAGTGGCTAGTTTTTCAGAAGGATTTGTACGAATTTTAGCGTTTCTTGGTGAAAGGGTTTCTTGTTTTCAGTTTTGTTCCCTACAATAGAAGCAGTTTTCTCATTGTTGGCTCTCACAGATCACTGCTTGATGCCTAAATGTCTCCATGCGTTCTGTTCTTGACACAATATCTTCATTTTTCCCTACAAAGCTCTGATTAGCTTTATTGTTACTCCAGCAGGGAACACACAAAGCAGAGATATGGGAGGTAACTCAGAGGTCTTGGACCCATGTTTGGTTTTGTGCCAGGTTAAAGCTCTGGCATTGTTTATTTTTATTTAATGTCATTTAATCCATATCAGGGCAGATTGTATAGAGGTTTTAATGTCATACATGTCTGATTTAAACTCCTAATATTTTTTTTTGCAACATTCCATCCTACAAATGTTTTTGTCTATGATGTTTGTATTTGGTTTTCGGAGAGGAAGCGAACTGAAAGGTTGCAGGAAACATAACAATAAAACTCGACCATGTGATAGCCACCATTACACAACCGCCTCTGCCGACTATTGTCCACAACGTCCACTGATTATTGTACTGTGTGACACAAACCATTCACTGAATACAAATCACCTGCTAGCAGAAATACTGTATTTACAGCAAACATGAACGCAGACGTGCACGGAAAGGAACAGGACACACAGTAAATGGAAAAAAAGCATTTCACACTTTACGGTTGCTGCCAGCAGCTTGATTTAAAATGAAAGCAGATAAACTTTATCTGTTCTAGGAAATAAAATTGTTGACCTGTTATGTCAGGGCTGCATCGCGACGCAGTGAAAATCTATAGAGTACTTGTATGCGAGCTTTACAACGGAAAGTTAGATGACCGTGTGGGCTTCAGATTATCTTTCACTCTTATTAGGATTAAATCATCCTAAAGTTGTTGCCATGATGTGGATGATAGTGCCAAACAAACTGTGGGTTGCTTGATATCATACTGAATAGTCTTTATTCTTATTTTGGTTCCACTCTAAGCACCTGATATGGGAACAAACTATTTCTTATTCCCGCTGCTTTATGTGGACTTCCTGTCCAGATAATTGGACACACTTTAAGAGAAGTTCAGGATCATCTGATACAGCCACCATGAGACTGTGCCCTAAGAGTTTCCCATAGTATCATCACTGTGGTGTGACTCGTCACCATTGTCACCCTGGGAGAAAACGAATGTTAGAAGCAAATTCTTTGTAGACGTTTCTCAGAAAGAATTAAGCTAAATCTGCACCGAACCCTTTGTAGCATGTCAGCTGCTTCTTGTGAAGTGGTTGAAGGGAGCTTTAAAAAACATTCAGGGCCAGATCTAGGAAAGGTTTGCATGTGCAAAAATGTGTGTAAAAGTCACTGCACATGCACAAACAATGCATAATACTGATTTACTAAGGGTGCACATGGGCAACTGCATCTTTCAAAGGTGCAAAATAGTGCATTCACATTTAGTTCAGTTGCACTGAATATGCAGTACCGGGCATTCACATGCAACGTTGCTGCTGTTAGGATGAGAAAATGTAGATATAATTATTTAGCATCCACTAAGTACAAATGCAATTTTACAAATAGAAACTGCACCTGCATATTAACATGTTTCAAAGGGAGATGTAAACAGTTGGTGTGGTAATTGCTGAGGTTTTCACAAGAAGGAGACATCCAAACAAAGCAAACCCAAATATTTTTATTTTTTTTTTTGTTGTTGTAGGCGCTGTAGGAGACGGCTGCCTTACCAGCGTCTCTCACACACCATTACATACATGTTATATATCCTATGGATACTTAGATTTTTTTCTTTTTTAGATACATTTAAATATTTCCCAAATTTCCCCGAGGACCTCCAAAGGGATTAATAAAGTATTTTCTATTCTATCTATTCTATTCTATTCTATTCTAAATATGAGTGGGTTGGGCTAACTCAATACCTGCAATGGCAAAAATCCATGCAAATATTGCAAATATGCCCCTTTTTTTCATCTGGGTCATTCCAGCGTACAGTAGTTGTCACAGCTGGGCTCCTGTCCCGTTTTTCACACAAGCCCGTGTCATATTAATCATATTATTTTGTCTTTCTTTTTGAGGTGGCTCACATAGCCATACACCCTCACCTGTTTTGTTTCATTATATGTCATTTTTTTTATATTATGTGACATCTAATTTCTTAATATTGTCTTTTTACTTCATCCACTGTTCCCTTAGTTTCACCAATAGTTTGAACTTTTTTATTTGCTCCCATATAAGATTTCTTTATGTAGCAGTCAGGTTCTTTGCAGGCCATTTGTTTGTTGCTTTCAACAACCAACATTTCCAATTCCATAGGGTCGAATTTCTTCAGCACTTCTCTCTGAACTTGTCACGGTGCAAACCATGCAATGTGAAAAAACATCATTAAAACAGGTTGTGTCCACCACTATTTACACAACCACCATCAATAAATCACCTGCAAACCATGGTTCAGCCTCACACACTACGTGCGAATGAGACTTTGTAGGTAGATCTGGCCCTACAACACAAAGGAGACCAACTACATTTTAAATGTTTTTCCTCCACTTTGCTTATTATTTGCTGCACAATAATAAATATCTAAATGTATTTTCTGATCGCACTATTAAATAGTGTGCTGGGAGAAAAGGTTCCATTCAAATAAATGGGTGAAACTGTAAGAGACAAGCTCAGAGATGGTTGTTGGCTCAGGTTTTTTTTGTCCTTGGAAGCTTCTTTCCTCAGACTAAATACTTCAGGCTGATGAGCTAATTTCCGTAAATAGACTGTTGATGAGCACTGCTGTTCTCAGGGTGAGGCAGGGCAGAGCTAGCGGATGCTATATGCTATCAGAGGGAATGGTCTTTATATACTGATACTTAAACGCCACTGGCCTTTACTGGCATTTGTAGTGCTGCTTGTAATGTGTAGTAATAACAAAGTAGTGTCAGACATTTCTCTGCACCTTATTTATTTGTTTAAACAGCTTTTTTTGGGTTTTGTTACTTTATTGTGTTTTGCAAACTTGATGTTTATCATTATAACTTATAAGCCAGGTATATCCTGTTAATAAAAATACTCTGCATTTGTTATGAAACACTTTCCCAGTTGTACATTAAGCTAATGTTTTTTTTTTTTGATCAACTTGAAATCCACATAAAAGCTCAGAAAAAGCTAAACTTTGAGTATCGGCCTGTTAGCTGTTAGCCTGATTGTGTGGTCTGCTGTGAGAGTACTGTGGGACAAAATACTTAAGTAGGTTGATTCATGCTGGGAGAGGATTAGAATTATATGCTTTGGGGCTTTCTCTTCTCACTGACACACACATTTACACACACTTGCTCAAACAGAAACTCACATATACACACATGCAAGCATGCACAACCACATCCTTACAACCCTCAAACTCAGTCATCCATGTCTCTCACTCCTTTACTCATGGGTTGTCTCTTTGTGTTTTTGCCCTCTGCTCAACCTCCAGTTTCTGATTTTTATTTTGTTGAGAAGATGAGCTTGCTTAGCAGTTTTCTTAGCTCGGTTCCACCCCATTCCGCCTAGTAGTAGATGAACTGCACAGGAACTACCGTACTTGTAAGACTGGAACAGTCAGTCAATACACATGAGTTGTTTAGTGCTTTTAACTGTGTAAGTACACAGTGTAATAATTTAATATGAAATGAAGGGAAGGATAGCTCACAGCATGTACTGTGTCCTGTTAAACTAACTGGACTGGACTCTTCCACAATGGAGGCTGAGGAAAGGAGGGGAACATTCTCCAGTAAGAAGCTATTTTTTGATAGATATCATTGTAAATTATACTTTCATATCATATAATCAAATTATAAATATAGCAGGTAAAAGATTGTCTAGTTTAGGTTCTGTTTCTGTCGGCATTGGTAATATGTAACTATATTACTAATAATTTGTGACCCCTGGCCCATTTTGTTTATGGGGTGCTAAACCAGTCAATTTATTACTCATAATAGTTTCTATAGATGCTTATTAATCCATGCTGTCATAGAAGTGAATGAATTAATGCTGAAATGACCTTTTATCAACAGTTAACTCGGCAACTGAAGCATATAAGCAGGATAATGAATAACATGTTTAATTAGTGGTCAGAATATGGTTTCATTTGCCATTTCAATGTCTTTTTATAGGTCTTAAAATAGTTTATTTTGTGACATTATGTAAATTATGTTGAACTAGACTTGTTATATTAGGTTAATTAGAATAAACAGTCTTTGCATTAAACAGTGTTTTGCACTTGTGACCATATATTAACTGTCTATATTCACACAAAAGGGAGTCTAGCAAAGTACAGATTGTTTTGTTTTCAGTGTGAGCTGTTATTATACACACAGGCTGAGCCATATTGTCATTACCTCTCTTCCAAGACTTGAATAATGATAGACAACTGTTTAGCATTACCCTCCACTGTGTTTTCTCTTCTGCTGGGTGTGTTAATCTGACTGGCTGTCCTCTAAAGAACTTCAGCACACAACAGTTCACTCTGTGGCTGCAGACCTTTCTGCTAAGAGCCCTCATCTGTGAGCATGTAAGCGTGCATGCCTGTTTGTGGGGAGGTGTGGAGCGTAGCATTAGTATTCAGCCGAGAGAATCTCACTGAAGCTCCGGTGGGGCTCTTTGTTGTTGCTCCATGAAGGGGTCCATGGGGGTCGGGGGTTGTGTGTGAGTGTGTGGCGTTGCGAGATGTTTCCAAAGGGACACAGATAGTTTGTTAGTCCAGACATGCTTTGCACTCCAAGCTGAAAAGGGATGATTTCAGCATGGTTGCTGTTTGGAGGTCTCTGGCAGTGGGTAAGTGCAAATCACCTTATTCTGTTAGGGCTATAAGGACGGATCACTCCGCTACACGTGTGTGTAGCTTGAGGTAAACAACAGTCTCATCATATTTGTCGTACTTGAAAGGTACGGGCATTTCTTTATTGCTTCTACTCTTTGTCTCTTCACTCCCCTGAAGCTGATACATATTGCTAAAAGCAGCCTTCAGCTTTTTCTAAATGTTGACAGCAGTGAACTTCCCAGCATGTTGCATGTCTATATCTCTGTTTATGTGCAGATGGATTCTAATACTCACTTTATTTCCTGTGTGGAAGCTTATTTCCACAGATACAAGCGAGTCCAACTTCCTGGTTTCCTGTTTAGATGAATTGTAAGTTGGGCTTTAATCCAATCAGCTGTTTCCTTTGCTTTGCATTATCTTTTAGTTTGACTGGTCTGAAAGGTCTTTCACTTTTTTAGCTTAATATTCTAGTCCCTTAGAACAACAGAGCGTAGCAAATTGAGTTAGAACTACAGACTGCTGGGCTAAGCTGAGCGCATCCAACTCCTAGTAAAGCCTAGAGCAACTGAAGATACTAAAACTTTATTGACACTTGATCAATGTAACAGCACAGGTGACGGAGACCTTTTCCTCTAACCCAGACATTATAATAAACCTTTCCTTCTTATTCTGTAAATCTCTAATGTCTCCTTGTTTAATGAACCAGTGTGAGTCTTTCGTCATGGGTTACTAAAGGTTTTCCACACATAACAATCTCTTGAACCTACACTGTGATTGTGACACTGTCTCTTAAGAATTAATCTTTTCTTTATTTATTTGATTGTTAAAAGTGCTCTAAATCCACATTTCCTTAAAATTTGATTTAAAATTAATCACTTTCTTTTGAACATTAAAATTAAAGCAATTTTTTGTTGTTATGCTGCAGAACAGGGATGCTAATGATATTTTAGTCTGGTTACCACACAAGTATAACAGCATCTGTTGAAACATTTGTATAAAGAACATATTCTGTTTTTACTGCAGTTCTTTAGTGCTGCTTATGCTAATAAGTAGTGAGGAGGAGTGGTCTGTTCTTCCTACCATCCATCCATCCATCCGTTTTCTATCCATTATCCATTTTCATCCATCCATTTCTGGACAGGCAAGGTACACCCTGGACATGTCGTCAGTCCATCACAGGGCCGTTCTTCCTACCAATTGATAAAAAAAATTGATCTGGAAATCAAAATCCCCGCCTCTCGCCCGTTGAGCTGGGATTGGCTCCAGCCCCCCCGCGACCCCGCTCTGGGATTAAGGGGAAGAAAATGGATGGATGGATGGAAATCAAAATCATACTTCAGTCATTCTAAACCATCCACCCATCCATTTTCTATACCACTTCATCCAGTTCAGGGTGGCAGGTAGCTGGAGCCGATCCCAGCAATCATCGGGTGAGATGCGGGGTGCATCCCGGACAGGTCGTCTGTCCATCACAGGACCAGCACAGAGAGACAAACCATTCTAAACCTATTTCTAATCAAATTTCACATATGAAAACTGTTCACGAAATCATTTAGAACATATTTAAATGTATTTATTATTTATTCTGAATCTAAACAAGCATTGTCACTGAACAAAATGCAGATGTTAGCATTCGTTATTGCTGTCCAGCTGTGGCTTGCAGGTGGTCTGTCATAGCATTCACTCTGTTAAGCGCTAATAATGCATTAGCCAGTAATTAGCCATAATGTAAATAACATCTACACTAACTTTCTTGCATAGAAAAGCACTTTTGGTAAAGCCGCAGATCCCACAAAGGGCTTAAACTTTATGAAAATTGGATGAACTGCTCTTCTCCTGTGTCACTGAACCTCTGGTATGTGGAGGTTCAGGAGAGGATCCTAATATTGGAAAGAGGAGGTAGGCATGTTAAACAAATAGCAAGCTGACTCAAACATGTAACATAAACAGGAGGGAGGCAGGCATACCAGCAGGCAAACTGAAGCACAGATAATAAGACCAAAGCTAATGACTTAAAGTGACACTGGGAAAACCACAGTCTGAAGTTCCGAGTATTAAGATTTATGCTCAGCTAGTTAGGAAGCCTAATAGGGAAAGGAGTGCAAATCTAAAGAGTGGAAAGTGGTTACCAAAGCAGGATAGGAGATAATTAAAGGAAAAGGGTGAAAAAAAACCTGAGTCTCATAAATAACTTAAAAGAACCAAACCATTAAAGCATCATGTTTAGGTCTAAAATGTGTCAAATAAAGAACACAGAAAAGTTGTTTCTGTGATTTTAAAGTTTAAAGTTATGTATAAAAAAAAAGCTACATGCTCCAGACGCAGACCATGCACCCCAGAGCCACTCGTGCATGATTACTAACAGAGCATTGCTTCTGAGGTTACATGTGGGAACACCTTAACTTCTCCGACTGTCACTTCATCTGCTTGCACGCAGTGGTAGAGGGGAAAAGCTCGTCTCTCATGTGCTGTGATCCATTTTGTGTTTCTGATCTCCTACAACCAACTTCCATGATATAAGACTGCTCCGGGCACTAGCCTGTATTAAATCGATAAGAGTTGACCCAGATGCTTGTGTTCACACACAAGCAAAACCTCACGCATCCACATCCTTCATTTGCAGACCTCTTTTTCCCTTTGTAATCCTTTTTTTTTGCATTAATGTTCTCAGCTTTCAATAATTGTTCATTCCTCTGTAAATCACTGGTGCTAGCACACAATAATGAGCATCTTGCACCATTTGTTCATTACAACCCATCCTGGACTACAGCTCCCCGGAGCACATGCAATAATTGGGTTATTGTCCCAATTTTCTGAAACTGATTACTGTTTGTGTTATTTTTAGCCAGGGAACTCACCGAGAGATTGTGCTTTGTCATTTCAAACAGGGGCACTTAAAAGAGGTCAGACTTTGGGTAGCACAGCATCCATACTGAAGCCAAATGGACTTAGAATGGAAAGGCACTGCTTGTCATACATAGGTTGCATGGCAGGCAGATGCTTTGCGGTCGGTTGTACGTTTTCTGTCCACTATCTGACTTTTTCATGTGTGTAAAGTCTGGTGGAATTTTTATAAAGTAGCTTTGGGTTGCAGTTTGTGGAGATAATAGCAATATAGTTCCTAATTTATAACTATTGACACTCATTCTGATGTATTGATGCAGCTTAGTGAGGTTAAAAGATTATCAGCAGTGAGGTTTTTGTAGTTTGGTGATCTACAGCATTGTCATATAAGTTAATGTTGTACATCAATCCAGAAAGGGTTATAATTCCATCGCTGCAGTGAAAAGGATCATTAAGAAGTGAAAAGAAATTTATACAGCTGCCAGTCTTCTTAAACATTGATGTTCCAGCAAGTTAATCCTTAGATAAGACCATGCGACTCTGAGACATTACCAAATAAGTCAAGAGCTGTATTGGGTTCAGCTAGTATGGAGAATGTTCATATTAATTTAATGAGATGTTTAGTAGCCAGAGGACCTGAGATTACTGCAGTCAATAAGTTAAGTATGAACTTAACTGTATGCAAAAGTATTTTAGTGTTGTGATGCTATGTTTTCAACACTTAAAGCTTTAACAAAATATGGAGGTGCAACAAAATAAGGATGTTAAACACAGCAGGACGTCTCCAAAAGAATGATGCAAAATCTGAACCTCATCTGGAAGATGTGCATAAACAAATTCTTTGAACCTCATAGAATTGAAGAAATGTTGTAAAGTAGAGCAACAACACAAGAAACTATAATACAGAAAACAAACACTTCAAGTTATTGCTGCTTATGATGGCTCCACAGTTTAAATTATGAGCATGTACCTTATTTTCCACACACCGATTCAGCATTTTGCCTTAGTTTTTCTGTTTTTTAAGATCTCACAAGGACCAGATGAATAACCAATACGTACTCCTGATACACGCGGCTTTAACATTAAAGTCGGTCTTTTTTTTTCCCATGACTACACGTAGCTCATTTACAGCACCGGGGCCTCCGTTGTTTAACACTCCCTAAAACACAATATTGCTCATGACTTGTAAATCCAGGGAAAGTGTTTCTTGTTCCATTGCATCTCAATGTCGTGTTTGTGAGCAGAGAAAGTGAACCATGATTTAGGTCAGCTCTGGTTTCTTGTAGCCTGATCCATTAACCCAACACATATCCACCCAGACAAAACACTAGCAACCATCAACACTTCATGAAACAAAGAGTTTGTGAGAGTTCTTAATTACTATTATTTATCTTAGAAGTTAAAAGCTTAGTATATGCTAGTGTTTGTATTTTATCTCCATAAAAGTATGCAAGCCTCTGTAGTGGCATTTAAATTTCCCCCCCAATGCACCTGTAATGAAATACTTTGAGGTTTGGCAGCATTAAGGCAAGATGAAGCAGCAGGTTTCATTCCTACCTTTTATTACTTTTTATTAAATGATGAATGCAGCCTGTAAATCTATCTAACCCTCATAAGAGACTGAGTCAACACTCATGTTGATGAAGACAGAAGAAAATACCAGCAGCCTCTTATCACCTCCTCCCATTTCTTCAGTCATCATCACTTCATTATTTGCTCTTCCTGCCTCTTACTCTCTGCCTCCCGGAGTTTTGACAGGAGCTGCAGGTAAGAGGGGGAGAATGGTGAGCAACACACACTGAAGAAACACAGGAGGGGGGTGGATGCTTTCTAGCCTGTGTGTAAGTGTTTGTGTGTGAGGCCTCGCACAGAAGCGGGCTTTGTGCATGAGGGCATCTGGAAGAAATGCACGTGTGCACATGTACACATGCACACACTTAGCCCATGACATCACAGCTCACCGTGCAGCCGTCAGGAATGTTACTCAGAAAGGAGAGGCTTTGTGGAGGAGAGGAAAGAGATGGGAGGGGAGGAAAAGGAGGAGAAGGAGAGGAGGAAAAGGCTTGGCCAGGGAAAAGTCCGGCACTCCCACCATCTGGAACAGGACGGACTGGGGCTGGACTCAAGTGGACAGTACTGTACATGAAAAGGGATAAAGCTTATAAAAAGAAACAGATTGTAGAAATTATTGGAATGCTACAAGACGAAGGGAAGCTTGCTTACGGTGACCGTTCTGGATCTACAGACATCACTACGATAGTATAATTTATTGGTGTTTGTAAAAGGAAAAGGTAAGCACGTCTGTTAAGTTGCATTTTCAGATAGATTATAAAGATATGTATTTTTTAGTTATCTCAAATAACTTAATAGTTAAGATCTTGAACAAACTGAAATACCAACATATATTCAGCTAAAGAAACCAAATGTGTAACTATGTTATGTACCGAGGTTAGAGTGGATGTTTGTCCAGATGTTACCTCACTCAGCCCACCTACGATGTTACCCACATTATGTCACAGGTATACCATCACTTCTACTAAGCATCTATTAAGCAGACTGTTATAAAGTGACTGAAATCATGAATACTCACTGCACGGCATCGTTTGGTCCGGGTTCACAATCCTAGCTGTGTGAATATGAGAACACCAGGCTACACTTGCAGGTGGCTCCGGTTACCACACAGGATCATATTTAGCCAATGGAGCTCCAGGGTAACTGCACAGGGTTACCCTGAAGCCTAGTGTGTGAATGCAGATGTGTTTGTGGAGACATATGTTGTCACACTTTCACTTCACATGTGCTTTGAATGAAGCAGGCGCTCTAATAGCAGACGGTGTCACGATATTAAAGGCAAAGTCAAAGCATAGCGCTTATGACTTATAAATGTTGTAATTCTGTTTCTTTTAAGGATTAATTCAGAATAATTCTCATTGGGATGGATGTTATTCCAGTGTATAGACCCCCCCACACACACAGTTTCACAGGCATGCAGCTTAGTGCGTATGTTGGGACATTGTGTTTGTATATGTGTGAGTGTTTGTGAGTTTTGTGCATCATGGTCAAACCCTAAGCATTTCCAGATGTGATGCATGAAGACAGGCAGAGAATGAGACAGCATTTAGATCAAGAACATAAGACTGATACGGAACTGACTCAGAGAGGCTGTCTGACTGATTACGACTGTCCACAGAGCTCACTCAGTCCCACCCTTTTTAATCCCAGCCATATATTTTTGTGTAACCTGGACCCTGGCTTTTACTTTTACTTTAGCTATGTGGCTTCTTTCCACACATACAGCCGTAAAATCCTTCATATGGACTCAGACACACATTTTGCTGCTTTAGCTAAACAAGCAGAGTGAATAGCGTCCATCTGAAGTATAACAAGCCGAGCTCTGAGGACAACATGCTATGCCTGGAATGTTAGTTCCACCTTAGTTAGAGTCAAAACCATATCTGTGAATACACGCCTGTTGTACAGATACACACTTTGGCATGCAGCTACTATTACATGCAAACTCTTTTAAGTGTGTGTGGGGCAGAATAATATTTCATATGAGACATTCCTGTACTTTAGTACTGTTTTCCTGGGGCAGTAACAGGATATCCTCCCCCTTTGCACTGTCTGCAGGACACACACTTCTACACAAACACTCACAGACATTCCTGTACATGTGTAGCAAACACAGAGAGTAGAAAAATCTAGTTTTTATAGCATGGCACTCAAATCATGACCTGAAAATGTTTGCCTTCCAAACAGTGGGGAAAAAAAAGAAAATCCAAATCAAAAGATGGCACCGATATGAAGTGCATCATTTTCAGGTCTCCTCAATTCCTCCCACAGGATCAACTCTGCTAATGTTTTTACATCTGTATGCGTGGTTTGGAGCTTTATTTCTCCCCTGCTGTAAGATCAAAATATTTTAAATAATATTAATCAGATACTCGAGGTTTTACATCGCACAAGATTTATAGTTTAGTATATTAGTATTGTTTGTATCAAATTCTGTGCAGGTCAAATTTGCACACATTTTGGGGAACATTTTGTAAGCTAAAAAGTTACAAACCTCACAAAGTGTCTACAAATCACGTCAACTAGCACAAACTATATTGAAAATATAGGCAGTTGTGATTGTTCTTGATTAAAGCCTCCAGTGGAAAAACCATGTACAAGTTCTCTGTTTGTATTTTTGTTTGATAAAGCCTTTTTTTTTATCAAACAAAGTCCTCAAATTCTGCTGGACACGTAATATTAATCATTATGTGCAGCCACTTGAAGGTTGTGAGGTCTACAAAGCCTCTGGTTTTTTGGTATTGTAAGACAAAGATGGTTTATTTTAGTTTATTTTCAGCTGAACTAGAACACAAAGATCTGCTCAATAACTTGCAGCTTTTTATTTTGAGACGTAAGAATATGTATAAGAGGATCTGTAACCTGGGTGCAGTTTTCAGTCTGAGCATGCGTCTCAATGAAAAATGTCAGATGTAAAAGTCAGAAGGTAAAAGATAGAAAAGCTTTTACATTAGCTGGTTGTTACAATATTAACTAATATAACTAATAATTAATATGATTTACAGATAAAAAGCTCAAATAGTTAATTAAACTTTTAATCTAAAACTGTTTGAGGTTATTTATAGTTGTTGTTTTCTGTATCTTAGTCTAGTAGCATAGTTATTTTATGCCACCTGTGAATGCTAGACTGATTCACAGGTTTAAGCAAAGTTCGTGTCATGTTTTCCCTTTAGGAGAATGTGATTTTTGAAATATTGGGAATTCAACCTCACCAAACAGTACAAAGTAAAGAATGTGCATGTGACTACGCCAGATGGGTCACCAAAATGCCCTCACAACTTTTTTCTCTTTTAGAGGAGAGAGGAGGAGACAGCACTGGTGTGAGAGCAAATCATTGCTTCATTATGAGAGAGAAGGCAGGCTGCTATAATCCTCCATGTGACTGCACTGCCTGAAAAAGATGCAGAGGAATGGGCGCTTTCAGGAGAGCAGTGAAATTTGTAGATTTATTATCTCACAACAGTAGAAATTCATGTCTGTCGGGTATTGGGTCTGAAGCACTAGAAAGCACAGACCTCCTCCTCATGAGTGTGTGTGCTCTGATTGTAAAGGAAACTAATTTACTGAGGGGATGTCCACATACACATTCACAGATTACAGTGACAGAGGTCAAATACTCCTCCTGGAAATCCTTAAGGAAGAGGTCCAATGAGGGCAAGTTCTTAAAGAAAGAAGTCAATAGAGTATATGCTGGTGATCCACATGCAGACAAAGAGACGGGTCATAAAGACAGGAGTGTGTAAATGTAGATAATCACTAACATTGGCTCTGGAATGTGTGGAATGAATGGGTCTCTAAGGCAAAAGGTTGCAGGCCTGATTTCCACATGACAAGGAGGTGGGTGTTTTACCTGGATGAATTAGTTGTTCACTTGTAGTGTATTAAGAAAATGTCACTGAATTCAAGTGTTTTACATTTCATGATCTAAAGTCCACTTGGAAGGCATTCACAGAAACATTTCACTTATTTCTTCGTCTTGCAACTGTACAAGGAGCTGGTGTCAGTGATGGCAGCAGTGAGTGTAGAGTTTTAGGGTTACGCAGCCATGTTGCCTCCTTTCTGGTTCTGCACCAGACATTTCATCAAAGACACCTAAAGTGAAGCTTTAAGAAGAGTTTAGGAAGAAACAGGAAGAGAATGTGGCATTTTTTAGCTTCACACTTTAGGTAAACCCAGTGCAAAAGGAGTGTTTGATTATAGTATGTAGTTATATGTCAGTGAGGATGGTTGGACTGGAACCAAAACATTTTCCATGCAACCGAATTAAACGTTTTAGCAACTTTTTATTTGTATTTCTCCTAAAAATGTCTGCATCAGAACTGTTTTATTGGCCTAGATGGTGAGAAAAGTGCTGTAAAAACTTTGATGTGTGTAAAAGCAGCTATGTGTGATTTGGTGCCCCCTAGTGATGGGAAACATTAACTGCACTTTACCACTGCAGAGGATTAACTAAACACTGACTGTTCTGCTGCAATGCAGATTGAAGGATTTGTGTGTCTGTAAGAGGAGTATGTGTTTTCCTAAAGAGGTTTATAATAGATTAGCTACGTTAATCTGGTTATTAGATGTCTATTAACTATCATCTTGGGTCTGACCTGATGATCAAACAGCCTTTTACTTGTAGAGTTTGATGGGATTCATGTTTGTTTGTTTCACAGAAACTGTGGCATACAGCTGAGGATGTCATTGACACCATACCAAGAGAACGAGCCCTGAAGAGCGTCAGTTTCCAGGAATCAGTCAGCTTTATCACTGACAGGCCTGCAAATATGGAATTGGAGAGCCAGCAAATCCAACATGGCTGCCTCAGCAGTAACCGAGCCCATGGTGCTGGTATAAAAGTAGAAACTCCTGACAGTGATGTAGTGCAGGTATTCAATCTTTCTTGATGTATTTAAACAGGGCTTATTGTTATAATTCTCCCTTTCTGTCTTTCTAACACACTTATCTAAAAATCTTGTGCGTTTACAGGAGATCCGCTACCTGGACCAGGTATTAGATGCAGCGTCAGAAACGGCTACTAATGGAAGCGCCTCCCCGTCAGAGCACATAAAACCAATCAGCATTGATGGAACCTCTCCCTCTGTCTGTGTGTCACCCTCGTCACCAGCCAGTCACCACACAATTATTGTAGAGGGGCAAAGAGAGAGCACTTTCGTCCACCATGACAGCTCTCCTGTGAGAACAAATGGGCATGTGCACGGAGACGAGCCGGGATGCAGCCAGGCGAAGTTTGAATTGCGAGCATTTCAGGAGGAGAGACGTCCAGCAAAACTCTTCACCCCTGGAGAGGAGCAGCAAGTCAGGGTGACAAGGAGACGGCCCTCAGATGAGGTTAGAAAAAGGTTGTTACATGTATTAGATGTGCACATATACACTGTGCACAGACACAGCAAATAAACATACCGGGCTTTATTCTAGAGCTACTGTCTGTTTCATGAGTTATTGTAAGATTTCCAACTTTATTTATTTAAAGATAAATCCAATATCAATATTATACTATATTCATATCTGGAATAGTGTAACAAACTAGTTTTCATGCAAAAACTAAAGTGAAAAAGGCTTTAAAAGTTCATATAGATTTTTAGAGTTCTGTGGTTGTATAAGAACGATCACAGTTTAAATAATTAAAGTAAATGTAACATGTTGATAGAGTATGTAACCAAGCCTAAACTGAAAGTGGATGGCAGCCATGAGAAACACAAGCACATGATGTTAGCAATCCCCCAAAAACCAATTATGGTCACGTCTTCAACCGATATAAGGAAACGGTGGCAACATCTTTTACAAGAAATACACTAGTTTTAGTAAAAGCAAGACTACATATTTATACTAGAAACACTCACCAACAATTATGAGCATTGTTTATTTTAGTTCATAGCTTTAATGACAAAATGACCCTTATATGACCTGCACCTTGTTAGAGGTAACATATATTAGTGAGACAGGATGGCCCTCATTTTAATAATCCAGGAGGCCTCAGGACATTGTAATCATATACAATAAGTTGTTTCTGTTGATCTGTACTGGTCTGATCTGTACTGGTCTGATCTGTCAGGTTCAGGAGTTGGAGCGTGAGCGTCAGGAGCTGATCAAAGACCAGGCGGTGAAGAAGAACCCTGGAATTGCGCAGCGCTGGTGGAACCCTCCCAAAGAGGTCTACCTTCCACCTTCTCTGTTGAAGTTTGGTAACTTCCTGACACATTGATTGATTATTTTGTTGGTTCATTCTTTGAAGGTCCCCTTGGAAGAACAGCTAGACCCAGAGCAGCTTGAGTCTCTCAAGAAATACAGGGAAAGGAAGCAGCAGAGACAGAGTCACCCCTATACATGCACGCAGGTAACACGCACACAAACTTGAGGGACTTTTATTTTTCCTTTGTCTTCTTCCTTTGGATTTCACTCGGTTCTTATATCTATTTGCAGACCCAGGTATCAGGTCTTCCCATGGTTAGCTTTGATCCTGATATAACCAAAAAGGAGGACATTGTGGAGGAGCAGATTGATTTCTCATCTGCCAGGAAGCAGTTTCTGCAGAGCGAGCCATCCAAGAAGGATGTCACACCTCAGTTATATTCTGCCAAACCCTTCTCAAAATCAATGACAAGGGGCAGCCCAGGGGGCCGAGACATTGTTGAAGAAACTGGAGAGACTCGTGTGACCTGGTCTGGGGAAGGAATTGCAGGAGAATTTACGTGTGCTCGAGCTGTGATGACCATCCTGCAGGAGGAGGAGGAAGCAAAGGGTCACTTTCATTTGTCTTTCCACCCAGAGGAGTCTGACTCAGGGTTAGATGAGTTGTCTCTCCGCTCTCAGGACACAACTCTGTTTAGCTTGGATAACATTTCTGACAGTGGGGCCTCTCTGCCCCCGACCCCACTGCCTCTCACCCCAGTCTCACCACCGACCCCACAGCCCACCACTCCAGTCAACGGGCAGGCCAGCGCCAGTCCGACAGAAGATGAGCTGGAGTATCATGCAGGCGTGCTTGTCCAAAACGCCATCCAGAGTGCCCTAGCAACTCAGAACGGAGGAGATTGGCAGCCGTCTGATTTCAACTCTTCGCAGCTGAGCGGCCCTGTATCGCCGTCTTCTGCCTCTACAAGTAGCCCAGTGCCAGTTTCCTCCTCTCCTGTGTCTTCCAGTGGAGCTCCCAGTTTCCAGTCGTCCAGTCCCGCGCCATCCAACCCGTCCCCACAGCCAGATGGGCAGCCACAGGTGAGAGTGATTTCCCAGGAAAAGCCATCAGAATCTCAGCAGCTCCAGACGCCTTCCCCTCCTCCCTCTCAGCCTGTCTCCCCACCACAGAGACCCAGAAATGGAGGCCCAAGGATCAAAATCCAGTCCTCTTACACAAGAGCGCTCGCCTCCTCAACTCCCGCTTCCACTCCAGCTCCTGCTTCTACCACGTCAGCTCCCATCTCCAGGCCAACTCCAGTCTACCGTCCCCCTTCTCCTCCAAGCCCAGAGAAACCAGAGTACAGCTACTTCAGTAAATACTCGGAGGCGGCTGAACTGCGGAGCACAGCGGCGGCGGCGCGAGGCCCCGAGGTGGAGCCAGCCAGCGGTCCGTTCCGCCTGCGCTCCAAGAAGCAGAGAACTCTGTCCATGATAGAGGAGGAGATTCGAGCTGCTCAGCAGAGAGAGGAAGAGCTGAAGAAGCAGAGAGAGGTGCAGCCTGTTGTTGTGCGACCAGGCAGCACCTCCAACAACAGTCATGGACCAGTGAGGACAGGAGTGAGGCACACCACCATTTCTCCTGCAGATAAGATGAAGAGCAACAGCCTGCCAGCCAGACTCACACTGACGGCACGGACAGCACCAGGTTGGCTTCTCAATAGATGCATGATTCTGCACACTGTGTCTCTAATAACAGCAGCTTTGCTTTCTGGGTGCAGATTCAAAGATTGTTTTTGCTGTTTTGCAGGGAAGATCGAAAAAGTTCGTCCTGCACCCCCTGTCTCACCATCACCCTCTGAAGGAGCCCTGTCCGATGCTGGCAGCGAGGACTCAGGAGGATCACGACCCAAAAACTTCATGCAGACGCTTATGGAAGACTATGAAACACACAAGGTGAAGAGGAGAGAGAAAATGGAAGACAACAGTGTAAGTATTCCTTCCTGGAGAATGTAAGACAGATATTACTCTATTTCACTGTATGTGCAAAAATAATAATAGCTGACCATAGAGAACTACAAATGCAAATACATTCATATTTTACATTCATAAATCCTTTACGTTAAATTCTGTTTGTTATAGGTTAATAAAAATCCATTGATTTGTATGGAAGCCACTTCATTGAGTGATGTTTCATCACACATCACACGCTTGTTTGACTTCTGCCATTTATAATGTCAGTACAAAGCCTCCATTTATGGTGTGTTGGTATGAGCTAATACTGTACAACACCAAGAGGAAATTCCCTGTCTGGGGCAGGAAAGTCAAACTGAAAGCAAGTCTCAGAAGCTGGGGGGTTTCTGCCCTGGCTCACTATTCAAGCTTCTTCCTTGAAAGCTTTAACTTTCATTAAACAAGCATAAAGGCAAGTTTCCTTTTATTCCATGGCTTATTAGCAGCACATGCTTTATTTCACACTTACACACCAAAGAGGACGCAGTCGAAGGCAAATCAATTCCAACCTCAGATAGATTCAACAATACAATAACTGTGTCCTTTTTTGTCTTATTCTTATGCTATTGGATTGTTGTTAGCAGCTGATTTTGTTGTTGATCGATGATTTCATCATGTGTTGACTTGCTGTACTGCTGCTTCTCTCCTGCGCTGTTGGTCAGTATGCCCATTTGTTGCTGGCTAATGAGGTAACCACTGAGGTACCAGTTACACCCCGAAACCTTTTCACTCCTAACTACCTTCCATAACAGACCTGGGTCAGACTATACCACAGAGACTAACCCCACACACATTCCTGCTTGTATCAGAATTATAACATACGGTTTATAGATTAACACACTCTTAAGGTTTCCCAGCGTGAAACATCATTTTATACACTGTTTTGTCCAATAAATGTAGTCTCTACTAAATAATTACTGGTCCCAGGTCTGCTTGTTTGTTTCACTGTGCAGTGTTTTGTTGTGTTGGATCTGCATGTGCTTGTTTATTGATTTAATGTGGCATTTGACCCACCCATGCACCTTTGCCACCTGTAAACAGTCTCACTTCCTAAAACAAATAGTCATAAAGACTCTACAGAATACTGATTTCTATGGCTGATACTTGAGATCCGACTTGATGACTCCCTTAAAGGAGAACTTCGCTTTTTTTTAACCTGGGGTCTGTTGTCATCTTTCCTTCCATACATGTGAGTGATGTAG
>JBAMHV010000020.1:15586280-15600045 GCA_037177535.1 Pseudomugil gertrudae | reverse complement strand
ATTTACATCTCCTGTGTGTGTGTGTGTGTGTGTGTGTGTGTGTGTGTGTGGGGGGGGGGGGGGGGGGGCTCTCCTTCTTCTTTCCACCCCCAAACCCCCCCCCCCCCCAAAAAAAACCCAAAAAACCAGCAGGCACACAGTGTAGGGTGAGTCCGAGTCTTTTACAATGGCTGATTGAGAGGTATAGCAAGCACACAAAACACCTACTGTTGAGGTTTCCATGTGCATTTACAATAAAATTCCTCCAATACCCAAATAGATGAGTGCTTATCTCCAGTTCCTTCAAAAGACACAAATCTAACTCATCTTCACACAAAGCAATGCTCTCGTGTGAAATAGACACAGATAATCCATCACTGCAAAGAGTCTGAGCTACAGATGCACTATTACCCGTTTGATTTTCCAACCAAACCGGAATTTCTACAACTTGTCTGCATCAGTTTTATTCCATATTTGTCTGGGATTATAGTGTTATACTAAGCAGTAGGAGCAGACGGAGCTAGAAAAGGAAAACGTGGATGTTAAGTTCACATTTGTTCTGATTTTATTTGAGTCAATCCAAACTGGATCCAGCTGTGAAATCTTTAGCTTTATAAAACAAGTTCTTCCAAAGAAAGCATGAGAAAACTGCTTTGTTTTAGAGAAACATTTTTAATAATATCAATGGAAATTTAGGTTCTTTTGATGGTGTGGAGATTAGACTGATCCAAGTATTATGTAGAAAAACAGGAAATAAACACACATTGTTTGGAGTGTTGACTGTTTTCTTTATAGTATATTTTATTTTAATTAAATGTAATTTTTTTTGGTCATTTTGCTTCAGGCATCAGTGCATCTGCTGAACAAAACCTTTATTTTAGCTGCTTTAAGTGTAAAAGTGAGTGACTCAAAAAGCTCCTCTCCATCAGATTTCAAATTAACTACAAGGAAAGACATCAATGTATTTTCTCATTATGATCCACATTACTAATGTCCATAAAATAAGACAATATAGTTGTACGGAACAAAAAAAAAAGCATTAAAAAGAAAAAAAGAAACAGTATGTGAATCTTAGGTTTGGTTAGAAAGACAGGCCCAGTAACGTGCCTCTCTGAGCTTCACCTTGTTCCAGGGAGACTGGGGGAGATCCAGTTAAAGTTATGAAGTGTGGGGTTATTTTTCCATTAACAAGAAGACACGTGGGATCAAAAGAATGCTACTGAGCTGCAGCGCTGCTCCACCTCACTGTTTTCCACGAGTCAGAGCTCTACAGATGACAGATCAAACCGCTCTGTCAGGGTTGAACCAAACTCCAACTTGTCCAACTTTCAGATTCAAAGTGTAGGATAAAAAAAACAGTGAATGCAACAACATCTTCTCTGAACTGAAGATTTTCTTCTAACCTCCCTTTCAAAGATTCCTAGTTTCTACAAAAATAAAAATAAAAAAAGTGTTTATGGAGTTTCCAATAACTTCATTGTTGACAGATTTCAACTGGTCTTGGTTTTAGCAAAGCAGGGACAGGTCACGTCCTGTAATTTTGTTCCTGAAACATGGTAAATATGCCTTCAAACAAGGTCAAATGAGAGCATAAACAAAGTACCAATGCACTCTCCATCATCCACATCGGCCTAAACTCCTAAAAACAGGTGGAGTCCCAGTCTACAGTGGGCATGAACGGCCATGACAGATTATAACAACCAGAACCAACAAACGTACCAGTATCAAAAGAATAAATGGAAAAGCATGAAAAGCTTCACCACAAGGGGGAGCTGCTGCTTTGTATCCTTTTAAAAAATAAATCTAATCTCTGTAGTTGTGCTCAGCTTTTATAGACCGTCGGCAAACTCACCTCCCTGAAAAAATCCCAGCATGCTAATCACACACACACGCACACACACCCCCACACAAGTGCTGTCATGGTTCATTGCAACTTGGCCTGCACTCCACTCATCTGCGAGGGTGTGGAGGCCAAACTGTTTGGATTTCCTCATGTTTTCCATTGAAAAACCAACACGTTTTAACCTTGACAACCTTCAATACATCACCGTCCTCACTGGTCAAACACACACACACACACACACACACACACACACACCCCGGCATGCTTCAAATGGCTGCTAGCTAGCTGGAAGAGAAACTGGATTAGTTTTGGATTTTCTATTGGAAAATGGACAGTGGCAAGGGAATATATGTATATTAAGGGGTGAATTATTGGAGACTAACAACAGGTATGGACCTTCTTTGGGTTTGTTTTGTATTAGTAAAAAAAAAAATCAGTATTATATTTTCAGAGGACTTTACAATCAGCAGGAAATAAATCTTTTTCTACGTAAACTTATAAAACTTCATACTATTCTTTCACAAAAATCTGCCTTCAAAGGCAGTTTTCCATAAGAGTTCCCTTCCTTAGTTGGATCAATGTGAAAAATTAAGTCTGTCCAAAACTGGTTGAGTAAGCCCAACCAGCGATGGCAACCGGGTGTCGACTGGAATAATGAAGTAGAAAATGTACACAGCAAAAACAAACAAACAAAAAAACAAGGTGACATGTTCTTCTCTTCCAGCTGTCCTTGGTTCGTTACCTCCTTCACAGGATCATCTCCCCTCCACACTCACAGCAGAACAGAGGCAAAGTTAAAATCTGTTGCTCCGTTGCTCTTTCCTTGGCATGAGAGTGTGTTTGTACAGAGACAGAAATGACATGGTTTCAGTTTGTGTCACTCGTTTTGTCCTCAGTCTGTTTATCCTGGAGGAGAGTTATGAGTGACTCCCACGCTGCCTGACACTGCGGAGAGGAGGAGGAGGAGCAGTGCGTTGAAGTAAAGACATGGAAATTATCAATAATTAATATTCTCTGTGCTAAAGGTCTTCAGTTTGGTATCTGATATCCCATTTAAATATAAAAATTTAAACAAGAATCGATGGCTTAGAACGTATGGGTTTAATGATGAATAAACTCGATGGCTTGTATTAAGCTAGTGCTAGCTAACCTAGCTAACCAAGGCATGGCACAGGAATTAGCACCTTCTCAGTCTACATTAATGAGTATTGATTTTGTGGTGGGAAATTTCCATTCTAAGCCAAACAATTGTTGTTTTTCCTTATAGGTTGCAACACAGTTCCTACCTTTTCATAATAGTTGATATTTTTGTCGGCCATGCCGATGAGAAGCTGTTTGAAATCGTGTCTCTTGTTGCTCTGCCAGCGCTCCCAGTCTGCTTTTAGGTCTGCGTTGAAACACTCCACTTTGTCCTGGCATTTCTCCACCTCCAATGGGATCTGCAGTAAAACAGAATAAAAACAACCTACAGCTACAGGGAGCTCAGAGGAGGACTACATTTTACAGGATCTAGTAAATATGGATGTGGGTAAAGCAGGACATTTGGAAGGAAGGATTGGATGAGATCACAAGTTGTGACATATTTTCACCTAACAGACGTTTAATACAGACAATGGGTATAAATATAGTTATTTACAACCAATAATCTCCTCCTTTCTTTGTCAACTAATCTGATTAAATTAACTTTGGACTTAAAATGTGAAGATATAAATAACCCCACAAACCTTTTTAAATAAAATCTGTATACGCTCTGAAATGACAACAAACAGAGTAAGGAGGAGGCTTACGGGCGTTCTGTCCTCTTGTTTGCGCAGTATGGCTGCTTCGAGACGACCCTCGTATTCTGCTTGAGTCTGATCTCGCTTCCTCAAAACGTTCTGTAATGAGAAATAAAAGCTTAGTAGCTCTGAGAATAACATGCATGAATGCAAACACAGCTGAATAGATAAATGCTTAATCTAGAGCTTGGTAAGGACAGGACATGACATATGCAGAATCTCAGATAACACTTCCTTTAGTCCGGATCAAAGGTGACACAACTTTATTTGAGTATGTAGAAAAAAAGAATTACACTGAATTTGTGCTTTTGTGCCAGTTTCTCCATGTGTAGTGTGTCAGGAGGCACATATTTTATTGTTGATCCCAGCTACAAACATATAACAGTATGACCTGACTCATATTTCCAAACTTAATGGCTAAATCGCCGTTATTTTCCTTTTGCTTTCATTCAACATTCCTCCTATCATTCGGCTGGCCGCTTACCTTCATGGACTCTATATAGAGAATGTATTCTCTAAGTACAGGCAGGAAGTCCTGGCTCATGTTCTCACTCT
Source organism: Pseudomugil gertrudae (assembly GCA_037177535.1). NCBI lineage: Eukaryota > Metazoa > Chordata > Actinopteri > Atheriniformes > Pseudomugilidae > Pseudomugil > Pseudomugil gertrudae. The sequence continues at coordinate 15,595,890 of JBAMHV010000020.1, read as the reverse complement.
GGTCCTCCAGCGCACCACTACATGTTGTCACACAACCGGCCACGGCCTCCAGGGGGCGCTGCAGCTCGTCCTCTGACCCCGCCCAGCTGGAGTACACGGCTCCGTACTCGCGTAACTCTGTTAGGTACTCTGGTGGGAGGAAAGAGGTAAAAGGAGAAAGCTGAGCGAGAAAGACTGATTACAAATCAAAGCAAAATCTCTGTATAGAATTTACACATTAAAAAAAGGATGAAAGCTGAGGAGCATGCACTTTATATCGGACCATCTACAGCATATAAGAGGTTTCATCTCATCTGCAACGTGGAAACAAAGAAGCCTTGAATTTAGCACGTAACCCGAGCAGATGGTGACGAGGAACATTTCACACGACACATATTTACAGAATGACTTGTCATGCATGAGTGAGGCCTGCACTTATCAACCGTGTACTCTCAAGGCCCAAAGGTCTCCAAACACCCGACAGTCAATATAGCAGATAAACTGAGACAAGCTACTGCAGCAACCACCACCATGCAAAAAAAGAGCAAGAGAGATTTCCCACAGACAAACAGGGCACATGGACGCCGCAATCAGAAGCCAAAGTTCTACTTCTTGTCTTTAACGTGTCCTATCTGTGCTACTTTTCAGTCCTCAGTATTATGGAAACATGGAACAGCAGCATGTTTGTCCTTTGTTTACTCTGCAGAACAATCAGACAAATGTGACCTTACAAAGTGAGGTTTGGAGCAATCAGAGTTTTGTTACACTGCAGAAGTATCCAGTTATTAAGTTACTATAACACTAAGATTAATAATAAATTAACTCTTCATGTTTACATTTCAAAATCAGATCAAAGTTGATTCCTATTTAACCCTCTTCTAACCACAAACCAAATTTTTTATCTGCGCAAATACTTCATTTTTTACGGTACTGACGCTTACAAATGTGTGACAAGCCTCTAAATCTTTCCTGTGATTGGACGGTCGTAGCGTGGGGGTCCCGTGTTCTACCGTAAAGACATTTATACGGGTGAAGAGGTCCCTTTTTCTGCTTTCTGTTGGTTTTTGAACTGTTAAAATACGTTATACGCTTAGGACGTTCAGATCATATGAAGTACGAATGTCACATCCCGCCGGTGCCGACAGGTCAGTCTTAAGAGGGTTGAAAACAAATGGTGCAGTCCTTTAAGCTTAAGCTGGCATATTTAACAAAACACCACTGTCAACATAAAAACACTAGGTTTTTGTTTTCTGTGGGTCTTCTCAGATGAGCAGCAGCTCTCAGCTGATGAACAGAGTATTGTTTCCTTCCCACACCACTTGGTCGGCTGACTGCTGTTAAATGCAGTCAAACACATCCTGCCTTCACTTACACTGGAACCTCCAAGTTTCACGCTTAAACATTTCTGATGAGTCACAATTTTTCATATAAGGAAAATATGTCCAATAAAAAGGTAAGAATGTAACCAAAACCAGAATAAAGAAAAGAATACCATGGTATGTAATAACACATGAAATACCTGACTGCTCTTTGAGGATCCTCTGAGCAATGCGGTCAATGGTTCCCAGTTTCTGGCTGAAGGTCTCCAGGTACTCTCCCATGGCACAGAACTCCGCTGGTCTCGCCCGCAGCTTGTAGCCCCCTGCCACGTGCTTCACTGACTCGCCCACCTTGCTCAGCAGGGCCAGACCCTGACGCTTGTTCAGGTCCTGCGGATGAACAGCAAGAACACGTGATCTCGGGGCATCACAGGGATTCTTTAAAAAAAAAGCCTCACAACTAATAACTTCAGTAAGAAATGTGAAAAATGTGGTTGAATCTGTACCTCATAACCAGTAGCTACTGCTACCAGTTCTACCGGTTACTGCGGCAACAACTTTTCCCCCAAAAGAAACTGTTTTTCCTCTGGTTTTCTGAACCAAACATGGCTACTTTTCAGTGAGAAATTACTACTAAGCTTAATCTTCTTGATTTCTTTTGGAGCTACATTAGAAGTTATAGTTTTTCTTTCATATTCATATATATCCATATATCAGCAGGGCTACTGTCTTTTATGGCTCCCTGTAGCTGATTTATTGGACTACTGATGGACTCTCATCCTACCTTGGCAGTAAGAAAAGCATTAAGATGTGGGTTAAACGACAGAACGGGATGGTCCGCAACCCGCTTCAGAAACTTGTCCAGAGCTTTCATCCTCGTCTCCACGAAATCCTCTGAGAAACGATCCACCACGCCCTTCATCACAAACTTCTCAGGCAATGGCTGAAGATGAGAAGAGGACGGGGACATAACTTAGTTTCTTCATCGTTCTGAGGCCTGCAGCAAAGCATGTGACCTACGGGGATGAGGTGTGTAGGCTGGCTGTCCTCCAACTTTATCCGCAGCCAGTCAAAGTCCTGGTAGCGCCGGCGAACGCAGTACTCTGGTAGGTCAAACTCTATCCGTGTCGTCTGGGGAAAAAACATAAATGCATGTTTGTTTGCTTGTATGTAAACAATGTTATCCAGTAGTTTCTTCTCAAACACACACACAAACACACAGGCTATCATTACCACTGTGCTCATATTGGGCTGGGACATTTATGTGAACCGAAGCAGCACAGTGCACATGGCAACTGTTGTCATGACCCCACTCAACGGTTACAGGCAGCATCTCCCTTTGAATCGGTGCCTTTCATTAAGCAATGGAAAATCCTCTAAAGCTCCAGTTTGCTCTTTGAAGTAGAGCGCCTGTGGGCCCCGGGCATATCTGATGAGAGCAGGGTAGATCCACCTGATGAGCATGAGTTATTCTCAAGATAAAGAGGAACATATTTCATATGCTCTGAGAAACACGCAGAAAGTGCTACAGTGAGTATTGATTTAACTTTTTCTTCATTCATCTTGACATACGTTTAAAAATAAAAGTGAGTTTCTTTGTTTGGTGAGGTATTTAGATTTTGTTCAGGGTTTTAAAGCAGGTGCGTCATTCTTAGATGGCAACTATATCAGTTTGTAGTGATGACAGACTTGCTGGCCATTAGTGTCCCAGCAACTTCCACTTCATTACAGAGCTGTGTCTGGGTAGTCCTGGATTGCTCCCGACCATTTAAACACATTTTCTGCCAGTTCAGAATGACGATGTGGCGATGATTCCCTAACTTCTGTCTCTTAACTATAACTCAAGTTATATATTAGTGGCTAAAATAAAAAAGAAATGAGAAGTAAAAACATCTGGCTTGGTACTGATGTTGATGTGAAGAAACTATATTATTGTTGGAATCCATCCACACTAGGAGCCAGTACCCCTATGTCTATCGAGGCCGCCGCCACGGCAACCACCCAGCACCGAGGTTAATGCAGGCCGAGGTCCATCCCACCACAGTAAGGCTGCAGTGTCAAACCAGAACCGCCCACTCCAGATGTGAGCAATCACCATGACACCAACCCCAGACCAAGAAGGCAGCACCCCCAGCGTGGGGGGTTAGCGTCACATCTGCACATTGCTGGGATCAACGGATGCTCTTTTTTACTTTTGCAGACATGCTGACTGGTTATTACTATTAAAGTGGATAAAAAACAATGTGACATGATGGTGAATGACGCTGTTCAAAAGATTTGCTTATGAAACCTCTTCATTCTCAGCACACAGAGACAAAGCAGACACGATTCAGCTACTGTAACAGATAAGTTAAGCATCACCGTTCTTTATCGTATTTATCATGACACTGCAAAAACAAGATATATGTACATTGTTAAAAAGAAGCTATGAAGAGGGAGAGCTGCGTTTTTCCCATTTTAACGCACTGAAAGATAGTTTTTAAAAAGGTAAAAAAAACTAAAATATTATTCAGATGAAGAAAGTTGTGTTTTTCTAACGTAAAAGCCAATGTTTCTTGTTAACAGCCAGTCATAAATAGAAAATATAAAACACATTTGACTGCAAAAGGGGGGTAAAACATCCAGGAGAACCATTACAATGCAAGTCAGCATACATTGGATTACCTTGGTGGAGACTCTGTAGGTGATGTATGTTTCCATGGTGGAAACATACTTCTTTGGGTCATCAACAGTGACGAGAAGGTCGCGGGTCTCTCTGGAGGAGTAGAGGTCCATATCATCTGTGTCCAGGTTGTCTTCCAGCTGCAGCCGGTTGAGCAGCAGTGGGGCATCGGTGGGACTTGGCTCCTCTACTGGCATGCCATTGGTCAATCCCACTTCCTGTGGGAACACGTGAGACACCAAGATGATGTCATATTTATACGCTGCCACTGGAAACAAAGAGCTATGGAAAAATGTTGATCGCAACATAGATGAAGTTGCTTTTCCCTTCATATTTGGCATTTGTTAGCTCCGTGCAACATTAGGTGCAGATTATACACTCATTCGTGTAAATGTTTAACCTTAATTTATGTTTTTAAAATAGATATGCTTTCAACTTTCCAACTCAGTCAGCATAAAGTAAAAAAAGAAGTCCCTCTGTCTCTGCCCTTCACTCCCAAGCGCACACACACTTTCTCCATACCTCTCAAACTCTTTGCCTTACACATGCAAAGAAAACACACACACACACACAGGCTACTGCTGATATAAGTGTTCTGTGTTACACTGTGGTGCTAACCTGCTCTGGTAATCACAGTTCAGATAATTGCATCGCACTGCAACCTGACATCCCTGTGAATGAACAACCAGGCTAGCAAAACAGCCATGCATTATACAACAGAGGAGGAAGTTGTTGGATTATTTAAACTTGAGCTTTTCCAGCTGGGTAATGCCAAAATAGCACCGACAATAGATATGATTACATTTTAATGCATCCATGCGTTTTCATCCAAAAGAAAACCTGGAGATATAGTGATGTACTAAAAACTCCTTTAGAAAAATGGGGTTGTTTTACACCACGTTGTCTTTTAGAGAAGCCTGAACTAAACCGATGTTCACTTAACCCTGATAGATGCATTAGTGTAACCCCCCTCACTGACAATTATTTACTGCAGTACCACAAATGATGGCTGCAGCTGTTACACCGGGGAAAATAAGAGCAATCTGATATGTTTGCATGGTTCATCTGTGTTTACACAGCACACTAAGGTTGATGAGTATTGACATATGTGTACTAGAAACAGTTCAATTTTTTTTTAAAAAAAAAAGGAGGAAAACATGCATAATACAATTGGTAATGCATCGGTAAGTTTATGTACATTTTAAAGATAATTTCCAACACCCTTTTCTTATTTAATTTGTGCTTTTTCTGGTGTTTCTTTGTAAGACTATGCTAGCCCATTTAAAGACACAAGTAACTAAATAGATTACTTCAAACTCGGATGGTTCAAGGCTGGACTTTTACTTTCACCAACGTGCCAAAATGTTTGAATGCAAACTAAATAAACTAAGAAAATGGTGACCTATATGGGCGTTACATTGCTTAGTTGATGGGTTTAGCCTATAAACAATGGTGCCAGTCTAAAAACAGGTTACAAACGAGTTTTGTTGGGTTAGTCGTCCTTTTTTCACGCCATGTTTAGTTTCACACAAGCAAAAATGTCTCAGTGAAGCCGAAGCACACTATACCTTGTCCTCTGCGGCGCTGATGGTGACATCTGGTGCCGGGGACAGCGGCTCCTCAGCGGCGGACAGCGGGTGGAGGATCTCTGTGATGGGCTTTTGCCCCGAGCTGGCCAGGCCTCTCGGAGCGCTTACACTCATCCCTGCGGAAAGTCAGAAGATGTAGCCGTTTGTTACGTTAACAGCTGTCGTGTTCTTCTTCGTAGTGGAAAAGGTTAGAAAAACCAGAAAATGTATTATTTTCTCTCTCTTTCTAACGTTAAGCTCTGTTTAGTTAAGATGTTAGACCCGCTGGTTGATCACAAACTGTCAGCTGACCAGTACTGCGCAATTCCGGAAGTTCATTTTTAAAAGCCCGGATGTAAACATATATGTCACATGACATAAACCAACGAATGACAATCTAAGATAATCTATTGAGAAGATGTGTTAACTGGTGAGGGAAATTGTCCACACTGCTTCACTTTCACAAGTTCACTGCAGGTTTTACAGCACTACATGGAGAACTTGACATTTAAGGGAAAAACAGTCAGTATGAGGACAATTCAAAGTAGAAAGTAGATACACCTTCTGACATAAAATCAGATTCAATATGCTGAAATTAAATATCTGAAAATAATCACCATATCTTATTTATTTTTTTTAGCAATATAATCTAAACTAAAAATTATTTTAAAAATAGATTATTTTCAGCTCAAGGCCCAGGCTGCTCTTCCCTTTGGTCTAAGGATCCCTTCACATCTGACCTTTGTGTAGGTGATTTGAATTAGCATGATCCCCTTTTTGAAAACATGTTTAGCTCTCTCTATTCTGCATGTTAACACAGTCATAAAGATGTCCTTTAGGTTTACTCAATAAGAGCCATTTCTGTTCATTTGTTTTGTGTGTGTGTGTGTGGTTTTAGTTGAAATGCACATTTTTTCCCCTTGCTTTTTCATCTCTAGTGCTCGTAACTTTGTCTTCCTGAACTAACTTAGCAACCATGAGATGTCCTTTATGTTCCTGTACAGGTGCAGCAGATGGTTAAGAATGTATGATTGCCTGGATTTCACTTTTCCCTTTGTGGCACACTTCTGTCTCCACTTTCCTTTTCGTTCTCTTTCTAGCATTATTCTGTCCTCTCAGTCCATCAATATTTATTCAAAGTAAACACATAAAATTAAAATGATCAAGGTGTTAATTGAGTGTTCAGTAAGTTTCCTGTTTTAAAAGATTGTTTTTTGGTCTTTAAAGTGACAGAGTGAGACGTCTTCGTTTTTGCTTCTATCTAAAAGAAACCAACGTGACAGTGTCCGGAAGCAGAAGCGACTACGCGCATACGTCCTGAACAGACACGTTTATAGCTGTTTTAAACAGCAAGTTCATGTTATAGTGCAAAAGAAATTGGGGTTCAATTTGTTGTCTTCAGCTACAATTTGAACTAAAAAGTGAGAAGCACGTTTATTGTTAACCGTGACCAACCTTCCGCGTTGCAACATCAACAAGGAAGGAAATGCAAATAGTTTAAACTATCCGTTTTTCTCTTTGTTATTCCGATTTGAGTCGACCTCCCTTTACTTACATGGCTTCTAATCCTCCGGGACAAGGTTTGTTCTATCTCTGCTCTGATCTATGAATTCCTGGTACCCCAATGAACTGTTTTACTGCTTCCTAGATAGATAAGTTAATTCATAGCCATCTGTTTCTATTAATTTGATCTTTTGTTATTGATGCAGCCTTCCCGAACAAAGCTCGGGTGGCAATCCTGGCTGAGCTGGAGAAAGAAAGAAGACGATTGATACAAACTCAGTCCATTAACACTCCTGGAGCCAGGTAAGAAAAGTTTACTATTACAAGGAAGTCATGTTTTCTCTCATTTCAAGTAATACTCATTCATTTAAACATATTTGATAAATGCTGATGGAAGAGCCAAAATAAATGAAAGACATACTTGGCAGAACTAAAATTTATTATAGATTTGTTTTTTGTTGCTTCTTTCTTTTTTTAAAGATTCATATTAATTAAGATGGAAACGTGCTTATTGTATGAAGATTTTAACTTATTACTGATTACATGACCTAACAATGGCTTTCACTTTTAGTGAAGAAAACTAGTAAAATAGTAAGAAAATCCCTTAAAATGATTCAAATTTCTCATTTTTTTCCCTTTTGGTCCATATGTGGCTCACACATGCTAGTTTTGTCTGTCAGGCTTGCAGAATGGAAACATGGGCTGCTGTTTCAGAATAACTGAGACTTATTTTGATTTGATTACGTGTCAGGTTTCAAATAAGCACAAGCAAATAAAAACAGTTTACATTTTTATAAAGCAAATTGCTTTGGTGGGTAGACTCCTTGTGTTTAAGATGTGGATTAACACAAATAACAACGCCATGTTCTGACTAAATCAGTTCACACAAAGAGATTTTTAACTAAAATAATGACTGATTTAATCACAAAAACTAACAAGTCCTGCCCAGTCTGATGTAATGAAACGGTGACGAGTCACATGTTGATAATATAAATGTCTCTCCTGGCTGAGACTTCTCCTTCTCATTCTGTAGCATTTCTCTGTCCAGACCAAGTGTAAAGGACTTTAGAGACAACGCAGAGCAGCAGCACGTCGTTGCTCAGCAGAAAGCAGCTTTGCAGGTGAGAAGCAAAAATGCAACACAATAACTATTTAGTTCTAAGTCTTCAACCAATTACAATAACTCCATCTACTTTCTTTTGTTTTCTCTTTCAGCACGCGCATGCACATTCATCAGGCTTTTTCATCACTCAGGACTCCTCATTCGGGAACCTCATCCTTCCTGTCCTTCCACGTCTGGACCCTGAGTCGTGACTTTTGTCCTACCCTCTTCATAAGAAAAAGCTTTACAACAAATTTGGCGCACAAATGTCATGTCTCTCCTCTGTTTTCATCCTGTAACAATATCAGAGGACCACAACTCTGTCTCCTTGACAACGAGCTGGCTGCTGAGTTTAGAAGAGCACTCCAAGAAGTTTCCAGAGGGCTTATCAAACATCCTGTTAAACTCTCCAGAGGTGACCACCAATAAAGCTGTCCAGCTCTGCTTTCTGTCCGAACATGGATGATACCATGTGATGTATGTGGGATTCCTTTACCTGTCTGGATAATAAAGTTGTTTCATGCAACTGATTTTCAATTTATGGTTTGTTTCTTTTCTCTTGGTTTTCAAGCAGTTGCCTTCGTAATCTCTTATAGAAAATGGTCTGCTGATGACATTTTGAGGAACCCCAGATTGCACCATCACGTGTCTGCTCAGGTGACACGAGACATTTCTTTACGTCTCGGTTTCGTCAATGTTTTGCAGCCGCATAAGCAGAGCTCCGTTGGAGAGGAAGCATAAGTCTCAGGTTCTGCAGATGTGGATAAGCTCATGTAGGAATGTTAAGTGATCAGACACTTAATTTCAACTGTTTTTTTCCTTTTACAGACAGTTTTGTATCTGGGTTTATTATTTTTATACAGGAATACGCAGAGGTTTCCCAGGCCTATGATTCACTACTGACTGATACAACAGTTCTCTGTCTCTCATGGTTTTTGGTCATGCTCTGAATGCTGTCATCATAGACCTGCTAGAAGTTTTGCACGAAATTCTCTGGTATTTTCTCCTGACCACCTTCATGGAGACACTAATAAATTTGAAAGACTACAAATAATTTTTTTAACTACATTATGTGGCTTAAATGTTTTTTTTTTATATATATATTATCGGTAGTTTTTTTTAATTTACTCAGACATAATTCAAAATGAGGGCAAAGCAAAGTAAGAAACAACAGAAAAGCAGCATCATTAATTCATCTGCTGTTATTAATATGATCTAAACAGTACAGTCAGACAAAGTCAGGTGGTATTAACTAAATGCGCCTCATCAATGGGTAATCAGCAGGAGTGAGCCCTTTTAAAACCTAGAAGTTAGGCAGCTTGTTGTCTGAGTATTTAGTTGCATGTTAGCAGAATGCCAAAAGTTGGTTGTAAGATAATTATTGTGTCCTGTGTTGTTACTCTATGGGGTGCCAAGTGTAAAAATTCAACATTAAATTTAGTGATAACATTTTATCATCATTTAGCTCACTTTTCTC
>JBAMHV010000020.1:15539684-15586269 GCA_037177535.1 Pseudomugil gertrudae | reverse complement strand
AAGGAGCTGCCTATCAAGAGGAGCTCAGAGGATGAAACACAGCAGAGTGTGTGTTCACAGGCAGAAGACAGCAGAGAAGAGACACACAACAGATCATAGACAAGTGTAAACAGATATCTAACCTCTTACTTGAAATAAATTGACAAGAAAATAAGGTAGGCTTTATGAAAACACTGATGGAAAGTTCAAGAGAGTGAAAAACATATGGAAGTGGTTGTAGATGTTTCCTTTTACTTATTTTTAAGTTCATGAGCTAAGTTAAAAGAAAAGTCATGGTTAAACAAACATCTTAAATATTGTGTATAGTGTCAAATCTTTTTATTCATCACAAGAAAAGGTCTAACATGTTTTTGATAGTAACATGAATATTAATGCTTGATGTCACGTTAACAATTGTCATTTGGATGCTGAATTCAGAACATCTGCAAAATATCAACAAGACTCATACAGAAAATATAATTATCCTTCTGGGAAAAAAATATTACGAACTAACATTTTGCCTACTTTCTTTTTTGTCTTCTCCAATAGAAATAACTCATTTCAACGTTATTTTTTCATCCATGTCTGAAGTGACCAGTGAGCTGGTGAGGTGGTGGGGCAATGACAGGATGCGGCGTTGTGCTTTCAAAATAAAAGCTGTGCCTGTCTCCAAAATTGGAGGGGACATCCCCTCTGTCCCCCCGGTTCCTACGCCCTTGTGAAAAGTAACCACGCTATAATAACATCTACATTATCAGGCCTTTACAACACCTTCAAATAATGGTTTGTAATAATTTATTGTCTTGCTTAGAAGTTCTTGACAAACAAGGTGACCTAGAAAAGCTTTACAACATTTACAGTCTGTTCTACATTTCCACACAAAGAATCAGCTCTACTAAGGTTTAATGAGTTTTGCGACACATCTTTGGCAGAAATGTAAAACAGCCGACACAACCGGCTGTAGAAATGTTATGTAAAGCTTTAAAAGCTTTAACAAAAAGATTTTTTTAATAAAATAAGTGGGTAATTTGAGGCAATGGCTACAGCCAGTGACGTAACAACACGAGCAAAAACGATGCCACTTATCTCGCCCCTTAACTTTGAGTTCATGTGGGTTTTTCCCATAAAAACCATGATTTTTTTCTCCATGTATGAACACTAAGCCGTGACTGAACTTGCTCCTAGCTCCACCCTCCGTTAGTCATTTACGTTTTGCGACTGCAGCCTTTAACTCACAAGCATCTCCTTCAGAGGAGGAGTTGCGGGAGAAGGACTTTTCCCCGGCTTTTATCTCGTGGAATTAAACGATTGCACAACTGTTGCAAGTTGGTCTGCGTCAGACTTGAACCGAACTCTTTCTTCGGCTTTGTAAAGCAGTTTTTATCTGTATTTATCCGACTTGGAGGTCTGCTAGGAAGCAAATGATATCTGAACCCCGGACAGAGAGAGGAGGTGGTGTCGGATTCAAGGCTGTTTGTTTGTCTTCTTGGTTTGTGCGCAAAGCAGTTTGTTTTTTTTAATAAGGATTTAAGTAGAAAAATAAAGAGAAAAGCAGCCAAACTGTCGCCGTTGCTGCTTCCTTAATCCCAGAAGGAGGTCTTAAAAGTTTAATCCTGCCAGAAGAGAAAGTTCCTGAGGAAACTTTTTGGAGGAAAACAACATACAAGCAGAAAATCACAAATACTGAGACAATGGCGCTGAAGGCTAGAGTGTTATACGATTTCCACTCTGAAAACCCAGGGGAGATCTCCATATCAGAGAATGAGATGGTGACTCTGTTCAGCGAGGAGGAGCTGGAAGGCTGGCTGGAGGGAGAGAACAGCAAGGGGGAGGCCGGCCTCTTCCCCGCTTCTTATGTTGAGATCATCAGGGACCACATCACCTCCACTACCAGCAACAATGGCTACTCTTCACCCAAAACCAAAGCCCAGTCTCCTGCCCACACCTCTTACACATCATCCGACTCTCAATCTCAACGAGGCTTTGGGGCTGGCAGTGGTGGAGGCAGCTTCCACACCAGTCAGGGCAGTGACGATGACTGGGATGATGACTGGGATGACAGTTCTCCTGCACCTGATGCAGCTCAAGGATTTGGCAGCACGCCTCCTTTGTACCCAGTCACCACTTCCTTGCCAGGTCGTGGTAGCGCCCAACAGCAACAGCAGCAGGCAAAGAGCTCAGCAACGGTTGGGAGGAACCTCAACAGGTTCTCCACCTTTGTAAAGTCTGGGGGTGAGGCCTTCCTGCTTGGGGAGGCCTCAGCTTTTGTGAAGGATGGAGACAGGATCTGCGTGGTGATGGGAAAGCATGGACCAGAGTGGCAGGAGGATCCCTATCCATTCACGTGCACTATTGATGACCCTACCAAGCAGACCAAGTTCAAAGGCATGAAGAGCTACATGTCCTATGGCCTTACACCAACACACACCAATGTACAAGTCAACCGCAGGTACAAATTCACTTCCTATTTCTGCTCCTCTTCCATTTATTTCTTCATCAGTTCAGCCAAAACCTTTCTTTTTTTTCACATCTTTTCTTTACGTGTCACTTTTAAGCCTTTTGAGTAAAGGCTCGTAGACTTGCTCTTCTCATATCCCCCTCTTTTCAGTACTTTCCATGCATTTTTATTCTTCCAGATTTTCTTTGTGAATCTAAATCTTTTTGCCTTCCCTGCAGGTATAAACATTTCGACTGGCTGTATGCTCGACTCGTGGAGCGATTTCCTGTCATCTCGGTGCCCCACCTGCCCGAAAAGCAGGCCACGGGCCGCTTCGAAGAGGACTTTATCTCCAAAAGAAGGAAAGGCCTCATCTGGTGGATGAACCATATGACCAGCCACCCTGTGCTGGCCCACTGTGATGTCTTCCAGCATTTCTTAACATGCGGGCCAAATGAGAAGGCTTGGAAAATGGGCAAGAGAATGGCAGAAAGGGATGAACTGGTTGGGGCCAATTTCTTTCTTACGATCAGGTAGAAGCTTAAGTTTTACTGTTGTTAATCTTTAATTACTGTGTTTCATTACAAGACTCTCAAGTAGACTGAAGGAACACTTAATCTTGCTCTTAATGAAGTGATACTTTAGGATATAGTGGAATTTTGTTTGTTTGCCCGTTTAAGAGGAGCGTTAAATGTTTCCCATGTTTCAGTGTTATCTGAAGGATTTCTTCTTTAGGAGTGTGTGATTCTGAGAGGGATAAGCATCACAGATTTGCTCTGCTTTTGCAAATTCACCTTATAAATAGAAAAACATTATATTTGAACAACCAGTTCTCATTTGTAGCGATCAGTTGGTCTCATGTGGATTTAGCCACGTGTTTTCTACTAGCATTATTACTTTAGTGAGAAATGTTACAATAGTTTTAAAACCAGCAGAGAACCTCGTGGAGAGATGTGTGTCTTCTAACATGGTTATTATTCTTAAAGGGGTTATTTTAAAAGCAAACACAATTAACACTGGAAAAGATATCTATTCCACATGAGTTGGAAAGATTATTCTATCTATACTCGAGCGTCATGGCTTAAAAATGTATGTTTCAATCATCCCTCCAACTTCCACATGTATACTCTATTTACACTCACACTACAGGCAAACGTGGCTAAAATGTGACTTTTGTGTTTATATTTGACCCATTTCACATTTATTTTTAAATGACTGAACAGCATAAATCACATTTTTCCAGATTTGACCTGGAAAAATCTCAAATTTGGATCTAAATCAGATACATATCCAATGTTTTTTTTTTTTAAATGACTTTAGATGAACAGTAATGTTGCAATTCATTCTTGACATGATAGATACAACACACCACAACTCTGCACCAGACAGACAGAATATAAAAAAACAGATGAAACAGTGTTATGTAATATTTTCAACACCATTAACACAACTATTTAAAAATGATACATACATGCTAACGTGTAGCATCCATATTTACTTCCATAAACAAACCACTAATCATGTCACATCTGTGCAAGATTTTTCACACCGCTGTTGAATGGGGGTCACACCTCTTAGAATATGAACACCCACAGAAAACATCTGCATTGAGCATTAAGACCTGTAGTTTTAACAGCTTACGTCAGTTGTTAAAACTCCACACCCTACATAGAGTGTGTGTTAATAACTTTTGTGTTGCAAATGTGGCTCAGAAAGCTCTGACGTTAAGCATCAATGGAAGGGAGGGAGGGGGAAAAAGTCACAGGGTGTAAAATGACTGTCTTTTTCCTTCTTTTTCTGCATCAGCCCCCCTGCTGTCCCTCTGGACCTTCAGGACGTTGAGAGCAAAATCGAAGGCTTTAAGACGTTCACCAAGAAAATGGACGAGAACATTGTTGTTGTGAATACAACCATTAACGAGTTTGCTCGCAAACAGATAACGGGGTTCAAGAAGGAGTACCAGAAAGTTGGACAATCCTTCAAATTTCTGGCCCAGGCATTTGAGCTGGACCAGCAGGCCTACTCGATAGGCTTGAACAAAGCCATCGCCTACACCGGTGATGCGTATGAAGTGATAGGAGAGTATTTTGCAGAGCAGCCACGCCAAGATTTGGACCCTATTTCTGACTTACTGGACCTCTACAGAGGACATCTGGCTAATTTCCCTGACATCATCCATGTGCAGAAAGGTAGGGAAGTGTGTTTTAATTGCTTACATGTGATTTAAACGTTGTTTTGCATGCAGCGTATAAAAGCCCAAAAGCCTGAGTTAGGCATTTCCTTTTTCAGTCATAAGTCTCCATCCTATTTTTTTGTCAGTCTGAACTTGTTCTGAATCATATGGTGAGCAATGAAAGAAGTATGCAACACATTTTACACTCACATAAACTTCAAGAATTCAATATGCTCATTAGAAAGACAAACTGGAACAGTTTGTATAAATGTATAAAAGAAAATGATAACCAACCATTTACCCGATATGTAGCCGCTATATTCATAAGCCATGTTTGCATTAAAAGATCAAATTTTGTGTCCCACTTCTGTTTCCACACTAAGAGCAACATCTGTTTTCACTTACCCAGCTGCAGTGTGACTGGGTCGAAAACTGAAACCCGGGGTCTGTTGTAGTGTTATGGTGTGCTGTGAGGGCCTTTATTTGTTCATTTTCAAAGCACACAGGCGAACACACATTTAGCATCTTCAGTGGAATTAGCTTGCTGGTTCCCTGTAGGGTGGGAGGAGGGTGTTGCTGCTGGCATGCAAAATCCAGACGTTGCCAAACCTAGAGGCACCATTTCTATAGTCTGCCAAACTGTGTTCTCATGATACAATCACAGCTCAGAACTATGGAAACAGCCTGGATTTCAACAGTCCTTTTGAATGACTGGTTGCCTCTTTTCTCCTTTGGAAACATATTAGATTATGCTCCACTAAGAAGCGATATTAAATAAACAGATTTTCTACATTAACTAATATGTGACATGCTGGGAAATTTATTGGACTTTGTATGTAACAGGGCACACGCATACCGGGAATGCTTAAACTGAAAACTATTCATGCTTTTTTCACCACAATATAGACTCATAATAACAGAGTTTTCATTCATTTCTCATTTTTAAAAGATTTCTCAAGAAGCACTGTTGTTATTGTTGATTCACAACAATATCTATATTTCCTATAGACCTTCATTATTCATAAACCTTCATGAACGATACTGCATTAGAAAAACTATTTTACAGAAATACTTTCTCAACCAAAACTTAAGTACAAGGCAGGAATCCCATAAAATAAAAAAAATATTGCTGGACTAAAATAGAATAAGTTATTCTTTAATCATGGATTAACACTTTACAACCAAGTTAAGAAGGAAGAGACTGATGTGTGTCCTAGTATTTATTTTATTACTCTTGTTTAACTAACTTGTGAGAAAGGAAGGAAATGACTAAAAATGACATTAGTGACACATAATTTTATGAATTCACAAAGTCAAGCCAAATTTATTGCTGCTGTCATCAGAGACTTTGTTTTGCAAAGGTCAGCACCCATGACCTCATTGCCTTTCTTACCCATTACCCGTTTCATTTCACTATCCATCAGAGTTATTATGAGGAAGAATTTGGGCAGATAAAGCAGATAAAGCATGCATTACTCTCACTGATTCTGCACACAAATGAAACCTTGATTAGAGAGGTTTTGCATGTTTACAGCCACCAACCATCATTCCTTTCTCAAGATATCTGCATTCCACAAATGTCTGTCTGTCTCAGTTAGAAAGAAGCATTCTCCTAAATAACTACTAAACTGGAAGAAGTTGTAGCTTAGGATTGCACAAAAGAGGATGGTAACCATATTGGTGCTGCGTTGACCTAAATGTTTCTGTACACTATCAGCAATCTTAGTTCTGTCTGCGTGGTACATCGGTTACATCTGATTTGAATGAGCTGAGATTCCTGGGCCTCTTGTCCCATGTTGCCCTGGGACTGTAGGAATGCAGAAAGGAGCCGCCTCGGGATTAGATTCCCCTCCTCCTCTTTTTTCTTCCCCCTTCTTTTCCTTCTTCTCTTCGGTGGACATTTCCCACCAGTACAGCAGTACAAAAGTTCAAATTACACCACTGTAATCGCCTTTGCAATGAGGAAAGCAAAGTTGTTTTTTTATTTTTGGTTTGGGTAAAATAATCAGATATGACATTTTAATTGATTTGTGTGAGAAAAAGAAGAATGAGATAGAAAGAGAGCATTGGTTTGTGAGGTCTGGATCAACATGCTCATCACTTCTTTCACATTTTGCAATGAAAGTACTTTTTCTCTGAGTTACACTTTAGACCTTTTTCTAAATTCAAACTAAAGTCACAGTGAGCTTATGAGACATGACTAGGTGCTGGGTTTTACCAAGACAGTTTGGAAAAATGCCAAAAACCTTCCTATCCTTGCAGTATTTTTAAAAAAGGGGGGCATTGAAAGTTTTTTCTAATTGGGTCCATTACAGTCTTTATGGCTTATGACAAAAAAAAATTAGAATAATAATTCCTAGACCTAATTTTTTTTCCATTTAAGAGTTAAAGTTTGGGATCCAGAACTATTGCAAAGGCTCTTTGCTGTGCTAATTTAGGTAATTAGCACAGCAAAGAGCCTTAGCCTTAGCCTTAACCTTAACCTGTCATTCACCTACATGTCTGAGTGTCGTAAAGTCAAGTTTTTGCTTGACACTTTTTTCCCAGTTCTTTTGTAGATTTATTTCATATTGCAAGTAGTGACATCTAGTGGTACAAACTGAAGATTGCAGCTAAATACCCTCACCAATCCTCTTATCATAATAGCCTTTACATACCTAAAGGGATGACATAGCTTTTAGCACTAAACTTGTAACTTCCACAGTCGAGATGATGCAGTCGCATAATGAAACTATCTGCGTACAGTATCGTGGCTTCTTACTGAACAACGTATGAAATACCATAAAACTAAACAGGCCAGTTGCTAATCTGGCTGTTACTTTTTTTGATGCTTTAACTGCATGCAAACCAGCACAACTGTTTAGAGAGTCATTGTTATGTGGTCTGTAGCGATTAGCTTCAACTAGCCGCATTTAGCTTTTAGCTGAAACTGAAAGATGAAAAAAAGTACATCACATTCAGTTACGTTTGCACAACAACAAGCTAACTTACCAATTGTGCCAGGACGCTGGCTCAATGACAATTAAGCTATCACACACAGTGGGTTTTGCATTTACACTTCTTAAATCAGACACCAACAATGATTTCTTGCCAAGATTGTTTCATGTCTTTAGTCTGGAGCGATCCCTTTCCTGATTTCCCTTTCTGGCCTCCTCAGATGCTGTTTTCACCTTTTTACTTTGTTCAGCCAAGACAAACTTTTGTTTGAAGACGAGGGAAAAGTAGCTCGAAGCAGAACCTCCAAAAACAAAAGACCTCCAGATCACGATCCCATGAGAGACTGATCCGGTCCTGCAGAGTTACAATGTCTCTCTGAAAAGGGCAGCCTCCTCGGAGTGCCCACACACCTTAAGCACTGTATGACCTCAGAAACTATCCATTATTACTTATATTAAGCTGATGTTTGGGTCAAAGGTTAGATGGTATCTCTTCATTCACTTCTGATTTGATGTGACTGGTGGTGCAGTGTCGTAGTTTGAGTGTTCATACAAATATGGTTAAACAACAAAAGTTTAAAATTTCATCAAAATCTTCCATAGGTTTCTGCATTATGTTGCTAACAGACAGAAAGCTCAAATCCAATGCCAGAGGTAGTAAGCAAAATGTATACATTATTTCCTGCTTAACTTATACTTATCTTTTCACAGGTGCACTGACCAAAGTGAAAGACTGTCCAAAACAGGAAGGTGAGCTCCACGACCGCTGCAACATTATATCTTGTGCCACACTGGCAGAAATTCAGCACTTCCATCGCACTCGTGTACGGGACTTTCGCTCACAGATGCAGCACCATCTCCGCCAGCAGATCAGCTTCTTCCAAAAGATAGCTACCAAGCTAGAAGATGCCCTTCAGAGATATGACGAAGACCAGTAGAATAAGACAAAGTCTCATTGCTTTGGACTGTGGGAGTATAAAGGATTTTGGATTAAAGGAAGACATAGTGAGGATCAGCTGATGCATACGTCCTCTTGTAGTGGAGAACAACTCTTTCTTTTTACAAGAGAACACTTTGACTTGCAATGTGCTCCGTGCATGGCACTGCTGGAAGAACTGTACGTCTCATTACAAAAAAAAAGTAGGCCAAATGACATGTTGCTGGATTATCTGAACAGACATGATGAATGTAGCAGTTACAGGAATTTTGCTGACTCCAGGAACATTTTGCAACTCAGCGAGACAGTTGAGTATACTTATAACAGCTGCTCTCAGTGTGCCGAAGCGGCTGCTGTTCCTTGGTCATGTCACTGCCTCCACCGCTTCCAAGTCCTCCATCAGCAAAATATGTTGTGTTCTATTCTATTGTATTCTGATCTACAGTCATTTGGCAGATGCTTTTATCCAAAGCGACTTACATCTCAGAAGTGACAAGTGATGTTTAATGCAACAGAAACAAGGACAGGAAGCTAAATCACTCAAATCGTTTTAATGCTAAAAGACATGACTAAATTAGCCTTAACAATCTTTGTTATCTAATTTTGTGTTTGCTTTTACTTGAATGACCTTTTCAGTATTGTTTGATTGCACAGTATGCAGAAGTTTGTGGCATAATCTCCTGCATTTAATCTATTTGTTTGTCAGATTTTCACCCCAGCTTGACATTTGACCTATGTACCCCTGATGTCTAATCTCTCTCTCACCATTCAGATATCCCTTCATTGTGTTATAATATCATGACATAAGTCCTGCATTCTTTGCTTATTTAGATGTAAACATCTTATTGCTTTTGACCTAGCCAAGGTCAATATCTGTGTCTCTGCTCTCTTCAGGCGAGGTCAGAGGTCAGGCTCAGAGTGTACAGACATTGTGAGCTGGGTAAAAGACATCTTATGTGATTAATATAAATGTCTGTTGAGCAAATGGTTTTTATTTGAAAAGGAAATTTTGGAAGTTGGTGAAACTTGGTGCCAGGCCATTCGTCTCAGTGTTTCAACTGTTTACTACTGTAGGTTCTTATATTGCCCGGGGTCAAACATGTTTATGTTCATCATCGCAGCTTTAGGAAGTGTCGCTCTACTTGGTGTGGTAATCTGTTTTGTCACTGGACCAGGAAACCATTTTCAGCTTTGCATCCTGGGGCTACATCCTGTACTGATTCAATGAGTTTGGCTTGCAGAAGCATTCCTTGGATTTAATCAACAGGGAGTTGCTGGTTTAGCACTTAGAGAGAGGATCTGGTAAATATAACCAGTATTCTTAAACAAATTTAATAGAAAATATACCCTGCAGTTCATTTTACTACAATGGTTTACAGTATCTCCTGCTGTTAGTTTTACGCAAACATTGAACAGTTCTGTTAAATGTTGACATTTCAGGTGTGACTTATTTGTTTCCTGGGATGAAACTGGTATGTACAGGTTTTAAAATGCAAAAACCACCATCCTGGTTGTTGTTTTGAACAGTTTCCTTCAGACATGTAAACGAATAGACATGGATTTCAGCAAATAAATGAAAATAGAATTTATTTCAGCAAGGTATCTGTGTTATTGACTCGTTTTTACCTGAATTTACCTGAAATGTATATATTTGCTTGACTTGTTTAACTTCTTTTGATTATTCATTCATTTTCTATGCAACTTAATTCAATTCAGGGTTGGGAGGGAGCCTATCCCAGAAATTAGCAGGTGAGAGGTAGTTACACTCTGGACAGGTTACCAGTCCATCACAGGGCCAACCATAGAGACAAACAACCATTCACACTCACACTCGCTCCTAGGGACAATTTACATTTTATGGGAGGAAGCCAGAGTACCAGGAAAGAATCCATGCTTTTTTTTATTAGTGCTTTGATTTCATGTTTATGAATCCATAATATTTTTATTCTATATTTAGAACTTAAGCAGGTGCTTTAAATGCTAAAATATATTTATGGACTTAAATGTCTAAATGTATATAATTTTCATTCTGTACATTGCTATGTTTTTGTTCTTTTTATGTTTCTTTCTTTAAGATTAGAGGGCCCAATCTGATTGGTCAGTAATGGGGAAGTTATTCATATTTGCGTTAGATGAGCTAAATTGGGCATTATGTAGAAAATAGAAGTATTCTTTTGTAATGTGCATCTTAGGAAGAAAAACACTGACGTTCAGGATGTGGGATTGAATCACTCCATTTACTAGAAATGGACAACTTCTGGATTGAGCATCTGCAGCTGAATTGCCACCTCAGATGCTTCTGTGCCAAATAGATAGCACATTTTTCTTCCTCTTTCATTTATTCTAAATATGATTCATCATCATTTCTTTTTCTGTCATGCCAACCACCTGCAAGTCTTCTTTCATTTCTCCTTTTCTGCCTTGCAGCTCCTGCTTTAGCATCTTTTGCAAGCATAGCTACTTCACCACCACCTGTCCCTTTGCCAAAGGCAGAATTTGCAACCCATTTAATTTTACTCAGTATTATTTTTCATTTGTAACTTTTATTGAACCTTTACTGGCTTCCATTTATCGCAAATTGCTCTTGCATTCCTGTCTTAACCACAGTTGTGAATATTTATCCTAAAAAGTTTAAATTTATCCAAAATGTTCATGTCAGGTTTGCCTTTGTCTCCAAAAGGGGCAGGATCCATGTTCCTCTCACCTTTTCTGTAGATCTGAATCAGTACTCTTAATGCTGAAGCTAAAATCTGTTGTACTTTGATATGCAATCCACGGCTAAACAACCAAGATGATGCCCACTTTTTTATTAATATAAAGAGGCCAGCCACTACCTCATTATTGTTTTTAACATGTCATAATAGTCTAAGTGAAGTTATGCCACATAATAGCAGTCTGTGAGTTGTCTGTGTAGTTTTCCCAAAGGAAAGCATGATATCACTTTCTTGTGAAGAGAGCAGTACAGACACCAGACACCTCAGTTTACAGACTTCTGATCAGATTACTCTAACCACAGGTCTTTCATTATTTAGTTCCTACTTTTTTCCCTCCCCATTCAGTGTTCATTTGTTTTGTAATATGTTTCAATGATAATTTTAATTGATTACTGAGTCTCTTTGTTGCCCACATTTGCAATTATTAGACTAGTAGATTCATTAAGCTTCCCTGCTAATAGGAAAGTCCTCTCACTGTTCTGCATCCGTATATATATTCATTCATTCATTTTCTAGACCTCTTAATCCAATTTGGGGTTGCAAGGAAGCTGGTACCTATCCCATCCCATCAATTAGCAGAGGTGAGACATGGTACACACTGGACAAGTCGTCCTGTCTTGTCTAACTATTCTAACCAGTCTTCCCAGTTCCTCTTCTTCTGACCTCAACATGGTCAGCTGCTGCTCACTGGGTATTTTTCTATTTTCAGATCATTCGCTGTAATTCCTAGAAATGGTTATGCATGAAAATCTCAGCAGATCAGCATTTTCTGAAATACTCACCAGCCAATGTTGCATCAGCAACCATACCACTTTCAATTTCATTTGCCTAAATGAAGTGAAACACTGCTATGTGCTATTTTTAGTTAAACAATAGAGCAGATGGCCCTAATAAAGTAAAAAAAAAGGTAATTTGACATGTAGAAATATGTTTTATTATAAAAAAAACCCCAAGTTTTATCCATGTTTAAGCACTTCTACTAAATAAAGAAAAACATTACACTACAGAAAGATTATCTTGGAGACAATTGCAATCTTCTCTAAAATGATTTTCTGTGCAGATCAACTCAAACCTGTTTGTTTGATCGTTTTTTGAGAAATATAAATCCATCCATTTTCTAATGCTTTTTCCCTGAACGGGGTCACGGGGGGGCTGGAGCCAATCCCAGCTCACAAGGCGGGATACACCCTGGACAGGTTAGCAGTCCATCACAGAGCCAGAAATATACTTTATTAAAAAAATATTTTCACATATTAACAGTGAATGGAAAACACAGGCATGTAATGCAGGTATACGAGCCATTAAAACTGGCAAGAACTTTAGGTCAGTTAAGAAGTAATTAAGCTACAGATGCATCTTACAATGTGTCATTAATACTGTATCACATTTACTGAGGCAGCTATGCAACTTTTACCTGCCTTAAGTAGTAACAAAATATGACAAAGGGCAAATCATTACAAAATAGGGAACAGCTGTATGCATGAAGGCTGAATGTTGTATTTTTTCATGCATTAACTTGGAAGCGTCCAGTACATATAAAAATGTACATACAGTGCAAACATGAAAATCTAAAAGCTGTTTGAAAGTAGTGTAAAAGTACCACATCAAATCTGCAAATAGCACTAGATTAGAAATTAATTTACTTGAGGACTACACCAATCAAGCTTATCTACTTTTAATGGGATCTATAATAAAAATATCAATCCTCCAGCTACAGTGTTACTATATATGTAGCTATGTATGTTACTATATATGTTCAAAAATCCTTTCCAGTAATAACATTAACTATAACAATACCATACACTCAGTCACTGAACATTCAGCCATAAGTGTTAAAAACTACTAAACAACTCATAAACTAATGGTATTTTGCCAAAAAGGAATTCCTGGGGTTAATTTTCATGTATATGTAATGCAGTTCTTACTGGATGAACCTGAACACTATGAAAGCAAACTAAGCATTAACGTCTCTGAGATACAGTAGCTATTTTAACTCTAATTTGCACATAAAAGAACTTTTTAGAAAATTCTTATTACAAAAAGTTATTTTGAGATAAAATCAGATGTGTGAAATGCCTAATATGATGGAAGTCACATATTTTGCACATTTATGTCCTTTTTTCAGAATGTACAGTATGTGTTGTAGGTGCCTCAGATGACCACATGTTATCCCTCTAATGCTGACATACAATTCAACTTTAATAATCTCTGCGTAGCAAGTACAACTCTAAGGCACAGTTTATGCATGAATTACTTCCCTCAAACCCAGTACTGGTTTTCTTTTAGAGTCGGAGGAGGGGACTGAGATGCCCCATGTGTCCTAAACCCTGCAGGAGAAAGTGGGACTGCATTACCACAAATCCTATTTATACTATCTCTTTTACTACTCTTCATTATTAAACCTTTAGTAATCTCTTCATGACTTATTAGATCTGATTCAAATGGACCCCAGAAGGTCATACCAGGGGCCAAACTCCTCCTTGGAGTCATGGGTACCCTTGGAGAGGTTGGGCAGCTTGCAGAGCCGAGTTGAGTGACCTGCACAGAGGGCATAGCCAGGCTTCGCTCTGGCCGGCCCAGGTATGGGCTGTCCTCCGTTGGTAACTGGACAGAAGCAAGTTCATGCATGAGCCGCTGCCGGGCCTGTATCTCTTTGCGGTGGCGGAACACCAGAATCAGAACTACAAGGATCACTATGAGAAGCAAACATGCTAGTAGTGGCAAGATGATGAGTAGGGGATCAGAGGCAGGACGGGGGAGAATCTCTACATGAACCAGTTCAGTATTAGGAGGGTTTATTGGACCGATTGTTGCTGGGTGAGGAGTGTGAGGTTGTGTTGCAGGACTTTGACCTTCTCCTGCTCCCTCTGCACTGTTCCCTGTTCTTCCTCCATGACCCCCGCTGCGTGTGCGATTCCCCCAGCGGTTGTGAGGTTTTGTCTTACGGTGTGATTTGCTTTGGTTTTTATGAGACAAAATATGGGGATGCCCACTCTCCATGACCACGCCTGGTGTTGTAGATCCTCCGTGTCCACCTCCTGTAGTAGTCTGGTTGTGTGTTCGTGCAGGGGTTGTGCGTTCATGACTTGCACCTTCCACTTTGCTGAAACCACTCGGGCCATGATGCATCTGATGGTGGGGGAAGATGGTGAAATGAAGTTCGCCCTTTGCTGGCTGGACGTTTCCGGCTTTTACCAGAAAGACAAACGAATCGTTGAGAGGTGTGGCGGGTGCATGGCGTCGAGCTGTTATGAGTGTGGATTCATTATTGTTGAGCTGACTGTCATCGTCACTGAGAGTTTCCTCAATGGCAACTCGACCTTGCACTACATCTCTGTATGTAAATGACTTCAGAACCTCTGATGCACGATTCGGGTCATAGGTTATCTGGATAGATGCACACACAAAGAAACAGTAGAGGCAAGAGTCAGAGGCAGTTTTATGACACATCAGACAGAAACACATTATGCTTATTGACGATCGTGCTTAAATTTTTAGACCTTTACCTTGACTAACTTTCCATGTTTTGGTGGGGAGAGAACCTCAAAGACTGGGTCGGCTCTGCTGATTCTGGCCAGCTCAGATGCATCGATCATGGCTTTCCCCAGTTTCACTGCAATGCCACTGGGAAGTCTAACTGGCTCCCTCAGGTAGATTAAAGGCCGTACAGTCACATTCACTGTCTGTCCTGTCACATTTCCATAGTCAACGCCAGGAGACCATGCTGAAACTGAGATCTGGAAGCTGTCCTCTGATTCGCTGAGGTCAGTCATGTGATAGACAACGCGACCATACTGGAGGTCTTCGTGGCAGAAGGTTGTTACCTCCTTGTCATTAATAGCAATACGTCCGTGAAGAGGATGTTTGGTAACGGTGTAGGAGATGTTGCCCTGCTTCTGACCATTGGTCTGAGCAGCCAATTGGTTGGTTGTCAGAACTACAGCAGTGCGGCCTTGAACCAATGATAACCCAGTGTTGTTTACAATGGCTACAGAAGGTTTAACCACTTCTAAACTGAAAAGTTTGTAGAGAGGACGGTGATGACCATCGGTAACATTGAAGTAGAAGACACCAGTTGATGCCTCACCCTGGTGGAGGAAACACAACAAGGACAAGAAATTCAATGGAAAGATAGAACACACTAAGGAAAAACTGCTCTAACTTCCACACAAACATGAAGGATCTTAATGAAGAATTTCCAAAAATATACTTTCTTGAAATAAAGAAAAGAAGTTAATAACTTTATTACAGCAGCCTTAACTTACTTAATAAACTAGCATGATCTTGAGCTTTAGATAAATAAGCCATTTTGCCAAAAAAAAAAGAAAACCTGAATCACTAAAGCCTCACCTGCTGTATAAAATGTAGCCGGCCATGGTTGACGTCATATTGGGTGAACGAGGTCACAGGTTCTGGTCTTTCACCCAACATCAGATAGCCATTGTTTGGTTTACTGATTACAAGGTAGTGCAGCTCCTCAGGTGGTGTGTCATGATCATCAACCTGGACATTTTGACAAATTGTTCTACAGGACTCAAAGAGATAAATCTTAAATCTTATTAAGAAAAGGAAAGTAATGGAATTGAATCAAAAGAGATGACTGGTAACCAGGCTCTTATTAAAAAACAAAAATCCTGAAAAAGATGGTGAGATGATCTACCTGCAGACTGTCAGGTCCAATTACGACTCTTTCTCCAACAACGACTTTCATACTTGGGGCTCGACTCCGGATCAATGGTGGATGATCGTTGACAGGTGTTACTGTGATGTTGAATATCTCTGTCACTGATGCACCGTCTTTGGTTCGATGCTGATGGGAAACAGTGTCCAGTGAAGACAAAGAGGAAGATGAGGCTGAATAGAAAGGGGAAAAAGCGGTGGAGGAGGAGGAATCTGAGGAAAAAGCAGATAGGGATGAGGAAGAAGAGGAGAGGGAGAGGTCCATTGGAGCCACCCAAGCCCGGAAAGTGAAGCTGTCGCTTGTAGTTTCTGAGTCATCGTGGATGTAAATGATGCCGAACTTGTTTAGGGTGGCCTGCGAGAAGTCTGGCTGGTTTCTGGGTAGAGATAACCCAAAAGTAATACAATGTTCTTCCTCATTCAGCAGAGTATCTTGTTTTGTTTGGGTAACACATCACACAGATATTAAATGTACCCACTATCATGCTTGAACAAGTAATTTAGTTTCATTGAGGATTATTACATTACATTAAAAAAAATGTTCTTATCCAGTGTGTCAGGAACTGATGGCAAACTGGGGTTTGGTATCTTGCCTAAAGATAACACGGTGTGTAAACTTGAAAAGTTGAAGATTAAGTCGGGAATCTTCTGATGACTAATGGAAGACCAGTTTACTTTGGGACACACCAACCATAGAGCCACTGACCTTGTGAGATTATGTCCTCGTATAGACAGAGCTCCATGTTTTGGCAGAGAAATCACTCGATACATGACCTGATGGTTTTTTCTGTGGGACTCTGGAAATCTCCCAAGGAGATTAGAGGCATCAAGCTTGGATGTGTCAATCGTCACTCTGCCTCCCTCAGCCACCACAGCACCTAATGAAGAGATAGAGATACAAAATCTTACAATGCAGATATATTTTAGCAGGTACAATATACTTTTCCATCTCAAAGACATTCTGCACCTGCATTGTTCAGTAGTGTGGTGTTGTTTTGATGACTGTCTTGATGCTCATTGGCTTGGTAGGAGATTAATATGGTGAAGGTGTGTGGTGGAAGAAAAGCAGGTGGGGATGACACAGTAAAAGAAAAAGAATCTGTAGCCGACCACCCCACTGGATCTGGCTTGTTCTGTTCATACAGAATGATGCCTTCATTTACCTGTGGGAAGAAATAAGTGAAGCTTAATACCGGTTGTATAAGAAAGTTGAGGATATTTTTTTTATTAGTTCTTGTTTTTGAAAATTAGTTATAGTGCAATGTTTATATGCACAGAAGCACCAAAACTTTAGTCCAGTTTTGCAAAAGCAGTGACTGAAAATCCGTAGTTACACAACATTTTTACATTAAGTCTTTGGGGTTACATGGATTCAGTTTCTGAATAAAAACACTTCAGGTGCAGGTTTGCAGTTTGGCTCCCACACCTTCTCTACATATACCAGTACAAACATGCAAACACATATGTCCTTACCATGCTCTGTGTAAATGTGGAAATGCTTCTCGAAGAGTTGTCGGGCATTCGTTGGACCAAACGACCAAGTTTTGGAGGAGAAGTCACTGCAAAAACCAATGACTGGTTTCTTGTGATGTCACTTATATTGTTGGTAACAACCTGTAGCTCCTGTTCTGTGATTGGTGTCACAGAGCCTTCAAAGTAAGCATGAAACACAGAAACAAGGAACTCTTTCAGTAATGGACGAAACAGTGAATTATCTTGATTATATGTAAAAAATGTAGCTACATGCAGCAGAAATTTAAAGAAAAAAAGTCTTTATTGTAATAAAATATAACATACTAAAGGAACCTCTCCTTACAGTTGGTTATCCATAAAGTCATATTTGAGTAAAACATCAGTTTTCAGTTTTGCATACTGTGGATTTTAATCTTTTACCCAGGAAAATGACACAATCAGTCTGGATCAAAAATACAGCAACAAGGCCACCAAGTGCCAGTGTTGTTTATTACAACTGAAGAACAGATTTTCTTTTCAAGTATAATATAATCTAGAACCATCCATCCATCCATCCATCCATCCATTTTCTCCCGCTTATTTCCACACACACACACATAGACAAACAACCATGCACACACACACACTCACTCCTATGCGCAATTTAGAGACTCAAATCAGCCTATCCCCAAGGTGCGTGTCTTTGGACAGTGGGAGGAAGCCGGAGTACCCGGAGAGAACCCACGCTAACACGGGGAGAACATGCAAACTCCACACAGAAAGGTTCCTGTTTGGACCCCTGGAACAACCAGCAACCTTCTTGCTGTGAGACCACAGTGCCAACCAACTGCGCCACCGTGCAGCCCCAATCTTGAACCAATTGGTAATCAAATAAAACCGTAAATATGACTGTTTTCTCAGCATTCAAACCTCTAAATATCCCATAAAGATCCAGTTAGAGTGATTAGAACACGCTGTGTGAGAAGGTACACTTTACCTGGGTAGACCTCCATGGGGTGATTTCTCTGTAATGTGAGAACCAAAGACTGAGCAGTTGTGCTAAAGATTTGCCGAGGGGCAAAGTTAACACCATCATTCACTTGGAAGTGAAAACCACCCAACAATGCACCTGTGCAGGAGACAGGAAACATCAAGGAAATAACTTATTCATAAGCTACAAAAAAATTTAGTTTGAAAATGACACTAGATGTACGTACCACTGTGTACAAACACCAGTTGTCTGTTTTGTATGTGACTTTGGGTGAAGTTCAGGATGTGTCTGGATGAGGCACTTCTTAGGGCCAAATAGCCATTGCTGGGTGGTGTGACAACAAACTCAAGCCCCTCAGGTGGAGTGTCGGAGTCCTCTGCATTGAGGTCATCTATGCTTATCTCTGTTACAGAACCCACCCACACCTGTGAAAACAGAGAATAAAGACAAGAAAACATTTTAAGCAATATACAGCTTGACCTTCTTGCCAAAAATCTGTAAAAAAAAGTTTATGTTTATATTAAGTTAATGCTAAATGTGAAGCTAAAGCTAAACAGCTTACTAGGATAAATAGCCTAATAAACAAAGGGGAGAGAGACAATTGTCCAATCCAAATGTCGGATACATTTATATAATATACTAAGTAAAAACTTTTTTTTGTTTTATCCTATATGAATAGAAAAACATGCTGAGATTTCATTGGTGATGCAACGCCCCATGCAAAACCCAAAGAATCATAGACTAATTATTGTTCATAGTCACTAAACCATATCAGTATTTTTTATTGTCACAAATCTCTTTGTTTGTTTGGAACGCTATGAAAGTTTGTTTTTTGTGTATGTCAAACATTACTCTGCAAGAGATCTTTTATTATCTGCACTGTAAGTGACTGTGCAGTGCACTTATTATTATTATTGCTGCTCCTGAGCCCATCTGGTGTTTTACACTTCAGAAAATCCATTTTCAGCACTGATATTTTGTCCTGACTCTCACCATAGATTTATCCCAATTTTCCTAGTACTGTTACAAACATACAACATTTTTGCATCATGTCTTGTGACTGCACCACTTTTTTTCTTCACCTGATTTTAAATTGCATTTAAAAAACTAATGGGCCACTGAGATAATTTTAGCTTGACAAAAATCTATCATATAATATGCAATATATTATGCAATGTGCGCCATTTTCCACCTCCAGGCCACGATTGGCGGTAACAACAGGAGTTTCATCATTGACAGGTGTGATTTGGACATGAACTGTCCCCGGCAGGCTGTGCTTTTTTATTTCTGTCTGGTTTGCCACAATGGTGAAGTTGTCCCTTAGTGTTTCACTGCCATCATGGACATAGGAGATGTATTCACGTTCCACCTGTAAACAGATGTCAGGTGGTAGAACATTAGAGTACATATTGATTTTAACACAGTCCTGATCAAAAAATTATTGGTAAAACAACACTTAACATTTACAGATGTGTGCCATTTATCTATTGACTATCTATCAACTCTTGCTACTTTTAGCTGTAACACCCCAGGATCAAGAGGTCAAAGGAAAGTGTGTCATGCTCATAAATCGAAATTGTTTTGACAATGGCTTACTATATATAATAAAACACACACTAAACAAAATCTGGTTGCCAAGTTTACAAAATCCCATTTAGCACATTTAGAAGTCTATAAACAGTCTCTATAATAATTTTACTTAACATAGAGCTTGGATACAATAACAGTTATGTGGAATGTAAGTAAAAGTGTTGCACATGCCCGGTCGAACCTCAGTGTGTGTAAAAGCAGTGATAGGCATTCCTGGAATCCGACTGTGCTCCAAATGTCCAAATCGTGGTGGAACAATGACCTGGTACAAGAAGTTCATTCCTGAGAAATGATGGTTTGCAACCTTGATGATGTTGGGTGTGAGAGGTATGGAGGACCCCTCGTCGAGGGTTAAATCCGATAGCTGCAGAGTCAAAAGACAGCAGAATAGAATGACTGCTCTGGTTATGAATGATGTGTTTGACTTCTATGAAATGTTTTCAGGGATTTATCTTGATCTGAGGTTCAGACTCCACCTGTAGAGGTAGCAGGATCGGTATGATGTCAATCTCCAGCCTGATAGGTCCAACTTTTGTCACCCCATTGCTTGCCTCCAGCAGAATGGAGTCACTGGTGTTTCCTGCAGTCTGCTGGTAATAGATAATTAATCCCTGGTTGAGATCTTCCTGGGTGAAGGAAGTTGTTGGCTGCTCTCTACCCTACATAGAAAAATGGAACAGAAAACTCTTCAATAAATGTTTTTTAAATGTTATTTTGTGATGCATTATTGCTGCAGCATTTAGGAGCGATTATTAAGACCTTTAGGAGCTTGCATTGGACAACATTAAAATAATGAAAACAAGGAAATAAGAATGAAATGTGATGGTGAAAGTTTGACAAATATTTTGGTTTCTTGAGTCTGATGGGTATATTTTAGATTCAAATATCAAATGAAAATTCTACCCTGGAAGGAAGTTGACCATTTAATAACAACTCTATCACCTTTTTAGTGGGATTTCTGCAACCTGCCAAGTTCATGAGTAGAAACTGAAACCCCAATAAGACTCCTTAGTTGGAAACAGTTCAGCCATCAACTACCCATGAAAAGCAAAATATGCCAGTATGCGATGAGAAATTCAATTTTAAATCTTAAAAAATCATGGACATGATGCATTAAACAGAAATCTGAACAATGTCCAAGATGTGGCAGCTACACTTAAATGGGCATGCAAAAGCACAAAATACTGATCAGATTCTCTGCAGACTTGGCTAATTTGTCACTGCTAATTTGTCATCATTGTTTGAAATTAGAATCACCAGATAACCTAGGATGGATCTTTTCAGACTGATTGAACTGTGTAATTCCTCAAATAGAAACAGCGAAAACATACAAACTTCTCACAAGATTTAAAACAGAAACCTGCACAGGCACAGTGCACATGGGAACAGTGGTGTTAATTTTAACCACATCAACTGTACCTTATGGGGGTGCTGTTGTTCTTTATTCCTGCCAGGATGTGTTTTGTTGGTGGATAATCTATGAATGACACCCAGTGCGGGAAGGATTTGCACAGTATAAACTATCTCTGAGGGTTGGCTGTCCTCATGGACTACCTGGTGAAGAAAACACACATGTGAATGATCCAAATGGGAAAAATATTGCATCTTGAAGTTGTGAGAATATTATGAAGATGCAAAACAGATGGTGCAGAATAATGGAATAAAACCAGGTCATACAGAATATGTAACTATCTTATGTTTCAGACCAGAACCTCAAAAACCAGCTTTCTTTCTCTCACCTCCAGATGTTCTCTGTTTATGGAGACATTTTGCCACTCTGCCACAACTACTGGTCGGTTGCTTTTGACTGTCGGTGGTCTATGATGACTCTCCAGGTAAACTTTTACTGACACTCCGATATCCAGATGTACCTCCCTCCTTCCTCTTTCCAGTTGCCTTTCGGAGCTCCTTTCTCTTGCTCTTGCTGTCACATTGAAGACATCTGAAAGCTCATGGCCGCCACTGTGATGATATGCCAGACGACCTGCCTCCAGGTCTTGCTGGGTGAAAACGGAAATGGCATCCGTTCCTATTATAACCTCCTTCTGTCCATCATTAAAGCAGATTACACCATGTTTAGGTGGAATGAAGACCTCAAATGTCACTTCCTGGGGGTCTCGGATGTCAAGGTTGCTGAGGACACTGAGGTTAGCGGAGGTCAGTGCTGTAATTCCACCTTGTTGGACCATGAGACCTGTGTTGTTCTCCACCTGGAGATAAGGATCCTGAGCCATCACCTGCTCCAACCAGATGGGGGTAATGACAAAATCAAATTATTTAGAGCTGTAGTCTGACTACATTACTGTTAATTTTTTTAAGTTCAGTTTATCTATATGTTGTCTCAAATACTTTGGAGATACAAAGTAGTATCTAAAATACATTTAGTTGGTTTTTCTGTAGTTGTTTGTTTCAAGGGCATCATTACATTTGCAAAGTAAAACAGTTTTGGTGTTATTACAGGCCATATTCCTCGCTCAACAATCTAAAACAGAACCACATTTAAAAAAATCAATCACTTGGCAGCTTTCACCAGTGAAATCAATCACAGACCCTGTCAAATATTAAATATAAATAAAAAACTTGATGTGCAAAGGCTGAGCTGGATATTTGCTCTCCTCTTTTAGCCGTTAAAGTTTTCACAGTGACAACACAGCGATGAAAGCACAAATGCCATCTAAAATAAATATATTCAAATACTCACCTCCAGCAGTGCTGAAACATAATGTTTCCCATCCGTTATGAAAAGCACAAAACGTCCAAAGCTTACCCCACTGTGGATGAACAGCACCTTTTTCTAAGAGGAGAGAAAATGAGCATGTGATAATAAAACCTGAAAATTAAACAAAGATCATGATTTAAGAAAAAAATCAAAGGGGAATCTGTAATTTGTGTCAGTATTTAAACATTAAAATCACCCATACAAGCTATTTAAAGCAAGATGATCTTTAACCCATGTCTGAACTGTCTCATCTCCCCCATGGGAGCACAAAATAGCAGTTTTAGAAAAATGTGAAATCAGCTTGTAACAGATGTTGGTCAGAAGAGGCAATGTTTTAACAACATTTAGTCCTGCCCAAGCCTGGGGGGATATTAAAAAACATGGTTTAAAGATATGTTTTAAGGTTGTGATTAATCCTGACTTTCTCAGATCACTGTAACACTCCCCACAGGTCTTTAGATGCAAGAAGGGGACCATGCTGTTGTTTGCTTTACTACTCTTACCAGCCAAGTGGCCCATAAGGGTACAGATAAGGGTCCAATATGGGTTTTGTGTAGAGTTTCCACAGTGACCTCATCTGTATTTGCCCATACGGGTTTCAAGTAGTCCAACATGCCTAAGTGTTCTTGGGCATAGTTGTCAGGCAGGCTTAACTAAATATATTAGTATTGGTAATATTGGTATATGGCTCATTCTGCCGAATATTCTTCAGAATATTTTAACTACGAAAGCTATGCAGAAAAATGAATGAGAAATCTTAATTTTGGTCTTCCAATGGGCTTCAGAAGGTCCAACTGATGCTACTTCTTGCTGTGCATGTGACTTGTGGAATGTTATACATGAATCGGGGTGATGTGTTAGGGTAAGGACTGAGTGAAACTCACAGACATGAATAAAATGTGCATTTTTACCAAAAAAGATTGTTTTTTAGAAAAAACTAAATACTTGTAAAGGATAAATGGAATACTGAAATACTCAGAAATGCAAAACAACTAAAATAGATTTAGGATTTATTAATCATAATTTATTCCAAAGTGTAATTTTACAATATATTGTTTAAGATGTTCATGGTAGATTTTTATTCCTCCCGCCACATAGCTTAAGTTTGGGATTAGATCATTGTGCAGGACAGTTAGCCAATTAATTTTCATGTGCATTTATACATAAAATTTCCTAGGGACAGGAATGACACCCATTCGGTGGAATGGCCCATGCTGACTAACAGTAAAAGAGCCAATATGGAACATTCCCAGTTTCAAGTTGTTTCTGACTGCTTTGCTTCGTCACTGCTAATCCTTTTAATGAGTTCCCAGAATAGTCTGTGTCTAATCAAGCAAATACTAAGCTAGAAAACATGCTTTTAAACTTTGCATTATTTGTTTTATAGAGGTGGATAACAGAACCTTAAAATAAAAAGTTGAGATAGTGCTTACATTAGGCATATTATAGGATTTTATCTTTAATCTTTAAGGGAGCAGCTTTTAATACATCTATACAGTTTGGACTTTGAGTTACCTGCATCATGAAAAGTCTTTAGATATAAATGATAAATACTAACCTGCTCAAGGTCCCTCTGTGTAAACTCGTACAGCCTGTGACTGGGATCACTGGCCAGCACCAGCTCTCCCATTGGAATTCCCCTCCGTGTGTACACCAGCCAGCTGTCCTCAAAATCCGAGTCATCATCCCGATAATGAAGATCGTCCAGTGTCACCAGTCTTTGGCCATCACGGGCCACATGGAAAACCTTATCGACAACCCTTACAGGCCTCTGGTCATTAACAAGTTGCACAGAGATGTTAAACGTGTGCTCCTCTGGAATTCTGTCATCCTTCTTGCTTGTTTGTTTCTGTGGTTTGTAAACAATGACTTGAAATGTGAAGAAATCCTGTTTTGTCTCACTATCATCATGAACATACATGATCCGCTCCTGGGTGATATCCTGATTTGTGAATGTCACAATGTTGTCATTAATTGAAGTTGAGTTGGAGAGATTGATCTTCCTTATCTGTCCATGCTTCGGGCTTAGCGTGATGTTATAATGGACTTCCCGGTTACTTGCCGTGTGAGTGAACAGAATATCTTTAGTAATAACTTTACTTGCCCCTTCTAGGATTGAAAGGCCTTTGTTTACAATCGTGATGACGTTTGACTCTGCTTTGATATTGATCCTGAAGTCGTAGGGTGTTGAATTGGTGTTTCCAGAAAACACCTGAAAGCTAAAGGACTCTCTTGTGTCATCATGAAGTCTGTTGAAAAGCTCATACTTCACCAAACCATCTGTGATGTTCTTCTGGCTAAAAGTTGAGCTTCTTTGGAGAGGTTTGTTGTTGAGGAACAGCTGCCCTTTTTTTGGTATTGTCAGGAGCCTAAAGAAAAGTTCACTCTCATTGAGTTTAACACCCTTGGAAATCACATGGAGGTCCTCTGGAGTGAGAACAGCACTCTGAAGGCCATTGACTTCCATCTTACTTCTCGTAACCTTTAAGTGAATACAATTTACAACGATGCGGAAGATAATCTCATCTTTGGCCAACGAATTAATGATAACTTTACATTTGAAGTGATCAACGATGTTGCCCTGAGTCTGAAGGCCTTGATAAGTACTGATGTATCGGATCCGTTCCTTTTCTAAAAGTTTCTGAGAAAACGAAGTTGTTGTTTTCCATTCTCCACTTGAGTGCAACCTTTGGATTTCACCATATTGTGGCAATTCTATGACATCATACCAGATGTCCACTGTATTATTGGCCATATTAATGTGTACTGCAAGATGATTGGTGGTAATGACAGAAGCCTCGCCTTGACTAACCTCCAGTCCAGTATTATTCACCAGTTTATGTTCAAGTGCTACTGCCGTTATCCTCAGAATGACTGTGTTGCTGACCTGTGGGAAAAAGAAGCAAAGAAAAATATTGCACAGGTAAGGATATTGCAAGAAAAGGGGAAATATATAGAAAAGTAACAACCCTTTTTGACTCTTTTGAAAAAACAAAGTTTTCCCAGTACATCAGCAATTCTTTAAGCTGTTACATTATATTTGACACTTTTGTAATTTTTATATTCTATGGGCTAGTTAAACTATTTCTAAATTAGCTGCATTTCTTGAAAGTCATTACATTACCCACCTTCTGCCCGTCACTGACTCTGAGCGCCAGCCTAGAGGCAGAAACCCCCGTGTGGACAAAGCTGATTTTACCTTCCTGTAGATCATTTAGAGTAAAAAAGGTGATGGGCCTGGAAGAAAGTTTGAGACTAGTTAAGCCATTTTCACATACAAGACATGGAAATTTCATACTGTTCAAATGATGACATCCAGTCATTTCCATGTTTCTCCTTGTGCTTTATTCAAATATTCCAACAAAAGTGACAGAAATTGTGTCTTTGAAGCAAAGAGCAGCATGGATGTAGCTGTAAATATGTAAAAAAATACCAATTATTTGTAAGAGTTTAGGTGTACAAATTTCATTAACTTTATATCACGAGAGGACTCATTCTCCATGTGTTACGGCTGTTTGTGACACAAGAAAAACTGTAACAAACAAAAGTGTAAAGTTATTAAATAGTAACAATAAGTTGCTTTGCTGTAAGAATTCATAAGAGATATGGAGCACTCTGTGGTGGATGGGGACAGCTCAACATGTTGATGAAAAGCAAAACAATTATGACAAATAATAAATTGTGCGTGTTCTGAAAATTTAATGTGAGTTGATTCATTTTTTCTTTAGGTGTGAAATTTCTTGACCAACCTACAATGTTGTTGTCTTTTCACTTTTGCACTTCTACAACTATCCTAGTAGCATGCTCGCACCTGATAAACATTATGATTAGTCGTTAGGAACATATAGGGATGAAATGAATCTACATAGTTAAGTTTAGAAGTTTGAAACTACATAGTTAGGATTAGAAAAGGTTACATTCTCATTGGGATGACTCCCTCTGGAAAACTCTGTGTCCAGCAGCTTATACATAAACAAAGGAGGAATCTTCATTACAAAAATGAAATGCATATAATAGGTGCCGAGTCTGCAGCCTTGCTGTGATAGAGGGGATCTTCACATTTGCCGTGGTTGCGTCCGCTTTCAGAGAATGTAACCACAGATGGTGATCACATGACTGAACTCCCAGCAGATAGTATGGCTGCAGGCTAACAGCTAGCAGTTTGAGACACAGCTAACATAAGACTCTTTACAGAGATATGTCCTGGATTATTGTTGACATACACGATGAGTCCCCAACATTTACTTTTTCCACTTGTTTCTGGTGAGACAAGGCTCTACATGCTTTGACAGCAGAAGCTTCAGGCCGGTTCATTTGCTTTGGATACTGGCACTGCAGCAGATTACTAAGAGGTAAAACCTTGAAAGTAGGTGTAAACATTTTTGAACAGCTAACTAAAATGTCAACATGTCTCTCACTGTGACTTCAGATGTTTACACGTGTGCAGGGCTCTAAGTGACATGTTACGAGATCCTACATAGTCAGATTTGTTTCAAAATGTT
This sequence comes from Pseudomugil gertrudae, assembly GCA_037177535.1. Lineage (NCBI taxonomy): Eukaryota > Metazoa > Chordata > Actinopteri > Atheriniformes > Pseudomugilidae > Pseudomugil > Pseudomugil gertrudae. The sequence goes on along the minus strand of JBAMHV010000020.1, from coordinate 15,559,159 downwards.
ATGAAAAAGCTCCTGGAGATGGTGACACCTGCAAGTTCAATTGGCATCAGTTATGGAAAGTCATGCGCATGTGAAAGTGGTTTATTTTCTATGTTTAATTCCTGTTTTTTCTTGTATTTCTTCAAGTGCAATTCCTGTGAAATTATTTATGGTTTCCAAGCGTTCATTTCCATACAGTGATACAAAGATGTTCCTCTTTACGAGATGAATTAAGAGGCATATTATAAAGCTAAAGAAGGCATGACACCAACCTGTCAGGGTAATCCAGGTGCTCAAGATGCCCCGCCTCAGTATTGATGTTCCCTATAGTGCTAAAAACAAGCTCTTCAGGACTGCTGTCAGGGTCTGTCACTCTAAGCACATTTGTTGTCACCTGTGAGAATTTTGAAGGCCTTAAATTGTATTTTCAAATTGTTAAACTGACACAAATATTCATGTGAAATGTAAGTGTTTTACTTACCTGTCGTCTGGATTTTTCTACTATTGTAAAAAGGTTTCCCTCGGGCAGGCTGAGAACAGGAGCATCGTTAACAGGACTGATGCTGATATCAAAACGGTGGAGACGATTGCCCTTTAGAAACATAGGAAGCTCCTTCTTATGGTTGGAGAAAACTGAAAACATGAAGAAGTCATTCTGGTCCTCTGAACCACTGTGAATGTACATGACCCGACCCTGCCACAAGTCGAGCATACTGAAGGTTTGGTCCTTTTCTTCTCTTCCTATTTTGACAGCACTCTCCTGCTCTACATCTGACACCCCATTGGAGTCTGGATTAGGGTCCAACTGGAGCTGGCCATGAACAGGCTGCTCCTCAATACGGAACATCAACTGAGATGGGTGGATGCCCAGTTTACGGAAATCCAGATTCACCTGGAAGAATGTGCAAATGCAGACGTATAGAAATCTGTTAAAGTTTACTGTGAACAACAGATTAGCAGAGGACATGTTCTACCTTTATGTGTTTGGGTTCCAGTGGTGCCCGGCCTCCCTCAGCAACCTCCAGCTTTCTCAGAAACAAGAAGTTAGGGTTTTTTTTATTGGTCATTTCCTGTGTGGTTGTAACATCAAACTGAGGAAGATCTGTTGGACTAATGATCTTTGGTGACATTGGAAATTGTCCTGCTTTACATCCAACAGTGACGTCCTTAGTGACTGTAGCTTGGGGTAAGCCCACTTTTTGAGTGTTTACCCTAATTTCTTTGAGGCAACCTTGAAAAGAGCCTCCTCTTCCTCCAACAGAAGGCAGTCCTGCTCGACTTGCTTCTGCCAGAGCTTCTTCGTTCAGACCTCCAAGGAAGAGAGGTCCTTTAAGCTGGATGACCCGAAGTTCCTGAGTTAAGCTGGCCCTCACCAGCTCCTTGTCCACTTTCATTTGAACACTGTGAGGCAGAAGATGCAGCTGGATGGAGTACCAAGTATGGTTGCTGTACACATGTGTCAAAGAATGCAGTTCAGTTTTACTTCCCACTCCATTTCCGACTGAAGTCACCAGGTGACCATCTCTGATCTCCATAGCTACAAATCCTCCCTCATTGCTAGAACTGAACAGAACAATACCATTTTCTTCCTTTGCAGAGGGGTGCAACTCACACTCCAACACCCCCTCCTGAATGACCTCCCATGGAGGAAGTGACAGGAAGGCTCTAGAGCTAAAAAAACTGACAGGATCTTCTTCTGTTGCTGAAAACTGTGGACTACAGCCCGATGAAACTTCATGGATGCTCTTGTACCCAGAATATGACCTCAAGCTGGACAGTAGATTGTGTTCATTGAAGACAACTTCCTCCATACAACCCCTAAACCCATTGGAGATATTAAAAAGGTAGGGATGATTTAGTCCAGCTGTCCCACCAACATAGAGCCCATCCTCAACATTGAGTTCCAGGTCTGGTCCTGGCATTCTGAGGCTGGTGTGAAAGCTTTGGTCTACATTCATAATGACATTATGGTGTGCGTGGTTCACATCAATCGTATGCCATGCCAGATTGCTGAGATGGATCGAGTTTGCAGAGCGTAGCAAACGCTCACCTGAGCCCAGATTCAGACGTACCTGAGGGGTAGGGATGAAGCAGAGTGGGAAAGAGTAAAGAATAAGATTATTTTGGTTTCTTTGGCTCTAAACAGACTAACGATTAAAAAGGGGAGGGTTGATCCACACATAAACTAAATTACTTTAAGCTCTTGAGTGTGCACATAAAATATAGAATCAAAAGGACTTGTTAACTGTGTATAAAAGAATTGTACCACAAACATAAATGCATCCAGTCTTTCATTAACGGGCCCTTTGCCTGTTACTTGGTATTTTATTAAACTTTTGTGGTTTTCTCCACTAACCTCAGTCATGAAGCAACTTGTTCTTAAAGGAAGCCAGTGCCAGGGGGTTTACTTGTCTTCTCTTCAAGTAATCTGACACCAATACGCTTGCTTTCTGACCCTCCTCTGGATAGTAAATGCCAATGTGTCTTTGCTACTTTGGCTTCAGGGCCTGATATTTTTTTACATACTTTAAATATGTGAAGCATTTATGTTTGAGCTAAGCTTTCACTGCTTTGAAAACACACAAAATTGTCCATTTGTCCTACTTCCTTTGTGTAACATGCTTTATGTGTTATTATATTAAAACTAACCTGTAAATGCCCAGAGATCAGCTCCAGAAGCAAAAAGTCTCTACGTCCTGCTGCCAAAAAGAGCAGCCCTGACTGACTAGAAGTACGCAACCGCACATGAATTAGTGTCTGTGTGGATTTTTCCACTGTCTGCAGGTGAATGTAGCCATCACCGTAGAATGACACTGCAACATAGAAAAGGGACACAGATGAGAAATTTTGAGCATGACTTTAAATCAGATCTATTAAACTTTTGTTTTTCATGGACAATGCAAGAATTTTTTTTTAAAATCCAAAGTTTAATCACAAATGCTTTGTGTGTGTGTGTGTGTGAGTAGTTTAACACAATAAAAGGAATTGTATTGCACTGAATTGGTCATTTTAAATGTGCTGATTTGTGGCATCCCAGTGCTACTGGGATACTAACCTGATCATCACACACTATCCACTTAATTTAAACGGAACAATTTGTCAATATCGTGTCTACTTTGCACTTTCCTGCTTTTATCTGAATTCAATTAATGACAGCTAATGCATTCAGGAGCAGCTCCTGCTGAACTCTTCTGAAGCTAATTATACTTTACTGTTGACCCTGATGACGCAAATTGGCCTTTACAAAATGTAAGAGTAGAATTATTGGTTGGGTGCTGTACTTAAAACCATACTTAAAACATAAATTCAAAGTCCTCCATCAATTGCTGCTATAGATTTGCAGACTTTGCTTCACAGGATCATTTTTTGACATAGTTCTTTTAGCTAGTTGTAAACTGTTAATCTGCTTGTTTTTGTTGTTTTTTTCCCTTTTTTTCTAACTTCAAAATGAAACTGGGACTTGATTGTGGCTTAAATTAAAAGATCACAACTCAATTCATTTTATAAAGAGCTTGGTGCAGTATGGTGATATATGCTGCATAATTCTGCACCATATATCATATCTGTCTAATTGAATTTGATAAGATTTGACCTAATATCCATAAATCCTCTTGGACACAAGAGAGACAGTGTGCAGTGTCTTGAGCATCATTTGAATGCATTACATAACATTAAAGACTGAAATTGTGTGATGGAGGGTGAGATATTTAAAACTGAATCAAAGCTGCATAAATATGACAGAATAAAAAAATCATTGTGTTTAAAACTACCAAAGAAAATGGAAAAAACAAAAAACAATCACATTTAAATTGATCCATTTAACACATTATTGTAATATTGAGTTAAAAATGTGGGCACTTTTACTGAATGGGTTTATAACAGTGTATGTATGCAATCATGCAGCACTTGTAGTGTATAACTTCCTCAAAGCATGACTAATACAAAAAACAGTAAAGCTATCTTCATGTTGTATTGATTTGACCTATAAAACATTAGTAATGAAGCACTCAGTCAAAATGCTGGCCCATTTGTGGAAACTACAACATATAGCAAATGGAGGTCAGAAACATGGACCTGTGTGTCTGTGATTGTGAATGGATGGACACTGAAAACTTTCCAAAGCACTCTAAAAACGAACATTACAATATAATGATGCACTAGTGATCTGTCCAGAGTGTACCCTGCCTCTCGCCTGTTAGCAGTTTATAGGCTCCAGTTCCCCTCACAATCCTGCAAAAGAATAAGCTGGTATGGACAACATAGTAGAGTGGCAATAACCACAACACAGAAACAAAAAGAACATTCAAATAATTAGATTAGATCAGAGAAAAATCATAGTTTTACATTTTGAATTCAATATATTATCACTTTCTCATCTCCAGAAATGATTGTGTTATCTCCACCCCATCCTAGCTGCAACTACGGTTTGTTAACAAAGCTGTTATTACGTGTTATGGAGCTGGTCCCAGTGAGAAGCACTCAGTCAGCAGACAGGCCTAGCATGCTGTCCTGCATAAAGCGGATAAGCCCACTGTCAGTATAACCTATAACCCATGCACATCTCTAATCTGCAGTGTGATATCAGTACACACTGGATTAATCATAATCTTCCTACAGTCGCAGACACCTTGAATGAGCATGCAGGCTTTTCATGTTGGTTGCAAGGATGATTTAAAGATGTGTGCTTTGTTTAGTTATTGCCATTTCATATCTCCCACACAGCAAGCTACAGTTGTACAGTTTTATGTTGATGTCTGATGATGTTGATGATATATTGTCTATGTAATAGTAATTTATCTGGTTTGCAACAAAATGATTTATAGAGAAACAAAAAGTACATTTGCAGTACACTGTTTTATGTATTTTGGACCAGTAAGCATTAAAGAAAGGTTAAAAAAAACATCATCCCAGCAGAAGTGTAGCATCACTGCAACCAACCAAAATATAATTCAGCCCATCGCCATATGTCATCAGTTTGTAACACTAGACTGGATTAAACAATAAACTGCCAACTGTCACAGGCAAATCTAGGTAAATATTCCCTTTGGAGATGGAATTCACTTCACTACAGCAGCCACAACTTGTGGATGACTACAAAAACATCACAAATGCAATTTAACTATTATTTTAAAAGGATTTTTTTACATGTATAAAAAAATCCAAGAATGAATTAAATCATTTTTACTCATTTTCTAGTTACGTTACAACACTGTAGAGTAACAGATAGATATTATAACGATAGATATTAATAGAAGAGTGCTTTTTATCGCTGTACCACCTTACCTCCGTAAACTTGTCCCGTAGAAATCAGCAGAAGTAGAAACAAGTCAGCCACAAAGCCTCCCATTGTTAGTTAGATTGTTTGTATCTCTTATGGATTTAATTGAGATCAACATCTGGCTCCTTTACCATGCAGTCCATCATCTTCACTCTACAGCACTGACTCCACATGTCATTCCCATCAATGACAGCTTCCAGACGGCTTGTACTTTCTCCGCTGCTGGCTTTGGATTACAGCATTTAGCAAAGTCCTACCTGCGCCTGGTCATGAGAGTAGAACACAGCCAAGGTGGAGCTCCACCCTCAGATCCTCCCATCAAATCCAGGATGAAACATAAGGCAATATGAACATGTACCACAAGTGAACACAAGGTGGAGATGTTGCAGCATGTAGCTGTAAAGTAAGGATCGAGGTTAAGGTAGTTCAAGAATGCTTTCTAGAGAGTAGATGACATTTCTTGTTTAAGGAGGCTGAAACTAGATCTCAGGTGAACATGAAACTTGGCATTGATTCTTGTTCGTCTGTGATGAAAACACAGAGACAGAAATGACCAAAGAGCCTCATTCAGTGAGTTTATTTGCACAGCTTTTATTCAAAATTAGCAGAAAAAATCATTACATTTTTGTTTGGATCGTGATCTTTTTGTTGTAACAATGCCTCTTTGTTATTAATCTGAAAACGCAGGAAAAGTTGGATACATTGGAAAGTATGTCACCTTTGTAAAGAAGATTTGTGGGATGAGTGGTAGAGTTGAAAATGGGGGCTGTGCCACAAATTCAACTCAGGTCAGTGATATCGCAAGTACTCAAAATCAGATGTGTGATGACTGGCGCCTGATCAGCAGTTGGTGTCTGATCCAAGCATGCCATATTTGACTGATCCTGATAGGGCCTGTGCCACAGGGTAACTTCCAACTGATCCGCAAGACAAAGTTGCAGCATTGCTTGGATAAGCCCTTGTCCCTACTCCAAACAAAAGGCTGAGTTCCATAAAATGGGCTATGTTAAGCAGAGGCTACTCCATCAAAGAAGATGGCACCACAGTAAGAACATTTCCCACCTTATCAGCTGTCACCTTAAAAACTGTCGACGGTCTTCTACAGATTTGCAGTTTATGTTTTCAGGATGGCAAACCAGAACAACTAATCTATAATATCATAACGCTGTCAGGAGGCCTGCTGCCATAAATGAGTGAAGTGTTAAACTGCCAGTATGTCTTGTTTGTTACGACTTCAGTCACCCGATTCAATAAATGACACCAAATAAGAGTTAAAACAGAAGGGGCAGAGAAGCTTTGGCAAGCTTTTGATGGGTGCTCTCTATATACTAGACTTTGCTGCTCAGATACATTTTCCTATAAAATGTGACACCAGTTAAATGTAAAAGAACAGACTCTCCAGGTATATAACATTTATTACTTAAACGCTTTCTTACAACAAAGAAATAATCCCTCCAGTAAAGAATTCCTTAAGTTTTGGGTTGATGTACATATATTTCATCGCAAAAGACAGTATTTTGTTTAACATGTTACTGATCAGTACCGCTCTTATAAGGAACTACAGTTTGTAAACTGTTACTTATTATTTCAGTCAATTTTAATTAGTAAAATTGCGAGTAACCCAAATATGTTTAACGATTAAATATGTTCTTCCTTTTTTCACCATCGACTAAGATCCAGACTTGTAGTTTTTCTTGCCAACATACAAACAGCAGGTGAGGAACATCTCAGTTCTCACATTAGCAACAGATAAACCCAACAAAGTGCTGTGATAACCCAGGATGTAGCATCTCTCCAGGCTTCCCATGACAATGCAAACAGACAAGTATGCATAATGGATGTTTACATGACTATGATTCAAACTCTGCTTGCATCACACTCAAGATGAGTGCTATGTTTAGTTTTAGTTCCCAGGATGTTGAATAATAGACCCAAAGGCTGAGTTTCTTCAGAGAAAGGGTCAGATCCAAAATGGGTCACAGTTCAGCTGGTGACTGGTACTTTTAGGGTGAGAATGGTGGTGTGTTTTAATGAGCCTGGATCTCACGCTGGGGGGATTACCACCCTGTCTCTTGGCCTAGAAAAATTCTTAACACTCAACTTGCAAATATCAGGCTATATAATTATTATATCTATTACTTACTAATACTGCAATAGTATTTGCCACCAGTGCATGATTGCAGTATTATACCTTCTCTGTAATATTTCTGTAAAGATTTTTTTTTCAATAAAACAGAAGTTTTAGATTCAAGTTACACTGCAAAACACAAGTTGTGGGTTTAGTTTTCAGTTCCAGATTGCTTGTTAAAGTAACTGGGGGCACTGGGGGCTTCTTGATTAGTAAATTGTGTCATTTTCCTTACAGGAATGATTAAAAGGGTGCCACTAGCTGTGCCACTATAACGATTGAAAGAAACGGTTGAGTAGTGACAAGAAAATTGAAAAAAAACTTAGATAAGTAACTTTGCAGAGGCTTCCACAAATATTTTACCGGTATTTAAAATGATGAACTCAGTCCAACCTATTGTGGTTGTTTGTTGTGAAACGAGCAGGAAGGGGCTCAAATGTCACAGAAAACATTTCAAACACCCTAAACTGTGTTGATGGCTCTCTGAAAGCAGCGTCTACAGCCAGAAAGGTGGAATTTAACACAAGTTAGAGGACAGGAACCACCTGGGTGGGGATAAGGCAAACAGCGTGGCGCAGGAAGAGATCAGGGATTAGGACTGATTTGACTCCTGAAGCAGCTAAAACAACAAAACACAGCACATATGCGGACCATGTTAAAAGTTTCCAGCTCCTTACTCCTTTTCTTTGTACACAAACACACATTGAAAGACTTGCTTCCCCTTCGGAGGAATAGAAGCCTCTTTTGTTTCCTCTCCATACTCTCCATCCTTCCTTCCTCACTTTTGTAACCTACATGTATTGGCATATCTTTTCTTGTTTATGCATGCTTTGGTTTCAGTTTTTATGAGTTCAAATTGCGTGTATTGATTTTGTTTTAACTAAACAAAAAGCTCCTTACATTATCCACTTATGCAGTCAAGATAAATACATTGCTATGTTTTCATAATGGAGTAAATAATAAGTTAATGGAAGGAGGCTCTTGCATGTTTGCCACATAAACCTCATTCTGGGGTGTTTTGTCTTTTCAAAGCATTAACACAATAAATAAGTGACACATCCATTTTTCTGTTTATGGGCAAATTGCATAAGAAGGCTGTGAGGCCTGTTGTGAAAGACCAGAGTTAGAAGCTGAAAGGTGAATGCAGAGGAAGTCTATAAGCCAGAAAGATTTAAAGGATTAAGATCCACCTGGCAGACTATCAGAATGGTTAAAAAAAACAAGCCCTGCTGGTTTTTATTGTTTCCACTACTGTTTTTGAGCATTTTCTTCATTTAACTTGAATATCATGACATTTTTATCAAAACTCAACTAAAAGGAACTAATAACATCTCGTCCGTCCAGTTGGGGAGGTGCAGGTATTTATATTTGTGCATAGCAATATACCAGATCATTCACACGCTTCATCGTTTACACATGAGGATGTCATTGATCAATTTCCGAAGGTGTCTCTTCAAATGTTTCAGACATTTAATATTTTTTTCCAAAACATGTAACTTGATACTGATCAGCCATCTTTGGGGACACTTTTAAATCTTTGGATGTGTGTGTGTTTGTGCAGGTACACACACTCACAAGAAAGTAACAAAGCTGTAAGTCACTTTTTGCTCATACTGCTTAGCTCATTGGTTTGAAGATAATACTGAGTACAATTAATACTCCAGAAGAACAGATCACTTATTCACAAAAAGGCTAATCACCTACATCTATAGCATCTACTGAACCTCTGCATAAGTGGAATTATTTACATGTAGAACATTTTCATCATCCTATATTCTGCAACCTTCAAACACCAGCAGCGGTGGCAGTACTACAGTTTCTCATAAAAATAGTTACATTTGTTATTGTTGCTTGAAAACGGAAAATTAAACATAAAGGGGTTTATAAGCTATTCTGCTGTCATAACTGCTAAACTGGCCATTTTTTCAACAGGGTTTTACATTAAAGAAATGGTTGTGGTTTCAGTGTGTAAAAAATTATTATTTGAATTAATTTCACTGTCCATTATTAAGATTTTAAAAAAACAATGTTTCTTCACATCTTTTGCAGGTTGTTTTAGTGGTCAGCCTGCCCTGTTGACAGAACAAACCCCCTTTAAAGCTGCTTTATCAGTTTATCTACTTATCAGTTGCAGAAAGGCCAGTAAGCAAGCATTGATGCTAAGCAGGATTTGACTGGAGATGATATCTGTGACAAAGTGTATCATAATAAACAATCCAAAGAACGATAATCCATATTTTAATCCATATTTTTCCTCACAACTCTACTACACTTCATGTTGCGCTTACTGACATCACTTGCTCTGCACAGTTGGTGCAGAATGTCCAGTTCTAGTGTCTCTTCACTGGCTTCTGGTTCATTTTAGGATTGTTTGTCAAATGTATTTGTTTTTAAAATTATTCCCACAGTATCTTTCTGATTTACTTTAGCCACGTGCAGTTGTATGCCCTCTCAGTTTGGTCGATCAGGTATTAAAAGCTAATGCTAAGACAAAAAGAAGGCTTAGAAGTGAGCGTGCATTTTCAATTGCTGCTCTGAAAGTGTGGAAGGAGTTCTTTGCAAATCTGGCAAGCTGAGTCCTTTTTTTCTCATTGACTTTTTTAAAATTATTGATCAACATTTTATTATTACTTTGTTTGTATTTTTTGTTTTTTGTTAATCTTTTATTATTTTGTTTTATCATTTTAATGTTTCACATTTATCTCTGTGCAGAACTTTGCCAGCTGTGCTGCTTTTAAGTGCTTCATAAACAGGAATGGATTGCAAAATACACACATTTAAAGAGTTCAGTTGACAATTGTTGTTATTGCAATTAGTTACACATGTTTAGTTATATCTGCTATAATACTTCCAAATATGTCCAGGTACATAAAGGACACCTTTACAGCATCATTATATTTTAATATGATATCACCATGAGTGTAACCATGTAGACATTATCAGCAGCTTGATGAAATACTGAACTTTGGAAGAACATACATGTGTCCCAGTACTTTAAGCTGCTCTTCAGAAAATGTAAAACCATAAGAGAATACTGATAAAATAAGTCTTGTTTTCACTGCTGGAAATAGTATCAAAACTGTGAGAACTATCATGCAGGCCAAAAACACAGAAAGATGAGTTCATGGAGACGTACCACTCCAGAGTCAAATCCCTGTTGTCCCAGTCCTTCCTTTCCTTAAAAAAATGTTCTAAGAAAACAATGATTGGGGACGTCTGCCAGATCAGCCCTGAGAATGATGAGTAGTGGAAGAATAAGTGGATGCATGAAATGGGGGAAGAAATTACCTTACGAATAGATGTTTCCAGGATAAAAACAAAGCTAAAGAAATGGGAACAAATCACATAGACAGAGGTCATAATTTCGTATTCATTTATTTGTATTGTACAACCCAATATATTCATTTAATTTAATTCATTTTCTTTGATATTTTCCTTAAAACAAAACTGCTCCATCAAAAGTCTTGACTGTATGAATTTAGCTTTTGGAATAATATAAACACAAAAGTAAACAAGCTTGCAAAACACATGTATGTACACAAAAGTGTGCAACGATCTTGATTTTACCTGAGAAGTGGAAAAAAGCACCGAAATTTATGGACACGTGTGCAAACACAACTGGAAATGCAATATATAAGATTAAAACTTGTTTAATTGTAACTAGTTTGAGACCTTTTAAAGCATTTTCTTTCTATTTTAGGTACTTTTCAGCAATGAACCTACACTGCTTCAACATAGTTAAGACCTGTAAGAGATTAAAAGATTGCTGTTAATGAAAGACTCCCTTTTTTAAGATCAGGTTCACACAGTTTATACAGTTTGTAACTTAAAGCACTTTCGGAACAATCTTGTTGGTGTAAAAATATGATTTAATGCCTGTCAAACTTAGTTTTCTTTTGCATTTTTCATAGTTGCAACAAAAGGAAAGATAATAAATTACCTCACTCTAAAGATACAGAGGCTAATGATACAACTTAAAAGTCTTCTTTTGTTTTGCTTTGATAGAAAAAACATAAATCATAGTCTTCTGATCATGATCAGGTACAAGAACTGCAGTAAAAATGGAGATTAAAACAAAAAAGAAGACAACAAAAAGAAACAGTGAAAAGCTTCAGAAAGCCTGAAGAAATGTTGCTTAAGACCATGTTGGATCACATTTTCTACTACGGATCGTTTTGCACTAATTTCAACTCCGCTTCCACTCCATCACCATGTCAAAGGTCAGTCCCCAAACACAATGGCTGCTGGCAGCTGCTGGCCTGACTCACAACCAAAACCATCTGACCCTGCAGCTCGTCCGACAAGTTAAGTTCATTAAAAGACCTCTGAGCAAAAACATTGCCTGATATGTTTGCTTCACAAAAGCAAGAGCTGACTCATATCTCTCTCATCAGGCTGGACTTATTTATAGCACAACAAACTATTCATACGTATGATCAGTGATGCGAGTAGGACATGGCAGATTAACTCTGACGTGCTGTCACAACTTTGTAGTTGGTTATTTTTCAGACATATCTGTGTTCAGTAGTTTACAGATGAGACTGACATCATGTGCTACACCCAGCGCTAATAGCCAACCTCTTTTGATGCAGCTTCCCTGGTTCCCATGCATCTCTAACTGCATTATCCTCAGTGATATAGTTTCTCAGCATTTCATCTGCTGACCAGAAGAGGTTTATCTAATGGGGTTTGTAAATGTGAGTGCTTGTTTTCTTCTTTTTTTAAGAAGAAGAAAAAACAACTTTATGCTGCAAAAAAACGTGATTAAATCCTCTAACTTGACTGAATTTCACACACACTGCTTAAATAGATATGCATTGTAGAGCCCTATAGGATACTATCTAAGCCAAAAGGAGTTTAAATTTTAACCACTTATTCTAGTATTCTATAACTAATATGACAAGCATGGTAAAAATGCACAAAATTCCTGTAGATGTTACATGTAAAAAGTACAACTCGATAACATGTGCACATATATGTGTTAATATGATATGAATGTAAAACTAAAGATTCTCTTGCAGAAGTAAAACAAGGCTGTCTTTTTTATTAAGAACAGTAGGCTTCAGATGTCGGGGTGGGGCAGGGGGTGTGAGCAATAAAGGAAAGAGCTAGTTGTAAAATTAAAATAATTGGGAGGCTATTATTGAGAATCATTAACAAAAAACTGGGGTCAAAAGGTCGACCTGCAACCCAAATGTGAAGTGAGGTAGATTCAAATCAGCTATTGTTGGCTTTGGATATTTAAAGTTTTGTTTATAATTGCATTTTACCCTTAAAACAAGACGGTGCACTAAGAAAACCTATTCAGAGCTGATCTGCATGAATCATGCCCTTGTTCAGTTATTTTCTAACTTGGTCATCTCTCTGCAATGTGAGCATATGTTTATTGAAGACAGCGGCCTGTTTAAACAAATCTGCCGCTCAGTGCTTGCATGTTGAGGGGGATACCGTCACCAGCGCCGTGTCTGTGTTGAGCTATACTGACAATGCTGACCGAGATTTTATTAAGCCTCTAGATATGAAGCTGTTTTTGTGGAGCAGTGGCTTTTTAATGAGGTTAAATGATCTCTGGTAATCTTTAATTGCTTGTTTGTCCATAACTGCAAGAGGCTGTATTTTTGCCTGAAGACATTTGTCTGTGTTTTATCTGGCAACTCAGTGTCCAAATGTGATTGACTCCTAAAGGAAGTAACAAAGATCACTACTACACACAAACAGATCTTCCAGGGATGAAATGCCAGATGTGAAAACAGAAGTTGTAACATTGAGTAAAGTACTCATGACGCTGGGAAGCAAACATTGGAAGGATCAGACTTAAACCAGACTTTCAAATGCATGTAAAAAAACTTCACACAGATTAAAGAAATGATACCAGCTAGTTGTTGTTGAAAAGCTTGATTAGTCACCTTTTCAACGAGACATAATATGTAAGGATTGTGTTTCAGTGGAATGAAAAACACAGCAAAATGTGTGAATGTTTTTCCCAATAAATGTGCCAAAACATTTTTTCTGTTGGCATTCTCTCTGTTTGCTGCTTGGCTTGATTGATTGTGCTCTCCTAGTGTCATAAGGAAAATCAACACTTTGCATTTCATCTATTAGCAAGCATCTTCAGCAGCATGTTTAGGATCCATACACTACAACCTGGCATGTACATGCTGGTTCCCAGCCTGATTATATCTATGCAGAGATATTTAACTTTAGATGTACCATAATCTCCCATGGACAAGATTTGAAGCAGTAATGTCTTGAATGTTACTTTCACGAAGCCCAGGGTTTTGCAGTGCCATTCAGTAAGTAATTCCCAATTCATGCAAGTATACTTGGCAAAAGCATTGATCCAGGTAAATGGTTGGGTCAAAGGTCTACCTACGTTGTGTGCCAGTTTACTTTTGTTGGAGAGGAGGTGTGTTTCAGTTGAAATGGTTATTTAATGGTTTTACTGTGATATTGTTTCATTCTTATTGTGTTGATCCTGAGTCATGTTGTGGTTTGACTCATGAGATTAGCTTAAATATTTATGTCATTTTAAGAAAATGAACATCAGCATCTTTAAAAACCTTTAGTGGGTAATCTCTTTCTCTGATCTTTATTTCAGCCTTGTAAAACGTTAATGCTAATGTGTGGACAAGTAATTACTTTATTCTTGTCGATTACAAAACGTCCTACTCTTATGTAATATGTGTGATTCACCTTTGAAACACCTTGTGGAAAACATAGTACATTTAGTTATTCCTTGGTTTGCTTTCTCTTTCTTCCTCCTCCCCATTGTCTCCCTCCTTTGCTACAGGAATGAATCACTCCCATGAGTGGAGCCAGAGAGGCACTTCACTCTAAAAAACAAGCGAGCACTATCCTCCCTTTGGCATTTACTGAAATGCAGTTTGCATCCCAGATTCAGGTCACACATTTATTTTTGATATATAAAAACCTCATGTCCCTTTTGTTCTGATATTTGTGTGACAATTATAAATCCTACCACAGGATAATGGACTTGTCTAACAACTGATACTATCCTTAAACTTCTGAAATCGAATAAGATAAACTGAGACGTTTGCCCATCTGCCTGGAATTAAAGCTGTTTGTTTGAATTACTGAAAACTTAACAGCTCCGGGATGTAATGTTTCCACCTGGCTTAAATGATGAGTTGATATTTTAAAACAACACACTCGGTCAAACTGCTACACTGCCTAACCCACAAATATCTCTTCTTCATGTTGTATCAGTTATATAAGTTAACTGCAAATCATAACAAAACCTACCTCTAATTACCCTAAAATGGCAGGATACACGATGAGTGAAATAGCTCTCTGAACCGGCTCAGATTTAGGGCTAAACACTAACAAGGCCCCCTCCCACTTTGACCCAAAACACATTTGAAGTCCAAGACTAAGTGGCAGGAATATCTGGACAACATGCAACAGCAGACAGGCGGGAATGTTTGCTGTGACTCGTTAGTGACGCACTATTTGTTGTTGTGCCGTTGCAGTGCACTCATTGTGAGAGAGGGACACTTCTTGGACATGTTGGGGGAGAGAGGGGAGGAGGCTGAGGGAGGGTTTGTTATGAGACAGAGAGGGTGTTCTCCATTCGTTTCCGTCCTTCCCTGAAAAGGCAGGCAAACCCTCTCGGCCTCCTGCTCTTTTTGCCCCCCAGCCCCCCAGCCCCCACTCCATCGCTCCTGCTGCTTCTAATGTCTTTCCTGTACAGGGGAAGGATCTGTTCCCACAGTGTGTAGGTCATCCCTCACAGACACACACACTCAGAAAAACCCCACTCTGCACATACAGCCCTGAAGCATACTGATCTGGTTATACAGTTTTGTTTATAATTGAGGAAACATGCATGTTTCATTTGGTTTTAAAGGGTCAAAATGGGAATTTCTAATGGCATGGATGCTCTGATTTGAAGAGGCATTATACTTAAACAATATATATTTATATATTTTAGATAATTGTGAGGGGAGGATATAGACTGGGCCATCAAGCTTTTGCTTCCTGCTTTCTACTTTAATGGGAATGATTTTCAAAAATGCTCTTGAACAAGATTTGTGAGGTTACAAATCAACATCGGTCAAAGGAGAGCAGTGGTCTAACACAATACAGCCTACTTGACTCTGAAAGACTATTTATCGGGAAGGGATTTGCCTTGCCAGTACTTGACTTCCAGAGGCATTTTGCCCAGAGTTCCTTTTAATCACTGACACAAACCTTTTTTCAGATAAAAGTCTGGATGAAGCTCAAAAAACAACTGATACATAAAAAAAATAAAACAAGAGGGTGAATTTAGCAAGTTGATATTTTTCCACCTGTGTCTGTTATGTAAGCTCCTGAAAAAAGCCTAAAAGAACAGCTTGCACAAGGACAAGCCCTTTGTGTGCACCACTGAGCAAGAGGGATAACAGAGCTTGTTTCCTGTTTGTGACACATTCAAACCCCTCCCCTCCATTTCCTTCCCTGGGGTTTGATTGTGCACCTGCACCTTCAGACCAGCACAAACACTTTGAGCAGCTAACCGCTCAAATCTGCGTTGAATTCATGAGCTGCATAACAACATGTGTGGAGAAACAATGCAGCCTCTGGTTGAAAATAAGTTTGTTTTGCACTCATTCTTAATGGCAGACAATGGAAAGTCCAGAATGCCATCCCATTCTTTTGCATTCTTTTCAGCTGATGTTGACCGTTTACATTAAGTCACAAAGATGAATGTAGATGTTCATCTTATTTAGAAGAAGAATGGCAGGAATGTGAGCAGCTGTTCGTAGCTCGATCATATGGGTGGAGGGGGTTAATTAGAAAAACATTAGACAGAATTTCTGAAAATATAATGCAATGTAATTATGTATGCATTTTTTATGACATTGTACTATTAAAAAATGGCAAATGTGAATATATCGATACCACTTACCATGTGCAGTGGTACTGGTGACAAGGCATCCAACTGAAACCACATAAACAGCACAAAATTAAGAAAACTTGTGTTTGCCAAGTATGCACATCCAAGAAAAACAAACAGCTTATTCTGTTTGGTTGGATTGGATGAATGAAGATATGTTTGCAATTTAGCTACTTTTCATAGAACACTTTGCAAGTTTTTATGGGCGCATACATAGGGCACACATTTCCTTTGTTATTTGATTATGAAAATGTAACTTCTAAATTAGGTAAAATCTGTACATGACAAAACTTTATTTCATTTTCTGGTCGAGTTCAGGAAATTGCTTTACTTTTTCTGGGGTTGGGAAACTGTCATGGTTAAAGCTAAATACATTTTAGTGAGGGGTGATGGTAAGCATCAAAAGGTCATAGGTCAGGCCTGGAACTTGGGCTGGCTGCCTCAGTTTCTGTACCTTGAGTGCCCACTCAACCAAATGAGCAACCCAATAACCCCCCAAATATGATGTTTTTGTTACTTTTTTTATTCCCATGCAGTTGGTCTCACAGTAACAGGTACTCACAATTCATTCAAATATAATTATAGATAACCTAAACCTGCATATTCACACATTGGCTACTTATTTGGGTGGACATTCTCACTAAAAGTGTGGAGAAACCTGATTTCATCATTTAATTAATCTCTGCTTCATCTAATGACAATTTGATGGACTTAAAGTTTCTATACAACTGCACATGGCTCATTTTCACAAACTACAAGCGGGCAAATCAATCTGAACAAATCAAATAAAACCATTTCAAGTGTGCTAATCTTTCTAAATAAGGTATTCACATGGCAGCTCTAAGACAGGGCACGTTCTTGACTGTGGCAATTATCACAAGCATTACTCCGAACACAGTCGACAACAAAAGTCCACAGATCACATGCAGTAATGGGTTTGTGACAGGCTTGGCTTAACAAGTCCTTTACATAAGCATTAGTCTGGCTGCAAAGTGCAGGTGCACTCATGGCTTGCACTGCAGCTCTATGGTCTTCAACAGCCACATTATGACTAAATGGGCCTTAGATTTGATCAATTTCTCTCCTTTTTAAGAATTTAAGGGCACAAATGAGAGTGTGTCTTCAACTTATGACTGAATAGTTGGGCTTATCTATCCCTTGAAACTGAACAGATTAGATGGCTAGTGTGGGTCGTCATATAAGTTTAATATTGCCAAACATTTTGCAAAGCAGAACCAAAATCATTCTATTCAACATATCACACTTAGTGGAGACTAGTATGAGTTAAATAAAGTCAACTGGACTGGGTTTAGTCTCTTGAAGATGTTTCATTCTCGTCCAGTGCAGCCTCTTCAGATCTGATGGAGAAAGTGGAAGATTTTATGAAGCTATAGGCTGTGAAGCTATTGTTTGATGTTTATAGTCTATGGCTGTCAATCAGAGTCATGACTCATCTAAGATCCTGTTAGGGTGACCGCTGGCTATAGTTTCAGTCACATAAAGGTGGTTATCGGTACCAGGAATTTAGTTAATGGTTACAACCCTGAAACTAAACAGCAGTTTTCTGAGGAAGAAACCAGTCTCCAAAATCATGGAATCTGTTAATAAATGTGGCACTATGCACCATGAATTAATTTCTCAGGGTCAGTGTGCCGGCACTGAATTTCTACAATAGCTTGATAAAAAGGGAGAACATTTGGTGCAAACATGTGCCATCATGACAAAGCACGCCCCCTCACTGTACTATAAAAATATACTTTTCAACTCCACCAACACAACTGTTGCCAACCACCTAGCATGCTTTGTAGAACTGGCAGCTTGAAACCTCTTTATCCTCATGAAGATATAATTCAAGCTGAAAGGTCACTGTTTCACCACAGTACAAGTCACAAATGCACGCTTGCAAGTGGTCAGAAATGGACTGGCATTACAGGAGGATTCGAAGGGTTGCACTGCATACTGGGTGTGCTGGGAATGTCATCAATTTGGTCAGATATGGCTTTTTTAATGGACATGTCTGCTTTATTTTTAATCCTCACCTTATATAATAGTTTAATTCAGTCTTATTGAGTTAATGTGTCACATCTCTAAAGCTGTTGAAGATATATTTGTGGTATGAGGTGGTGTCAGAGCTGGTTTAAAGACTTGCAGTTCAACTACTTTTACATTTAAAACGTGCTCTTTGATACTGAAGCAGCACTTAGGGGGTGGGTTCAACATCATAAAAACAAGCAAAACAAGTGTAATGAACAATTTTGTCAAAGGGAAAATGCGGAGAAATTTCTTCAGGAGAAGGAATCCATTTTAGTTTGAACATGTTGCAGCACACACACAGGCACTCACTCACACACACACACACACCTTATACACATACATTCCCTCCCATTTGATCCAGAGCCACATCTGCAGACAGTGTAGGAGTGGTTTACTGTAAAAACCGCCAGTGAAATTACAGAAGTAAATCAAAACACTCACAGACTGCTCGCTCCCTCATGTATCTTTACTTTTTGTTTTTAGTAAGAGTGTGGGTGGCTCACAGCCCACCTCAGACTTAAGTTGGGTTTACATTTTATTGGTAGTAGGACATGGAGGCATCTGTGTGGGCAATCTATGCAATTAATGCGCTGAGGGGGAAAGCTAGATTGTATACGTTGTGTCTTTAAAAGAAAAGGTTTCACAGACTGTAAATATTTACACTCAGCATCAGTTAGACCCCAAATAAAGATGTGAGAGGTGGGATAATTGAGACCAAAAAGCCTGAAGACAAAAAAAAAGATGATTGATGAAGATTGGATATTTATATGACCAGTGTATTGTGCGGCCACATTTCATTTCACCAAACAGTTGGTTGCTATTATATAACAGGTTAAGTCTGTGCACATGTTTTTCATTTGCCTGAAGCTGGTTTGTGTTTTCTGACCAAACCTTTAGGCAGATTCTGAGTTTGTTAAATGTTCTCCTCCCTTACAGTCTCATTTAATCAAACATAAGCACATGGCTGCCAAGCACTTAAATGCCACATATGGAATAAAAAAAAGTCAATTTCACCTTAGATTTAATATTTACATGCTCAAGAAAGTATGTCAAGAGTAGATCCCTAACTCCTAAAAATTGGATTCTGTGTGAAATATTTTTCACTGACAATACAATGGTTTAGAAATCGAATAAGCTACTACTGTATGTTTGTTATACAC
>JBAMHV010000020.1:15529483-15539639 GCA_037177535.1 Pseudomugil gertrudae | reverse complement strand
ATATCACACATAAAATGGGACTGTAGCAAAATAAAGCTGTAAAATAAATAGAGACAGTGGGAGGGACACATTGCAAATGGTTGGGTTAATTTTCAACAGGGCAGTAACATTTTACAGGTGTAAATGGAGCAATTAAAAAGGAAGATCTCTCCTAAAATAGATATGGAGAGAGATTCAGCAATCTGAAAAATTATCCATCCATCCATTATCTGTACTGTTTATCCAATGAAGGGTCGCAGGCTCTAAAATGATAGCATTTATAAACTAAAAAGCATGTTCAGTATAATCGCCTGTTGTAAAAAAAAACTGCAAAAAGCTTTGAATACATTATTATCCGTAGCAGACAGTAAAGACTCCTTCAATCAACACATTAAAAATCACTGTGTCATGAACCCGGGATTGAGGAATACTTCCATAAATCATCTGTAAACACACCTCACCATATCATCATAACATTCAGATTGATGATCCTCATGTACCACTGAGGCAAACCTACTATAACACACCTGAATAATATCAATGGCTCATTAAGAACTTGACAGGGAAGAACATTAATCAGAATCAGGTGTGTTGGAGTCAGAACACATCTAAGCAGGGCAGTGGTACTTAAAGACCAGCATTGGGAAACTCTGTCATTAAAAAAAGAAGCAATGTGTGGAAAGACTGTCCTCTAAAGCCAAAGCAAGTTTTTAAAATATTTAATTTCCATATAGAAGATTGACTGCCAAGCTTGTTCTAAATGCACACTATGACAGTCTGAATCACTGACGTTATAAGGTTGAAATAGTGAATATGGAAATAGCAACCTGTGCAACTACAACCAGACCTTTCAACTGAAATATCAGTTGTATCATGAAATGGAAAATACCGGTATATTAAATATGGACCCAGAATGGTTGATCATCTATCAATCAACACAGGATAATGATTCTCTGTCAATCAGCATTTTTAACATTTGATATGTTTTCTTTGTTGTATATAGATACACAGACGAAGAGATGTTTTTGTTTGGTAATTTCTCTTCTAAGAGGATGTTAGGTGAGTGTGTTTCTATGTGTGCAAACATGTATGTCAGATTGTGTGCACCTCTCATCCTCAAAGGATATCTGCATGTGTGACATGGAAGTTAGGGGCACATGCAGGAAACAGGCTGTCTGTCTTACTACTATCCATCACAGGAATCCCACACAGGTTAAAACAGAAGGAAGGAGGGGATGAAGAGCAGGGAGTCCGGATATTTTTGTGTGTTTTTTTTTTTCTTTTTTCACCCTCATAGTTCTTAAAACCTATTTTAAAGTAACTTGAATCACTTTGAAAATGAATTTTCAATAAGGAAGCAGTTGCACTCTGGTTTCCTCTTTTAGTCTGAGTTATATAACTAAGGAACAACAGAAATCCTTTTTTCTCTGTAAACTACGTTTGAGCTCTGTAGGAGTGAGAACTCGATCTATGCCAAACAATGAATTTGGGAAATAAAGGGACAACTGTCTTCATCTAATATGCAATGCTTCCTCTCTGTTGGTTTGATGCCTGCTCATGCATTTGTAATTGTGCCTGACAGCAGGAGATGGCATACACAGATGACAACTGACGTTTGAACCTTAGTCATCGATTATGTAACCAAACACCTGCATTTTACCCCGTCCTTTCACTAAATAAAGAACACAACATGGCTTACACAGTGAAAAAGGAGCATGTCTCATGCTGTAAAAGTTATGTCTTCTTTTTGTCTAATAAAGGAGCCGCTGATCAGCACGTCCTTTTCATCACATGGGTGTTGTTGCCATGTGTGGAAATGAAGCCCTTTCTGTTAACTTTGTGCAGCTGCAGGAGCTCAGAGTTAAAGATTAAAAGTAAAAGCGTGAGACAATGAACGCATGAATGCGTGGGGGATAGCGTTTATGTGGGTAAGGTAGTTTTCCTTTTCATATGGAGGAATGATGGACAGGGAATTGAGGAATGGATAAAAAGCAAAGCAAAACCTCCTTAACACACACTTTCCACATTTGTCAAGCACCCACGCACAACCTTAGCAAAAGCTATTTAAGATTCATGTTTTGTCACTTCAATCTTTTCCAGAACTTTACGACCTTTTCTTCTGCAAAGTGAAAAACACAAATTGTTGCCCACATATTGTCTCCAGACAGGGTCAGGGGGCTTCCAGAAGCTGAGTCAGACCACTTACTGGAAGCCCTGCGTCACCCGTCTTCCTCTCCCCCATTTCTTCCCCAGAACTCCTTTTTTTAAACCTGTATTATCCTCTTTATTATCCTTTGCTTCAGAACTTCAGTGCACATAATATGCAAAACACCAGACGGCACCAATAGAGACAAACCCTTATTATGTCTTTCCTCACTTAATTCATAAATGTACTTTTTTTCTAACATGCATTCCACACAAAAAAGATTCCACTACAAAAAAGCCTTCCACCCATCTGCCCCTCAGAAGACTCATTATATCCCACTCCACTCCCCGAATTTTGCCCCACTTCCCTGAACTGTAATGATCTCATCCAGCTGTCACTGTGTAATCCCATCCACACTCACTGCAGCACGCTGCTGGTGACAACTGACTTCACTTGTTTTGTTCTAGTTGCCATTTCCCTGAAACCCAAAACACACTGTCAGCCAGCAATTTACCAACAAGATGTTCAAAACATGTTGGTTTCATTGTCAAGTCTTTGTACGTTCAGTTTGAAATCTTTTAAAGTTTATATTGTGGAGTAAACAGGATTGTAGCAGATATTCTGCGAAGATGAAATAAGCCTCAAATACTACTCATGTCATCTGTGCCTGTTCCTTATTTATTTCTACATTTCTAAATAATAGGCTCCTGTCATGATATGGTGAGTGGTACAGTGGTGGACCCAAACACAGGAACAGGCAGAATGCAGTAAGACAGAACATTAACGCAAGAGCAACAAAATGACCAACAATGATCCAGCAAAAAACTAACCAGGTTCTTAAATACACAACAAACAAAACAAAACACAACTGAACACAATGATCCAAATGAAACCAGGTGATACTGATGAACAAGAAATAAAGCCTAATTAAGACTCAAGAACTACAAAATAAAACAGAAAACCAAAAAAACACCACAAGTAGTCCAACCCCAGCTCCCCAGTATCTCTCAATCAAAATAGTCAGTTAAGGGCAAAACATACTTTCATTCTTTTTTACAGTAATGCTGTCAAAATAATGATTACTCTGAAATGAGACAGATCTGTTATAAATATGTCTACAACTTATTTTCAAACTAAGCTGTATTTAACTTTAAACTTTGTTTCATTGTCAGTCTAACTGAGTTTGCAGTGTGGCTCATACATCGGGGTGCAACACATGTTGGCATCAGATTTGGGATGAAACTCAATGGGCCTGTTTCTTACTTGCTGTGATGAAGTTGCCATTATTAAGCTGCTTGTTGCACTGTAAACAGCCTATTAGTGGTGTCGTTTTCCAGAAACAGCAAAGAGCTTTAAAAATTACCAAAAAACTTTGGTGACAGCTAAATATGTTTCTGTCTTGCATCCCATCTTTTCTCCGAGCTCCCTCCATTCAGTAAAAGTCAGTCTACTGTTTTCTTATGCGCTCTCCTTTTTTCTTTTTTTGTCTTCCCCTGATAATGTCCTCTCATCTTTCCTTGATGAATCAGCTTTAGGGAACATGTGTTGATGTCCAGGTGCTGGTTTGTTACATCATATGTGAAGCTAAATTCAGCTGTAGCGTGACACAGAATTTTTGGAGAAAAAAAAATGCCATGTGTTTTTTTTAAGCTCTTTACCAGCAGCAAGTAGAATGTACATAATACATATCACTGTGCCCTTTTAACAAGTGAAATGTTTTGGGTTTTTTTCAGAAAGTTATGTAATAGTACTTCAAATTAAGCCAGTTTGACCACATAGCTCAAAAAATGTGAGATGGTAACATCATAACATCAGCCAAGTTATTAACATGAAATTATAAATATATTTAATCTTACTGGACTCTAATTTGAATAAATATCTTTTCCCTGTTCTAAAATTTACCACCAATGTCAAACATTAGGAGGCTAATGAAATACATAATGAAAACAGCACAGCTAAGATGTAATACGTGGCTGCCAGTTCTACTTGCTGTGGCAACAAGCTCTTGAGGACATCCTGACTAACAGCTGATGTTAATATTATTTACACTTGCATGTTTGATTCCATATGTCTCCAAAAGGAAATCTTCATCAGCAACACTTGAGGTGATCAGGAGGATGAAATAGCTTGTTGAAAAGCCAAGCACCACGAGAGCCCTTACAGAGCACAAGAAATGTCAAGCACCCCAGAGAAAGATGGATATGAATGCATGTGTGTGCGTGCATGGGTGTACTTTTGTGTCACTGCATTTATGAGCCATGAATAGATGAGCATAACCGGAAGCTGTGAGCTGTGTTGGCTGGTTGTGGGTGTTGGGTTATTAAAACGAGAAGACCCTGCAGCCTGAACGGCTCAGAAACCAGCTATTCTCGCCTGAGTAGTGTTGTGTCAGAATGTAAGAGGCGTCAGTGATCAAAAACCGACCGCCGCCCACAACCTCAGGACCCGGCTGTGCTTAAAGTCTAAAGCGCTGTTTATGTAATTTGATGTTTATGCAAGAAAAAGGACTAGGTGAGGTGGACTGCAGCAGTGATGTAGTAACTGATGGGGTGACTGTGTGGGCCTCCACCTTGCTGTAATTGCCACATTTCAGGGAAAATTAGATTGTTGGAATAAGTATTGTACATATATTTATAACATATACTAAACATATAAAAGAGCAGAACAGATATCTTCTTACACTACAAAGGCCAAAGGAAAAGAAAGGATCGCTCTTCTGAGTCTTGCTTCTCATTAGTTTTCTTCAAAAGACAGAAGATGATTCACTTTGTGATGTCTTCTCATTGTTTCATGTGAATGTAATTAAAGTAAAACTCTGGTTTTTACTTTGCATTTCAAGTTGGGTAAAGTCTTTAAATTTGTGGCATTGCAAAATCTTAGCAAAACGTTATTGTGAGAGATTATGACTGAGAGTTAACAACTGTGTTTATTTAAACAAAGCTGGTACTATTTAATGGCTGAGCCAAGCTTTACATTTGGCTCGTGTACTAATGGATTTCAAATGTTTTCAAAACATGAAGACAGCTAAATTCCTCCAATTTTTAACAGCATCGGTGCATGATAACTACACAATTTTTTTTATAATTGACTGAATTTCAGCTTTAGAGTAACCTTGATGTAATTTACAGCTCGCTTAAGGGAGCTGTAAACCCAACTTTAGCTCATCACATAATGCTTTTCATTTTTCTGTGAATATATGTCCAAAACAAATTTGTGTGATGATAAGTTATTGTAAAACGTGGCCTTGTCTGATATGTTTTTATTGCAGATTTGCGTGGCTTTTCAGAATCAAAGTCATCAATGCAAAAACATACAAGTTGTATACCTACATAAACCCTTAATACACTTTTAAAAATCCTAACCCTAACCTTTTGCAGACGAGAGTTTATTAGAAATATAAGGAACCATTAGTAGAGGGGGACTATAGAAATGATTGTTCATGACGGGTCTTACAATATCAGTCTCTAGCCTCGCATTAATGACTTTCTCCATACCCCAACTTCCTCCTTATAGGTAACTGGCAAAATGCTAAAGATGAGGAAAGTGTTATCATGTAGGAACATTCAGTAAATGTTAAATATTTGGGGGTGGAAATATTCAGAAAAACAACTTTGTATCATCTGTTCAAAGTAAAAAAATCGAATACTTTGATATTCCAGATAAGATACATATTTACAGCTCTACAGGTTGTCTATATTGTAAAAGTTTATACATTTTTCTGATTCAATTTCAGTTGAAGTGGTGACAGTGATGTTTGTGGAATGTTTAAGCATAAGACTGCATAATAAACATGTCTCATGTTGTTTTGTTAGGTTTGGTGTCCCAGAACAAATATCCAGAGCTGGAAATGAGCTGCTGAACCCACTAAACCTATTCTGTTTTGTTGTTGTTTGTTTGTTTAATTTTGCTCTTTATGTCAGCTTTAGAAGCAATGCTAAATGTTTTCTTCTCACATACCAGTCTGAAAACACTACATCTTAAGCCACCAACCCATATTTTCACTGTCAGTACCCTAAACTGAAACAAATTTTGGGTGACATCTGCAAAATAGGTTACAGAGATTACAACCATCCTTTCAACTCTGTGAATAAAAACACCTCATATGTAGCATCCTATAGCAAATGATTTGGTTAAAGCAATGTAGATGATACAGAGCCATATTTCATAACGACAAACTTTGATGAAAAGCTTTTTTATTCATCAGATGGATTAAAAAACTAAACAAGTGCTCTTGCATAACTTTGCAAATAAAGCTTAATATGCACAGCATAAAACAAGTAAATGTTTTTACTCTTACAGAGTCCTGAGTTTTAAGTCACTGAGACCAACACACAACCACATTCCAGGAAGAAACCCTACACCTTCCATCTTTCAGCGCTCCTGCAAAAACTCTGGCTTTTTTTCTCCTCTGAAAGCCCCGAAAAGAGAGGAAAGGACCCGAATGCGAGACAACCAATCAGAACTTTGGGCAATTTCGATTTTTTGAGTACTTCTTGATGATTGGTCCATACCTCCCCCAGAGGCTTCCGCCCGCTTCCGCTGATTGGTCCGTTTTCCCGGCTCAATGGAAGTCATTTGAATACGCTTCGCTTTGTGGCTCAGTCATTACAGCTCTGCTGCTTCAAATGATTGACTCAAATAGCAGAAACGGAGGCACACAATGGAGGCGAGTGCGTCACGGACTCACTGCTGAGAGACTTATCTGACTCTCACTCGATATTGAGAAAAACATTACGAGTATTTCACATATATTTTTGGTTCAAACGCTTACCCCCCATTGAGACAGGCTTATTCGGACAGCGACACGGCTGAAGCGGTAAGTTGTTTTTAACGCTTTATTACTTAAATTACTAAAAACCTGGTGCGAAAAAGTTATTTTACGACCACAATATTAGATTTTACCCAGTCTAATTTAAGAAAAAACGTATATTTTTCTTGTAAAGTATCTCCATATATCCATATTTCTCAAAATGTGCCGTTAAAGCTAGAAAAGTAAGTTTTCTGCATACTCCTGTGACATCTGAATTCATATCCCATCCCTCCCCAGTGCATTCAGAACTTTTTGTTGTTGTTATTGTTTACCTCCCACGTGAGTTTATAATTGGACTGGCAGTCAGGCACATAGAAACATTAGTCACCAGCACCTGTGATGGGACTGTGGTTGCACAGCATGGTTTCATCACAGTCAGCCTTTACTTTTACTGCGTTATGACTCAGTCACAAACCCGTAATGTGGAACAGGCATGTGTACGCCAGTGTAGGAGATAGACAACAGATTGTTTACTTGTGTGTAAGTTGGCTTGTAGGAAAACAAGAAAGTTGGAATGAATGTGTGATTGAGTCACTTTAAAGTTTGGTTAAAGAGACCTATAAAAAGCTGTATTCCCTGTGCACACCTCTTCATAAACCTGCAGTCCTGTTCCGTAACGAGTGCCAGTTCCTACCACTTTCCAAGCAGGCTGTCTGGTGCCAAGTGGCTAAAATAAAACTCAAATGAAATATTTGCTCATTTATATTTACAGCAGAAGCAGTTGGAGTGGATACAAGCAACATTTGGAAGTATATCTAATCTGAGAACAATCAGATTAAGTGACTTTAACTCTTAAAGTTTCATGTGAGAGTCAGAGGTTTGTGAGGTTTGTGAGAAAATGTGTGTGAGAGCCGCCCCCCCCCCCAGGCTTAAGTTTATTATTTCCTAGCAGCAAAGGAGATAATGTGCCTTTATCCTTCTGGCTCTAGGTTAATACTGTACTAGCCTACCAGATGATGCAGGAGGCAGGTGTGTATTTGTGTGTGTGTGTCTAAGTAGAGACCTGTGAGTGTGTAGCAGGAGCACACAAGGAAATGCATGCTTGAGCAAAGTGTCAGGTGAACTATATTCCCCATATCTGTGAGGTTGATCTGAGTCTGGTGTCTGTATCCGGCTCTGTTGGCCTGACTGTCAGATTTAGGTGCAGCTTTTAGAAGTGGTCATCCACACCTTGTGGTGTTTTTGACAGGGGCTGCATGCTTCGTCTGACCCCCCACACTTCCTCGAGCATTTGTTTTTGCCTTTGCAGTGTTTCCTTCTACTTTAGCGGGGTGTTTTGCTTGAGACGTGGATGACGTGGGATTTCTGGTGGTGATGAATTAGCAGGGAGAGCTAGGAAGGCCATTTGCGCAAAGTGCAGGAAAACAACCCTTAAACACAAAGATGGGGGTGGGGTGATTTATTCATGTTTGACACATGCACAAACACACGGATACAGATCATTCTTAAAAGACAGCTAAATTGAGCCTCTTTAGGTGCTTGAAACTTAAAGAATCTCATATTTTGTTGGTGAGTTTGAGATTGACTGATTTGAGACTGTTTACAACTGCAAGCATTTAGCAGAAAAAATGCATTCAAAGCTTTTCCTGCTTTTGGATTTAGGAACAGCCATAGTCTTGGATCAGGATTTCTTTCTTTTTTATGTTTTTTTTTTGCATGTATGAATTATAATTGAGCATCAGCAGTTTGGTTTCACCCAAGTCTTTATTAGATGTTGTGCTGACTAAATGCAGGGTGGGGCTATCCTGTGGCATAGTGAGATTCAGCAAAGTTCATGGTAATTAAAGGTAAACTAACAATAAACAAAATGTGGTAATTCATGTCTTATGATATTTAAAGTGTACTTTAAGCTGTGTTTATGCACGTCATCCCAAATCATGTGCTCATCTTATGTCTTCTGGTGTTTATCTGTCATTTAAAGTTTTAGAGTAAAATCCTCCCTGCCAGCTTTTATTCTTTTTCTTTATTCAGAGATTATGACATCTCCTATTGAGGGTTCATTCTTACATACCGGTATGTGAAATTGTCTAGTAAGCAGCATGGATGAAACCACACATAAGTGATGTGAGCACAGGCTGAACTTTGGGCTCATTCCTGAGACAAATAAACCTGACTGAGTAGTTTCCCTCAGACTAACAAGCAAGTCTTGCTCACGCCCTTTACCTGCTGTAGCTTATTAGTGTCAAAGTACAATATGTGCAAAGTACAGCAAAGATAGCTACATTACATTGGCACCATCTCCATGCTGACAAATATGTCTTCGGGCCCTCTTATCAAACTTAGGCTGTGTCTTCAACCCTAATAACTTTTAATGTGTCCATATGGTGTTAACCTATGGTACATACTGACCTTCACCTTTGTCATTCACATGAGAGCCTCTCTAGAGCCAATTAAAATGTTGTTTGTTCTTACTGACAGAATGTCCCATTCCTGCAAAGACTTTGCAGAGCTTCATAGTGTTTCACAGCAACATGGTGGTTATTTTCTACTTAGTTCAAATTTGATTATTTGGTACAAAGAGCAGGAGTCTTTGCAAACAGATCCTCTTTACTTGCTGCCTCATTTGTCATGAGGATTTCTGTGCAGACTGTTGTGTGGTCAGCAAGTATAGAGATGTATGCTGTAGTTAGCGCTCTTTTAATAAACATGATTTAGAATGACTAAGTTAGCCACAGACTGTTTTGCATACTGTTTTCCATGACTGCACTGTTTAGTCATTGTCCAGTTTGTGCTGGGTTTGCATAAACGCAACACCTCAAAATCTGAGTTGCTGTCCTTGAAACTTATAAACCAAACATATATATCTGCCTAAGTTAAGCATTTAGCACAGTTATTCTGTGGCCACACAGATTCTACTCTACTTACTGCAACTATAATAAACTATAATGAGTATTGATACCTTCCAGTAGAACCAGAAAAATCTGCTTGGCTGGTTTCACTAATGATTCCAGTCTGGGCTCATGCAGACAGCAGCGACGAGAAAAGTGTGTGAAAGCTGCTGTGTGTGTCCGATCTGTTCTCATCTCTTCCTGGGGTGGGGGTGGTAGGGAGGGGTCTTTGTGTTGTTGCTAATGCCATGACAGAAGAGATAATACCTCTATTGTTGGAGAAGAGTGGGGGGGGGGGGGTGAGGAAAGGGAGGGGGGGGGGGGGGGGTGGGGGGGGGGGGGGTAGGGGGTGGGCGAGGAGAGGGGGGGAGGGGGGGGGGGAGGAGATGAGTG
>JBAMHV010000020.1:15517852-15529383 GCA_037177535.1 Pseudomugil gertrudae | reverse complement strand
GTCCGATTTGTTCTCCTCCCTTCTTGGGGTTGGGGTGGTGGGGAGGGTTCTTTGTGTGGTGTCGAGTGCCAGGAAAGAAGGAAGGAGACCTCTGTTGTTGGAGAACCCCCCCCCCCCCCCCCCCCCCCCACCAGTCTGTTGGGCTACACAATGTGAGGTGTAACTTTAAAAAACACATGAAATGAATAAAAACAGGGGTGAAAAACACAGACAGCTTTAAAGCCTCTTTTGGAATGGACACAAAAACTCTCAAACATGCCCAGCATGCATACAGTTTGACTGATAGAAACAAACAGCTCTTGCGTTAAGTCTTTAAAGCAGATATTTCTTTGGTTTAAATCCATTAGCTGATGACATTTGCTTACAGCATCATCAAAAGTTCAATTAGTTTGAACCTTTTGATGAAATGGGTGATGATATTTTATGCATCCAGCCAAGTCAACACAGGAGATATTGTTGTGTCAAACATAACCTGAGAACCTTTAGTAGGAAATTGTACCAAAAGCATGTCTGCTGCTTCAGTTTTTTTAGTTAGAGAGCAAATTTAGTTGATCCAAACTGTACATATCTGCATTTTTCTGCATATTTATGACCACATCAAACTCTCCTAAGGCTGCAATCTCCAACTTTTACAAACAAGGGAATGTAAACAATCTTTTTAATATGATAGTATGTGCCCAATGCCTTCATTAAGCCATCCACAGGGAGTCCAACCTATGATTTAGAAAGAGTACAATTTCAGTGCTGCAGCAGGCGAAGCCACAACTATCCGAAAGGGTCAACTTTTCAGGAAGTCTGGAAAAAAACAAGACTGGGTTTGAGTTTCGGAAATGTGTTTTCCTCTGCTTTCAGTGCAAATAGAAACATGGAGGGAAGGAGAAACAAGCAGGAAAACATAAGAAATATTACTCGCTGGATCCTTATATCTCAACTTATCCAGCACACACGTTAATGTAAGAACACCAGGATCTTTTAACTGAACAGCAGGCTGAGAGCACAGAGTTCAGAGCTGGACTGGCTTATACGGGCACAATGCCACGAGCTGTGGCACACGTGTGTGTTTGCATGCTTCAAGGGTCGCTCCAGCCATTGTGTGTTTATGTGTGACATGTTGGATTATACTGGCATGGAGCTAGGCGCCATGGTGGACAAGTGTGTGTGTGTGTAAGATGTTGGCTGAGGCAGACACTCCTCAGTTGGTGCCGTGATGAACAAACAAAAGTCCTGAATTCCTGCAGGGTTTTCTGGCACTGTGCGCATGCATTTCTACATGTCCCTGTGTGGAGGTGTATTATGTGTGTGTAATGTGGTGCTTAGACAGGCAACAGTAGGGGGATAAAGATGGCTCCAGAGTTAAAGCACGCCACGGTGGTGATCTAGGATCAGCTTACAGACCTCAGATCCAATTATCTTAACCATTAAGACAGAAAATCATTGCTGACTTCATCCATCTGTCGGCCTGCTTTCTCCCCCCTCGCATGCTGCATCGCTGCCAACAAGTTTGCTTCAAGAATGTCACAAGAAATAAAGCGAAGGGAGAGAAGCGGAAGAAATACGTGTTTAAGAGCTTATTAGTAAAAATTCTGCCAACAAACAGGCTGTTAACAGGAAAGTGTCTCACAAAGAGATCAATTTGAAATGTTGACATCACAACAGAATAAGCAGAAGAGAGGTAACATTAAGTGATCAAGTGTGATTACTCCCTCACACAGAAGCATTAGCTTTCTGTGACGGAGTTGCTCATACGGATATTTTCACAATACTCTTCATAATACAGCTTAAACATCAACCAGGTTCCCATGAAGTGCAGAGGGCTGGTGTGGTGTGAAAGCAGGAAATCTGCAACGCGGCGAGAGACATTTATAGTCATGACCCTGTGACTTCATGTTGACTGAAGGACGGTCTCCTAACAGCAGCAATTTCCACAGAAGGAAAACTGAAGCTGGATTACCAAGTGAAACTTCATTTCAAACATTTAGCTTGGATAAATGCTAAATGTCATAGCTTTGTTTTGGATGCTTTCAGTTCTTTAAAAGGTTTAAATTAATTTTAACATATAAGATTACGCAATAACAAGTAGTGTTTGTCTGAATTTGTAGCAAATGCATATCCAGGAGGATGTGAATCACTAGTAAGTAGTATTAATTGCAGCAGTTAGATGAAATATAGTAGCTTGATATTCCAAAAGTGTTTAAACAGATCTTGTGGTTGGAGAGTTATAAAAGTTTTAAAATAGGCACGAGCTGAAAGGGTTAATCTGCCAGATTAGCTCTAAATCAGCATTCCTGCCTGGATATCTACAAATTCTCACATGATTGAAAAGATGGATTTCAGATGAACCCTTCAGTCCTGCTATTAGAGCATCTGTTGCTTTGTTATGAATTAAGGGGTCATTCCAGAGGTCGTGGACTGGGAAAAGTATCCATAGATTATGATGGTCCAAGGCATTGCTGAATGATTTTGAGTCTGAAATGAGAGGTTAATGCTTCTCTGATGCCATGCTATGACCCAAATCATTACCCAGGCCACTAAACGTTTGGGCATCTTTTAATCTGTCCTCTCTCTGTGAATTCACTCATATTCTCCACCTATAATTTCCATCCTTTAATGTCTCTTGCAGAAGTCATAATGCCACCCACAACCCCCTATGCCGGAAAGTTTAACTCCTACAACAACAACAACAATCCTCAGCCGAATAGCTCGTACCGCAGCAGCACTGCCCCGAAACCTTCGAGAGAGAACCTCTACAATGGTGCCTACTCTTCAGCAGAAAACCCTTACGATGTCCCACAGCCTCGTGCTGCGTGTCGCAGCGCCTCGGTCTCCTCCGCGAACACGAAGGAGCACCACTACGGCAGCAGCTGTGCAGTAGCGGAGAACCCGTACTCTCCGCCGCAACCTCGCAGCCCTCGCCAGCACAGCACTTCCTGTCCAGGCCGAGCGTACCGTCACACAAGCAGCAGCAGTAGCAGCGAGCAGTCCTGTCGTAACAACAAAGCCATCACAAAAGCTCGACTTTACGGACACGGCATCACTGCTAGCTACGGGGAGATGTGTTACCATGACAACAGCCTGGTTTCAGCATCTCTGGAGGCACTGATCCAGCACCTGGTTCCCACTGTGGACTACTATCCTGATGTAAGTACCAGTAAATGTGGTTTTTCAAGAGAAAAGATGTGTGTTGTGAGGACAGAAAACATAATCTGCTGTTCTCTTCTGGTCCATCTTTAGAGGTCATATGTGTTTACTTTCCTGCTGAGTTCACGCCTCTTCCTGCACCCCTATGAGCTCATGACCAGGGTTTGTCACTTGTGTGTGGAGCAGCAGCGGTCAGGAGATGCTCTGCTGGATAAGGTGGGTGGATCACACACAAATACACAGAGTACACACAGACACATACAGGTTTAATTATTTCTCTCTCCCATACCTTCCCTTACTGACACATTCTCAAACCCATGACAGAAATAAGTACATAAATCAAACGGTAAACACTGAGACTCAGAAAGAAAGCTCAATGCTGTTTATTCCAACAGCAGATTCACTCATAAGACCTTTTTAATGGAATGACAATGATGTTAACATCCCTTAACGCTCCATGCAACAATTTTCAGATCCGTTTCCGTGAGGTGGCGCCTAAACTGGTCCAGCTGCTGACCGAGTGGACGGAGACGTTTCCATATGACTTCAGAGACGAGAGAATGATGCGCTGCCTCAAAGACATGACGCATCACGTGGCCCGAGGGGATGAGGTCTGTCTTAAGGCTTTTTACAAATGAAACCTTTCAGGTGCAGAATAGCAAAATAAAGAAATGTTGCACCAGATGTAGCATAAATCCTTTTGCATGTATGCATGTCAGCCAGGCGTTTTTTCTTTGCTATACAAAGACATTTCATGGTTGACCCGATGAGTCCTGTAACTGTAAAACAAGTCCAAACGATCATCTGTAATGCTGTCAAAAATCCTTGTATGTAGGTGTTCACACCTCCTGTTTTCCCTGCTTTTATTTCTTAGAGTTTATGTGTGTTTGTGTTGTGGTTGCAGTACTCTTGGCGAGCCATGCAACAGATGACCCAGCGTCTTATCAAGCGCCTGTCTGCGCTTGGCCAGTATGAGGAGGCTGTGGCTGCCCTCAATGCTGTGGCGCAGGAGCGTCCTGCCTCGTTGAAAAACAAGCAGGCCTCAGCTCAGCGTAGCGACATACTGAACATTTGTGACGACCCTTTTATTCTTGCCCAGCAGCTAACGCACATCGAACTGGTAGGAAGCCAGTTGCTGTACAGGTGTTTCTTTTTTAAGCTGCGAGTCGATTGTGCCTTACTCTTTTTCCCTTTCCTTCTTGGGCCTCTAGGACAGATTGAGCTTCATTGGTCCTGAGGAGTTCATCCAGACCTTTGCCATGAAGGATCCTCTGGAGAACCATAAGGTAAAATGACTTTGGAGTGAACATATGGCATTTATTAGCTTTGCTTTCGTCTCACAATATCTCAGTGAGACGTGTTTCTGAATCTAATGCTGCTAGACTTTCACACGTTATACATAATCGCAACTGTGCTTGGTTTTGACTTCATAAAAAGCTCATTCAGCAGCTTTGGGTGCGGCATATTGTTTGTCCCTATAAAGACAGCATAAGAACAAAGCGACACGACCTGTTTGTAATTATCAGCATCAAAGTGCTGAGTAAGAAAAACCATACTATTGTTATTTTTGTTTAAATCTGATCTGTGATCTGGTTTTGCCTCGTGTCATTTGTGGTTGGCGTCAGTTCAAGTAAATTTGCTTTGGAAACCACATGAAAGAATCTTCTGGCAGATAGAAGAAAACTAAAATCTCCCAGAGACGGCAGTGTATGTCTGAGTGTGTTCGTTCTGAGTGCTCCTGCACGTTGGCTAAAAAGGTCGTTTTCAGTCAGCGCTGCTGAGAACAAGCTTCGCCTGTATAAACTGGGCTCCCACCAGTGCTGCTACAGTTATATAAGATCCACTTTGTGTAAAAGAGCAGCTGAGTCAGTGAACAGGGGTCCTGAAGTGATGAAGAGAAGTTTGGAGTGGAGTGGGCTGCCCGTGTTGTGTAAGCTTTTATTAGAGCTACGAAACTCTGAGATTGCATCATCATGGCTAAGTTTAGGTTGTTTATATGGAGCTTTTATAATGTTTATTTATGTAAAAGGGCTCTGCAAACAGGTTCACCACATAGAAACCACATGTCTTATAGAAAAACAAAGGTCCTGAAAGCAAATGGAAATGAGGAGAAAATAACCATAGACACATCAGACGATCCAGTGTTCAGGCCAGAGGTTGTGTGGGTGTGAAGGCTGTCAAGATCCATTAGGAAAGGAAATTACAGAGTAGCAGCTGTCCCCTTCCTTCAAAGTTTTTTTTTCTTACATTATGTATTAGCTAACCAGAAAACATGTAGAAGATGCTACTTTTTATTTTAGCATTAGATCCAGAAAACGTCCATCTTCCTGTGAGTGATCTCATTTAGACTGATGGTAGCAATTATTAGGATGAGCAGTTTTCATATTTTGACTTCAGTAAAATACATTTTATTGCATCTAATGGCTTCATGGAAAGTACATGGTAATTATGTGTAAATTGCAGCATGTGAAAAACACATCTGATTCACAGCGAACACTTCAGTAATCATTAGTTAAAGCAGCTTCTTCGGTCCCACACATCCAGCTCAGGCATTTAATGTTAAATAGCATCCTTTCACTGTCCACCTTTTAAAGCAGTGGTATCATCTGTATTTGTCAAACTCTTGAAACGGGATCGTCTATTCACGAGGCTCCCCCCTTTTTTTCTCAATAGCTGGATTTATTGACCACCAGTACTAAAGTATCAAGGCATTTAGAAATGTTTAAATTGGTTTGTAGAGTTAGTGAAAACCACTAAACATATTTTTTTTTGTTTTTTTTTCTCCCTATGTTTTTGCTTTAGGGTTTCTTTCGGAAGCGTAAAACCAGCAACCTGGAGGCCTATGTGAACTGGTTCAACAGGCTAAGCTACCTGGTGGCCACTGAGATCTGTATGGTATGTTAGCATGACAAATAGAAATTTCATGCACAAATGCACATGCATAAATCTACACATTGGTCATGTGTGCTCTGCAGTTAGGTGCATTTTGAATGGGTCCAAAACTAAAAATTCACTCGACAAAAGAAAATATCCATCTAAAGTTCTCAAGCTCGTCAAGCAGCGCAAACCAAACGACTCTGCAAACATTTCAGTTTATGTCCTTTATATTTTTTCTCTTGTAAAGCCAACAAAGAAAAAGCACCGAGCGCGGATGATCGAGTTCTTCATCGACGTGGCTCAGGAGTGTTTCAACATTGGCAACTTTAACTCCCTCATGGCCATCATCAGTGAGTATTTGATAGAAAACAGCAAATCAGACTGAGAATCCTGAAAAATCGTTGCCTCCACACTGAATGACCGTGTTATCTGGGACACATGTTAGCAAACATGAAATAGGAAGCCTCTTTTCATCTCATACAGATGACATTTTAGATTCAGTGCTAATAACACAAATGTCTTAAAATAGGACACGCTAAACTAAAGCTACTGTTTCCACCACTACTCTATATTAGAGCCACTTAACTGACTAGCCAATAAATGCAGTGCCAGCTGGAGTTTAGGCCACCGCTAATCAGTTTAAGGAAGCACAAACTGAGTTATGGGATGGTTGGAGTGAACCAGCCTGTTCTTTGTCTCGGATCTGTTCCTGTGAACACTGTACACTCATGCCTCCTCTGTCTCACAGCTGGGATGAACATGAGTCCTGTCGCCAGACTGAAAAAAACCTGGAATAAAGTCAATACTGACAAGTTTGAAATCCTGGAGGTAAGAAACATTCAGAGACTTAAGAGAGTATTTTGCTCAAACTCATCAGTGTGGTCACAAGCAATGATGTCTCCTTTGTGTGATCTAATTCAGCACCAGATGGACCCATCCAGTAACTTTAGTAACTACCGTACAGCACTCCGTGGCGCCACCCAGAGGTCTGAAACGGCACACAGCAGCCAGGAGAAAGTGAGGAAGTTGATTTAACAGAGAAATCTGAGTAAAATGTGCACATTAATCAGTCGTTGTCTCATTGGTTCAGATCGTGATCCCTTTCTTCAGTCTCCTCATTAAAGACATCTACTTTCTGAATGAAGGCTGTGCAAGCAGACTGCCCAATGGACACATCAACTTTGAGGTCAGTTGTGTGATGTTATGCTTCCCCCTTGTGGTTAAAAAGGAGTAATGCATTCTACTTCTATATATTTTTTAGTCAAAGTAAAAAAAATTCTTACATCACTGCATCTTAACAGAAACTCTGGGAGCTCGCAAAGCAGGTGAGCGAGTTCCTGGTTTGGCGTCAGGTCGTTTGTCCATTCGACAGAGACCGCCGCATCCTTCAGTATCTTGTCACCACGCCTGTTTTTACTGAAGATGGTGAGTTTTGATTTGATTTTTTCCTATTAAATGCTACTGCTAGGTGCCTGGAGGAGAAAACTCACTCTGTTTATAATTTTGCAGAGCTGCACCTGGCTTCATATGAGAGCGAAGGACCGGAAAACAACATGGAGAAAGACAGTCGTAGATCTCTGAGGTGAGTGCAGACACGTCTCTAAACACACAAGAATCAGAACAAGGACACTAATTATTTGTTTTGTTTTCCAGATCTTCTCTCCACCGAGAGAATCGATCATAGGAGTTGACAACCCCCTCTCCATTACGGACTGTAAATCAGTGAGATGTTGTAAAGGTTTCTGTGTCCGTGGCTAAAGTTCTTTAGAGTTCCTCACAGGATCGCAGGCCGAATGAAGGATATACAAATCTGAAAAGTGTAAATTCATCTAGTGCCACAGGAAGCAAGTGCTGTAGACATCACTGCCACTGTGCTGGCAGTTCTTCTCAGACTGAAATCATTAATGAACTTCATGATTCAGATGAAAGTCTTGATGCTGGAATAAAGCACCAGTCTGGCTTTTTATTCCTACACCAGCTCTGTTTAAAGGAGCTTGCAGGATTTCACACAACAATCCTAAGCGTGTGGACTTATAATGATATCTCCTCTGAATTTCCACCTTATCATGCATCACCAGAATGGATCGGACCATTTTTGGTTGCTACAGTATCACCGCTCATATGCAGAAATGATTTTGAGAGGAAAAATCTGTGTTATGCACAATGCATGGTGTTGCAGCACCTTAAATGATTATTTTTTAACTGTACAGCTGTTGAAGCCTCTGCTCCCATCTGAACTCATAATCTCAGTGCATCTGCCACATGAAACACAGCGATATTTGTAGAAACCATGATATTTGCTTCTGAATATGTGGTGATGCAGCGTTGTGTACGTGACAGCATCGTGCAAACTTAATCAAAATGCACTTCAGTGTCATGTTGTGTAGTGTAATATAGTGTATGAGTTTTCTATTCTATGCCATTAAGCTGTATTTTTATGTTTTTTTTAAAGTCTCAGTATGAGCTTGTTGCTGGTTGGCTTGTTCTGGGGCCGTAAGCTTTTACACCAGTTCATGAATTACAAGAAGTATTTTTGGTCAGAATGAAGCACAAACTGGTGCATATGTGTATGTAAGTGTAGTTTGTGTTAGAAAAAAAGACCCCTCCTTTTTACCCTGCCTATATTCGTGTGGGTGTAATTCTTTATTATCTACTGAGTGAAAGTGAATCTACATTTTCTTTGTTTTAAAGGTGCTCCTTTTATACATGTTTTTCTGATATCGTCCTACTTCCTGTTTTTCTTATAAGCTTCCAGTCAGGGTACTTGTTCTGGAGATATTTGTGAAAAGATCCTCCTTTTTTTTCTTTCTAATAAACAGCAACAGAATATATTTATTGTATTGACTCTTATTGATTTCTAATGTTACAACATTATCACCACATTATCTGATCTTTATTTACAAGACAGGTTCACTTCGGTCACAAACTGGAAGAGATTAAAAGTTGATCCTGATCTTTCAACCTCAGCGAGTCTGAACTCTTGTAAAGTTGATGCAGCGACCCTGAAAACACCAGAGGAGAAAACCTCAAAGTCAGAACATAGAAAAGCTTAAAGCCTGTTGCAGCTGTACATAACTAACCTGCTGGGCAGACACCAGGATGGGGAGAATCGCTGACAAATGATTGTCTTTTAGCAGATTAATGAGGTTGAAACAATTTTCTAATCAAATTGATCGTTAATATAGTACTATATTATATATATATATACTATTTTTCATGAATTGGCTCAATATGATGTCTGTGAAGCACCCTGAAATGACACTGTCGTGAAGTGGCGCTATACAAATAAAGTTGAATTGAATTGATATAGTATATAGTCACACTGAGCTGGTCAGAAGTGCGTTTTTTTCATCAAACTTGCTGGTTGTACAGTGAGGAGGTATCGGGAGAAGTTTCCTACCTTGTCCTGAGGTGTCGGTCTCATGATAGCCACCCTGTCGTACTGCCTCCTCAGTAATGCTAAAAGCGCATCGACACGCCCCTGTGTAAAGGAAGCCCAGCGTACACTTAGTGCTACTGCAAAGCACCTTAGATGCACACCCTGCAGATGAATTCTCTCACCTTGATGGGAGAGTACCATTTGAACTGGGATGGGGGGTTGTAGACTGGAGGAGGTCTTGGTGGGCGTTGAGGAAGTATTGGTTCCTCCACGTCTTCCGGCATAGTGACCACTGCATTTTTGGCTTTTTCTAGCCGAGCTCCCTCCTCCGTGGAGCCTTTCTGTCCCCATCGCACCTGCAGAAGTGAACACAGTTGCCTGACTTCAAATAACATCTGAACAACACCAAACAGTGTGCGACTAGTCAAACAACTTGGAAGATTGGAAATAAATTACGAGCACATTTTAGCAGCTTCACCTCCATGCGCTTTATTCCTCCAGCACCTCTGCCTCCGTAGTATGAAGCATCCACTGTAGGCCACTTGTGTTTAGGGAAAGGATCCTCTTCAGGCTCCTTTTACAATAAAATACTTTATTTTATGTTACTACAAAACCAGTGTGCACTTTTAGATTTGGACTATTATATTATATGATATGAAGTTCAATTCTAAAAACGTTCCCAAACCCCAAATGTGTTGCCCAACATTGCAGTTTCCAAAATGAGGTAAAGTTCAGGCTTAAAACATAAAGTCTCTCAAAATAAATTTCTGTGAAGAATCTGCATTTGACTTACAATGACAGGGGGAGGAGGAGGGGGTCGGGAAGGGGGTGGATCTCTGATGACCTAGATGGGAAACAATACTAAGTGTGCAATAGTGAAAAGACTGGAGATAAACACTACTTATAGAATACTTCTGCAAAAGAGGAGTGGTTGTGTAGCTCATTTTTAGGCTTGGACTGAAATTAGGAAAGAAAACTACAAAAAACAAGCACATTTATGGACTTCAAACTCACCACTGTACAGCAGAGAGGCCAGAACCACCAGAATAAAACCAGACCGAGGAACAGCAACAGAGCCAATAGCAGCCACAGCACCCAGGCTGCATCTGACTGCACCAAACACACTCATCATCAGCTACATGCAGTACTACATCAACCTGCAGATGTGCTCATCTATCCTGAGTTACTCTCTTCCCCACTTAGTGTAATTATCTATCATTGGACATAACAATAAGAACAAACAGCAAGATTGCTGACATTTTCATTTACATCCATAGTTTATCCTGATACTCACACATGTTGTAGCATGTATGGTTAAGGGAGGAGAAATGAAGGATTGTCCGTTGTTCACACTAACCAGCACTTCTAATGACCTGAAATGAATGAAAACAGGAAACCAATACGTAGCCGTACAATATTTTCCACTAAGCTTGTAGAATGATTCATTATATCATCAGTACAATGAAAAGATGGCATAAATGTGTTTGAATGAGGATGTCAAATTAGGTAACAAAAAGAGGCTTTATGGACACTTAAATATGGAAAGTTTTCAAAATTTGGGATAGATAAATAAAGCTCTTCTTTAGAATGAATCATTGTTTAGCTTTTTCATTAAAAAAGAAAAAACAAGGTAAAAAAAGCAGATATTATCATTATTGTTGTTTTGTTTCCTTGTTATTAATCCAGTAACACTTGTACCAAGAAGTTGCTGATGGTGCCACTGCTACGGTCACTATTTTCTGACTTTTACCTCCTTTTTTCCTACTTGAGTTTGTTTACACCAATAAAACTGTAACTCTGTACACTGTCTGTTCCAGAGCAAGCAAGAGCTGACAGAAAGTGATCAAATCTGAGTTATGTTTGAAATGAGTAAAGTTAAATCAGCTATGGTTTGCTTGTTACAAACTACATAAAGTCAGATGTAGCTGGGTCACACACACTGAACTAGTTCTCATTGATTCATCCATCCATTTTCTACCGCTTTTCCCTGAACGGGGTCGCGGTGGGGGGGCTGGAGCCAATCCCAACTCACAACGGGCAAGAGGCGGGGTAAACCTTGAACAGGTCGCCAGTCCATCACAGGGCCAACACACAGAGACAAACAACCATGCACACACACACTCACTCCTACGGGCAA
>JBAMHV010000020.1:15501463-15517752 GCA_037177535.1 Pseudomugil gertrudae | reverse complement strand
TCAGTGCTGCGCGCATGCGCGCGGGGATAAACCCAATAGCGATAGCCTTAAAGGGCGAAGCCTATACGAAGTAGAACATGCAAACTCCACACAGAAAGATTCCTGGTTGGACCCCCGCCCCAACCGAGGCTCGAACCGGCAACCTTCTTGCTGTGAGGCCACAGAGCTCCATTTTCTATACCGTTTAATCTAATTCAGGGTTGTGTGGAAGCTGGGTACAGCTGGGTGGAGAAGCAGGGAACATCACAATCCTCTTCATTTAGAGGAAGAAAATTAATTCTGAATTTGTTGTTATTTTATTATATAAATAACATTTATTAGCATCTTTTAGTCTAAAGGCATGCTTAAATATACATATAAGGTTAAAACATAAGTTATTGTAAATCATTGCAGGGGTGAACTATTAAGTGTTCACTTCTCCACACCTCTCCACATTTACACAACTGTGCACTATTGCTCTTACAGGAATAGTGCAGTTACATGACATTACATCTTACATTGCTCTTTTGTGCATTAAACGAATACAGTGGTCGTGATATACTATACTACTATACAGTCATTTGGCAGACGCTTTTATCTAAAGTGACTTACATATGATAAGGAGTCATTTTAGCCATAGCCATTAACCTAACCTGTCATATTGACACTCACTTCAATTATTTTTTTAAATATTCCGATTATTCCTGATCACAGTAATTTTATGGGACAAAAATGAAGTAAAACAAGCTCAGAAGACATGTTTGATGCGTGCACCCAGGCGTTATTTCTGGATACAAGCTTTTAAAGGCTACTTTAAGATACCGGTACGTTTCACTTTCTTGGGGAAGAAAATGAACACAAACTGTGTTCTCACTGTACACCAAATGTGTGAATTAATAATGTAAGACCATTTGCGCTTCATTAGACACATTAAACACTGACTTCATGCTCAGGTTTTGCCTCATACTGACTCACATTGTAGTTGTGTATTCTTGCTTGCATGTGTGTTGACTTACTGTCCGACCTCATGTAGAAGAGGAGCTGGGCACAGCAGGTAGCCATCTCTAACTTCTGTTGGCTTCTCATCTTACAAGAAACAGAGAAAAAGACTATGAAGGGACGTATTAAAACAAAAAGTAATTCACAAAAATGAATTATATGTAATATATGGTAAACAAGTAAGACTATGATGATCTACTTCATCATCAGTGTTTTGACCTCATGTGGAGGTGCCAACTCCAACTTATAAATAACAAATTAGTAAAGATACTGTTAATATATATATATATATATATATATATATATATATAACCTCCCCATCCACAGTAAAACCCATTTCACATGTTTTCTGTGGATGTTTCCAACATGACATCAATCAGTTAATAGACTAAAGAGAGAAAATCTCCTCCCTGCCTCTGCTTGGACTCATAATGACTCCTTTCTTCTCTGGCTACAGCTGATAAAAGGCAGCCACTGTTTCTTTTTGAACATCATGACTTGGACTTTCCTCTGTAGCTCAGAAAACTGAACACTGCAACATGTTTCACTTCACAGATGATTTCATCAGGGTCCCGTACCATACGGCTGCAGACCGAACATCAGTGTGAAGGGAGCCATATTGTTCTTTTAGTACTAAAGTAGGTGAAACATTAGCACTAGCTTCTTCAGGTTTACTGAAGTTTATTAGAACT
The DNA here is from genome assembly GCA_037177535.1 of Pseudomugil gertrudae. Taxonomy (NCBI): domain Eukaryota; kingdom Metazoa; phylum Chordata; class Actinopteri; order Atheriniformes; family Pseudomugilidae; genus Pseudomugil; species Pseudomugil gertrudae. The sequence continues at coordinate 15,516,082 of JBAMHV010000020.1, read as the reverse complement.
GTGTATAGCTGTATAGTTGACTTGTCATGGGTGCACAGAGTGTGTCATTTACTGTAAGTCACTTGATTGAGAGTGATGGAACACAGGATATTATCTATCCTCTTGGATCCAGTAAAGCCAGAGCCCCTCAATACCACACTGAAAGACTCTGGGAAATATTAGAGAAAGCACACAATTAGGAAAATATACATTTATGCAGATTCATGCATAATTGGTTAGTACAGTTTGGCTCAAAATTCTGTTGGACCCACTCAGATTTTTGTCCTCTGCCCCTTTAATGAACACCAGAAAGCAAAAGATTACACAGCACAAATTTTGACACATCACAGGATAATAAATGCCAAATATTCCTAAATATATTACAAATAAGACCTCATATTAAAAAATGGGACTTTTTCCACATGGGTTGGGTCTGTAAGGGTTAAGTGGGTGAAGGAGTTACTGTCTGTCCCAGAGGCTGCAAAGCAGAGCCACAGCATGATGAAACCCCCACCATGCTTAACTGTGGGTGTGACATTCTTTTCCTAATGACTTCATTTACTTGTATATAAACAAAGTGGAGCACCCCCCCAGACACACACACACACACACACACACTCCACCCCACCCAAGAGCACTACTTTGGTTTCCTCTGTGTATATAAAGTCTTATCTATGAAAGTTGTAAGTACGAGTCTCTCTTTTTGTAGCTTTTCTTTGTTCTGCAGTCTGCACCATGGAACACAGGCTGAAACCATCACTTACATGTTGTGCTGCATTTTTATTATTTTTTCCTATAAGCCTCAAATTGTTACAGACTTCTTTTGTTAGGCTTGTATTATTACCACATCATGGAAGCATACATTTCATTTCAGGTTTCTCAGACTTCTCGATGGTACTACAAACTAACAATCATTTTCATTTAAAACCTTTCTAATGCTTTCACTGCTGTGGAAAATAACGCACAGCAAAACTGCTGAACTCCCTTTTTGATGTCTAACTTTCCTATTCTGGTCCAAACTGGGAGATCAACAGACATGCATTCCCACTAATCTTAAACATTTTTCTTGTTATCATATTTTAAGAAAATATTACAGTAACTCACCATTCACACAAACACTTGACGGCTCGATTGTAAACACTTCACTGCAGGATTGCTTGAGGACCTGCAATGCAACATACAGTATATAGCTCAGGTGATCACTCTGATTACACTGTGGATGGACATCACTGTGTATGTAACCTCACCGTGTTCACGATGTCTTTAAGTGCATGAAAGCCGGACAGAACTGGGAAGACTTGCTCCGTGCCATCTGCTATTTCAGCAAGCTGTGAGGAAAAAAAACTGTCATTTTCCTTTTTGTTTTATACATGTTGGCGCTACAGAAGCAGGTCTTTGGCTTATGACGATGTTTTCAGCAGAGGAAGGGTTCATTTCTAGGAGATGCGCTTTTGGGAAGCTGTGCAACGCTTTCATCTCCTGCTAAATGACGGCAGGGCAGGAAGTTGGTCTGGGATTATTTAATTAGGGAGTAATCTAAGTACTTCCTCTTTGGACCACAGAGGACTGCTCCTCGGTGATCAGACTGAGGATGGCTTCCACTGAAAACTCTAAGGAAAGAAAAAGGATGCCACAACACAAAACCAAACAACAGGGACACAACACAGGGACAATTCAGGGTGGAGGTTGTGTAACAATGGATGACACTTTAATTAAATATTACATCCTCATAATTCTCAGATATAATTCTCTGATTGGCATATTTTATTGGGGATAATGAGGTAATGACCTTAGAAGAGAGCACATGTCACAGTAGATTAATGTTTCTCAATTCCTGTGATGTTTTATGAGGTTGTGGCTTTTTTTCCTCTTGTATTTCAACAATGTTGAAAGTATATTCGGTTTCATCCCTCTTTCTTCTGAGTCGAGTGCTTTCTTTACAAATACAGTGCTCTCTTGTAACAGGCAGACATTAACTTCTCTTTCAGGAAATAGGCATTGCCTAACCAAAGATTTTACATGTAAACCAAAAGCAACATGAACCACAAGCAACAAGCTGCCTGCCAGCTGCATACTCAGTTCACTGGAGGTTTGAGATCACCTCAAACAGACTAAGCAACGTGGTCAGGTGTGTCAGTCAATCTGAGCGAGGAACAACAGCCTATTGAAAATCTGACCACAGCCTAACACACACACACACACACACACACACACACACACACACACACACAGAAAGACAAATAAACCGTCAGTGTTCAAACAAACTGCAGTATCAGTGACAGAGTTGTTTTTATAGGAGTGATGAAAGAGGAAGGGTACAAAATGAACTTCCCACCTGTTTGTGGTCAAAGTCCACGACTCCGATGCAGTAGACTCTGGCTCCGAACCTTCTGGCTTTGTCAGCCTGGAAATCACAACCACATGAGGAGAGAGAAAGTAAAGTGTGATCCAGTGATTTGAGGAATATGTTGATGTGTATCCCCAAAGAGCCATGATGCTAAAACTCACTGTACACATAAACTGTTCTCCAAAAAAAAAAAAAAAAAACAACTGAATTAAATGTAAAAATTACTTCTAAATTATTGTCAATCATATTTGAAGACTCTTGTTTTGTATCTGTGTGTGTGTGTGTGTGTGTGTGTTACCTCCTTTACACTCAGTTCAAAGGGGTAGATGTCGAGCTTGCCATCAGTCAGAACAATGATGATACTGGATGAAGGGGATGTTTGTGTCTTGATTTGATTCAACACCTGATCAGTGAAATCCACAATTATTCTCCTTCTTTGCAAATTCAGTCACAACATATTAAAATATGACAAAAAAAAATCTCCCAAAATGTATAAAACACTCCAGCAATAATTAGGTGAGTCTATGTTACCTCCTGTAAACCTGCATGCATGTATGTTTCACCGGCAGGGGTTATTTGGTTCAGCTTCTTCAAACCTTCATCAATTCTAGATCTGCACATAACATCAATTTAATAAAAGAGTTATTGTTGTTTTTCAATGAGAGCCGGGAAGTTTTTCAGCGTGCAAAGCAGGACGGAAAAGCATAGTGAGAGGAAATACATACTTCTTTCCAGTTAAAGGAAGTATCACAGCCGCCTGACCTGAGAAGACGACGTAGGAGACCCTCATCCTGGGACTGAAATAAAACACAAACAAAAAACCTAGTGGGTGTATAAATACACATTACATTAGAAAAAATATCTGTTTGCCAAGGACACACATAGTCTGTGCCAGCTCTGTCTGAGCTGTGGCAAAACCAATGTCTTATCAGTACAAGGAAAATATGAACTATACATGTGATCATAAATTCCAGTAATAAAAATAATGTCATTAAATATCCAACCATTCTACAGGACAGGAGGATTTCCAGCTCTCTGGAGTTGGAGCGCTAACCCTGCTGGTGTTGCTGCTTTCCTCTGCTGTGAAGTGAGGGACGTGAGTGTCTGTTGTGGCCAGCACCACCTTCAACATCTGGCTGCATGTTTGCCTCTTATATTTAGCAGCCTACTATTAAACCTAAAGATATCACACACCCTTTGCACCATTACCCAGATGGGGATTTGGAACAGTTGTTGGCCTTGTGTTATGTCTGCATCCCTAAATAGACTTGCCCTACTTATTTCTCACTTTTACTTATTGGACTATAATTTAAGACTCTCTTTTTACTTTGGTATATTTCCTCTGAATGCATGAAGAGTAGCCTAACTATGAAGATTAAAATAATAATACTAAAGGTTTTTTCTGTTGCAATAGGATGTGGGTTCAGGAGGGTAAAGATGGTGCATCTGAGAGGAACAAGCCATTATATCTAAACTGGAAAACACTTACCTGATAAATCTACTGGTGAGCTGTTCCACAAATTCATAGATCTCTTTCCAGTGTCCCCACACGCTGCCCGACCTGCAAACATCCAGAGGTAGACTGGTTGGGTCATTACACACAAGCTATTAAAAACAAGTGAAAACAAAATACACTGTAATTTAGGAATAACTAAAGCCCAAACTGAAGAGGTTTGATAAGAACATTCAAATTAGGCTACAGGTAAAAACAAACTAATAAATAAATAATGGCCAGTGTTTTAGTGAGGTCTTTCATAATGCTGCTTGCATGCTGGGAACAAGAAGATAAAGAAAATATATATATAAGACTGGTAAACATTACTATTGTTGGAATTATATCACAAGACTCTCAGGAAAAACTTCCGCAGATGAAAATAAACTGTTATCAGAAGCAGGAACCCAGAGCCATACATGGAAAGGACCGTCTCTGCAGTGAGGGAACAAGTGTCACTTTAGAAGCTGATAATATCCGTTACTTACTTGTCTAAAACAAAATAAATATCAAACGCTCCATCGCAAGACGCGTCTTCTCCTTTGTTCAGGGAGGAAGTCGCGCAAACGCATAAAACAAGCAGCAGCGTTTGGCAACATTTCCACATCAGATCCATTATCCATGCGTTACATAGCAGCAGCAGCGGCTTGGAGTTTAAAAGAAAGGGTTTAAAAAGCCGCCACAGCTTATGGAGAGTTCCTCATCTCCTCCGGATGCTCACATGTTGGATCACTGTTGCGCGCACATCATGTGGGGTGTTTACTCAGCAGGCCGACACTGAAATGAACGGGGCAGGGCGCGCGCAGCAGCTGCACACATCACAGTCAAAACACAGCAATAAAAGCAGACAAGGACTTCCTGGATTCTACAAATTAAATCCCTATACCGCCAATGTGCCCCCATCCTAATAAGAAACTAACTGCACTGGTGCATCTATGTTACCTGTAAGCGCTCATGTCTTTAAACAATGTATCTGATGAGCAATACAAGTTCAGACTTAGATACGAATGAAGTAAAACAAATTGATGATGCCATTGTCTTCCATGTGGCATTTCAATCTCTTGAGCAGCTGCAAGACTGAATAAATGTGACAGCTATAAAAAAGGATGGATGAGATCAGTGAAACAGAAATGTTTTAGTATTAAAATCAGTATTTATTCTCAGCGTGATCCGGTTAATGAAAATGAAGGCCTCTCTGACTCAAAGATCATTCTGCGTGTTGATTTAAATTATCTGCAACAAATATGTCCCACTCTTGCAAATCTGTTGCAGATGAAAGCAGAATTGATCAAATGAACTCAACGCTCATATATGTCAGGGGGTGATCTACAATGTGACCTCCCAAATGCTGAAATCTCTGTATCCACACTGCTTTTGTTCCAAGACAGCAGGTTTCCAGCAGTGTGGTCAACTGATGTGCCTGTTATTGTCAAAACAGCATGACACAACTATATGTAGCACCACATTGATTTCATTCCTATGGTTCCTTTGTGCTGCAGTGTTCTGTAATTATACATTTCACTGGGCTGCTTACAGGGATGCAGAACCCAAGTTGGCTCTACATCAGCAAACCAGTTGGATTACATTATGGTAATAAACTAATAAAAACATACCAAAGTCACTGTGTCAGGAAAAGGCATTGCATCACTGATGTGAATTATATGATCTGTGTTAGTGGGTGTGGTGTTGAGCCATGTTTTATCTTCAGGGACTTGATAAAGAATATGTTTTCCATCATTTAGAGATGATTCTTATCTGATGGTTGGTGAATATCAGTGTACTGAATGAAGGTATTGAGAGTTTCCTTTCAAAAAGTTGATATTAGCTCAGATAATTCAGAAAACAAAAGAAGAAGAACATGATTGCAAAAGCTGAGAAGGAAAACAGAGATATTATTTCCTCACAGTTGGCTATGTTTGTATAGTGTGTGACCACAGATGATCTTTCCATCAAAGCTAGAACAAATGAATATTTCTGGGGTGCGGTTATAAGTCTAGCCAATTAAACTTAATGTTAAATAAAATGATAGAGTTAGTAAACAAACCATGTTATAATTACAATGTGGCTTAAAACATCAGTGTGGTTTTATGTTTGTTTTCTATCCTCAGGGGAATTGTTACAGCCACTTAAATTTCAGATTATGTTGTGCTTACAAAGACAGTAAAGACTTGATTCTAAGTCTTTAAGGAAAACTGGATCAGGGTTCAAAGTAAGTTTGCAGGAAAAGCATTGGTTCATTTTGAGGTTCATTGGCTTTAGGTGCAATACTCATCTTTCACCGGGTGGCGGCAGTAACGGACCGTTTTCACCTTTACATGACGTGTAAAACATCAATAGATGAAAAACCGGTTCGCTGATGAGAGGCAGTACACTGACATATGTCAATGACCGAAATGAGAGTTTTTAATGCCGTGTTGGCATTATAGCCATTTCCAAATGGCTGAATTGTGCTAGGAAAGCGGCAGTCGGAGTGTGACTAATGGTGAGCTTTCTAACCCAGTTTTACATCATTTTATCAGCCTGTCAGGATTAGCATTGATGCTAGCTAGCTGCTAGCATGGCCCAATAACCACAAACCGGTGTGACAAACAGGTTAAACATGTTCCTGTTTTTTTTTGTTGCTTTATTTAGTTTATTTTTTTTAACGTAATCTCATCGCACCTAGGCTTAATATTGTGGTCATAATGATTTTGTACAACCAGCGTTTTCAGTATATTTTGATATATTTAGAGTTCTGTCAAAGTGCATTAAGAAAACTGAGCAAAAACTGTCCTTGACTAGTCTTTTACTTCTCCTCATGCAGCCTTAACACTCCCCCAGTTTGCTTTGGTGGATCATTCGAGCTCAGAACAAGATGCTTCTGAAGATGCCCCAGAAACTGCTAAATACTGCCCACTACATTGAGCTGGGCAGTTACCAGCACTGGCCGGTGCTGATACCACAGAGAATACGACTGTACACCTATGAACAAATCCCCCTCTTCCTGAAAGAAAACCCCTACATCACAGATGGTTACAGGGCTCACCTGCCCTCCAAACTATGTCTGAAGAGGTGGGGAACATGTTGAACATATAGGCTACAATGTTATGCTCATGTTTGTTAATATTATGATCCATTCTTATATAATTTCCTTCTCATCTGTTGCAGTATTTTTATGATGTCTAATGAGACGGTGAACATCTGGAGCCATCTTTTGGGTTTCCTTCTTTTTTTCTCCCTCGGAGTCAATGATCTCACTTCAGTACTGCCTGCCTCTGGAGCAAACAGAGAGGACTACGTAATCTATGTTATTGGATTGTTCTGCTTTCAGGTAAAATGGCTTGTGTGTTGCTGGCTGATGCCTTCAAGTTGTTAAATAAAACCATGTAAGGTTTTCTAATAAACTGATTTATGTAAGATTACATTTCCTGCTGCAGGTGTGATCAGCCGTACCTACAGAGGTCAGTGAGGTGTATGTAGCTATCACAGTGCGACGTTGGGATACACTGTATTTCATCATTAGAGAAGTAAAGCTGGAATAGTTGAGATTGTGACTTCTTTCAGATTAGCTGTGTATACTTTGTGCTGTTAGTTGTGTATCAGCTGATAGTTGTAGTATAGCAATGCATACTTATTGTGGTTTTTCTCACTTTTCACGTCCACCTTTGTGAATGTTGTGTGTATATTGAGTTTTTATATGTTCTAAAATAGGTTTTAACTTGTGTAAAGTTAAAACTTATTAGTTTGATTAATACAATAATGAAACCAATTACACACATTGGATATTGTGAATGCTTCTAAAGGAAAGGGTACCAAACACCTTCCAGGGTGTTTCTAAATTGATTGTGTTTACATCCCAGGTATGTATGTTATGCTCAGTGGGATATCACCTGTTCTCCTGCCACCGATCAGAAAAGACCTGCCGTCGCTGGCTGGCACTGGACTATGCAGGCATTTCTGTCGGCATCCTGGGTTGTTATGTGCCGGGGATCTTTTATGCTTTCTACTGTAACGCGGTGAGTGTAAATATCACCTTGTAAGTTGGTGTTGGATGCTTATAATGTAGAAATGTTTAGGTATTTTATATGCAGGAATTTTCTGTTTGATTATTTTCTACACAAGCTCACAAACTTCCTGCTTCATGCTTCAGCTCTGGTTATGGTGTACCTTACCCTAACCTCTCTCATCTTGCAGTTTTGGCGACAGCTCTACCTGCTGACGGTACTGTTCCTCATCCTGGCCGTCTTCTGTGCTCAGGTCCATCCACATTACCTCAGTAACGACTGGAAATTAATTAGGATGACAATATTCTGCTGTGTGGCTGGCATTAGTGTGATTCCTGCTTGTCACTGGGTCTGGTTGAATGGAGGACTCGCATCTGATGTTGTGCAGGTCAGAAAAGACAAAACACAAATATATAGGATGTTTAGCTCATTTTCTGTGGAGCACTTCTCTTTTATATAATTATTCCTAAATGTTTGTTTGTTTATTTGCAGCTGTTTTTTCCACGTGTGATAATAATGTACCTGATTGCTGGATCTGCCTTCATGTTCTATGTCACCAAAATCCCAGAGCGCTATTTCCCGGGTAAGCTTCCGACTCTGGCTTGTGGAAATTCACCAGCAGAGGTCGTCATAGCCAAAGTTTCATATCAGCATTTTTAAAGTCAAAATCTAAGAATGGCAAAACCTTCCTGAATGAACGGTTATTTTCAAAGGCTACTTAGAAATTTAACTGGTTATAATCTGACAGTGGGAAGAAGTTTATGCATTAACAATTACAGTGCTACATAAGTATCTAGTGAAACATCTCCAGTACCAAAAACCCACCAGAACATAATCATAAACCACTATGCAGTGCATTCTTCATGCAGGGACGTGCATATAATGGATAATGTAGTAAGAAAACTGTTTTGAAATCTATTATCTGAAACCAATTTGCTTAATTACAGTTTAATAAGCTTTTATTCATTTTTCACTTGTTGCAGTTGGAAAAACTCAGGTGCCTCCTATAATATAAATAATAACCCTTTTGGTTTCACATGTTTCTGTAAAATGGATTACTGTACATAAATGCTACTGCTGCGCTGATATATTAGCTTGTATTACTAATTTAAACGGCATGCAGAAATGACACGTTGCATAAATTAAGTTTTAAATCATTTTAAGTGGTTGATAGATAAAAATGTTCCTTATAATTTGGTTTATGTGGTAATATTTGACCTGTGTTTTTATTAGTCGGTGTTGTTTGGTTAAAATGCTTTCTACATTAGTTAATTTCACTCTACAATGAGACAATTTGATTAAGATCATGATTAGATCCAGTTTTCATTTCTCTCTCTCCTTCCTACCCAGGCCAGCTGAACTACCTTGGTGCGAGCCATCAGGTGTGGCACATTCTGGTTGTGGTGATGTTTTACTGGTGGCATCAGACCGCCGTGCACATCATGCACTTCAGACACAGTCAGCCCTGTTCCAGCAGGATGAGCAGCAGCACATAAGTACATCTCATCACTCATTATATGACCAGCTGTTGGCTAATACCCAACAACAACACACAAACAAGTTTTCGTTGTTGCCTTTAATTTGTCAACCACTGACTGCATGACTGATAACTAGTGGATAAAAGGTGAATTTACAGAAGGACATTAGTCTGTTTTCTGGCTTTCACTGGGTCTGTTAAACAGAGGCTCGGTAGACGGTACCTGTTTATACTTTGGGATGTTTTTAGTGAATGTAAACTGTATAGATAAAAACCATCACTCCATATGCACTAACAAACATAACAATTTGACCATCAATGCATAAAGCAGTCATTTACATGGGTTTGTAGAAATAAATCAAGCAGATGTGTTTTTAGACTAATTTAATGCTTGTTGGGATTGTTTTCAATAATGATTTCTTTTATTTTGAAAGCTCTATTTTTTGTTCTTGCATCAAATGTATGAAATGTTTTGATAAAACGGTTAAAGTCTGACAAATAGAGGAAACTACTGTGTTTAACACAGCAATGTACCCGTTTCCACTAGAAACTACCTTCCAGATGCCTCCTATATGTGAAACTATCGAACAAACGATCAAAGATGCAGCTGCAATATCTTCCATACAAAACACAACACGAAGATGCTGTGTTTTCATTTTATGTCGCTGAAATGTTTCGCTGTAGGAACGTACGACACTGACGACATAAACTCATCAGCAGAGACCAAAATCGTTGCTTTAGTGCTGCACCAGTTCAGAAATCTCTAAAACACTCCTGTCATATCAGCGCTGAGCCTCGGAGCTGAACAATCTGTTTGCTCTATCTCGTAATATAAAACTGCATGATTAGGGTTTATTTTGTGGGTCAGTTTGCGTAATTTAAAACAAGATATTTTACTTTTAATTGTACCACAGAGCTCTAAATCACTAATTATTTACTTATGTTTGACACCAGTGTGTCTCAGGTTTACAAAAGGGCATAGTAATAACACTGGACTTATTTTGTCAAACCACAACAAAGCATATTTTAATTCTGTTATATGTTAATATAACATCAGCAAAATGGTAATTTGTGGATTTTTCAGGAGCATTTATGTGGATAAAAATCTTTTGTGTTATTTGTTAAAGGGGATGTTTTATTAAGTTGTTTTACATCGCATCATAAAGATAACAGAATCACCTTTTTCTTATCATAGTGGGCATTAGTAATGCAAAATAGAGTAAATAAAAACCTGTCTGGCTTTTTCTCTCATTTCTCTCTTCTATAAAAGTCCACCATTCAGCACTGGCTGAAATCTGACACTAAGCTCGGTGTGAAAGGGTTTAGAAACAAACGGCAGCTTTCTCGAAGCTATCACTGAATTTTTTTTCAGATGCCTGTAGGGGTTATCAGTGAAACTGTTTAATCATGAAGCCTGTCACACAGACTGCTTCCATCCCTTCTGTAACTGATATGTTGTTGTGAAAAATAATTAAATTATTTTTGTACTTTTTGTTTCTGCACTTTCAGTCATGTTGGAATTTGCCTTATATCTTTGATATATTGTTTTGTATTCAGACCTGCTGTTTGTCTCTGTTAGTCATTAACTAAATTCCAGAACAAACTTGTTTTCTATTTATTTAATCTTTAGAAAAGAAGAATCCAGGCTGAAAGCACTTATTGCTTCTGAGTTCAGCACTACAAAATGCACTGTACAGAAGTGACTATTTCCCATCTGTTGAATGTTTTTAATCGATTGCATGATTGCCTCGTTCTGTTTCTTGGTGTTTTTCCTAAAATCTCATTATGATGACATTATACTGACGCTGAATCATGAGATGTAAATTATTTATTTGAGTGCCTATGTGAAAATCTATTTTTAAAATATTTTGAATGAATAAAGAATGCTGGAAAAATGTTTCAGGTTTTATTTTGTCATAGTTTTGGCAGCAGGACATCAGATTGTGCAAAAATCATACAGAAGACAGACATATGTAACCACTCCTAAAAAAACTGGCCCCCTGACAACACTGATTTGGCATCTATTTACATGTAGAGAATCATCCCAGTTAAAATAAAAATCAGGATCTTCTCACATATCATGAGTTTTATTGTGAAATGTGAAACTTATTAAGTCTTATTAATAAAATGAATGAGGAAACTGCTGCAGTCAATCAGAGGAATGTCTCAATGGGATTAAGTCGTATAGAGACTGGGATGGAGATGCTTGGAGTGACTTCAGCAAATATTGGATATTTACTAATTTCCCAGATCAATAAGTTATCAGTAAAACATTGGTTCTATGGTTCTACAAAACAGACACCTCATGTTTTCCTTAAACCAAGCTGTCCTCCATGATGTGTGTGTGCAGGTATCTGCAAAGCCAGCTGCTTCACCACCGTGCAGGGACCGTCTGCAAATCGCAACACAAATGTTGAGCTATTAAAGCATTTCAAAACATCTCTAAAATCATTCAAAAGCATTATTTTGCAAAATATGTAGTATAAAAAAGTAAGATCACAAATGTATATGAAGTGATTTAGAATTCACTACACCTGTTCTTGGTGAGACTATAGCATATTTCTTTCATATTTTTTCAGTGTTATGAGTTTCCCCAGTCATCTCTTCCACCCCAACTGGGGTATGTCAATGCATTTCTACACAACACGATCCAACGTCTCTCATCCCTGAATATTCATCCTAGTGGTATTTATGTCCTGGGTCCAGGATGCATCCAAACCAGATGTCCCCACTCTTCCAACATAATATATCTTACCGAACAAGGTTTGTAGTAATAAAGAGCAGGTTATATGATGCCACACTGGGTTTCCAAAGTGTGAAGCGTTAATTATATTGTGTTTGTTAAAGCTTAGATTGAACAGCTCACAGTAGAGAATGAGGGTCTAGACATTATAATGAGATGTACGCCCTCAAGTCTGTGGTGCATTTGACTGAAACGGGGAGGGTGCTAGGTACAAGAGGCTGTGCACACAGTGTGCTAGTAAAAAGGAGAATGGAGCGTGCACAGGGAGTGTGGTAGGAATGGACTGATACTGCAAAAATGATTATGCTTGGCAGAAGGAAAGGAAGAAGGCCTCTGCGTTAGAGAGGTAGAGACTTGGAGAGATGTCCGAGAAAGAATCACCTTGTACTGTTCACCAGCAACTCCTACCATTGTCCTTCCATGGACAATAGTTCATTTGTAATATGATTAATAATAGAAAACATTACCAGCAGAGCAGTAGAGAACTCATATCTATACTTTAATATCAGTTTTCAGAGTCTGTCTCTATGTCAATCTTATACAGTTAGGACATGGACGAGGCTGATCATGAAAGAGACGAAGACTTTACTTTAATGATCCCTTTGGGATGATTCCCTCAGGGAAATAAGATTTCCAGCAGCCTATTGAATAAAACCTCATCAATACAAGGAAACAATATTACAATAAATAGAATAAGATATTAATACAGTAAAAAAGAAGAAATAGAAACTATATGGCACCGTGGAAGTTACTGCAGTTATGAACATTACCAGTATGTTTGGGGAGGGGAACACAAAAAATAAAATGCAATATATGAGATACTGAATAACATCAATTATTCAAACATAATTTTAATAATTAAATGTTTTTAATGGATTGTATCTAAATGATTGTAAATTTAGGGATCAACATATGGTGTACAATTCTATGTTTTTCACAACAAACTAAACTGACTGGTCTCATTTCCCCCAGTGTGGCTACTGGCCACAAAGAGAGATGTGTTTAGTTGTTCCAGAGGTTCCATTTAGAAAACAGCTAAATTACCTTTATCTTTATTATCTACAATTATCTTTAAAGCCTGTAGAGAGAGAGAGAGAGATAGAGAGAGAGAAATGGGGAGACAGGAAAAAAAATTGAAGATAGCAAAAAGAAGAGAACAGAGATAAGACATGAAGAGGCAGGAGTGTCTTAGGTGTAACATACGTTTCTCCCATTTTACATTTTGATCTTCATTTTGATCTCGAGATGTGTGAGTGATAACCATCGCTCTCTCTTGCTCTTTGTATCTAGCATTTGCTGCAATGTCATCCTTTTCATAAAGGTATGAATGCATTATGTATAAAATTATGTTTTTAATGTCTTTGTTTCCATAATAAAAACTGCAGGATTTTAATTAACAGATGTTTCATTTATTCAGTTTATTCCACACTATTCGGGAAAGTGTTGTTTCCCTGCTGCAGCACACCTGACTCTAATCAATAGCTAATTAGAGCTTGAAATCAAACTCTGATTTGCACAAGTCTGTTAATTAAGTCTGATATGTGCCAGGTGTATTTCAGCAGAGACACTTACAGGACTGTATGGAAAAATGATTCTTGCAGAGGCTCTGTGTCATTAAATATTCAGTCTGTTTTGAAAAAATAGGATATATTCAAATATTTAAAGGATCAATTATTCTCATTTGTTTGATTGGATTTAACTGTATTGTTATCAAAATGCATTTTAGTATCTAATCATAAGTGCAAATAGCAGCAGGTGCTGTAATTACAGCATAACAGTAAGTAAACAAATAAGAGCAGTTATGTCAAGTGGAAGTGTGTAAGTCAACAGTAGTATGCAGAATATAAAGAAGTACTATGAACAATGCAGCAACATTGGGTTTAAGTTATCAATATTATAAAAAAAATATTAGGATGAACTATAAGTGGCTATACAAATGGACTACACTAATGTGTAGATGCATTACACTAATACGCAAACAGGTCAGTAAAAATATAAATGAGCAATATGTACAGGTTAATATGGAAAATATATACAGATTTGTACTTTGAACAGGTATACAAAGTGCAAGGAGTGCAGGTACAAAGTGTACTAAATCTTTGTCCGGTTTGCCACCAGCAGAAATTCTTAGCTCAAAAAAACCCATCAGAGACCTTGACCAATCACAGCACATTATGCTCAATGAAGATGGCAAGCTTTATTGACATATTAAAACTTCAAACTGAGGAGGGATCCAACCGAGGGGAGCCGTCCGCATTTAGGCGGATAATGCTTCCATTATGCTTCCCCTCCTCTCACAGGAATGGCTAACCACCTATCTAACGAAGCCCACAAGGCTTATTCTACTTCTCCTCTTAGCTTTTATCACCTTTTGATGATCTCCTTCTCTTTTGTTTAAACACACCTGTGCTGAATCTCTCTGCCTCTGGCCCGGACGGTATCAGCCCCAGGATACTGAGGACCTGTGTCAGCCAGCTGTCTGTTGTTCTCCAGCACCTCTTCAATCTGAGCCTCAGCCTGTAGAAGGTGCCACAACTTTGGAAGACCTCCTGCCTGGTTCCTGTTCCTAAGAAGTCATCTCCATCTGGCCTCAGTGAT
>JBAMHV010000020.1:15468332-15485673 GCA_037177535.1 Pseudomugil gertrudae | reverse complement strand
TACATATATATATATTTGTGTGTGTTCATGTAGGTAGTGGTTTAATTGTTTAATTTATATATAAATATGTAAAGGATGGTTTAATTACATAAAAACATGATTCTTAAAGGCTGGGTATTGTTTCCACTTGATCTGTTAGCTTTTAAGAAGTAAAGTTAAAATAAAGTTTACCTGATAGACCCCAGCCAGGAATGTAACGGCAGCTGCAACACTAATAGCATAGCATTCTTTTCCACATTGCATACCCATCAGCTCCACTGTGCGAACGGTACCATGAGTGACGTTGGTGTCTAGTGTACTATTAAGGGTAATTTGAGCTGATGTGGAATCTTCATTGAGGTCAAATCCAGCTAGAAACACCTCCCTGTCCACCACCTGGATAAAAGTACACAATGTTGACAACATAGCCATTAAGTATATGTCAATATGCAGCCTTTTTATTATATAAACTATAGCCTAAAAATAATTAAAAGCTTTCCAAAATAAATTGAATTTTTTTCTCTCAGATGCATTTAATCTGTAAACATTTATAGATGATGCATTTAATCTGTTCTTTCCAAGTGATTTACTGCTACTTTTAAACTAAACAGAACACAAACCAAATATGATAACCACTTGATACCTGTCCAACCATGAGGCTCATGAGGCTGAAGATCCCAACAGACACATGTCTAGACGTCCCCATGAGGAAATAGATTATGTTTGCGTAGAATGACGTGTACAAGCCATAGACTGGACCCACTCCTGCTAATAAGCAGTAGGCAATGGCCTGTGGTACCAAGATGATGCCTACAAGCACCCCAGACATGACATCACCCCAGATGTACTCTCTAAGCCTGTATTTTGGCAGCCAGCGCACCACAGGGAAGAATCCTGTCAGGGTGGATCGGACTCTTTGCACAGAGCATGTCATACTCTGCTTCAACTTGGACTTTACGGTTACAATCTTCGGCTGTTGCTGGCGCACACGCCGTTCCAGGAGGGGTTGTGGTGTAAGCGGGGTTCCTACATCCTTAGTGGATTCCTCCATGTTCTCAGGGAGGATGAGGAGGTAGCAAACTGAGAAGAAGAGATCAGTCTAGGTGATGAAGTGGTCAGCTGTACTCCTGCAATATGAACAAACATATGTTATCACACTGCTTCTATGGAATACAAAGAATTTATTTCTCTCTCTCTCTTCCTGCGTATGCAAGAACCCTAACTCAACAGCAGTGCAACAAACTATAAATGAACAATGATGACCTTCCTAGAATGACTCCAGTTTATCCTTTTGTTGTTCCATTTTTATTGAACATTTTTTTACTGCCTGGAAACAAGCAAACTAAGTATAAGCTGCTCTTTTATGGGTGCTGACATCTTGCAAGGAGCAAAGACCATTGACTGCAACTGCAGTTACATTGGTTATAGTGTAATTTATTCAGTATAGTTTCTCTCTGGACATCAACCATTAAACTTATGAATAAACCCTCCGTTTGAATATTCACTCAGAAATACAAATAAATGACACAATGTCTTTTTTGGTGAAAGTATGAACTACTGTTGGCTAAGAGTTAGTTAACTCCTTTTTCTCAGAACACCAGTACGTTGAGGACCACATTTTCTGTTGATATGAAGCTATACCTTTTTACGTCACTACAGGGGGTTTAAAATCATCCAAAAAAAATTTGACCAATGAGCGTCAATTATTTTATTCAAACATGAAGTATTTTGTACAGCCCATTCTTCAAAGGTATGTAATTTAGTTAGAGATGATAATAGATGTTCTATAGAAGGCACAACCTTATGTTTTTATTTATAGTAAAACATATGTGATCACATACTGTGATATGATGTTTTTGATAAGGTTTAGTGAAGGCGTGCTATGTAAAAACATGCAGAAACTATGGGGGAAACAAACAACTTTCCATAAAAGGACAGCCCAAGAATGCCCATGAAGTAATGCTTGATGGTGTTTTTGGAGAGAACTCCAAAAAAGGAAAAGGATGCTAAATGAAAAAGTTGTGTAAGCATGTTCGGCGGAAGAAATGTCAGTCTGCTTCTGACTCGTGAAGAAAAATGTTGCACCAAGAACTGCAGAGCCACCATGAAAGTTTATATACATCAGATGGTTTGGGTTTGCATTTCATAACAGGTGTGGGATGAACTGCTGTGATTTTTTTTGCAGATAGCCACAAATACAAAATAATACCAAAGAAAAACCTTGTTTTTGGCATCAATGTCAGTCTAAAGTTCCCTAGCTAAATCCCATCGCCTTCAAACTGATCAACATATCTACTAATGGATTGCAGCAGGATTTGAAACAAGTGTTTACTAAATTTTACTCTAACAAATAACTAAAGGAACTTTGTTAATGTTGGATAATCATTCTGATTTGACAAATAAGAACACAACCTAATAGACTTTCAACTCTAATAGACTTTACACATTTAATAGAAAGGACTACAACTGTGGGCCATTGTAGTCAGTGTCATGTTAGTCCAAGTCAAACCTTGAAGCATAAGCATGCTGACATGCTGACTATAGCACATCACAAAAACTACTATACTGAATTTATTAAACATAACATGAAATTTGATTTTTTTTGCAAAGGAACACCTTGTCAAATTCTGGTCCACATGGCGGGTCTACATATTTCAAATTGGAAATATAACATTGGCTTTGGTGGGGGGTGCACAGGCTGAAGAGCAAAGTCTGTGTTGTTAAATAATGTTTTTTAAAGTAAATCTTTAATGTGCATCCATGTTTTTGTTGCATTTCTAATGAAGGTTCTGTGGAATTCCATAAAAATATATGCCATGAAGGGAGGTAATGGCCTTAACAAGCTGATGAGCGTGTCACAAATAAAGCCCACAATGTCTAGTTTTCATTTAAAAAACAAACAAAGAAAAACAAGATTAGATGTTTTCAGTAGCAAACATGTAAGAGTGAGGACTACGTGCGTCAGAAACCATAAAACACTTCAATTAATACATTACGTGCCTCTGCCAACACAACGCTGGTATGTGTTGTGATTAGGACTTCCTTTGACAGCACTCCCATGAACTCCTGGAAAAAGGAAAAGTGCTTTTTCACCTTACTCCCAGTTCACATTAGAAAAGACTGGGTTTTTACAGTTTTTATTTATTGAACAGAATTCTTGGGTTTTAATTGACCCTGCTGATCTTTTTCACTCCCTGTCTTGAGGATAGTTGGACTTTGAGCTGCACAAATGTTCACTTTGCATGAAAACAGAGTCAGGCTGTGCTCAGATGGGTCCGATAAATCTCACCTCACTGTCTTCTGACTGAGGACTCAAAAGAAATAACGACCCTTTTCAATGGCGTATAAACAAAAATTACCTTACTCTTCTGAGAGTATTTCACTCTTGCAAACAGTTAGGAACTGCTGGGTGTGACAGGAGTTCCAGTGTGAGCCATCTGGAGCCAAACAAATGCCATTTCTTTGAGTGTCAACCCTGAACAGCACTGAAAACTGATTGAGGCTGTTGCTGTGAGCCGTTTCTAAACTCTTTTCTTTTTATCCATGACACAAAAGCACTCTGACTGCTGTTTAGAAATGAGCTCACATGAAGGTACCCACCTATATATGTAGTCACAAGATGTTTTCTATTTAGTCACATACATCTACAATGTTAGGCTGATGACACTCATGTTAAAAACAATATGGTGACAAAACGTTGACTCATCCTGAAGTATTAAAGCAATGTTCAGCCTATAATTTTAAACACTAAATCAACTTTTGCATGTTGCTGGCTGTATTACAACAGAACGTTTCCTTTTGCTTTGGTTTGGAAGCAAAAAGCTTGATTTTTGGCCTTGAATTTGACCCAGATTGTTATGTTTACAGGCTGAACAGACAGATTAACTGAAAATTAGACCATGTTTATGACAAGCACGTGTAAATTTTCAGAAAGTCTTATGTCATCATTGCATCAGCCAAAAAGCATGAGCACATTTTCTATAATTTAAAATAGTGATGTACAAGTAACACGACGTGGCGACAAATGTGTTGGCCATCTTTATGATTATTTAAATGCAAATCAAACCAATAAAATCATTTCATGATATCATCATGACAGCTGATTAGTTTCACAGCTTAACATTAAAAGAATATCTAACGACAGGTTCATTCAGGTTGTGTGAAACTAATATTCTATTAAAACTAAACTCAGAGAATAAAAAAGTTCATTTAAAGGCATCAATAATTTTATAAGCATAAAAACAGTCTGTCAAAATCTCTGTAAGAGCTGCTCTAGTGTGCAGTGTGATGATGTACTCACCTGCAAAACTACTGCTTCATGGACAAACGTTTTGATGTGTTGTATTTAAGTCAGAGATGTGTTGACTGCATCAGTCTTTCTTCATATTATATATCTGTGTTTCAGCTCTTTATCTCAGCTTTTGCTCAGATTTCATACGAGCAGTAGATGTCAGTGTGATTCCTTCTGAATATATATATATATATAGTATTATAAGAACAGCCCTTTCCTCAGCCTTACACTGCTTCCTATTGGTCTGATACTGGGAGTGGGTTGGGCCTAACATTTATATGTAAGTGTATGTGGGGACAAGAGCTTAAATTAAGTAAATTCTTTACTTGATCAAAGTGTTTATCTCCTCTTATGGATGTTTGGTCTTGCAAAAGTGATTGCAAAGAGAAAACGTCCACAGACTCATGTGTCAACATGTCAAACTGTTTAAACATAGATTAGTTTACACGGCAAACAGAAGATAAGCTATACCTGAGTTGCAACAAGCAGAGAGGTGCTGCTGTAATTTGTGTAACCGGAGCAGGAAAAAAAAAATCAATGCTGCGTTTAAGAGTTGTTTGCTTATCAAGAGATGAAATTATGATTTGTATGATTGTTAACTCATAAATTATGTAGTTATGCTGATGCAATAAACCTTTACAAGTAAAATTGTTTATCACTAAAAGGCTTAATCTGTATCTCAAATAACTGAATTGTTTTTTTTATCTTTCTTTCAGACAGGTTTCTGTTATTAGTAGTGATAGAGATAACCTTTAACCCATAATTGAGAAAGGTGAGTGAATGTGTTCTGTAATCATTGTTAGACAACACAGCTATGGGGTCAATCTGAAGTTAGTAAATAATCTTTGAATGCCATCCAAGAATGGCATGACAGTAATAAAAATGTGGTGTTTTCTGGTGGGTTAGTGCCTGTGTCGGTAAGCACAGCACTGTCGGTTAGAGCAAAAAATAGAGAACCAGTTCAGCAGTCTAAAATAAACCAATTTGCGAGGATAAAGCATTGTTAAATAATCCAGAAACTGCTGTACATATGATAAATTGCATTTCCAGAACTGTCTGACCATTAGTGTTATAAATGGACACAAACTTTGCATAAGCAGCTCTGTAACAAAGTGGCAGGACTGCATTAATATCACTAACTGTTATAGACCTTTTTAGCAAAAAAGCTTCCATGACTTTAAACTGAGGGAGCTATGTCTGGGTTAGACATGATTACTTCCTGGTTAAAAACTTACTGAAATACAAGCACAGCACTTGATTATTTCCATAGAGCTCTGCATACTGACACAGACTCTGACCCATCAAATGAAAAATGAAAAAGTAGCTTATATGTTCATTTAGCTGGAACTAGTGTTGTGTGAACTGAAGTACAAATAACACAGTGGCTTCACATAACGTAATAAAATGTTATGTTACTTCCACCTAGTGGCAGGTAAATGGAAAACAAATGCTAAGGTCTTCAGATGTGAGGAGAAATAGTAAATTAAAAATTAAGTAAAATAAAAATTTAATTACAAAGCACTGTTATATACAAGTAGCACAAAGTGCTCTACATGACAACGTTTTTTTAAAAACAATAATAAAGCAATAATAATAATAGTAATAATATTAATAATAATTAGAGTTGGTTGCATAACATTTTATAATTAATTGTTCATTTTGTTGTTCTTCATTTCATCTATGCTCTCTTGCAACTTCTTTTCAGCTCTCCAATTTCTTCGCACCTCCATGGTGTTTTAGATTCAGATCTTCATGGTTTTGTTTTTAACTGGAGCTGCTGGGTCAATGGCTGACTCCAGTGTGTTGGTAATGATGATTAACAATGAAATCACATGATGCAGTTAAACGCTGACCTGAAGTTTGGTAACATCAATAACATTTACAGCCACTTCTCAAGTTATATATCATATTCTCACACTTCTTTCTAAAGTCTTCCGTTTGGATAAGTGTTGATATAAAAATAACACATACAGTCATGGTCTGACACAACAGAGGACACACCAGTGGACAGGCCATGTATTGTCACCAATCCAGGGTGTATCATCTGTTGTGGGTAGGCTGTTTAATATCCATCCATCCATTTTCTACTGCTTTTCCCTGAATGGGGTCGCGGGAGGCTGTTTTATATGTTATTTATATTTAAACTGTTTAAAATGTTTATAAACCCACTAGTGTAGGGATTACTACTATTACTCTTGTGTAAGTTATTCACTGCCAATCCAAGTTCTGTTGAAAAGACAGTTGATGTTGCATCTAAAATCTGATCATTACTTATAAAAGATGTGTTTAACATAGATGTGACATTTAAATGAGCAAAGTTTGGTTATGAGATTGCTGATGTGGGTTTTGCAACAGGAGCCAAAGGTTTCATTACGTGAAGCTCTTTTTAACAGCTCATTTGAGAGTACTGAGAACTTCTGGTTATTTTATTTTCAGCAGTCCTGTGATATTACCTGCGGACACATACCAGTGACTCTAACATCATGATGCACACGTTTATGTCAGCAGCCTCATATTAAGTAGAGATCTGTCAAAATGCTACCAAAGTACCAAAGTCCTTTTGAATATGTTTGTTTTGTTCACCTGTGTTTGACGTTCTATTAGAAAATCCTTCACACAGTAACAGAGCATCCCACCAAATCCTAATCTCTAATGTCCCTTACAGTATATCCTATCAAATACAGCCACTACACTTTTCCTGTTAAGCTTGAACTTTCTTTACTTACTACTTACTTCTTTACTACTAATAGAATTAAATATGTTCTGATTTTTTACTGTCATTGCAACAAGTGCAATAAAAAATAAGTTCAAATCTTTCAGTGCACTTAGTAAATAGCTTCCTTCCAGCTTTTTTGCATTCTCCCACATTCCCAGACTGTGTTTTATGGTTCTATTAAAATATTTTTGGCTGACTCCATCAGAAAACTTAAATGAGCTCAGAAGTGTAGGTTTCAGCAGCGGAGAGTCTCTGGGTTAAAGGGCCTGCAGGGCCTGATGTCTGAGGAGTGGGACAGGTACTGTTAAGTTATATGGAATGGTAAAAGAGTCAGAGTGAAACAAAAACTCAGTTCAGCAAAGTAAAGTGAGGACAGGGTTCTCTTTACCTGCAGGGATACTACCTTTCAGCCCAACTGAGGCTGCTGGTGTGTGTATGTTCTCCAGATGTAATGGTGTACACCAGTTTAAAAGATTTGGTTTTGGAGTATTTCTTCAGATACTTACAGGTCAGAGATTGCTTTCAACGTAATATCAAGCAGAATTTTGAGAACTTGGGATTTCCTAGAAACATTAAATCATTGATCAAACCAGTTAAACTTGAAAACATAATATCCAGGTTATACAAAAGCCCACTGAGGTAGGACAAAAAACACGCGCTATGTGAAAGAGGGGTGGGAAAAAAAAAGAAGTACTGAGGATCACAGAAAAGAAGTAGAAAAGCACTTGGGGAGCGCAGACCTCCACCAAGCTTATTATTTTTCTCATGTTGCTCAAATGACCCTATCCCACTATGATAAAGAATCCTTTGAAATATTCCTGGTTTCACACGATGATCACCTCCCAAATTGAGTAATTTGTTCTTTGTCCTATTTTGAAACTTTCCTAAAAATTTCATAAAATTGGTTTATAACTGTTTGAGTTATCTTGTTCACAGATAAACAAACAGACAAACGTGATATAACATAATGAGGGAAATCTTACAGCAGCGAAACAACGCAGGAGACGGCCTACAGTCGAGGATTGGATAAACATCAGGGACCTCTGTTTCATTAACATTAACATTAATGTTAACATTCCCTTCTCTCTAAAACTGGTGTGGTGGAGCAAATAGAGAAAATGGGCAAAATAAGTGAAACCTTGCAGATTTCACTTGATGAATTTGGGAACTTGACACTATTAGACTGCCTTTATGTGAATATATGTGGTAATGGTAGGTTCCCACTGTTTTGTTTGTGTATTTTTCAATAAAGAGAATAATAATAAAAAAGGAAACAACTGTTTTGCTCATTCTAGTAAAACAATCAAGCCAATCTTCTTCATCTCTTGGCCCCAAATGTAATTTTCCCCAATAATCCCTGCTGGAGGACCATTTAGGGAGCCCATCTGTGTCTTCTGCATCGCCTCTCAGCTCATCTTCAGTCATTATGGGATAATGATCCCTTCCTGTAGTTTTTCAATCTCTAAAAATCTACAAACAAACCCCTCCCCATGAGCCTGGCACCCATCACCATTATTAAGGTACATTAGAGTTTTTATTTCCATTATTTCCTCCATAACTACTTTATTTTCATCATTATTGTTATCTATAGATTACTATAAACATCTAGGTCACCACACTATCTCACCTTGTCATCAAACTATGATGTCACTTCAATGCTTTGTGTGATAATTGTTCATAGGTTGAAAAAACTAATCGCCCTGAATTAACCTATTACTTATCCTTACCTTAATTACTATATACGGTACTTTAGCTCTGTTCATTTCAGCAAAAGCCCGTGTATTCTAAAAAAGAGATACAACTTTTCCCATTACCCTGGCTCCTATCTGTACGAATGTCATCACACTCCATGATAACAAAGTCTAATTTTGGTTTTAGTTAGTTTTTCTTAAACACGGATAATATCAGACTTCACATACGTTTTTTAAACAAATCTTTTGAGCTCTTGACCATTTGCAATTAGGCTTCCGGCATTCCACTGCAGTGAAAATCACATGGCCTTATATCGTGGGCCTTCCTGTTTCTTGTCTGCTACAAAATTTTGTTTTACCTACCTCCACAAATCCTTTTTCAGCCCAGGACTTCTCAGGTCTTATCACAATTATTTTATTTTTAATCTGATCAGCACGATTTGTTCTGTGTTTGCTTAACAGAATCTGTTCTTCTATCCAAACAGCAATACTTCAGTTTACAACTTCTACTGCTTGTGTTCTCGTAGTTTGGTTTATCTCAGTCCCTTTCTTTTGGTCTTGTAACCTCTGCCTCTGCATAGCTCAAGTTATTCATTGTTTTCACCTGTTGAACTTCCACCGCTTGCTTCCTGACATCACACCCACCATGTTACCCACAAATTACAACACTTTTCCTGTACATTGTGCTCACAGTTTATTATCTTGTGACTTCCACAACATTTTTATTTCCTTTACAATCTGCTGCTAAATTAAGATATCTTTGACACTTGTAGCATTAGAGGTGGGGAGGAAATGCCTCACTGGGAAACTCATGCATCCACTCCTGACTCTCTCAGGGTGCAAAGATGCCATAACCTAACTGAAAAGTTATTAATCCTTTTTCTGGCGAGACGTCTTTGCAATCTCTTGATCCTACATACCTCAATGGCTGCTTTGTCTGAGCTTTTCCAAGTCCTCATTGGATGGAATCCGGGTAATAACATCCAGCGTTACTCAAGTTTACTCTAAAACCCTTCAATGAGCCTTAATTTTCCTGCAAAGGCTTAAGCTTTATTTCTGCTCCCCGTTTTGCACACTATCAACAATTTATGAGAGTTTGAGCATTTTCACCTTCCCAAGTTTCTTTCACACCTCCCCCCACAAGGCTATTGGGCTAATTGTAATATTTTCATCCTCTCTACATTTAAAGGCCATTTTAACTTCTTCTGTCACCATCTTCTTAGAGCTGCTATAATTCTTTTCATCTGAGCCGATTACTTTCAGGTACCGCCTTATACTTTGACTGCATGTTTTTTTCTGTTCATGACTACATTCATGTAGAGCTACATTCTTATCATCATCCACTACCTCGACTGCCTTCTGATCCAGTCATAAACCAGTTTATGCTTCATGTATTTCCAATGCAGGAGTACCACAACACATTGTTGTGGTTTCAGTGAAACGGGGACTTGTTTGCATGAGAACAAGCAGAGGGCCCAGCTCTAGCAGAGGCAAGTCCCTGTCTAGGTACATGGTGAGTCTCAGCGTGTCTTCCCACTGTGGTACCCAGGACCGCACAGAGGATGAACTCTGGGATGACTGTCAGACCTTGGTCAATTTGTTTTAAGTAGCACCCCTGGCTGGTACTGGGCGGTATATTTATAAATCATAAGATGCTTATTTTGTCATCCTTACTGCTGCTTTCTTACTGCTTAATTATGGCTGCATTTAATAAATTCTCATCATCAAGTCATTTTAAAAGAGACTTAACACACATATAGAGTATGCTTAGCTATAAAAAAGGGAAAGTAAAATATTTTAATAATATTTTGATAAAAAGTAAAAATACATCATATTCATAGTGGTTGTCCTGTTTCCAGTTTCCATTATGCTAAAATAAACACTGCCCAGCCAAAAAGTCATACACTCTAATATTATGTATATTTTGTTGGACTGCCTTTAGCTTAGTTTACGAAGCTTTGAATTCTGGCATTATCGTCTTGAATTATACCAGTGTCACCAGTGAAAAAAAAATCCATGGATGGAACAACATGATCATTCAGGATATTCAGACATCAGCTGATCTCATTCTTTGAGCGCATACTGTTGCTGAACTGAGACCTGACCAACTACAGCGACCCCAGATCATAACACTGCCCCCACAGGCTTGTACAGTAGCACTAGCATGACTGCATCACTTCATCTGCCTCTCTTCTTACCCTGATGTGCCCATCACACTGGAACAGGGTAAATCTGGACTTATACACCACATGACCTGCTTCCATTGCTCCAGAGTCCAATCTTTATGTTCCCTAGCAAAGCCTTTTTCTGGTTAGTATAAGTGATTGTTGATCACAATCATTCAGGATGTTTTTTCCAACCATGTTTCTTCCTGGATGATGACGGGTCCCCACTATCTTTCCAGTTTTTAATAATGTGTTGAACAGTTTATGACCCAATTTTAGTAGTTTGCACAATCTCCTTAGATGTTTTCTCTGCTTGATGCATTTGATCCTTCTCAAAGAGACTAACATCTTTTCCACAACCACAGGGTGTGTCTTTCAACGTGTTTTTTTTAGGAAAAGAGAAGCAACTCATTGCACCAGTTGGGGTTAAATAACTCGTTGGCCATGCAGTAACTATCCAATAGAAAGCTCGTACCTATTGCTTAACTGAATCCAGGTGGCAACTGCTTTTTTTGGCCAGTCAGTGTATGATTCCTGATTGAATTTCCCTCTGGAGTGAATAAAGTATTTTTTATTTCATTCATTCATTAAATTTTCAGATGTTTACAACGTTTTTCTGTTTTCCTTTGCAATGTATGTTATTCTTTCCAAACCAACACAATCTGCACACTCCTTTATCCAGAGTCTTAAGGAAGGAGCAAACTCTTCCAGCATGGTGCAATAGCTGTCCTGGCTCAAACAAGTCAATTTTCCAGTAACTTAATCTGTTTCTGTGTTAGTGTGAATCTCACTGAGTAAATTCCAGGTACACAGAGTTTAATATTTACAGGTATTTTTTACATTAAACAGTCTGCTAAACATTTGATAGCATCTTCCCAGAATGTTCCCAGAATCCCCAAAGACAGTGAAGAAGTTTTTATCTTTCATTGAAATATTTAGTGCAGATTCGTGGGACATCACTGGACAGGCGTTAACTCCATCACACTCCGTGTTTAGGGATTGTTTCTTTGCTTTTTGAAATGCCGGATTTCAGTCAATTTCATCTTTGTCCTCTTACACATCACTTATCTATCCATCTAATTTGTCAGTTTCAGAGTCTTCCCTGTTAAATTTCCCACACCTGTCTTCTTCTTTTGTTAATGGGCGGAAAGGAGCAATTTTCCATATTCTAAATCCTCCATCATTTTTAATAGGGGTATACTTTTCATCACACCAAAGGGGAGTGAACTGTGAGAGTGCTGGTTGGTTCCTCACATGTTTGTGTGCAACAGGCAGAGTCTCATTTTTTATTAGTCCAAATGAACAAAATAAACATTTAACTTATAAAATGCAGTGGCAATAGCACTGAAAGTGTTTGGAATTAAAAAACTGAGGTAAAATTGCCATCTTTTAGTCAGCATTTCTATCTCTGAAACAATTCTAGATTTTAAGCAGTTTATCTTATTTAATACTTGTTTCAATTTGGTCACCTTTCTCATTCCTCTGACATCACAACCCTTATTATTGACTGTCAGAATTATTTTTTGTCTTTACCATATTTTACTGCCACAACATCTGAGGCTCTGTTAACAGCAGCTTCTGCTATCGTACCTACACTCAGATGTGGAGTTGACAAGTTTGTGGTTTAATTTTCCTGAAAGAAAGTGCAGGTGAAGTATTTTGATCCTTAATACTGGCAAGTACCTAGTCAACGTAACACCACCAGGAGCCTTATATGACTGTTAATCTTGTGATTTTGTTGTTTCAAAGTATTTAGCCTTGTTACAAAACACCTGGAAGTAATAGCTTATTATAATTTTATTTTACCTGTAGTTTTAGCAACATGTAATTTATGACCAAGCTTCAGAAGGTCAGGTAGGACTGTTCAGTCTCATGAGGTGTTGAGAAGGGGTGGATCTTAACGACATGTACGACCCCAGGTCTGCATTGATAGTGCTGAAATCCACAGAAGGTATTTATGTGGAAAAAATGTTACATGAATGAGTAAAAGCTCCATCACATCCAAACCGTCCTGTGACTAGGTCCTGTGCAAACATGATCTTTACCCCATCTTGTATAATTTCTTGTTTTCTTGCTTCTCGGTAAGTCAACTCCTTTTCTTGGAATTTAAGAACCAGCACCGATTCCAAATGTCCACAAGATAAACACTCACAAAGAAAAACAAAAAAGGCAAATAGTTTTATAATCTATATTTGCAGCAAAAAAAAAGGATAATATACAGATGTACAAAATAAAATATATTTATTTATCAATTTAATTATGAAAATATGTACAACTATTTAAAAAAACAATGAACTAGTTTAATATGTAGCCTATATAAAGTTTTTTTTTCTTTGTAGTTCTATCACAGCCATGATAATGCATTATTTCACACACTGGTGTTATGTGACCCTTTGCAGATGCAACTTTTATACTTTGGTTTGCCTTACCTATCACACCCTTATTGTTTTAAATATAACCATGACATCATTACCAAGCTTTTCTCCCTTTTATGTGAAAAGTAATAAAACGTTGAGATCATTTATTTATTTTTATAAACAATTTGATAATTTTTCTCTTTTTCTATTTTATTGTTTGGAGCATTTTGTGAGCATTTGTCTGTGTACCAGGATTACTCCGTTTTGGTTTGGTTCTCCAGAGGCTTGTGTGTGATGAAGAGGACTTAGCATGTTGCCATTTTGGCAATATGTTAACGATGAAGTTGAAGAATAGTCACTTTTCTCCTGCTCCCTCTTTTACAGAAAAAAATGGCACAAGCTCGTTCACTCTCCAGGTAATCTGTTTATTCCTGGTTCTTCAGGTCAGTAGGTTTTACCAGGGCTGGACTAGGACATAAAAAGTCTTCTTGTCTTTTTAAAATGTAAAAAACAATTGTTTTAAAATAAAAAAAGGTCTCACTGCCTCAAGAAGAGCTTTTCATTTTATAGCTTAACACAGGGCTGTTTCGACACTGTCTAACTTTGCTCCAAATTCCAACCTGAGAGATTTCCGCTCACTCTGCACTTTGGCTAAGCTAGTCATATTAGCATCTGTGTCACTAAGCGGGGTCACTGGAATTATTTTAAGACCCATTTTGCATCTGTGATGGACTTTCAGTGTTTCATAATTATAGGCTTTTAATATATCAGTGCCTTTGCTTTCACCTATAGGTTTAAATGAAAAAGCTTACACATGGTTGGGAGCATCCCCACTTTGCTGCCATCTTGGTGCTTTGATACTCATCCTCCAGTGAACTGCTTGTTTGATTTTTTCAAGCTTTTATCCAGAAGTGACTTTAAATATGAGTGAAAGAGCAGTCTTAAACCAGATTACTGAATCTGTCTTTATTCCTGTTGTAACAAAATAATTATGCAAATTAACACATTTTCATTATGAATATTTCATTATCACATCGAAACAATTCAGAAAACTTAGATCTGATTTTCAGGAAATCTCAGAAAAGGAATAGCATATGATCTTTGGGGTAATCTGGGTCATTACCTTGTTATCTTACTTGTATACTTTTAAAAGAATAAATTTGATGCTGATATATGGCAGTGTCTTGGCCAAAAAAAAAGGAGATGTACTTATTATTTGTTTTGTAAATCTTTAAATTACTTATCTAATTGAACATGTTACTCTGTAAACCTTCATTTTTTAGCTCGTTCAATTTTATTTTTAAAATATGAGTAGATCTAATGCACAATTTTGGATGGTACCTTAAAAAATAGTTTATAATAAGTAAACGAGTAATGGCATTGTGAAAGAGTTTACAGTCAGCGAATAAAAGATGACAGGTGAGGGTGTCAGGACTAGATATAAAAGACGCCTGTAGCAAAGACTGCACTGTCTCCATATCGCGACCATAATGTGTTGGTGTCAAGTGTGGCAAATCATGTTTATCTCAGCTTTTATTGTTGTGTATGTATGGGACACTTTTGATCCAACTGAACATACAAATAGAAAAAAAATGTGTGATGTAAACATGTCAGCTGAGCGGCTTTGCTCAGAAAGAATTTTCCAGGTTGCTTTAAACCTTTCCACAATCGGATTAGCAGGATAAAATAACCATTATACGTTCATTCCAACCGTTCCTGTGGTGTAGCATGTCTCTGTGGGCCACAGTGGGGGAGTGGGTTGTGTGATGTAGTAATGAGTTTCAGAGATTTGCTACCTGAAGCAGGTAACACGTTTACTTCCAAACTAGCAGGCACTGGGCATGTCAGCAGCCTTATCATCAATACAACTGATCCAATAGCTTAAGCAGTTTGTGGTTTCCTTCTATTTTTTTCCAAATTAAAAATTAAATCAGATGATCTGACAGATGATCTAGTCTGACAGACAAATCATTTTTATTAATTTCAAAAGTCAAAACAACATGGATATGCGAGTGGAGAATCTCTAAACTGGCATACTGGGGAGATTTTTACTCTTTGGGGTTCTTAGCAAAGGCTAATTCAAGTGCTCTCTGCAAAAAGTAAAAGCCAGTTTGATTCCAACTCTGGTCTTATCTTTGCACTGTCACTCTGTCTCATTACCCCCCATCTCACTTCCTCTAATAATGTCCTCCTGTACTCCTGTGACAGAGGTGTCACATGACATCCTGGGCTGGACAAAAAAAATAGGTATGATGTACGGTTTCTTAGTCTGATGCTGCAGAGCAATAATGGCTCAAAGAATATGTATAGTAAATGCCTGTGTGCTGTCAAATGAGTAGAGTTTGTAGGTCATGTATCTGATAAAAGACCAAAAATATACTTTCACTTTGCTTAAGGGTACAAGGTGACTCAAAAAGACTCCAGAGTCTAGAAAGTATAAGAGTACAAAGCAGTGTTTAGCAGTTTGTAAAGCCTCTATTGTTTTTAAAAGATTTACTGTTGTATGGATATTTTTGCAAAAGGTCCACTCACCTAAAAGAACCAGTAGGCTTTTAGTATAGTATAAGGGTAGTAGTATAAGTATTATACTTAGCATTAGAGAGCATAAAAAAGGAAATTCTGTCAGGATGTGAGACAGTGGCTTTCTGTATGTGTAAATGTATGGGTGCCTCCATGGGACACTGAACTGACTACCATCATTGTTGGTGCAGAAATGTGGCTCATTTCTTTACTTATAAGACACCCAGTCACAGATAAGATTACTAAGCACTTTAAACCACATCAGCTTTGAGGCTGCCATGTCACTTCTTGCTTTTGCAGAAGCAGACCGTGCAGGGCTATGGCAAGATGTGAGGGCTTTATTTCTAACTGCCTTTTTTGTGGATTTTTGCCTGCAGACCCCAAAAAAATCTCTTTATTCTTTTCCCATTCAAACAGATCACTGCACTGCCCCTTTAAATCCACCGGCAGCATTCATCTGGCTGCATGTTTTCTCTCTGTGTGTAAAAGAAGCATGACTCACCCAGAGAAAAGGACCAGCTTGAGTAAGTCCTGGAGGCGACACTGGCCATGCCTCCTTGAACGGTGCCTCCTCATTCACCATCAGTTCGTTTTCCTCTGTGCTGGTGTATGCTTTACTACTTGCTCAATGAGTGCCTCTCCCTTCTTCCTGTTTCATACTGCAAAGCATGATGGGAGCAGCATGCGCCGTCTCGCTCCTGTCACCAGATTGAAGCTGTGTAGTAGTGGGGGGGAGGGGGAGAGAAGAGAAAAGATGCAGACAGGATGAAGCAGGGACTGCTGGCTGTGGATGAGGATTACCATGGAGACTGAAGCGCTGCGGGTTGGTTTGTTCAAATGAAACATTGTCAGTGTGACATCTTAAGTCCAACACTGCATTCAATGATATATGGACAGAGCAGTAACTAATACATTTGTATTTTTCTAGCTGAACTTACAGTACTGAAAAAGTACTTTCCAATGAGTATACCACTATTCTTAGATGTGCTGTGTTGTGCTGAGCTCATGGTCCTCCTGCAGGAAGAGACAGTCAACAACTGTCTGAACTAGAGAAACCATGTATTTCAGCTAAAACCAGAAAAACACACAAAGAAAATTAATTGAAAATTGTTGTTAGTAAGTAATATCACAGTATAACTCGGGCACAGTCTTCAGCCTTCCACCCTGGAGCCAACTCTGTGTTCACCCAGGAGATGGCAGAGGGAGGACCAAGTGGGCCCTTGCCACCCAGGGCAGATAGAGTGCAGGCCCCAGGCCTACAATCAATGTAGGGCTGGGACCCTCAGACACACGCACACACAATTTCTAAACTATTAAGCACTCTCAAACAGGCCTTCACTGAAAATACAGGAGCTCTATTTTCTTCAACAGTCATGTCAATCGTATTTTATTTTAGAACTGCGTCATATGCATTTCTTTGTGCGTTTTCCATAATGAGGGTGGATTCATGAAGGGCAAAATGACTCATCCATCCATCCATCCATTTTCTACCGCTTGTTCCCAGTGCGGGGTCGCAGGGGGGCTGGAGCCTATCCCAGCTCAACCGGCGAGAGGCGGGGTACACCCTGGACAGGTCGCCAGTCCATCCAGGGCCAACACAGATAGACAGACAACCATGCACA
>JBAMHV010000020.1:15412014-15434767 GCA_037177535.1 Pseudomugil gertrudae | reverse complement strand
TAATATAATATAATATAATATAATATAATATAATATAATATAATATAATATAATATAATATAATATAATATAATATTGAGTGTGGAATAGTATCTGTTATGGTATTTTATACTTATTTTGTTGTTTTTATTACCATTTTTGTTTTACATCTACTAAATGTGAAACCTGGTTAATCTGTGTGCCACAAATTGCTCCTCATGGGACAAATAAAAGTGTTTTGAATTGAACTGTGTCTTTGTAGAGTGACTGTAATCAGTTATCTATAATGCTACACAACCCTCAAAAATGGAATGGAGGAAACATGGAGGAGTTGTAAAGGGGACAGCCAACTCATCCATGATATTTATGAATAATAGCAAAGACAGGAGTACATGTAAACAGTAGCTTAAGGCTTCATATCTATTTGAGCCTCTTTTCTAGTCATCCACTCTTCCTGTCTAAAGACATCGCCATTTAGCTGTCACTTCCTAGACTTTATACAGGATACTGTATGGCTGAGAAATAAAACAGAACCAATTCAGTAAAACAGAATCACACAGGAAAACCTGGCAACAGTCAAACTATAGTAAGGGTTTTACTTCTAAAACCTGAATACTTTTGTACCTCCATTTTAAAATACTGAAATAATTATAATTTAAGATTTGGGAGTCATTTTGTTGCATGGGTTGTGATTTTTAGCGTTAGGGAGATTTGCAAGATCCCAGCTACAAGATCATCTGCTCACCTGGTTTCGAACTGCTTGTGACAAAAAAAATTCAATCTAATTTACACCTTACACAAGCAACCACAGGTCATTTTTACATGTATGTGTGATGATGATCCACCGTGCCAGCTTGTGTTCATCTATTTACCCAGAGGTTCACTCATCATAGACAATCACAGACAAAATGCTTCATTCCTTCACCTGATGAAGACATTTTCAAAGAGCCTACCCTTCTCTAAATAATATAAAAGTTGGACCTGCTATATAAAAACAACTGTAAAGTTGTTTTAATCCAACCATGATGCAACCATAGCGCTATAATCAGACTGAAAGCTAAAAACACTGAAAACCGTTTAATTTAATGTACAAGCACAAACCTTTGAGACCTACAAACAAATATTCACTCAAGGCTATTTTAAGACATTAACTCTTTCTTTGTGAGACCAGAACTCAAGTATTAAACCATTGTATGTTCATCTTGTTTGTACCAAATCCTGGAGTTTCAGTCACAGCAATGCTTTCTGACACCCCATTTCTCTGGTTCTGTTAAGACATCAATAAGTCTGCAAAAGTTTTACAACTTATAATAAACAGCACCAGCCTATTCATCTACCCACATGCAAACAGAACATTGATAGAAAGACAGTTTATGGTTTATCAAGGAGTTGTAAAATCCTATTTATTTTGGCTTGCAGGAAGAAGCTACTGAAGTCTGAACTGGGAACAAACGGACCAGTTTTTTTTAAACAATTAAACTGAACTGAATTGCAGCAAATTACAAAATATCTTCTTTGCTCCAAGGGGGATTTTTTTCTGCAGATTGAGTTGGGTAAAAACACATGATCAGAGCAATAAAAGTATGAAATGAATAAGCAAATCCAAAGAATACCTGATCCTTAACCCCAAATTAAATTTCAGTCGTGCAGGATGCACAGGCTCATTGCCTGTGTTCAGGCCAGATTTAAACTGAGCCTTTCTCTTGTCTGCATCAGACATGTATTCACCGTTTTTTACTCTTTAGGCAGACGGAGAAATGTAAAATATGTGCTTCACCTGAAGCTAAAATGAGATCAGTTGGCAAAGACTGACTCGAAAGCTCTGAGAACACCACAGAAACCCCGTTGTGCTGTTGTGAGAAGTATAAAAGCAGACAAGCCCTTTGGTGTTATCTGTTTTTGTGGATTGCTTTATCCTAAAATATGATTTTATCCTCAAATTAGTCACAGCTTAAAGCAAACACAGACTGTAAAAGCCACAACAAGGATCCATTTGTGTGACTTTACAGAACATACTGAACATTCCCAGCGTTGGTGAAGAAGAGTTTGAAGAGTTTGTCATAGAGTAGGCCTATTACATTTTGTGGATATGTATATTAATACAATTAGAGTTACATTTAATGTAATTTAAGAAGCAAAATTACTGAAAGATCAGCCTAAACTGTGCACCTAAAACCACTCCACTGCCCAGCAGGTCATATTACATAACATTGTCCATACCCTCTGCTTCAGTAACCTATAAACTGCAGCCAATACAGTTTTTTTATGGTTGTGACTAAAGTAGTTGTCAGTCTTCATTGCTGTGAATTATTATGTTCAAACAGGTGGCACAGACAGCAGCTTCTCAGGGCAATCTTCTTATCTAACAAAGCTATCAAGCTAGCTAGCCTGTGTGCGTTTTGTGCTGGCCTGAAAGCACATTTTAGGCAGAAAGATTTGATGGACTTTCATTGATCCATCCATCCATCCATTTATCCATCCTTACTGCGTATTCATAATCTAAAGGAAAAAATCAAAACCGTGTGGAACTGTAAGCTAATAACTCTCAAATCTGCGCTGCCATTAGGGCCACAATTCAGACCAAGCAGCAACCTCCATTAAAAAAAGCAAAGCCTATGTAGAAGTGAACAGAACAGCCTTTCTGTGTGCAGTTTGCATATTCTCCCTTTGTATGTGTAAGTTCTTCACTGTCCAAACCCATGTGTTGGGTTTATCGGTCACTCTAAATTGTGGAGTGAGTGTGTGTGTGAATGGTTGTTTGTCTCTGTGTTGGCTGTTTGATAGACCGGCGACCAGGCCAGGGTGTACCCTGCCTTCCACCTGCTCCTGGCAACCCTGACTTGGATTAAACGATATAGTAAATGAATGGATGAATGAATAAAGATATTAACCCAAACTCTGGCATGTATGCTAGCATTACTGTGCATTACTGTGTGTCTGGTGAATGTTAATAACTACTCGTTACTGCTTATTAAATATTTGCCTCATCTTCTTTACTCTGTGCTTTTATTCACAACAGATAGATTATAGATTAGTTTATTCACTCTACTCTGGTTTCAGGTTTTTTTATGTACTTCAGACCTAGCATACTGGCAAACTACAGTTACTGCCAGTTTTTCACCAGGACTCTTGCCTCACCTGCATCTTCCTCTCAGAACAATTCCCTGTGTACTTTTACCATAGATCATTTGCCAAACTGACACTTTGAGCTTCTTGCCATCACATTCCAAGATCCTTAATTCTGCTGGTATTCTGCCCTGTTTTGATCCTACCCTGAGGACATGGTCTCTGCTTCTGGCAGCTCGATCTGTTTTGTTTGCATGGCTTTGGTTCCTGCAACAAAGGAAATACAGCTTTGCAAAACAAAACAATTTTTTCTGCTGATTTCCATGTTATGCTTTTATGCTCTGTTTCTCAAGTATAAATACATTTCCTCATCTATGTTATATTTTGTACATCTCCAAGTTACAGTCATGGAAAAAATTATTAGACCGCCTTTGTTTTCCAAACAAACATAACTTTAGTTGTACCATATGTCCTAATTTGCACGAGATTATGCAACAAAACTGTTTAAAACTCCTTCAGTCCTTTTTTAATGACTTGATAAAGATAAAGGTATTTTTTAAGGCTGAAAACCATCAATGTCCATAATCACATTTAAAGAAATTAAACAGTGCATGCCTTTGTCTCAGCAACCAAATTGCCTCCATGTGATTTCAAAGAGTTGATTAGCCCAGATTAGGTTGATTCCCCTGTTTACTTTCTTTTCAGGCCAATTGAATTTTTACATGAGCAGATGAGCAGCTGATGTCCTGAACCTAAATTGTAACACTGAGTAATCAAGAAAACAGTTTGTGGGTTGTTTTATTTTTTATTTTAGACAGAACATTTTTTCTCAAGCACCACTAATACTGGTGGGAAAAAAAATCACGTAGCATTGAGTTAGTCTAAATGTGATGGGCTGACTAAAATTGGATGAGGAACGTGTTGTGTTCTCAGGTAATTGATTTTATACTAATCATGGGATAAATTTTAATGCCATTCTGGTGTCTTCTGTGAGTAAATTCTGTCAGAATAAGTTAAAGAGTCTGAGTTTCTGCTGTGAAAGCCAACTCCATGACCGGGAGAGCTGCGTTGTTAGCTTGCCTTTTGGGTCTGAAGTCAACCAGAAAACACTACAGGAAGACCTGAGAGGCAGGCACAAGATGAGGCCTCATTGACTCTCAGTGGTGCAAATAGAAGATCCTGGGCTACATCGAGTTTAAGGAGAGAGGGATTGTATATGTGGATGGATGGATGCATGGCTGATTTTAATTTTAGCAGCTTTAAACATACAGATGTGTATTTACTTTCTTTACCACTGTCTACAAACAAAATTTAATTATTACATGTGAATAAAAATAAAAAGTCAGTCACTATTAGTCACTATCTACTTGGTTCTCTTCTTCTTCCTCACTCATAACTTGAGGCAAGTGATAAGAGGTTAGTAATAATAATGTTAACAATACTAACAGTGCTGTTACTTTTACTCCTTTTTTTGGTATGGTTTAGTTACTTTGTTTTCGTTTTATGGATGAGAGGCAGCATCAAAATCAACTTTGTCAAGACAGAGAGGGAGGGAGGTAGAATAGCAGGTGATGGAGTGAGACTGTGGAGTGTTGCTAATAGAAATAAGACAAATGTTTAACACCACGGTCAAAGAAAACAAAGGAAAAGGAATGAGAGAATAACACCAGGATGCAGAGAGTGGCAGCTGAAGTATCTGAAGTTTTACTCAAACAATAATAAATCATACAAGTCTTCTAATAAATTGTAGACTGGAGTGTTTACACTTCCCTGGCCTATCTGTCTAAACCAAATACCTGTGGATAACTTAAACATGCTCTCAGTGGACTACAATGGGAGAGGGGTATATGTTGCACACCTGCATAAAGTGTTACAGCCTGCAAAACCTGAGCAGGAGGAGGTGGGGATAACATCAGAGGCATGCTTTATTACTTTATTTTTTATACTGGCTGTCTAATAATAATAATAATAATATGAGGGTAAAACCATCTGAAGGCTGATTATCCTCTAGAAGATCAGGACCAGAAATTTAGCATGACTGTGAGGAGGCAATAATTTGATTCCAATTTATACAAAAAGCATAAAATATTCTAGTAGAACAAACAGGCGACCTGGTTGTGTGAGCCTGATCCCAAGCACATCTGACCAGTGTTCCAGAAAACCCAATTAAATTAAAAAGCAATGATTTGCTTCAGCAGCAACTCCGTTAGTTTATATCAACCAGGAGCTCATAAATAAATACCATGATCAGCTTTCTTTGGGGAATTTAACAGTACTTGTGACCCTCACAAGGGCTCAAAGCCATTGCATGAATTTGATAGTCCAAGTTAACACATGACTGGAAGAACTTCTAATGCGTGCACCCAGTTTTCCCCAAAACTCAGTATTCCTACTGACTTTTTCAAATAAACACAGGGCGACACCGGGAAAAGGTGAGCAAGATAGCAATGTTGTGCCTGTTTTGTGCACTTTCATTATTATAAAAAAAACATTTCCCTCACAAACTTATATCATTAAGCAAAAAATATTACTCAGCCACTGACTTGTGTCTGTGTTGATGTCACACATATAAAAAGTGAACTTTTTTTCTGCTTGACCCAATCTATGTATTTTTCTATACTGATAGCAAAACACTGTCATACTTGTTTATGAGAAAAATGGGAGAAAATTACCTTAAAAAGCTGATTACTTAAGCCAACAATCTTCTGCCTTTAACAATTAATGAGTAGATAAAAGGTCAACATTACTGCAATTATACTATATAATATAAAACTAAATGTATATAAAGTCACAGAAAGAATATTAAGAAAAGAGTTGAGTGAAAAAAAGATGCAGTGAACATGGTTGTAAAGTATCTGACGCCAGGTTAGAGGGCACAACTGTGTTTGCTCAACAGCTTTAACATATTTCAGAGGCTCCACATGACTTTTGTAGTTCCTCTACTAGTGTGTAAAACAAAATGATCCTTGTTTTGGATAATCACAAATTCAAAGTGTGCTATATATTGCTAGAGGCACAGTGTGCACATAAATGCCCGGAAAGCAATTTAGTAAGAAAAAAAAACATTGTGTCAGCAGAACCACAATTCAGGTTTGTTTTTTTTATGAAAAGGTATCCTACTCCTCATCCGGTTAATGCTCAAGAACATGTTTATTGTTGTTATTGCAGAATTCTGAAAACAACTGAATTCCGCAAAGGGACAAAGGACTATTTAAACCTTGTAAGGAATTTCATCCAGTTTGCTTTTTTTTGGTAATGTGAGAAAAAAAAGCAAAGTGATCGACTGCAACACCATGCATTCATTGGATCATCACATTTCCACCTGAAATGTTTCATATCACACATTTAATTCAGCTAGTTTTACCATAAGAAATGACACGGTTCTGCACTAAAAATGATGTATAATAAAAATGAATAAAAATATACAGAGGAAGCCAAACATCTGTCTGCCTGGCTTTAACTGTTTCTGTCTTCCCTGCTTCCTTCTGTCTGGTATTTCTCCTCTCATGCTCAGTTCTGCACCTATTCTCACATCTTCATCTCTGCAATCTTTCACTTCTCCTTCTTGTTTCATTTCTCACAGGACGGCTACAAAACCAGGATTAACAAGAGGAAAATCATGTAAATGCATGTATCTGTTTTAACATACAAGAAAAACACCCATCCCCCGCAAAGTCCATCTACAGGCGGAGATCTGCCTCACAAAGCTATAGGACATGTTTCTGCCAGTGATTTGACTTTCCAGTATTCTGTCGGCTATAATCTGATTGAGCCTGTTTTCTGTCCGAGACAGATTTTAAGAGAAGACATCAGATTGGACTTAACACTGTTTGCCTTTCTGTTTCCTACACACACCGACCGAAAGCTCAAAAATGTGCACAGACACATGAACACACACAAGCCGACAGCACACACACGATACACGTTACAATTAAACCCACTAAGACTGGAATAGATATGCTGAGGTCATCTGTTTTATGTTGCTTTTCTTCACATCACACACACAAATATGTGCAAATAAACATAAAGAATAACAGAACAATGACTTAGGAAGCAGCTGCTTGGTGGATATCACATATTTCTATGAATTTGCCATCTGTGTTACTGTGTGTTTGCCTTTGTTTCTGTTCAGCAGTGAACCACTTGTATTAAAGTTAAACAGTGCAGACGCGAGAAGGCCACCTCCTTCATCATCCTCCCAACTGGAAGGAGCTGCAAGCACAAACACAGCCTTCATCTAAATCACCACCATCAACAGAGATCCTGCTGTAGAAAAACCCAAACTGCTGCACATTTTTTAGCATCTTACATTATATATGTACGATATTACAATCTGGAAAAAGAGATGTTTTTTTTTCCCCTAAATGATTTATTTGGTTATTTTGTGGCACAATGATTCACATAATGACTGCTTTTAAACTTAGTTTAGTTTTTACTTCTTTAGGAACTAAAGAGAATTAAAATAAGATATATTTTAAAGGACATATGGACAGTGATGATGACATTAAAACCAAGAAACAAAGAAAAGAGGAAAGGGGTGGCGCTGCTACACCGCTTATCAAAGTCTTTCAGCTCACTTGTACT
Organism: Pseudomugil gertrudae; assembly: GCA_037177535.1. Taxonomy (NCBI): domain Eukaryota; kingdom Metazoa; phylum Chordata; class Actinopteri; order Atheriniformes; family Pseudomugilidae; genus Pseudomugil; species Pseudomugil gertrudae. Next base: position 15,427,138 of record JBAMHV010000020.1, on the reverse strand, counting down.
TTTTGCTCTTGCGGATTTGTCACTCCTACATGCTGCATGTTGCTGTTTCTGTCACTCTTTTCTCTTCATTAACCTCCTGAGCTCTTACAATACTTTTAGTCCCGGAATACACAGCCCCTTTATAAGTTCAGGAAGTTCAGAAACTAGGATTAAAACTTGCAGGTGTGCCAAACCGTGACTCACTGGGATTTTAAACATACTTCACATGGCATTTCCAGATAGGAGAAGAAAAAAGTTCAGAGCACATTCTGAAGGACATGAATTGACTGTTTACTGTAAACACAAGATTAGATTTTGTCCCAGGAAACAACTGAATAACTAGAGACAGCAGAATTTGCAGTATTCTACTTGCACATAGTTGATGTTTTCAGGAGGATGGTTCAGACCTGCTTCTTTTTGAAGGAATAAACAAATAATCCTGGATTTCTACTTGTGGTCATTTGCTTCAACAGATTACAAGGAGACGCACACATACAGATGCTCACTCTACAAAACCTATTTATATCAACATGCTCACACAGACAATTCACAGCTAAATCATTGTTCAGCGGCTTTGTCATCAAGCCAAAGATAAAAGACACAGACATATTAAGTTTTTTTTTTAGCTTTTTAATGACAGAGGTGATGTGTGTTTACCTCAGTGCCATGGAAGTCCCATTGACCGATGCTGCCGAGCACGCTCTGTGGGTGTGTCCGCGGGAGCAACTCCCCTGCCGCGCGTACCGCTCATCACCACAGCAGAGAATCATCAGAAACGCCCTCCGAAAAGCCCGGTTCAAGAAGGCGTACAGGAAGGGGTTCAGCCCTGAGTTAATATACCCAAGCCAAAGCCAGGCCGTCCACAGCTGCCAGGGTACTGAGTAGTGGATGAAAGGATCCACCACATTAGTGATGAAAAATGGCGCCCAGCACAGGCAGAAACAGCCCATTATAACTGCCAAGGTCTTTGCTGCCTTCGTTTCAATCCGCATGCGGCTGTTTGCCACAGGAGCATGATCTGAAGAGGTGGAGGAGCCCACTGTTGTCCTGAGGCGGTAGTGCTCCAGTGGATCTGAGGAAGTGGAGGATCTCACAGTGACTATCGGATCGGATCCGGTGACAGGAGCAGAGCCGGCACGTTGAAGCGTCTCTATCTGACGTACGTGTGTCATGGCGGTGACATAGATGCGCTGATAGGCCAACACCATGAGGGCCAACGGGACATAGAAGGCCACTGCCGAGCATATCAGGGCGTAAGGTCGGTTGACCAGAAACACACAACTTGTGTCGTTGGAGCGTCTGGTCAAGGCTCGCCTTTCTTCAATCTGAAATGGAAAAAGATGCAGACATAAATGCCAAACATGTGATATACCATGTCTGGTATCCCATGTATGGAGAGGATTAACTCAGCCTAGAATAAACATGTTAACTCCCCCTTCCCAGCATCCCTTGCTTCCAGTCTTTACACTAAGACAGCATAAAGAAAGAGGATACATGCCAAATAATAATAAAGTACTTTGCAACATCTTTTCCTACTAAAAGAGGTTTAGTCTGTCTGGCCAGCTGCCTATAACTTTGCTCTGAATTGAAGCGGTGAGTGGGTCAAAGTAAATTAAGTCTCAGGTGGAGTGGCGCCTGAAGCCAAGAGAGAAGTTTTATCTCATCCACTTGTACAGTAATTAGGTTCTCAAGCACTATAATAGCAAACTGGTGGTTTGCAGGCAAGAACACCCAAATCAAAGATGTATTAAGCAGTGGTTTTAAAAAGAAGTGCAGTTTTTAATACAGTTTTTTTTCTTCTGAAAAATAGTCAAACAACTGTCAACAAAAAAGCATAAATAACTAAATATCTGGTTTTGAATGTCATCATAATCTTGTGGGTGACATAAAGTCAGATATAAAAAACAGTACACTGTTTGTTTGGATGCTGCTGGACTGAGACTGTGAGTAAACAGATGCATTTCTTTGGATCTGGTTCTGCCTCTGGGAGCCCTGCTGAAGAGCACATCATAGCTCTGAAATTAGCTCAGGCCAAAACATATCCAGCTTGTTGAAGGGCCAGCTTTGCAGGCAGCCAGAGAGCCTCCACAGGGATTGGGATCGTTGATCACCACATTACGGTGTTATTCTTTAAGGGATTGGAAACATTATTAGAAAGAGAGAAAATTAGACTTGAAGAGGTTAAAACTGTTTTTCTTGCCTGGAATGAATAGAAAGAACATACCTGTTTTTAAGCATTTAATCTAGAACTCTTGTCTGTGAGAATACACAGGCTCTATACTTAGGTTTTAAAGAACTGTAATAAAATCCTTTACAGCAAAGATTGCAATTCACCTACAATTAGGTCACTCACAATGTTCTCAATCCCAATGACATTCCAGCTTTGCATGATGGGGAGAAACGAGATAAATATGGGAATGATCCAACAGCCGCTCAGCATGACCGCTACTCTCACTGGGGTCATCTTGTGTCTGTAGACCAGTGGCTGGCAGCAGATAGCATAATATCTGTAATAATAAACACAGAGATGTGTACATAAGATGCACATTGTTTCAAAATCTGCCAGGCCAATGCTCTAAATGAGATTATTTACTGTATTAATTTCATCTCACAAGTTTGTGGTAAGATTATATAATGTGTTATGCTTGCATTTTTTTTTCTTGTCACTAACCTGTCCAGTGCAATGCAGCACAGATGCAAAATGGATGCTGTGGTCAACAAGACGTCTAGAGATGTTCGAACCAAGCAGAAGATTTCCCCATAGTGCCACTGACCTGTGGTCAGCTCAATCGCAGCAAAAGGCATCACAAGCAGCGCTACCAGCAAGTCGGCAAATGCCAGCGACACTATGAAATAGTTGGTCTTTTTCTTTCTGAGAGAGGAGGAGACAACATGTCACAATCACTTTAAATGTGGTGCTGATCAGCCTACCACATATCAAACTTTAAAAAGAAATGCTTTGCATTTGCACTGTGGGCTGCACGGTGGGGCAGTTGGTTAGCTCTGTGGCGTCACAGCAAGAAGGTTGCCGGTTTGAGCCTCGGTTGGGGCAGGGATCAAACCGGGAATCTTTCAGTGAGGAGTTTGCATGTCCTCCCTGTGGTAGCGTGGGTTCTCTCCGGGTTCTTCGGCTTCCTCCCACAGTCCAAAGACATGCACATTGGGGATAGGCTGAGTGGAGACTCTAAATTTTCTATGTGTGTTGACCCTGTGATGGACTGGCGACCTGTCCAGGGTGTACCCCGCCTCTCGCCCGTTGTGAGCTGGGATTGGCTCCAGCCCTCCCGTGACCCCATTCAGGGAAAAAGCTATAAAAAATGGATGGATGGATGCTTTGCATCTACAAATAAACACTGTTGAGACCCTTCCTCTTTGTTCTGTTATTTTTGTTTTCTCTTTCATTTCACCTTTTGGGTGAGTCATAAAAAATGGTGCCTAACCAGGTCAGACTATTTGTAATCTGAGTGATCGGAGTTTATTCCAAAATTTCTGTAAGTACACCTTCTCAAAAACAGAAATAGATGTTTCTGTTTATTTAACAGTAGAAAAAAAACTGATATTTAATATCACACTCATCCCTATTTTCCAGAACATTACTCTGCTACGTCAGTTTTATCATCTGTAATGGCAATGGCCTGTTTTCCCACTGTTGCATGCTGTTTCTGAACCAGTCAACATGTAGAATTCCAGCTTGTGAGGGTGGTCCAGTGTCCAGAGTTTGCTTGCTTACAGAGCTTGTTTATTTACTTGAATTTTAAACCTAACTGGATCACCGCTCCAACTTCCAGCAGAGTGAAAAAACAGCAGACTCACCTCAAGTGCCTGTCCTTGCAGAGTGCCACCATAACCAACAGGTTCCCAAAAACTGTCATGATAATGATGATGGAGAGGAAGATGGTGAGAACAACCGTCTCCAGCGGATTTAAGAATTCCTGCTGCTCCTGTTGTTGTTGTTGTTGTTGTGCAGTATTTATCTTATAATCCGACAAACTGTAAAAAAAAGAAGCAGTGCAATCAAATATTTAAAAAGTGCCACTTCAATAGCCAAAATGAACTTAAACTAGTCTTGTGCCTTTAAAGTGACGTGATTAGATTGGCTGATTCTTTCTTTCTGTCTGAGCACTGTGGAAGTGCTAATGGAAGTCAACATTGTACAGCACATTACTCTGGGTGGAATAGCCATTGCTCCAAAAGACAAAATATAAAAGCCAAAAGTGAAATTTGCTTTTGTTTATGAAGTTTAACATGAGGTTTTGAGGTTGGGCAGCATGGTGGTGCAGTGGTTAGCGCTGTAGCCTCACAGCTAGAAGGTCGCTAGTTTGAGCCCAGGCGGGAGGGTTGTCCAGCGACCTTTCTGTGTGGAGTTTACATGTATGCATGGGTTCTCTCCGGGTACTCCGGCTTCCTCCCACTCACAAGACATGTGAGGTTAATGGCTATGATTAAAATGTCTGCTTATCATGTGTACTGGTAAGTTGCTTTGGATAAAAGCGTCTGCCAAATGACTGTATAGTATATAGTTCTTGCTTTGTTGTCTTAATGCTGTAATATGACACAGACTGTAGGTGATTTTCTATTATGCCTGAATCTATGCCTGATTGGCAAAGACCTCTTCACTGGGTGGTAGTCCTAATTAAAATAACTTTATTATCACTGTCAAACAAAGGAAACGTTTCTCAAATCAACCTTTAACAGTATGAACTTCTTGTTTGACGACAATCCCTTCTGGCACTAGGAAGACCCAACATGATGATAAATGAGAATCACAATGAGAAATGGCAAGCTCTGTCTATCAGTAAAAACATTACGTAATCATACCATCAACTGTGAGATCTGTTTTTATATTCAGATCTGATGGTTTAAAAGCACTGTGCAAATGTAATAACTGAAAAAGCATGGTTTATATTTTTCCTACAAAACAAATATGTGCATGATGAGCTAAGACTCAAACTTGCTGTGATGTCATAGGCGTGCAAAATGCGCTACATGCTGTTCCTTCCCTTCATTTATACTTCAGAGGAAAATAACACTTGGATTTTATTTACCATGTGAAAGCATCTACCATCAGTCTTACCATGAGAGAGAAAAGATAGAAAATATCTAGGTGTTAATTTGATTTGCTATAAACGGATAACTGCAGTTATCGGATACAGCATGTCACATAACAGTGTTTACATTATCACTTTACTCTGGGGGGAATCTGATCCAGAACCAGATCAGATTTTTGCTGTTCATGTAAATGGACTCATTGATTTACAACCTGCAGCACAGATGTGCACTGAAGTATGAAGAGCTCACTGCTTGTGCTCCAGTTTTATGTGACCACAGGGTTGACAAAAACTACATTTTTCAGACGAGGACTCCAAAACTGACTAAGAGCTAAACTTAATTCACAATTTGCAAGGTTCTTTAGATAAGAACAGTCACAACGTGTGTTTTGTCTCCACTAAAGTTCACTCCAGCTTGGCTGTGCAAAGATCTCTGATATGAAATGAGGTATAACTGTTTTCTTTTTACTTACTGTTGAGGTGATGCTGTGGCCATCCCTAGTCATCTGCAATGAGGTCAGCTGGGGAGAGTCCTCATCACCCCATGCTATGGCCCTATTGACACAAACACACACACATACAGTCATGATTAACTTCTCTAGTGAGTCTGAATCCTTCTGAAAATAGCCAACTTGTGCCTGCTAACTGATTGGATTTCTTGCTTTAGTTTCTCTATCCTGTGGCTGCATCAAGATGCCAAATATGTGATGGATATGTTGTTTTTACCTAAAATAAGTAACTTGATCAGAGCTAGAAAATGTGTGATATTTTCAGGGCAAATAGTCTGTGACAGGCAGCAGCTGTGTCTGCCAAATAAAATCCGCCTGTTAGTTTGTATTTATAATGAAATAATAATAATACAATGCTTTAGTGGAGCACAAGAGGAATTCTCATTTTTTATTTCAGTGTTGAGGTCAAAAGTCAGATATTGGCCAGCATTGTCTAGGAGGACACCCCAAGGCAAGTTTATTTATATAGCACCTTTCATGTACAGGACAGCTCAAAGTGCTTTACATTGAAACAGAAATAAAGATGCTAAATGTCAGAAAAAGGTACAGTGAAGCTAAAAGTAACCATCTAGTGCTTTGTTTTTTTTAATTTATTTATTTATTTAGTAATCAGAAAAAGGTACCGTGAATCTATATTTAACTATCCACTAATTGTAAGTATCACTAAAAGTCACTAAATGTAACTATCCACTAATTGTAAGTATCACTAAAAGTCACTAAATGTAACTATCCACTAATTGTAAGTATCAGTATTCAAATACAGCCAATCTAAGGTTACATAAAGAGACAAACATGACATACAGAATTGGACAGTACTTAGGTAAGATCACGACACTGGCTGAGTGTGTCAAGTCACAATAGTATCTAAATGTAATTGTAACTATCAGCATCACGACGCCAGCTGAGTGTTTATCATAAAGTAGGTCTGTGTTCATCTCTGGAGGAAAATTCAGTATCCAAGAACCAGCAGAAGTGTGGGGGTTAGAGCTAATTGGGGGTTAGAAAAACACACATGACGGTCTCAACATCAAAGCACATGTAAAAACAGTTCACGTGACATAGTACCCTATGTCACGTGCGAGTCCCCAGCAGGACTGCAAGCTGTGCGCTCAACAGTCTATGCTGGCAACCCTCACTAGACCATATCTCTGCGTCTAACTTCGGCACGGTTTGACGGTAAGGCACAAACTCTCACTTTGTTTGTATCATCTGGCTAATTGGTAATTGCAAAACAATTTAGCTTGAATGAAATTAGTTTGCAACACTAAATGCTTCGTTGTCTGTAAATAAACGAGATGCATGACAATCATTGTGGTTATTCTCTGTTTAACCATCGTAGAATAACTATCTTAAACGTGGCTTTGTAACATTGCAGACCTTTGACATGCACGAAAAGTCGTATAACAAAATGAATCAAGATCCATATTGAAAGGCTTTGAGCAGTTCTCTTTAAAAATCCCTGAAGTTATGCTACATTAAGCGTTTGCTCATGAGAAACAGAAGTGAGCCTACCTGGGTTAGTTACAGGAGCCTTATCAGCTTTAGGCACCTATAACAACATCCCTGACTCTCCCTTTTTACGATGGTTGTCTGGTTTTATCGCACTTAAAGAGTCAGTATCAACACCTGTCAGACTGACAGCAGGCAGTCCTGTCAACAACGCTTACTTCCTGCAGGCACATCACCATTGTTTGTGACATTTATGTATTATCTAACTCTCAGTTCTCAGGACTCGTGGCTGTTATGTTGGCTGTATGGCTTCAATGCAAGTTTAAATCCTCACTTATTTGGCCTTTCTTTATGTTTAAGTATCATTTGTCATATATATTTCTTTCCACAAGTATATGTCTGTAAGTCTGTTTTTTCTCATTTTCAATGATCCCAATGCTAAGAAAAGTTCATACTTTCATGTATATTATACACATAATTCTGGAGCAAAAGAGTTGTTTTCTGTTAAAGGCTGTGACAGGAGAAGCTAAATTACTTGACCCTGGTAGATCACATCACAACCTCCCTATATTTGGCCTAAGAACACACAGCGAGTGTACATACCATCTCTACTTACCAGAGGCAGACAGTTTTCTGAACACATGAAGACCATGTGAGGATTAGAGTGCTTGGCCATAGATATGCTGAAGCCTTTAAGCACCACCATTTTTGGTGGTTAAGTTTCCACACTCATAATCTATAATTTATTAACCCCGCCATGCCTGATGATCTAATAACCCAAACAAGAGAACACGTCAAGTTTTTTCTGCACCACAACAAATGAAAATGATTCTGATCCAAGTTTGCCCATTCTACTCTCTAGCAAAGCTTATTAAAATTCTGAAAATGCAGTTTTTGTGTAATATTAAAGACATAAACAGAAAAAAAAAACATAAAGACTTCTTCTTTTAGATGAGAAATAAGATTAAACAGGGGTGTCTGTTATTTAAGAAAGCTTAAAGGACCAAAAAACATTAAGTAAATCACATGTGCCTAATATAAAATATTTAATAACATAATAAATTGATCTATAAGTAGCCATAGGAAAGAATCAATTCTACAAATGATGCATCTGTGAGGACAAACATTTAAGAGATTATTCAACAATAACTGTGTCCTCCTCTGAATACTTAATTAAATCATGTCATACAGATACATGATTTTTTTTTCAGATAAAAAAGAAATTCAAAGGAAGAGGAGCTATTTGGAGACAAGTCCATGCAGTATTTATATGACAGCATCAGGCTGATGCATTCAGTGGAAGCAATTTTTACTTATTATGATTTGTGCTCAGCATATTAGTTGTTTCTAAACCATGAGGCATCTGCTAAATACTCACTAGGTCAGTGATCATGTAATGATCAAGACACAGAAATGCTCTTTATAAATACACTCAACATTAATGTATTGTTTTCTAAAGAATCGCTCAGTTCAACAACGCTGCACACATATGGATGCTCACCACTTTGTGTCTTCATCGCCTACCCTTTACAATAGGACACTGAAAATTACTGATCACTGCTTGCATCTCAACTTGTTAGGAAGCCATAATCAGCAACATCCTCAGCAACTCACTCACACAGGTCAACAGGGGGGAAAGTGATTAATGCAAAATAACAGGAAAAGAAAATCGATTGTAATGTAGAGAGCGAGCGAGAAAAGGCACCGGGCATATTTGTGACTGGTTGCTGGGATTTTACTTTGTGAAGTGTATCCAAGAAGGCGTGTTTTCACAACTCACCGTGTCCATTTCACATCTGAATGACACAGAGCTGAGCAGAACAAAATGAACTTTAGAGACCAGGGGGCAGGACAAGGTTAGGTTGTTATTTTTAGTGTTACTACTGCCATCATTGACTCTGATCAAAGCTTTAATTTAAAAAGTGTACTCAGGAAAGTTATGTTACAGCACCATTTTATTATTTGGTACTGATACATTGTAGAGAACACCAGAAGAAAAGCTTTACGGTCATCAAGTTTGCATGATGCCGTGTTCATAGCAGATAGTTGTCACCGTCTATGTAAGTAATATTACGTCATATTATAGGCCTACTTTTTATATCTATTAATATATTTTATGTCTAATTTAACTCTTGTCAGTGCATATTCATGAAAACCCACAAACCAAAGACCCATACAACATGACAAGTCTCAGTTTAACCTCTGCTTGCTTACTCTAACCTCCAATCTCCAGCCAACCTCAAAATAAAGCCAGAGGGACAGTTAGAGTTGACATCAAGGATTCATCTTCAGTAGATCATCAACACATATTACTGCTAAGGTTAATGCCAAGTGCCATGCACATACACTGCACAGACTGAGGTGCTGCTGTTACTGGCTAAAAATCCCAGAATAAGGAGCTGAAAGTCGTTTTGGTTACATATCATGTGACATGACAGAAGAAAATGAGAATGCGTTGGGAACAAGAGTGTTTGCAGGATTTGTGGGATGGCGTAAAAGACAGACAAACAAACTGGAGCTTTGTCAGCAGTAATGAGGGCCCTGCAGTTATAAGCTGTGATGAAGAGAGCACTGAGCCAAAAGGCGAGCTTTCAATTTCCTGCTTTATCTACATTCCGACCCTCACCCACATTCATGATCACAAGGTAGTGACCGAAAGAAAAAGAGATCACAGATACAAGCAGCTGAAATGAGAAGGTGGCTCAGTCTGAGAAACTGGACTGCAAAGTCATCTGTCTAGAAGGAGTTTGGTGCTGAGCTGCTGCTTCTCCATATCAAAACGAGTTTGCTGAGGTGGATTGGGCATTTGATTGAGATTCCCCCTGGTCATCTTCCTTTAAAGGTTTTTTTTTTAAAGATGTTCCACAGGGAGAAGAGGGAATCCCCGGATGACCCAAGACTCACTGGAGAGATTTCCCTTCAGGCCTGGGAATGCCTTTGTGTCTCCCAGGAGGAATTGGACAGTGTTACTAAAGAAGTGTCCTTCCTAAAACTGCACCTAAGAGCTGGGAATGCTTTGGAATTATCCCGCTTGCTTGAGCAACAACGCCACCCAAAAAAGCAGAAGATGGACAGGGATGGATGGATGGATTGGATTTCTCCAAAAATAATTTTCATTTATTCCACACTGACTGATCAAGCTCTTGTTACTTTCTCCGATGCCCCCTCTCTTCTACTGTCTACAAACTTCCTCAAAGTGATCCAGATGGCCATCAGCTCTGCAGAAACATCCAAACGAAGCCAAAAAATGTACTAATTTGAATCATATAGAAGATGGCACACAAAAACCTATTTTAGAAACTATGAAAAAAAAGATGGCTTAAATAAATCTACATGTAATTTAAAGTGACTTACATTATTTGTAAGAACACTGTTTCATGTTTCAGCATCTTTAAAGTCTTTGAGTCATCTAAGATCAAATACACATTGTTACGACCCCTTTTTCAGACTAGGGGTTTTGGGGTCAATAACAAAACAAAACCTGTACTAAAACTCAAAGATAACAATATTTATTAAAAAACCAAAATGCCCAAATTCAATTACCATTAACATTAACAATCTTCTATATACAAATCTTCTATTTACAACTACAAATAATTATGTACAAAAACATAAAGAGTCTCTTAAGGAGATATACTAAATTTAAACAAGCAAACATATGGCTACACACATAAATGTGAGAGCTTCCTATTTTCAATTAACTCAAATGGCACAACTGTGCACAAACTAACCAAAGGGAAATCTAAATTACCAAAACTAAACCACAAGGGTATTCTAAATGTCAATCACCAATTCTCAAAAGTTTTCCAAATCACAAGCCAAGACAACGCTATCACTCCCAGAGGCAAACTGATCCAAGAGGACACAGCTGCCCAGATTGATGGTCCATCCTCCTTTTAAAAAACCAAAGTCTTCACTGATTGGCTGGAAAGGAGGAAGTGGTGTGGTGGAGTATCCAGTGGGTGACAGTCCTGGCAGGGGGTAAGTGATGACAGATGTATCCAATAAGTGCAACAGGTGAGAGGATTGGAGGTGATGTGCTGTGTCCTGGTACAAGTTATAGCTTTGTAGAGTCTTTTTCCAACAGATCCTGAGACCAAAGCCTTTGGGGATGTGACACACATACATACAAAGCCCAGTCCTTGTTACACATAAAGCAGGTTTCTATATCTCGTACAGAAATCTAAACAACATCCTGCAGTGTAGAATTGCTCTACAGTGTGCTCATGCATATGCATGTATATAAAGTTGCTTTTTGATCCATTTTCTGTAACATTAATAACATGGTTATGCACCAAAACTTGCACTTGTTTTCTTCTAATGTAGGAAATAAATAAATACCTCTCACATAATCTCACACCTCAGATTGTGAGCGGGCCGAGCTCTGTGTGAGCGCTTACATGCATATTTGTCTGTTTATCTGTGGAGGAGGAGTCTGCGTTACTGTTGTCAAGGAGATAAATAATAATTTCCAGTCTATCCTTCAGTGATTTTAAATGTCTAAGTAGGGGAGGCTTCCTCTTACACAGCTGCACTGCTGGGACAGATACTCTCACCTGTGACTTTGCTGTTCACTGTAAAGCCTCTGACTGTGGCCATGATTGATACTATTTCTATATTTGATGCCAAAGAGATTTTTAAAAAAGCAGCGACAAAATGTAAAGTGCAATCCACAAACCACAGTTTTAATGTGTTACATCACATCTGTGTGATAATCACAGCCTGCATCTACAGTGCAGCTATTGTGCTGCAGTTATGTGTTATTTTCACCAAGGATAACTGCTTGGTGCAAACCATGTCTGGTTTGTAACAGTGTGAACTGATTATTCTTTCATTAGAACTCAACTCACTGATTGACAGAGGATAGAGCATCTCCTTCCTGACATCTGTGATGATCGGCATGCAGTGTTGTAATGCATGGCTATCTTCAGATGAAAAGAACTTCTGATAAGGAATCTAATTAATCTCTAACACTGAAAATGGATTCTCTTTTTTCTGACAGTGGTAATGTGAGAATGTGTTATTAACACCCTAATTTAGATAGTCCTATTCCCAACAAACACCACCACCATCTGAACACACTTTATCAGCATAAAGAGGTTTACACACAATATTTTTTAGAACAAAAAATATGATAAAAGACTGAGATTTTTATAGTGGATATTAAATCCTCCTTTCATGACAAAACAGAGTATATACTGCATTATAAGGGAACAAAGGTGAACTGATAAGTAATAAATAGGCCTAGTTCAAAATATGCCTTGGAGTAGCCATCAGATGTAAGAGGGGGCAAACATAAGCTCAGTTAACACATTTCTGTGGTGGTTTTGAGTGGCTTGCATGTGAATTTTATAACTAGAAATTACTCAACTCTAGCATGCATCTCATTGCCGACATGTTTCTGTCAGTGAGTGGACAGACATCATCAGCAGCATAGACTTATAGTTTATAAGCATTAAGGTTTTTCTGAGACATGCAAAGCAACTAGATGCAGCAAATCCATAAATTAAATGGTTAGATATTTAAATAAATACTATGATAATAATTTTTCAATGTATGAAGCATCAACAACAGAGGTCAAAGGGAAACATTGCTACTCCGATTTTTCAGGCTATTGCCTTAACTGTGGCCAGAGGGCATTTGCTGCCTTTTCCTTTGCAAATATGATAGTTAATTACTTCATTTTTCACTTGTTGGTTTTTAAAATCATCTATAGAATAGAAATAAGGAATGCACCACTAACACAACTTGTAACAGTCAGCCTCTCCCTCCCCCATTAGCATGTTCATTCTGCATCAACATATGGACTGCACTGTCAACAGGACATGCCCACCATAAAACTAGCACAGTAAAACAACTTTAGTGACTTAGTCAACAACTCCAGGTTCTGTCTAAGTAAGATATTACAAGAACTATATGGCTGACAGCTAAATTAGAAGTCAAGAAGAGCAGATTAAATCTTAAAAGTAAAAAAAGGTAAAAGAAAAAATACAGAAAAAAAGTAAACTCCCTCAATGTGAGTTCACTAAGCTAATCAATTCTCTCTTGTGAACATCATGTCTGCTTTTTGGAGCAGGTAAAATTCTCCCCATGTAATCTTCATCTTTCGTCTTTGTATCCACATCTTCTAAGTTAAAAATTCCATTGGAAATGTGGCTTATCACAGTTAAACCCAAAAAAGCTTTTGTGTGATAGAATTTATGAGAGTGGGCAATGAGTAAAATGTTTATGTGCTACCCTCGGTCATGTGCTCGGTCCGTTGTCACCTTTCAGAAATGCCTGTTCTACTTGCAGTCACATTGCAATACAAACAAAGACAGATTCATTGTGCAATGATGTGTTTAGACACTCCTCATTGCAACAGACTCGCAGCTGACGGCAGTGTAAGACCATTTTTAAAACTTAAGAGTGTCAAACAGAAAGCAAAAACCTTAAAGCACAGATTGCATTGAAAACAGATTTACACATCGCTCCATAACAGCAACAGCAGAAAACAAAAATTTGTTTTTATTAAATAACCATTTTTTTTACATGCACTTAAACACATTTGTAGTAGCACACAATGCGAAAGTCATTTCTACAAGCAAAACATATTAAAAAAATATTTATAATGATGTTGGCGATCTCAAATATTAAATAATCAAATAATTTTTTGCCTTCATTTTTTTGTTGAGAACAGCAAAAGGATCCCCAGTTAATCCATTAGGGGTTTAGTGCCCTTTGACTCAGCTCCGTTTGTAACACTGTCTATTTTGGGAGATGTGAGTACTACAATTTTATATAAAATGCTAAATTCTAAAACATTATGTGGCTAATTTCCCAGAGTCAATAGTATTGTATAAGTCAACTCATGCAAATGCAAAATAAAATAATGAAAACATTTTGGATTAAACATGTGGATGACATAAAACAGCCTGCAAGACAGCCAGTCAACAGCTTGAAGGTATTTCCTGAGTACCATCAAGATTAATGTCAACCTCTGTAACTATATGCTGCTCTCCACAAGTCCTGTCCTCCCAGTAAAGTTGCACGATTTACACACACTTTCTAAACCTTAACAGTCCTCCTGAATCAGAGGCTAATGCTGCCACCAGTACAGAAGATGGAAAAAGACTAAACTTATTAGAAAGAATTCAAACCCTCCAAACTGTTAGAGAGCATCCCTGGGAGTAATGAGATCTGTGAGAGATTTACGACTTCAAAACATTATATGTAATATAGTGTTTGCATGTGCTTCCTGTGCATGCATGAGTTTTGCACCAGTACTCCACCCACAGCCCATAAAGCTGTTTGTGAGATTTATTTGTGATCCTTAACTGGCCAAAAAGTAAATGTGCATTGTTGGTCCTGTTTGTGTCTTTGTTGGCCCTGCCACTGGATGATGGATGGTCATACCTTAAGGTGTGTTAAACACACAATTGATCACAACACTTCATGGTGCTTGTGATCCGTTGCATGTTTTATGATCAGTGATCAGTCGCGTGGGGTTTTTTTTTATAAAGAGCATATTTCGTTAGCATAAACAGAATAGGAGATGGCGGAAATGTTAAAACACCTCAACTGGGAAAAAAGGAGATCAGCTCTGTTTTCTGGAGGAATCTATTAAGGTATGTTAAAACACACACACACTGAAAAGGCATTGAGGCATTACTCCAATATAAAATGCTTACAGTTTGATGCTCAGAAGCTAAATTCTATTTCCTGAAGTTATCATTTATCAGCTATGTAGCAAAAAATAAATAAAATAAAAAAGTGTGTTCAAATAAAACACCACTGAATTATGGGAAAATTTGACAATGGCAACAACTACGAAGATGTACAAAATTGACTGTATTATGTATAAGTAGTACTGTGGCCCAAAATGTGGCAACTTTTGCATCAATAACTTATAAAAGTACCTGTTTTTATCTCATTTTGTTGCATGCTGAAGAGCAGCTGAGCTCAAATCAAACAATAACCTGTGCCGTGCATGACTGCAGCAAGATGCAACTGTGAGTGAATGGAGCATTTGTTTAGATAAAAATGTGTGTGTGTGTGTGTGTGTAATTTATCTGTTTTGGATGAGGAGCTGCATTGCTGTGGACTTACACCAGACGTGTCTGAATAGAGGATGAAAAACAGATTTTTGCTCTATATATC
>JBAMHV010000020.1:15389061-15403653 GCA_037177535.1 Pseudomugil gertrudae | reverse complement strand
ACAGACAAGAGATCAAATTTGTATATATTTATTGTATTAATTAATTACTTTATTTATTAATTTTCTGAGTATGCTTAGGCCAGCAGAGAAGGCCTTGCTGGTCCTGAGGGCCCACTGATATCAAGTCTGTATTAGTGAGTATTTGCTGTTTGAGCACTTGCCAGCGACGGCGATGATAGTTTTAAAATATTGTGTTTTACCTGCAAGGTTTTGTGGGGTGTTTCACTGGGTGATCAATAGATATTGTTATCCGTTTGTCCTTTAATAAGGTAAATGCGGGTTGTTTGTGCATAGACATGCAGTGTTTACCTGGTAGCGCTAAAGGACAGTTCTGCGCATGCTCGGCAGACGCTGGGAACCCTGGGAAATGTAGTCGCTTTTGGCGGGGATGCGAGCCAGCCTCATTTAACCAGATGCGTCTGAATTTAAAATGTTAGTTTTGTATATTATTAAAGAAATATTGTATACTGAACCCACCTAATCGTTTGCTTTTCAGGTTTATGACCTGTGGTGAAACTGTGGGACAACTATCCCAGCTGTCAACGGGCGAGAGGCGGGGTACACCCTGGACAGGTCGCCAGTCCATCCAGGCGTTTGTAGAGTTACGCAAAGGATAAATAACATGGGTTAGGGCGATTCTCACTGCTCCAGGACCGAGTGTTAATAATGTTTAATGCCGCTGCTGTCTACGGAAAAAGTCAGTGTTGACTGAATCCACCTGAGAAGCCAGAGAAAGAGAAGAGCTGTCCTGAATGTCTAAACTACAAGGACCTGCAGGTGTAATCCAACATATTTTTGAAGGACCCAACTGATTTGATGACAAACATTTATGGTGACACCATCGTCACCACTAATGGTAAACACACACATCCTCATTATAATGCATTTCTCACAGGTTCAGACTGATTACATCTCCAGGTGAGAAGTCTTGTATTTGATATTTTATAATTACTGCATTACTAAATACTTAAAAAATGCTTTTGTCATGAAATCATAAAGATCTTACTGCAATTTTGAATAAGTTATTCTTTTTTCATTGCAGATGTAAATACAGATTTTTATGTGTACCTATAACTTATCTTAAAATGTACTTCTACCAATGTGTGTTTTTCTCTTTCTAGTGTATGTGAATGTTGTCTGAAAGACCTCTCACTCAGGTAACACATAGTACAGCATCGTTAGGGTATCGCATCATGATTTATACTCACTTTGTTCTAGGATTTGTAGCATCTTATCTGTTTATTCATTTATTGATGTGACCTGCATTTAATGCATATTTTAATGCAATGAGCTGAATGCATTAAACTCATACATGCTCTGTGTGTGTGTTAAGTGACCAGCCAGAGTGTGTGTACTTCATCTTTAAGCGACTGGGGACGGAGGTGGTGTTGGGTCTTTTCTTGAATGTTCGAGCGGAGGAGCATCCTGAGCTTTTCCAGGATATCACACAGCTCTGCACCCAGCACTGGCATGGTAGACCAATACACACAATTATGCAGAAAGAGGGGAAAAAGCACATTTGGAGCCAATTCTATTCTTTCCTCTCTCTTTTTTAGTTTATTTTATTTTTACAAGTTCACAACAAGATAGATGCATCTCTGTGCAGAGCAGCCAACAACCCTCACAAGTGGTCTCAGTTTTCTTTCTGCTTTAAACTGAGTTGAAATAAAATGGTACAGAAAGTCATTTTGTGGAGACCACTGACAGGATGACAAAGCATTGCATTAGCTTTTTAAAGCTTCTCTTTCTGTTACAGTTTTAGAAAAATGATGTGCAATACAGCATTGCAAAATGCCCCACTTCTTCCTCCATGTCGGGGCACTGTTTCTGTTTTGAACCTGCTGACTGGACTTCCTCTCTGCAGGTCTGATCTCTGCTCCTTTAAATGTGATCGTCGGGTTTCTCTACTGCTCTGGATGCTAGAGATAAGCTGATGAGCATCATCAAGGAAAAAATGGCCAACGACCCACAAGGGTTAGCTCACTCAAAACTTCAATGCTTTTTTTTTCCAGTTAAAGGACACACACTGACGAGTGTGTTGGTAAAAGAAATGTCTTCATTGCATTTTTATCTCTTGTACATGGGTTAACCGGAATAATATTTCATCTAGAAGTGGAAACATATTTCAAGGTTTTGCATGTTTTTAATTCTGCACAGTTATGCTTGTTTTTATTGCACTGCCATGCTTATTCATGCATCTCTCTCCTTTTTTATGTCATAAATTACAGACTAGATGAAGCCTCTGATCTCTGTTGATTCCCTGATTGGATTACAGCTGTAATGAATAATCTTTTGAACATTATGTGACACCCCCCTGCCTTTGCCTTTCCTCTAGTTTCTGTCTTGGATCTTTGCCACTGCCTGACTCCAGTTCTGCTGCTCAGCATCTCCTGCTGTTCATCTCAGCTCTCATTCCCAAAGCACTTGCATCACTGCTCACCTCCTTCACAGTGGCGCTCAGTGGAAAGCAGGTACACAAGCTCTAAGGCTGACTTTGATGTTAAGAATTCTGGAAAAAAGAAGTCAAACTTTGCTTGGAATCTCAGTGAAATAAAGTTAGGGAAATTGTTATACTGTGGTTTCTTTACATTTCTACATCAACGTTTATTGTTCAGGTAAAACCTTTGACATAAGATGAGGTAATAATAACAGGATGCTACACAACTCCTTCTCCATGTTCAGGAGGAGACCCGTCGTCAGGCATTAGCAGACCCAGGTTACCTGCACAGAGTATTGCTGGAGGTGCAGAGACTGTGGCCGCTCTTCATCGGCGTGCGCAGAATAGCCAATCAGGTGAGTCTGAACACCTGGGTGCCGGTTTTACACAAGTTATACGAACTGTAATTTGATTTGTTTGTCTGAAAGGATTTGTTATCACCACATAAAGTATTATGAATACTTACCCAAAGAATCTTTTTCTCTCTCACATCACACAGCAATATTATGTCACATCATACCCAGTTACAATAATTACATCAGCTTTCTGTGCATCATTCTCTTACACACTTACCTGGTTCTTATCATCCTGACACGGAAATAAGACATCTCTGCAAGATTAAGTACATCTTATGTGAACACAACACATTATTGGTCAGATCATATTTAAGAGGAAAATGGTGTTTGATCAGAATCATCCTCAACAAATGCCAGTCTGGACAAACATGACTGCTGCTGACTGAAATGTGACAAATGGAACAAATCAGCTGAAGTTATTCATTGGATGCATTAGCATGAGCTGTTTCACAGAACATTTTGAGAAGCCAGTGCTTTAGCATAATGTTAAAACAGTGTAAGTAGCTTTAGTTGTGTATATTTTGCAGGTTTTTGCCTCCTGGTTTACAGATGGTCTCTTGTTTGTCTCCGTTCTTCTTGTAATGTTGTTTTGGGTTTCTGTGCTGAAACAGCCCTGTATGTGACGCAGGTCTGTAAAAAAAAGCAGAGTTTTTAACGTGATCCTCCGGACTAGAAAACTGATGCAAGGCAATGACGGATCCAAGAATGTGCATAATGTCAGTGTATTATCAAAACAAGTCAGAAGGATGGAGTTATTAGGTAGGATCTTTTATATTGCTGTATTTCCCTGCTAAAAAAAACACATTGAATAAAATATTTCCCTGTTTAATTTTAAAAGCTTTACTATAGTATATTATTTGTGTGCATTTTCTTTTCTTTTCCTTTTTTATTGAATACATTATCACCCCTGAACACTCATAAAATCACTCCTTTTCTTTGTAACTGCTCTTCCACTAGATGGCAGCAGCAGACTCCAGATTTTACAGTACAAAGTAAATATATTATAACATGGACCATAATATTATCTGTTTCAGTCATGTTCTTGCTTTTATTCTTCTTATTACATTGTGATTGTTTAAAAGTGTTTCATAAATAAAGTTGGCTTGGATATATTATGAGTGAATATGTCCCGTTTGGATGATATGGATTCTGAATTTCACTGTTTTAGTTTACACAATATAAGTGAGTTTTTTTAAAGTTGTTCACTGTGAAGCTAAAAAACATCACATCAATTTCTGAAAAACACAATGAGCATTATCAAACTGTTCAGTGCTGCTCTTTTGTGTTAATATGTATATTTTATTTATTTCTACCTTGTTTATTTTGAGTTAATACATAGTTTTTATTGTTTTTTGTTTAACTGGTTTTATATGTACTTTATGAAAGCTTAGCCTCTTAAAAATGAACCTTTGTGAATTTGTGTATCTTATTATTGGGGCCACTTTGTGTCACTACCATTGTTTGTAACACAACAAAACAGATTGTCACTCATTAAAACAATAATACTCTTATTTTACTGTACCTTTGCTCACTCTGAGGGTGGACGTTTCCAGCCTCTTCCCACCACAGATACTGTATCTGTGATCATTCTGACCTCATCAAGGATGCTTATGCAATGATCCAATAGAAAGGCATTGATCGCTCTCTGTGATTGATTCTCTCTGCTCTCCCCCGGAAGGAAGCGGAGCAGGGGTCAGGTACTCTGGTGGAGCAAATGTGTGCTGTGACGCTGTGAAGTGGAAAGTTTTCCATGTCCATTTTAATTTCTCTTTCATTGTGTGTGTATGTGTGTGTGTGTGTGTGCGTGAGGCTTTTGAGAATGTCATCAGTAGTGGTGGGACTAAACCAGAGCTGTGATAGTAAAGAAGGAAAACAGGGGAGGAATAAAATATCCTTAGAGATTCCAATAAACGGTACATTATTTGTGTAAAGAAGTTTTCCAGCTAAAAGCAGCTCTTTGAAGAACATTTGCAGGTAATTAGTGGTATTCTGTTGCTGCCGTTGGCTGTCCCCTGCCAATGCTTTGTGTAACCTGCACTAATAAGAGTGAATTTATGAGGCAGGAGCAAAAAGGCTGCCGGTGTGTGGGGGGGAAAGGGTGTGGGAAATGATTAGGATTCACAGTCAGGTGGAAAAACTGGACTTCCATCAAGTGGAACTAAGATATGCAGCACATTTAGCAACCTAAATTCATGTAAAGAATGAAGTCAGCAATGGGCAGAGGCATCTTTCAGCAAGAACTGGGAGGAAGGGAGATTTGTAAGAGATTTTCCGCTCTACCAGAGAGAGTTGCAAAGCAACAAATAGGAGCGTAGACAAAAGTGAAATAGTCAACACGTTCTCTGGCAGTACATTACTGCTAATGGATGCAGTGAAAAGGTGAACTGTGCAACGAAACGAGCAAGTGCGCCGTTTGCCTCAAGGTGGATGTTTTTCAGCACCCAAACATGAAGGGGTGAATTATCATTCAAAGCTGTGCTTTCCTTTACACCCCAGAAATATTCATCAGACAAAAAAAAAGTGTTGATTTGCATTAGATGTAATAATGACTAAAGTACATGATAACATCTGCTTCTGTTTGTGTGTGTGCTGGCGTAGGACTCCAACATTGTAGGGTTTCACATTCCTAAAGGCTATGGTGCAATATACATAAGCCACTCTGTCCACATGTGACCCAGAGGTGTTCCAGCATCCTGATGACTTCCTGCCGGAAAGATGGATCAGGAGGTGAGGCTGTCAGGATGTCCTATGTTAGTTAGTTTATTTAAATCATGGTCATTAATCATAAAGAACACTAAAAATAGTTTACAGGAAAAATATTGGGAAAATTCCAAGGACTGTGTTTCACATGTTGCACACAAATCTGTGGACAGTCCAAGGAACAACCTTAATCCTGCTGCTAGGACATTTTTCTGTCTGTAGATTAGGTTTTGATATATAATCTACACTCTAGTCCAACTTTAAATTCCAGCAGTAAAACTAATCTCTGATGATTTAACATAATTTTGCAAAAAACTTGATTATATAGAATGATTCAGAAGCATAACCACCTGTTTGTCTGGGCTAAACTCTTACTTTAGAGAGAACAACAAAAAAAGTAGGAAAATTATAAGATAAAGTATTTCACCATGAACTCAAATGTTCTGTATGATACTAGAGCAATGTATTGAACGTTCATTAATTATGGTTTTGTAAACCACAGACACCCTGTCTCTTTGAACGTCGTGAAACACACTTCCAGAAAGAAACCTGCACCTGAAGTGGTGTGAGTAATCAGTAATTGTGGGCAGTGGATCAAATGATCATGAGGCATATGGCGTCACTTCATTTATCACCCATCTGGTATTACTAACACGTTTAATGCTTTCTATATTATTTGAAAGTCTTTTGATTACTTTTATAATTATAAATTATCCTAAATGATCAGAAAAAATTTAAAAAGTAAGGAAAATATAGCAGCTAAATCAGTCTGTCGCAAAACAAGATGAATCTTACTAGTGTTAAAATATGTGTTAAACATACAGTGCAGACCTAAAGAAAGATTAGGATTTATTTATTACAGACCTGGATTTCATTAATAACTGTTTTGTACACACAAACGAGGCCTGAAAATGCCATATGTTGTACGTAAATTTTGACCAATAAAAGCAAACTTGACGGGAGAACGTAAACTGCGACCCATACATAAACATTTTGGAGACAAGAAAAGTCAACGATGCAGGTGGTGAGATGGTGAATTGCAGCCAGATTGCAAGATTTTATTTGACTACACGCCAAAAATTATAAGTTGTTATCGTTGTAATTCTACCATAATGACTCATGCTGGAGATGGATGCACTGCCAGTTTTCCCTCTCCAAAATGTTGCTACTAGATCCAAAGCTGGCACAGCAGTACACATCTCATTCTTCATTCAAGATCCACTGCAAATTGTCATATGAGAGGGTAGGAATATTGATTATCAGTAAATTGAGAGCTTCATGTTTTGGTTTAGCTCTGCCTTTACCCCAACAGAGCAGGCATTAACTGAGGATGTCACACTGATCCACCTCTTGATCCCCAGCTCCTTTTTTCCATCGCTCAAGGTTTCATTCCCAACCCAGAGAAAGAACTCCACTCTTAAGGACTATGGTCTTAGAATTTGAGGTGCTGATCTTCATTTCAGCTGCTTCCCAGTCAGCACTGAACCGTTCCAGTAAAAACTGACAAACACGGCCAGATCTAGCAAACCCCCCCAGAGTGGAACCCCTCCACAGCTCGCCTCTACCGATGCAATTTTAAGATTATATTACATATTGTTGTTCTTTCAATGCACATTTTTCTAATATTGTGCAAATTTGTGACTTACAGTAAATTAGCAGGTTTTTATCAGCAGAGTATGTAAATGATTAGTCATTTTCTGCTTCCTTATAATAACGGTATATCTTAAAGATAGAAAAATGTGGCCATGGTTAGCTCTACTTGTACCTGTACTTATAAGTTCTACTTGAAAGTAACACGCATGTTCATTTTTAACAAGACACCCCTCACAGCTGTTTCCTGTTTACACAGATTTAGTTATAGATATGGATGTATAACTGTTACCGCCTTATCTGCCCTGTGGTTTAACAGACACACATTTTAACTGACAACAAATGCACCCTCAGAGATGAATGACTCCGGCACTTCTTTTGCCAGCTCGCTTTACGATGCAGTGTTGCTGGTTAATCCTGTGCTTATATATTTACTAAAGCAGCCAATCCAGTGAGATAAACAACATTGGAGCATTATAACCTTCCTGCATCATTTTTGTTTACACGTTATGGCTCAGACACTTAAGTGGTGATCAAATCATAGAGAAAAAAATGGCTTCTGCACAGAACAAGAGAGGCACAGCCACCGTCTGAAGCCACTGAAACCTCCTCCGGTTCATTGAAGGATTCGGTCTCTCAGTCAGCCCTTTATTCATCTCTCTCCTTCATTCACCTGTTTATTCTCATTCATGCTCATTTACTCAGGAGACAGAGCAGAGGGGGAGCAGGATGCATGAATGTATGCATCCGCTGCCATGGAAACTGGTCACCTGCCACCATCTTTACCAGTAGGGGTTTCCTGTGTGTGTGTGTGTGTGTGTGTGTGTGAGGGGAGGGGGGGCTGCGATGGGATACAGAAATGAGGATCCTGTTTGTGTTGTTACAGAACAGAAAATAGGTGCATTTTCTGATCTTGCATATATATTTCACTTGATCACAGCATTAATATGTTAGAAAATAATAATTCTTTTCTACACCACTATGATCACCATCTGATTATAGATATTATAAATATTGTCTAACTACTTTGCACTACTTGCTGGCAAAATTGTATGAGCATGATAATATAATGAAGCCTAAAGAACATCATGAAAACACGAATGCGGTAGACAAATAAAAGTATAAAAATTGGCAATTATCTCCACATCCTGATGATGTTTCCATGAAGAATTCATTTGTAGCTTTTCAGCAGCTGCTATTTTTTAAGCTTTTAACAGCAGCAGAGCACTAAGCTAAGAAAAAAAGCTTCTGTGAATGAATAGACAGGTAGCTGCTGCCATGGTAACTGCCGACCTCACACCTATTTTTACCAATGGGGATTCCCTCTGTGCTTCCTGGGTGATTTGGCGTGTAATGTGTGCATCCTGCAGGACGGGGTGGTGTTAAGGAATGACTCAGAGATTTTCCTTCAGGCAATACGATGGAAAAATCCAGAAAACCCATCAAGGGAAACTGCATAAAATAAAGAGGCAACAAGAAGTTTGGTTTTTCAGATGCTGGATATTTTTAAGTCAGTTTCTGAAATGTCCAGATATATATAGCATGTCATGAGTTTTGGATGTCAGTCTAAAGACAACGTTTTAAACAAGTGATTTTTTTTACTGTAGCAGATCCAACCGATTCCCTTTGCTGGACCAAAACCACACAACCTACCCAGTTGTTATGCACATATTGAGGTGTTTTGTCCTAAATAAGAGACCACTATAGGGGCCGAAGATGTTAACCACTGATTTGAAGTGATTTTTAATTTAACTGCTGCTCAAACTAATGATTTCCCCCAGGATGAATGAAGATGTTTTTTCCCTTTATCATCCGACGTCATTCTCCTTCCCCCTATCTCCATCTGTCAGTCTTCCTGTAGATTGCTTTTCTGTCTACTGTGATAGTTTCCAGGCTCCTTTTCATGCCACCTGGCTCTATAAATTAATGACTGCAGTCCTGTTATATAACCAGTCCTCCTACTACCACCACAGTTTTATCAGTTTTTTTGTATTTTTGTTGTTTTTTTTTCTTCGTGTGTGTGTGTGTGTGTGTGTAGATGGCCGTGTATCTGCGTGGATTTGCGTATGTATGTGTGTTCTTTTTCAGTTGGAAGCAAATAACGTAGCTGGCAAGTTAACATCCCATCAGCCAAACGCCCACACGCACATTCCGGCCCCCAGATAAATGGTTCAGAAATACTACCAAGCACAGATAAAGATCTAAGCTACTGCAGGGACTATGGTGGCTGGTTTCAGATGAATCTTAGAACAGGCTCTTTCCTCCCTGTCTAACCCAACCAAAAACACAAACATAAACATGCAACTGTTTTCTTTGGAAGTGTTTTTTTTTTTACACATTTGTGCATGTGCAGAATTCTTACCTGGATTTTTAGAAATCACACGTCTACATGAGTGTTTATATGATGCAGTGTTTGACCTAAAATAGTTGGCAGTCAGAATATTTCGAGTTTGCAGAAGCAGGTTTTCTGCTGAAATCTACCCAGATATTAAAAGTAGTGTGAGATTTTACACCTTGTTACTCTCACAGTTGTTTGCTTTGACACTATTAATGTATTACTCTTTCTTGACCTCAGAACATCTGTGTGGTAATCTGGTCAGCAGTGTGTTCCCAGTTAGTCACATGTAGCATCGTGTGGCAGCACAGATACTGTTACAGAAACCCTGTTTATACAGAATGCAGAAGTGTGAAACACAACCTTGTTAAAGAAAAAAGCCCTTCAAACCCACACCTGCAAATGAAAGCAGAAGTTGTTTAGTCTCATTCCCAGTTTGTTTTTTTCCTACAAGCCTATCAGACCTAATAGTTAGCCTGACTTATTTAAGTCTTCTGATTCAGTGTGTCAGACTGCCCCCCTCCTTATACTTATAAAGGAATTATTACTGGACATCTTATTTTTCCCCTCTGATTTGCTTACCATCCACACAGCATATTTGATATAACCTTATACTGTACTCCCATACTTCCTCTCCTCATGTCTCAGTATTACAGGACTCCGTCTTGCTGTTCAAGAATGGAGCTGATAGTACATTAAACCAGTAGACAAATGGTAGCAACAGCAGTAATATTCTCACAGATGCTTCCTGTTTGCCTTTAATCAATTCTCAGGTTTCAGGAAGACAGGATGCATTAGACACAAGTGGCAAAAGCTGTCCGGCATCTGCAGGTTATTGACTGAAAGCTTGAAGCAACCAGTATCTATTTAGGTGTAAGAGAGCCTCAGACCATCAGTTGGGTTTGTGAGTTTTGTCCATTTTCAGATTTGCCTACAGAAATCCTACGCAATGTAGGCGGGTGTTTTAGCTCTAAATACAGTTTCAGTGCAGACGCGGTCGTGCTTTTAGTCCTTTACATCCTGTTAAATTTGTGATCATTACAAACACTAAAGCAGGGATGTGTGTGTTGGTTTTATCATACATGTATGTTGAAATGTTTAATGTCAGATGTATGTATGTAGAAGGATGTTTACAGGGGCTACGGAACTGGTAAGCAAAACATACTTAACTGGCTTTTTATTAAGAAATGTATGGGAATGAATACCATATAATATATACTGTATGTAAGAGGTGTGATGCATTTATATCGTATTAGTATTAATATTATTATAATATAAAAAAATTAGAAGGAACAGATAATTATTTAAAAACTCCTTTAATTATGATCTGTGAAAGTCATTTGGATGAGATGCAACAAGATGTGGCAAGGGTATATAAAAGTTTCTTCCACTACTACATGTGCTCGTCATATGATCATCCTATGATGCCACATTAACCCGTGGATGACAATGCTTTCTTTCAACCTTTTACTATTGCCAGTCATGAAGCAGTCATGCTGAGCCACTTCTAGAAGGCAGAGATGTGTTAAAAATAAACATTTCTCACCATGGGTTAAAGTTCTCTTTAAGTTTGAAAGGAATTTGTAGTTGTGACAGTTTAATTTCTTTAACAAAGCCTGGCTCCAAATGTTTCCTCTTCATCCACAGGAATGCAGGTCAGGAACTGCATCGGAGATAAGCTCACCAATGTCTTACTAAAGGTGATAATGCCCGAGACACCTAAACACACACATAAATACACAATGGTGCTTCTCATTCAGTAAAATGGTCAGGTACATTTCACTCTTGTGTCTCATTTTTGTTATTCCTGACTGAAGAGGTGATGTGTTCTGTATATAACCAAACAGGAAATGGTCAAGTCTGAACTGGCTGGTGTAGGCATGATGTATCCGCTAGCTGGTAATTCTATACAGGCATTGTAATGTGCTTATCACAGAGGAAACATTATGAGGAGATCAGATCAGCTGCTTTAGCTTCCCGTGAGGTGCACTTGAAAAATGTACATTATGACCCAGCTGCATCCCAAAGCCTAGATTTAAGCGATTGTGGTTGGTTGTTCTTGTGTTTCATTGTAACGGACCTCTCGCCCACGCATGCACAATAACAAATAGACACACGCATATATTTGTTTAAAAAAAAAAGGGAAAGAAAAACCTTAAGAGAGGTGAACCATCCCCCATCCATCCGGTAAATAGAGCACTGCTCATGGGACAAAACATTTGGCTGTATGTGTGTGCATGACTGTTCTTGTGGATTTGTTTATTAGACAAACTAAGACGACAGAACTGTAGTCTCCACCTCCTGCTCCCCATGGCCATACTCACTATAGCTACCACTTCCTGCAAACACGATGCACAAGTCTGTGCACACAGTTTACAGAAGGCACAAGAGAAAGTCATGTATGTTACAGGTGGGGTCTATTTATTCCTCCTTCTGAGAGCATGCATGTGTAAACAACATGACGACGAAGCAAGTTTATTCAACAGCTCATTTCATGTACAATACAATTCAATGTGCTTTACATAAAACATTAAAAACATTGCAGATTCATTAAAGAAAGTATTTAACAGTAGTAAAAAGGCAGCAATAACTGGTAAAAATCACTTTTAAAGTCATAAAATGAAATTAAATCTATTACCAGCAAGAGAATTAAAAAGGTACAGTGCAGATTAAGAAATGTTTTTAACCTGGATATGATATAATCTGTACTGGTAGCTTGTTCCACATGTTTGCAGCATAACAGCTAAATCCTGCTTCTCCATGTTCAGTCTAGACTCTGGGCTGCATTAGCTGATCTGAGTACAATTCTCTCCTAAGCACAACAACCTGTTTTCTGGAACGTTTTCATACCTGGCTCAGTTTTTTCTTTTGTTTTCTTTTTTTTCTAATCAATATAGAAGTTGGTGAGCTTTCCACAGCAATTCAACTTTGCTGTTTTCTCAACAAAGCCAGACAACCCGAGGAAGGGGCAAATGGAAGAAAGCACTAGTCACCCAGTGAGAGGCTTATCTCAGCAGTCTATTTCCGCTGCGTCAGACTGTAAGCTAATGCACTCAAAGTGTTATGTTTTTACCGTATTTGGTAGATTAAATTTGCCCAGACATTATTGATATTTCCCATTTCTTTGCTTGTTATTAAAGGTTAAAAAACAGCAGTGCACTTTTGGTTGTTATCACAAGTTGTCCAACAACCATCTATGTGGAATAAGTCAACCACAGACACACACACACACACACACATTCACATGTATGACTCAATGTGAGTGTTCAGCATGATTGAATAGAGCTCAGTTGTAACTCACAGCAGTTTGAAATATCTCCTTATTATTCAACAGGCTCGTCATGTGTTTGGTAAAATTGAATTTAGTCATAAAATCAGCCCATTGTTTTATTTCTGAAGTGTTTCTAGCAAGTTGATGAGGTCAGTACAAAACAACATTACAATCTCTCTCCTGCTTTCTGTCTTGTTTAATGTCTTGGAGTAAAGTGAACCTATTGTCATGTTCAAGAAACCATTTTGAGATGACATGGGGCTTTGTGACATGGTGCATTACCCTCCTAGAAAATGGGATGCTGTGGTCATATAGGGACAGGCATGATAAGCAACAATACTCAGGAAATTGTGGTATTTAAATGATGCTCAGTTGGTACTCTGAGCCCAACATGTGCCTAGAAAATATCTCAAACATTAGTCCTTGGGGAGGAAATGTTGCCCTTGGGTCCCTGTGACCATGGGCCCTGCATCTGTCGACAGCTATGCCTGGCCTTCTGGGGTCTGCACTTCATGGCTCCGTGGCGTTCTGACTGCAGCCTCCCTCTGCCACACTGTGGGAGATGTGTGGGCTGGGATCCATTCCACAGGGTGGCAGCTGCACCCCTGGGGTTCCTGTGGGCCCCCTGGTCTACCTCTGATGATAGACTACCTATGGTCATACTTACAGTACATAGTCACCAATCCCGGTTCATTCCTGAATTTGTTCCCACATTTACTTACTTGCATCACCAACTACAGGTCATGTTTACTTCTTTATGTGAATTTATGTGAATGTCTTTTAAGTTCTCCTGATAATTGTTGGCTTTGTTTTCTTGAAGATGTTGCAGGAAGTTTTCTGCTTCCTTACAGCTGTAGCAGCAGCGTGTCTGGTCTTCTCTGTTTAGAATGAATATCTCATACTGTTGATTCGTATTCGTCTATCTGGTGTGTCCTTGTCCCTTTATTTTTTTCTTATTTCTCTCTCTCTCTTTCTCCTTTTTGCTTTCTTTCTTCTCACCTGTTTACTTTCTCCTTCCTGTTTTTCCCAACCTTCTTGTCAGGTCCAGTATTAATGTGTAAATTCAACAGTAAAAGTAAATAAATTAAAATGAAGAACAAAGAATAATACTTAGGGCCTTTTATCTATAAAGCTCCTCTTGACAATGTCCTCTTGTTTGGCACAACACAGCAGCCAGGCCACCATCCAGCTTGCTATAATGCTTTACAGGACAAGTAATTAAAAAAAGGCATTCTTACTTGCAAAAAAATTCTAATAAGATGAATTAAAATCATTGAAAACTGTGCCCTTACAAACAGTATTTAGAGCTGTCAGTTAAAGGGTTAATTTTTTACCTGCTCTGATGCTTAGTTTGAACTACAGCAAGCTGTCTACATAGCTACATGCATATATAGATGATACCATGTGATTGGTTATTTAGCTCATTTTATTTAATAAAGTGGACAATTTGAGTGCATATACAGTCAATGTGTAGATTACAAACTACCCTCTTGTCCATCCACAGCTATTAAAACAAATTGCCGCAACACGATTTAAATGGCTGACTTGTAACTCTACACCTTTGCCTTTTGGGGTATTAGAGTGAATTTGAATGTGCAAATTAGCACTGCTTCCATCATTCACCTGTAATCTGCCATTATATTCCTCGAAAGAAGGCAAAGCAGAGTCCACGGTAGCAGGTGCATGTCTTTGCTCTTACTTTGAGTTTTAGATTAGTTTTCCAAAAGCAGCATGTTAGCCAGTAATGCTACAATGCTATTGTAGCATTACAATGTTACAATGCTACAAGCAGAGCTCTGAGATCAAAAGATGCAGGTCAGCTGGTTCAGACCAGAGTCCAGACCAGTAACCAGACCAGAGTCCAGACTAAACATGGAGAAGCAGCGTTTAGCTGTTATGCTGC
>JBAMHV010000020.1:15330296-15369615 GCA_037177535.1 Pseudomugil gertrudae | reverse complement strand
CCTGCTCACACCAGGAATCGAACCGGCAACCTTCTTGCTGTGAGGCCACAGTGCTAACCAGCTGCGCCACCGTGAAGACATGATTAGGGTAAATGCAAATGCACTTTTTCACACTACTGTCAAAGGACACTAAACAATAATCCGAATGGATCATACACAACTTTTAGTGAGCAATATGTCTAATCTGATACATTTTGAAGCAGGTGGCAGCCATATGATAAGCTGTACACATTACTTATTTTACCCCATCCGGTCCCTGAGTGGTTTCCGTTATTGCATAGCAATACAAAAAAGTGAAAAAGGGTTTTTCCTCTGTTTTTTATTTGTTTTTTTACTTGTTCTTGCAGGATATTGCTCGCTGGATATTGATTCAGTGTTGATCTGGCCTTCACAAAGAAATTTGTGCTCGTTGTCTAGCTCAAGGACACATGCAGACATGAGGAAGTCTGTGATGGACAATCTGCAATACACAACTGTGAACAACTCCACGTTCTTGTGGTCTATAAATGATGCTGTCGTCTTATTATGGTGTATTTTTGCTTGCCAACATTGTAAACAATGAATTTATTTCTTATTTCATTTAATTAATTCCATTTGGAAATAATGTCCTTCGTATATATATATATATATATATATATGCTTAAATATAAGCTTAAAAAAATAGCATATTCTGCACATTCTGTGGCAAAAGTGAATCCTGTATTTCAGCTACAGATATGTCACAGTGAGTGAGAAAAACAAGACAAAAATGGAGCAAAGAAAGGGAGTAGGAAGATAGATGTGTGCCCCCCCACCATGCCTCTTGTCCACTGTATTGATGGATGACGGCATGTATTTGAGGGATGTGATGTGAGGTGATGAATGGATGGACACGAGAGAGCAGCAGGAGGGAGGGATGACATCATCTCAGAGTCATTTTCCAGCCAATCCCCTCACAACACCCTGCTTGCTATCTCCACCCTCCCACACCTCTCCCTTGTTGCTACGGCAGCAGGACCATCCCGCCTATTGGAGGCATTGTTTAGGGTTGATAGTATTGCGGCATGGTGTACATGTGTGTGTTAATATGGGGTACTAGCACAAGAAATCCCCTCCTATTATCTCTCCAATCCTCTGCTGCTCCTTTTTTTGCCATCTTCTGCCTCCTTTTCCTGTGATGTCCTGTCACTGTCTTCTCTTCCATCTTGCATCTTACAGTGTCACCCTTTACTCTTTAATCAAAGAATTAATGCCAAGGTGATATTGTATTTGAACATTGTAGTGTAATAGTCTACATATCTCAGCATCATCTTAATTGATATAGAATTAAGTTCTGTATAGAAGTTCTGCTTGGTCTTGGGGACAGGTGCACTGAGAGAAAAATTGAGTTACATGTGTAATCTGTGATACATGATATGCATATCCACACATTGCCTTCATCCTGTGCCTACATTTTCATTCATTTACTTTCATCACTCCACCTATCAGCCCCCACTCTTTCATTTCTTCTTGCTTGAGTGTTGGTCTGTTTTAATTGCAGTCTGTTTTTGTCTGAATTTTCTTCCCGTCATCTGCTGCCTTGCTGCTCTCTTTCGTCCCGTAACCATAGAAATAAGATCAACATGCAAATACCTGAGTAGGCTCCAAGGCCTGTGTGATAGAAGATGCAAATTGCTTCCGCTTGTAGGATTAGATACCCATGCACATGTAGATGCACACTCAGATGTATACACAAGCACACACAAACACCTGTGCGCACACACACGAGCAGTCCATACCACAACAGCACTGGGATGATAAAAATGACTATAGTATTAAATATGTATACAAGGTTAAAAAACGATTAAATGTGTAAAAAACTTGCAACTAAAAATCATCACAAATAAAAAGTGAAGTTTTTTATGCCTATAAAGTGAGGCTGGTAACAATATAATTAATTCACTCACTAAAATTTACCACAATAAAAAGTGGTGGTGATCCAGTTCATTAGAGTTCAGTCGCCATTTCCATCGTTTCTACTTTCATTGATGTGTTTCTTCTTCTTTTTATGAATGAACGACAGAGGAGGAAAAGGCATGTTGAAGCTGGACGCTCTGCCATTGGCTGCAGCTGGTTGACGTCACCTCCGCCGTGACGCGCTGAATCCATTCATAAAAAAAAGGAAAACAGCAAAGAGTCCGAGGGAGAAACACACGCAGGCAGACAGAGAAAGAAAGGGAGGTGACCGGACTGATCGTGAAAACGTTACAATGCGCGTTTAGAGGAAGAGGCGCGGAGGGGAACCCACCGCAGGATCCGCGTGCCTTCTCCAGATTGTGGGCTCGAAAAGAAACAAGAATCAGAGCTCGGTGATCGACGACAGAGAAACACGCATTCACAACACGCTCAACTTGAAGCGAGGTGCGATGGAAGATCTGTGCGAGATGGACTGCACGGTGCTGAAGCGGCTCCTAAAGGACGACGCCGCTAAATGCCTGCTGCTGGACTGCCGCTCCTTCCTCGCCTTCAGCGCGGGCCACATCCGGGGCGCCGTCAACGCCCGCTGCAACACCATAGTCCGGCGAAGAGCGAAGGGCTCCGCGCTGAGCCTGGACCAGGTGCTGGCCGGGGACGAGGAGGTCCGAAGCCGCCTCCGTTCTGGGATGTACTCCGCCGTGATTCTGTACGACGAGAGGACTCCGGACTGTGACACGGTGAAAGAGGACAGCACCCTGATTCTGGTGCTCAACGCACTTTTTAGAGACTCCAGAGGAACAAACATGTACCTACTAAAAGGTAAAAAACAAACAAAAAAGCTCTTATTAAGACTACATTTAAGCTAGTTGCTAAGCTAAGTTGAATATTACAGGTGTGATAATACCAGCTAGTGCAGCATATTTAATAATTTATTCAGTTATATAAATTATTATCGTTTTGTAAGATTTAATAAAAATATTTAGAGGTTTCCTGTAAATGTTTAAAATAATACATAAAAATATTTAGTCTAAATTAGTAGTATGGCTACAGAATATCTACTGGACAGCTTTTAAACATTTACAATAAACATTCAGGTTTTATGTATCATTTAATAAGACATTGCAGTGGTTCAGATATTTTAAAACATCGGATAAATGTACTCACTTGCAAAGATATTTAATCTTAAGTTATTTATATGAATAGCTTAAATTGTATTTATTAGTTATTTACCACAATGCTAACACAATTTTACAGCATAGAAATAAACACAGTAAATCTCAACCTGACTGGTTTCTATTTATGTGTCAGATTTTTCCAATACACACTCTCACTTATTTGCAGCTACACACACCCTCACACAGACCAATAGCTGGGAGCTGGATGAATGAGGTAATGCTTATGTGTAGAAGCCACATCAAAGTGCAATGACATCTAGCTCACCCATGATCATTTCACAAAGAGTCCGCTGTGGGTAAATTACTGATTGGAAGGAGAAAAATAAAGAACAAAAATCAGTGCTCGGTTTATCTGCTCTATATTTAGACTGCAGGGAAGGTGAAAACCGAAGATGCTGCAAGCTGTGGCGCAATCCCCCCTTTTCTTTATTCTAGTTTGTGTGCATTTTAATGATGCAGGCACCTTGAAACACAAGATTATGTGTTTCATAAAGATGATTCACCGTAGTTAATGTGATTTAATATGGCAGTGGTCAGTCTGGACTGATAAAGAGGCAGACACATGCCAAAGCAGGCCAGGGGACGGAAATCCTGCTGCAGAATTTGTGCTTTTCAAGCTCATCTGTGAAAATGTGGTACGTTTAAAGCAGCTAGAAGCTTCTGTTTCTGCCGTGTTTTCCTGAAACATCACTGCTAAATTTTTCATCATCACACGTTTGTGTCTTTTCTGTCATTTCTAGGGGGATATGACAGGTTTTTCACAGAGTATCCAGAGTTTTGCTTAAAGACCAAATCCTTGCCTTCCCTCACCAGCCAGTCCAGTGTGGACTCTTCCTGCTCATCGTGTGGAACGCCGCACAACGATCAGGTAAAATGCAACACTGGACAGAATATTCTGACATGTCTTATTGCCTTTTCTAGATGAAAAGTGCATTAAAAATAGACAGTGAAGACATCTACCTGCGCCACTGGTTACAGTGTGTTGCTATAAAGCATCAAGATAAATGTCATAAATAGTAACAGTCACATCACAAGCTGGTTTGTACTAATTCCACAAGACAAAAGAAGCATTTAATAAAAAATGTTAGTAAAGAATTAGTCATTTGTTTATAACAGTCTGGCCTAGAAGTTACCAGTTTATCATCGATTCAACTCAGCCTTTACTTCCTATGACCTGGCTGGCCCGGTTGTGTCGGACAGTGATCTGTTGTTCGAGTCTGCAGACTTTATGCAACGCGCTCAGTCACATGTGGTTTGGGTTTAATTCTCCTGGAATGCACGAGGAGAGAGACAACCCAGCCTCTGTGTTTGTTTTCTCCAAGGAAAATGCTAGATTGTCTCTGTCGTACCGTCAGGTACATTCTCACTTAAGAGACACTGCAACCCGTAATAGCATGAACATGAAAAAGGGGTCGCTTACCCCCCCTTCACGCTACATCTCTTAGTGGGTATTGATCATTTCCTGACTCCGTTTCAGTACCGAGT
The DNA here is from genome assembly GCA_037177535.1 of Pseudomugil gertrudae. Taxonomy (NCBI): domain Eukaryota; kingdom Metazoa; phylum Chordata; class Actinopteri; order Atheriniformes; family Pseudomugilidae; genus Pseudomugil; species Pseudomugil gertrudae. The sequence goes on along the minus strand of JBAMHV010000020.1, from coordinate 15,365,020 downwards.
TCGTCAGCAGTGGTGACATAAACAGAGTTTCTGTCAATAAGTCGTACTGCCGGTATAGACCGCTGCTGACCCGCAGATCCACTAAATAGTCTGCTAGTACTTCTACTTTTCATTTAATGATGAGGATCATTGTTAAAAACCTAAAACTTCTTTTCTTAATAGAAAAAAATAGCATTGTTTCCCTCACTCCACTCCATCCTCTCTGAAGGCATTAATATTCATAACCCCAGCCAGTCCTGTTGATACATGCTTATCTACGGCATATGGTGCTGTGGTGCTTCTGCTTACACAGAAGCAGCTGCGAACATGTGTTTCTGAAAAGCTGCTGACATTCTAAATAAATGCTGAGGAGCATCGTTTTCTTTGGGGAAGCTGAGAGAAATGATGCTTTCTAAGCAGAGCAAGAGACAAGTATGAAATGCCACGTAAGAAACGTGCTGGTTTTTCTATTGAAGTGTCTGGTTTGAGGCCATGAACGCCACCGAAGCAGCTTCTTGAGATGTTTTTGTCCGAGTGTGGAAATAGCTCGAGACAAACTGACAAAGTAAGCCGTGAATCTCCTCTGAGCTGGCGTATCGTACACATGATAAGCTGTTCCTGTCCAATGAGAAGCGTCACTAATTTGATTAACAAAATATTCCGGCGAGGTCATAAAGTTGTCTGGGCTCTGCTGCTCACTCAGACAGGATGCATATGCTGTTTTTTATCTGGGTCCATTCACTCAGACAACATGGCTGCCTAAGCTGTTTGGATCAGGAGAGACTTCTTTTTGTAGTTAAAAAAACTGTATATAAATACATTTTCCCCCTAATATCTTGTGTCCAGGGTGGCCCAGTTGAGATCCTCCCGTTCCTCTACCTCGGGAGCGCTCTTCACGCTTCAAAGAAGGAAGTTTTGGATGGCATAGGAATATCTGCTTTACTCAACGTGTCTGCAGACTGTCCCAACCACTTCGAAGGCACATACCAGTACAAGTGTATCCCAGTGGAGGACAACCACAAAGAAGACATCAGCTGCTGGTTCCTGGAGGCTATCGAGTTCATAGGTTAGTGTTTTATTTGTTGGCTTCATTTTTCTATAAATGCCCCTAAAATGTGTTAATGATCTCACGGTGTGTTTTTGTTCTGTGCATTGAGACCGTGTGGCTTTCTCTGAGGGTTGTGTTTGCGAGCATGTGCTCTTATGTGTGTAGGTGTAGGTGCTGGTATGCGTCATAGTTAGCTGCTGTGGGACCAGAGTCTGACTCATCCACCATCGCTACTGAGCGAACAGACGCCGTGGCGAACTTACCTGAAATCTGTCTGCGTGTAAAAACGTTTATATTATCTTCCCCCACCTGAGAAGAAAAAGAAAAACATGAGTGATGCAGGAAAAATGAGAAATGGGAAGATGTTTGTTAACAGTCAAGCATCTTGCGCGTTTAAAGAAACACAAATGTTCCCAGAGCGGGTATAATTCTGCTCATGTTCCCCTAAAATCTTAGCACGAACTTCTAAGCAGAAGTAAATTTGTGAAGAAATTAGATTAAATTAATTAGTGTGAAAAATAGTAGTCTTTAATGATTCTGATTTTCTGCACGATGTTCTGTAACATTATCTAACTAATCAAGCACGTTGGGGAAATTGAGTTACTGTAAATGGTCTAATTAAACTCTTACACAAATCCAGTTATTCTCTGTAATAAAGCAGAAGCACATATTTATATATTAACGAGACAAAGCCATAAATAGGTTGAAGGAGGAAGTGTGAAAAAGAGGCTGATGACTCAAGTTTGGCACTTGTGTGTTTCAGTTACTGTAAATGTGAGTTTTCTCACTTTCAGGTTAGTTATCGCTTTAATTCTGTAGAGATGCATGAAAATGAAGCAAAGAGGAAATTGTAGCAGTATGAAGTGAAATGTATCTGGTGGGTTTTAAAGATATTTGCTAGGTGTAAAAAATATATACACACATGAAGACTGTTTAACACTTACAGGGTTGGTGGATACCATTAATGGGAAGACAGACTTGTTATTCTAATATTTTATTGTTAATTCATCTCACAATTACCATAGTGTATCATATAAAATAATCAGCCTGTAAAATGACAGAAAATAGATACACCTCCTGGTTTCTGAGAGCTTTAAATTACATTTATTAGGGTATCATGAATTATGAAGAACACTAAAACAAAATTATTTTGGATATTTTTTTCTTTGAAATATATAGATTTCCATTTACTGAGTGATTTATAAATACTGACTAGTAATTTGTAAATTATCTGAGCAAATAAGATGAATAACATGACCATGGTCTCCTTATACTATGAGCATCAATGTATGCATGAAAATCTACTCTAGCGGGCTTTATCTATAAAACTGATGCACAAACAGATGTTGAAAGGATCTGTCTCAACATGATAACGCAGACCAAAGTTAAACCAACCTCAAACTGACACCCAACAAGAAGCAGCTGGTATTGATGGGAAGTGCCGTTTGACTAACTGCTAATATTGTAAATTCAAGGATGGAAAGCAGAACTAAAAGCAAAAGCCATTTTTAAATTCTTCCATTTAGTTTTTACATTGAACTTGTTGATTTAAAGAAAATATCTACTTAAGTATACACTCAATTACCGGTAACTAGTAAGATAGCTAATAACCTAATCACGATGAGGGACAATGCTAACAGATAGCATTTAATTTAATCTAAAACTTGAGTGTAAAATAATCATTAGGACACTATATAATACATCTTAATAAGGATATAAATTTACTTTCACGTCCATGTCAACCAAACAGTTATAAAGATGTACTTTAAAGATAAAAAGTATTGAGCCAGAGGTGCTTTCATAATTAGAAATGACTGATATTGAAGCATCAAACCTGCAAATATATCTTTATTTTAAGCATTTTGACTTATTTAGTTCAGAACATGTTCCAAGAATGTTTGATGAAGATGGTATGAATCTGTACCGCTATCTGTCCATCCAGGATTTATTGATACACTTTTAAACTGAATGTGTTTGTGTCTGCTTGTTTTTATTGGAAACATCTGACCTGTGACCCCTCTATTTCCTCAGATTCAGTACGGGACTCCAGTGGCAGAGTGCTGGTCCATTGTCAAGCAGGTATCTCCCGTTCTGCCACCATCTGCCTGGCCTACCTGATGAAAAGGAAACGGGTTCGTTTGGAAGAAGCATTTGAGTTTGTGCGCAGGCGTCGCAGCATCATCTCCCCCAACTTCAGCTTCATGGGCCAGCTGCTGCAGTTTGAGTCACAAGTCCTCGCCACTTCCTGCGCGGCTGAGGCTGCCGCCACAGCGAGTCCACTTCTTGCACCCAAGTCAACGGCGGCCACCACCTCGACAGCGGCCACGCCCACCTCTCCATTCATCTTTAGCTTCCCGGTCTCAGTGGTGAATCCTGCCTACTTGCATCACAGCCCCATTACAACATCCCCTGGCTACTGATGGGTCGGACAGTCACAGCCTTTTAACTGATACTGAAATGGAGACAGACTGGGCTGCCATTGGCTGGAAGAGCCGTCAGTCTTGCAGAGCGCTGCAGTAAGTACACGCTTCCATGGTGGGGAGGTAAGAAGCAACATGGTGTGCAATTTAAAACACGCCAAAAAGACTTTTTGAAGTTCGCAACCCAGCCAACCCTCGTTTCAGTTTGAAAAGACATTTATTCCACTTGACCAAAAATGAACTGGCTTCAAAACTTGTGTCTGTAACCAAGTTCAGCTGGAACGTTGGACTGATGTCGACTCAAGATACACTTCCTTCCGTCATACACAGAGGCATACTAACACAGAGAGGCCTACGCAGCAGCAAAACTCTCTCTCTCTCTCTCTCTCTCTCCCACCCACATGCACACATTCACGACTACCAACTGAATAAGCTCAGTATGAAGACAGCCTGTTGCTATGGTGACAAGGTCTTTAGGAGAGGAGATGGACACAGGAAGGAAAGAGGAATTTTAAGCACCCGCTCTTTCCTCTTTGGGTGACCCTCCTGTTGTCAGACAAAAGAGATGGATGGAGAAAAGAGGGGAGGAGATGGTGACAGAAAGCAGGAGCCTCTTCAGTGACAGGTGCTCTGCCGGGGATCCGACCGGAGCTTCCTGTCCTTCATACGTCCTCTTCCTCTCTCCATCTCTCCCCACGTCTTCCTCTCCTCTCATCGCCTTTTCATCCCTTTTATATTACCTCCCTCCTCCTCATCCTCTCATCTCTGCCTCTCATCTTCAGCCTGCTTACACCCCGTCCCCTCCCCTCTTTCTCCTCCGCTTCTCATCTCCTTCAAATGAAGAGACTAAATAAATAAAATGCCAAATAAAGGCCGGGGCCTTCGTGAATGGACTGGGAAACTCCTTTGCAAGGCCCTGATACACGTTAGGAGAAAATAATCTGTTACATCATATAAAATGTTTTAGATGAAAGGACTGAAGAATATAGGAGGAATTAGAGAAATGAGCTTTGCTAGGTGGCAGCCTACATTCACAAGTCTCCTCTTTGGTCAGATAGTAGAACTGAGAGCACAGTAGCCCTTGAGGTCAACCACTTAAATAACCTGCTGGTGGTTTTGTATTTTTAATCTATTAGATATTGTGTATTATTCACATTTTTTTCAATTTTCCAAAACGTACATCACTTTCAAAGACCTTGGTTTCAGTTTTTCTGCAAAGATGTTTTATAGCATATTGAAATGAACTGAAAACCCTGGCTCCTGTTGGGTGCCTTGGAAAATTGTCTATATATATATATATACATATATATATATATATATAAATAAAATATAAATGTCACAGGCAAAAAATGCACATAGTTGGAAGATGGTCTTTTAAGATGTTTGTGCCTTGTTCATAAAAGATTTAGGCATCTCTGTTTTTCCCTTCCTGCATAAATGTGGAAAAGCAGATTACTGAATGTTGTTCAGACCAGTGCAGAACGGACTTGTGTCACAATGTGAAAAGAGCAAATGTTTCTGTTTGCATTCTTTTACACACTCTTACACACACCCTATGTAGTATGCAGGTGTAGGCTTTACGAACTAAAAACAAAAAACGAGCATTATGTAGACTTGAAAGTAGTAATTCAGCATAAAGATTTTTTAAAATCATTTTACCTCTGAATTATTGCAGCAATAACATCTAAATAAGGATTCGGACGTTTCCTCTGAGGTCGCTGCAGATTCATTTTTCTACAAAGACAACCTAACAATAGTGCTCTCCGGTTAAAAAAAAATGTTTTCCCTTTTAAATCTATTTATAAATTTATTCAACATGACCTACCATATTTTCTACCCAGTTGAGCACAAGGCGCCATTAAAACTCACATTAAATCTTCATATCACAGTTTTATACAATGACTGTAGTAATTAAGCATCAAGCTAAGCTATACACTGTGCCAGACCGAGAAAGGCAAAAAATAAATACCTAAAAAGAAAAAACTGAAACATTTTTTTAACCCAAGTCCTGATGTACGGAAGCTCTATAAACACAGTTATACACACACATTAAAAAAAAACTGTCTGTTTTTGAAGATTGTCAGAAAGTCTCTCTGTAGCACTTTGAAGTGATGCAATACAGTTTTTGTAATTTGTAAATTAATTTGCACATCATGGTGACGGATCAGACGGACGTGACTATGTAAACACATAGTGAGAGAGGAGGAGAGAGAGAAAAAAAGAGAGCCAATCAATGAAAAATGCAATACTTTGTAACCATCTGCGTGGTTTATACCTGTTGATCTGTCTCTTTGCGTTAGTCCATCTGTCCTGGATGTGTCTCTGTCCAATCATTGCCGTTCACCCATAGTGGCAATATCAGTCCTCGAAAACAAAACAATTTCCTTTTACTGTTCAATGAATGATCTGTGTATTTATTTATTACTGAAAATCCACTGTTGAATAAACAATGTTCTTAAGTAAGCTGTGTGTGTTTCTCTGTGATGGTCGAAGACATCAGATAATACAAAAGCAATATTTACATGTTCAATGTGCCTACATGAAAATGACGGTGACATTATTGTGTAAGAAGAGGTTTTCCTCCCAGTTATCAAACTAGCTGACAGTTTATGGGATGTATGACAATAATGGAAATGATCACTTATCAATCCAGGAAGGATCTGATTGGTCAAAGTTGAAGCAACTGCATAATCCTACCAATATTCCCCTTGTAGGGATCCAATATTCCCCTTGTAGGGATGTGAAATAGTGAAATAGCAATAAATAACAAAGAGAAAATAAATCTGAAGATGCGCGTTAGATTCACTTTGCTCTGTAAAAACAAAACAAACCTGAACGTTAGCTAATGGTGCCACCCACTGGTAAGAACCTTTAGCTGCAACATATAACTGATTTCCTGTGACGTTTTAAAACATTCAGAATTTTCCACATAGATCAACAACATCTCGCACAAGTCCAGCTCTCAGCTTTAGCTTTCCATTCTTTGAAATGAGTTAATCAACTGCAAGAAACTGAGTCTCTTTTACTGTACTCGTATGGAGTAAATAAAGAACGATACTCGCAGGGCTCGATGAGAAATTCATGTGAATCTTTGAACTGAACAAAACCACTAAGAGGTAAACTAAATGGTAAAGTTTAGATTTGATCAAATGATACAAAACTGTTGCCAGTACACAAAGTACATACATACATAAGTATATAACACCATATGACCTAATTAGACTTCGTGCACCCTGATAAGCTTTAAAAAACGTTAGTGACTTAATTTTCTTTGATTTACTGTGTTACGGGTCAACATAGTTACAGTTGCTTCATGTTCATGCAACAGCTGAGCTGATAAAGTAATACAACTCCTATAAGATATCCATCCGTTTTTTTAACCTCCTATCCTCAAATGTGGCTTAAATGAGTTTTAGCTTCATCTAAATGAAACTAAACCAGTTGCAGGAGGACTTTTGGACTTAATCCAAGTGGATTCTTAAATGATCCCTTCAAAAAGGTTTGCAGGGGTGCATAGACTGGATTTTTTTGAAAGAAGACCAAAACCCACTATAAAAGGAATGCCACTAAACAGCTTGAAGGCATGAATAATCCTCTGATACTATCAGATACTATGACAACAGCAAAATGTTACTTCTTTCATGTTGCCATCGACTGCTTTTTAAGATGAGTGACTGAATTCAACAAGGCTCATTCATTCATATCAGGAACGTTATTCCCTGTTGTCTCATTAAGTTTCTTTTCTGCACCACAGCTCTGTTTTAACTTTGTTTTAATGTCCAGAGCTTATTTTTACTGCATGTTACATTACCTTTGTGCCTCATGAAATCTTTACTTCTTGAGAATCCTTTGGACTCTCTGCAGAACATGTTCATGTTTTAAGCTGCATGTTGTTCCCTGTTTAAAGCCCTCTGCGGAGAAATAGGCAGTGTAGATGAATACAGTAAAATAATGACTTTTAACAGTATTTTTCAGAGTTTTAGTCATGAGGTAAACCATCAAAAGTTGCAGGATTATTTCAGAGAGGAACTCGTTCAGTTCATCCATCTTTTGTCATGGTTTTCCACCACTAGTATTAAACTATTCTCTTCAGATTTCTGCTGTTTATTTTCTTGCAAAAAATTTTTAAAGGCTAGTATAATTTAATGAAAATAATGGGCTGAGATGTAGAGGTTATATAGCCAGGTCCATATATATTTAGACGCTTTAGACACATATATTTAGTTATTTTGTGTGTTGACTAAAACATCCATTTTCCATACCTCTCCATCCAAATCATGTTCACAGGTAGCTGAAGCCTATCCCAGCACTCTTTAACAAAACATATAATATTATCTAATTATAATTAGATTAATTATCTAATCAAAATGAACTAAAAGTACAGCTTATTTCGGGGATTCACATCCATATTGGTGGAAAGGAAATAGAAATAAAAACTTTTTTACATATAGCAGTTTTTGTAAGCAACCAAACTGTTTACTCATCATTCATCATGAATTTATTATCAATCAAGCAGATTTTTCTTCAGATTTAAGTACATTACATTTTTTTCAGGTTTAAGTAAACCTGAAAAATATTTTATTTATTTTACTTTAATATGGACTTTTCCCATTTTATACCCCACATTGTAATTGTTTTTCCTGCATTTTAACTGTGGAAACATCTCACAAACATCACAGCAGAATTTAAACATGAAATTTCTGGTAAATAGTTCAGATGAGCAGTGATTTAGCCGTTATTGGTCACGTCAGAGCCCAACAGGAAACAGGAAGTGGACTTTTTATTGACTATTAAATGTCTAAATTGTAAGATTGAACAAAATCACAACAAGAAAAACAGTTTAAGTTCTTTTATTTATGATTTTCTTGTGTTTTTCTGTACAGGAGTTTCTCTGTTCTGCATGTTAGCTGTTGGTCAGTTCTGTACAGCTGTCTGTACAACAAGAGGTCAAACATAACAGATGAGGAAATGCATCAATTCAACTGGTGCCTTGTGGAAGTAGGCAGGTGAGGCAGGGACTGCTTTACATACAAACACACACATATACACACACCTCCTATCTATTTACAATGAGATGGCTGAATGGCTCTTCAGACAAATCAGTAAAGACAAAAGCCAGCTGAACCAGAGTGAGAAAAAAAGTCTTTGTATAGGCTTTCCAAGGGGTAAAAACAATGAAAATAAACTATAAATTGACCCTTAAAAAGTCCAACTGGACTCATTTTTATATTTAAAGCAAAGTTCACGGCTCTGATGATGTCAGTGCATTTTCAGTGCTCTGCTCTGTTTAAACCGAGCCCAGAAGCACTCTCAAGTCTGATCAAGCAGAACCACAAAAAGTTTTCTGAAGGATAAAAAAAGAAAAATCATTAAAACCTGTCTTGATCTGACACAACGGAGCTTTTCTGACACACAAGAAAACACAGAGAAATTTGCTCTTGATCCTGCTTTACAGCTGCAACACTCATTTTCCACTCGAAAACTTCTTGCTACGGCCATCTAATTTCAGGCTTATTAGCTTTTCGCATTTCTACTTTAATCATCATTTATTCTGTCCACTAATTCATTAACATTTCATTTTTTCCTTCAATGAGTCAATTTGTAATTTGCTGACATGCACCATTGCTTAAATCGTTTTTGTTGAAAGGGGTGAACAATCAATAATTCACATGTTTGGAGGACAAAATGGAGGAAAACTGCTGATGTGAGAACTCCTGATCCTAAAAATAGTGAGGATGAAGGTCAGGAAAAAAAAGGCTCAAATATCAGAGCCATAAAACAATGTCTGTCTTGTGTTTCAGGTCAGATCAGGACACCAACAGATTAATTAAAGAAGGTTAAGAGAAACTGTTATTGCCTCATTTAGGCTAACGTAATATTATTAATATCACTTCAATTATGTTTTAAGGCAACATTTACATTGTTAAAACCTGTTGCAGTCATTTTCACCATATCATTAATAAGTCTGCAAGGTTTAATGTAACCTGATGTGAGGGTGGTGGGACTGACCCAGTAACAACTAAACCCATGTGGTCCCAAACGATGCCTCTGGTCATTAGCCAACAATAAGTACAAACAATCAACAGTAAAATATGGTCGCCCCTACAGTATGCAGGGTGAGGAGAGTTTGTTATGAGCTGTGTTGCATGTGGTTATAGGTACATTTGCAAGTACAGATGCATGAAAGCTCATCATTATGTACAGCTTATCCATCACCCTCTTCATCTTCTTCAGTCATCCTGCAGACTACTGCATGTATAAACATCTTAAAGTTTTGCAGACTCTAACGGCCTGCAGAATGGCTCTTTACTGAAATGCAGTGACTAGGCGTTCATTCACATTCTCCTCACCGTTTGTGGGATGTAAACGGAAGAGCATAAAGATGACGAACCTCCAAAAAGAAAAAAAGCAGCTGAAAACAATGGAATGTGTGTCTGAAATGCACAGCGTTGTACGATTCAATTCTCCTCCTGAAATTTAAGACTGAAAATGTTCCCTCCCACGTGGTAGCACGCAGTTACTCTATTGCACACTAGAGGGCATCGGTGGTTGCAACCAGAGAGGAAACGGGACAAGAAGGCAGCAAGTTCATGTAAACAAGCACACACGTCTCAGAATATACAAAGTGAAAGGACGCTTCACATGAGTGTAAATGACTGACGGGAGAGGCACAAGTAATGTGTAAATCCACGTGATTAGTTTGGGACAGGTAAAAAAAAAACCAAAACGTGGGGCTTTGAAGAGAATAACGTCCCTTTTTTCCAGTTAATTTCACCCCTTACATTCAGTTTCACAACCTTATGATTCAGTTAATCCTTCTAAAAGCTAAAAAAATATGCAGGTTGTCTTAGAGAATTAACTATTCAGCAACTGGTTAAATAGAGCTTAGTGTTTGCAGTAAAAACATCTGACTGGATTTCTGTACCGCAGATTAAACACTATGTATGAGTGGACGTAAAAAGCTGCCATTATCAATTAAATTTAATGCACTTTATTAGCTGCAAATGTTCAGTAAGAGGATTGCAGCTTAATGCAGGGTAAAATGTTTTTATCTTTCTCATTCCTATAAATGGAGATGAGAGAAAGAGCGAGAAAGAGATAACGGGAATAAAAAACATTATTGGCTAACCTTTGTGATTGTTGGGATTATTATGGGCCTGTTTTTATCAATATGTGCCTGATAAAGTGGAACTGGGAGTGTGTTTGTGTGTAAATGGTATCATTCCTTGTGGTCCTTGTAGTTCTGAATGAAGTTTAGACCGCCACTAAGAGCTGTGCCAAAAGACACAACCATGTTTGGAAGTTTTGCTTCTGGGGATAGAAACGTGTGTTTTAGTTTCTTTAGAAAAAAAATCCCTACAACTACGTCCTTGCTTTTTTCTGGCAGCAGCAGAAATGGGCCGGTTTGGTCCCTGTTCGGACTGTGGAAGTGAACCGTGTCATGGCGCTCCGGGAGCAGATGGCTTTTTGGCTCCTGGGTGCAATTCGTCCACAGCGACCTCTTTTACTCTTCGATGTGGCATTGTTTTTTTCTTGTGTCTTGTTTACACCAGTCTGGGTGAAAACATGTCAACCTGCAACATTACATACTCAGGCTTTTTGTTCTGTCAGCGTGACCATCGCTGCTTCTCAAACTGGCCCTGGAGATGTTGTTTTGTTGTGGATGATGCACAAATGCAAAACAGGACACGATATAAAAACAAGCCATTAAAATCTGGGGGTAGACTGCATGAGCAGAACATAGGTGCTGTTGTGATTGCTTTCTTTTAGTTTTTTTCACATCAAGCTGCAAAATAGCTTACTGATGATACACATCCACAAACACTGATTGGCCTGTTTTCCTCTCTCCAGAAAATGAAACTAATCAGGGATGAGGTTTTGCCATCTGCCTCTTTGGACTGAACATGTATCAAATCCCCCAAATTGAAAAGTCTTTTCTTCTGTTTAGACACGCTGCAGGTTTTCAGGATTTATCTGCTCAACCGTCTCTTCGTGTCACCCACCTCCATTTCCTGTCTGAGGTTTAAAACGTTTCACTGTCAGTTTGTAGTGTTTATAGAAAGTGTCTCTCATTCACTTTGTTCTCAGATCCAGCTGTGAATGTGTTTCTAGGACTTCTGTTCAGCTGTGGCAGCAGGAGCGGCCAGGCTCTCTGGCTTCACGATCTGGTAGGTGATCAAGTATTCTGGGTAAGCCTGCAGACAAAGAATTCACATAAGGAAAACTTAATGGATGCAAGCGTGACAAACAGAAGATTTGTTGGCATAATGTTTTATGTTATTTAAAAAGAAAATCTGACCTGCTCTCCTCGATAGATGACATATTCGGCATATGCCAGTCCATTAACGCTGGGTCGCCCTATGACAGAGTGGTGACCAGGAGGGGCGTGGGCCATTTTCATTGCACTGAACTGAAGAAATGACTTACCCAGCGTCACCCGGCAGAACAGCATCTGCCTGCAAATACAGACGGGCAAAGATTGTGAGTAAAATCCGAAATAGCAGCTGCACTTGGTGGATTAAGGTGGTTTAAACAAAAGAAGATTGGGTACCTGTGACACACATAGCAGGAGCGATCTTTATGTGTTGGACATCCAGTTCCTCCGCCGATACCGTACACGTACTGGTTGCTTTTAGAGGAGTTCTCTGCAAAGTATATACCTGCCCCAAACATGCCGCCGATGTAGGCGTGGCGCTCATCAAAGCCCTTATGGATAATAGCATTTATGAAGGGAGAACCTTGTGGGAAAGACAAAGAATGGAAGGTTAATGAAGTGCACAATAAACAAGCAAAATCTCCCCAGCAAAGCTCTACTGGAAAGGACCAGTGTCTGTATGGATTTTATGAAAACCTGGGAAATCTCCCAAAAAAAGAACAATGAGTAGAAAATCTAAAAGCTGCCGACGGAGGGTAGAAAGCTGCTGTTTGACAAAGTGTTAACCTGGGAGATCTATGATCTCAGAAACTGGGTTGACACACCATTTCAGGCTTCAAAGAAACCAGATTATTTCCCGGGATTTTCAACTTCAGTGCGCAGTTTCATGGCACCCAACTCGACTGCCGTCCTGAGAGTTGTGTGTTGAGCAAGTTGTGTGGACTGAATGGGGACAGATGATAAATGAGATTCGTTCAGGCTTACAGTCAGGCTGAAAGAATGAAAACATTGCGGGGCAGAGTTAATCTCTGAGCACACGAATGGCTGAATCTTGGCCTCGCTGCCATTTATTTCTGACAAATGAGAGAAAGTGACTGAAATGTGGTGATGGGCTGAATGAAGTCATACTGGTGTCTCTATTTTGGAATTAGTTACTTATTCGTTTCTAGTCTCACATCTTTGGCATTTGGCTGTTTCATAACACAGACAGCTTTGTCAAACATGAGATACGTAACAGAAACAGCTTCATTAATCTGTTAAGGTAATGGCATTCAGTCATGCTGCACTGACAGAAACTGTGCACGTGGCATTTGCAATAGTCTAAGATTGAACAGAACATAGTGAGTTATTAAATTATTATAATATACTTTGCTTGGTCCTAACATTATTAAACAGAAGACTCTCTAGACTGCTTGCTGCTCGACTTGTGAGGGTTTAATGAAATTTGTGGTTTGTAGTTCATGCCAATGCGTTATCAAGTCGTCGAAGCGTAACTGAAAACTTTAACTACTTCCAGAGTTCCACTGTTTTTATATTTCCAGTACTCTAGTCATTAAGAATCCACATGAAGCTAACAAACATGTTGTATTGTGTAGTAAATAACACAGAATCAGTTTGATTCAGGAGGCAGTAATCCACATGGGATGACATTATACGCTGCTTTAACACAATCAATTCATTATTTATAATAGTGTCAGTTTGTATGTCCTTGTTTATACCTGTATTATTTTATCATCATGTTTTCTTTGTTGGATTGAAACAAGCATGTTTTGCATCATCTGGCATATTTACACCATTCTCTTTTGTAATGGAGCAAATGGAAAAATTACAATAAAACTGTAAGACTTAATACAACAATTTTGAATTTCCCACTGGGATTAATAAAGTATTTTTCATTGTTTTATTAATAGTAATGTACTGGTAATGTTCAATAACTTACCCAGACTGTAGTAACTCCCACAGTGCGATCTTTAAGCTATTCATATATCACATATAGTTTTCTCTATTTTTTCTTCTTTACTGTATTCATATCTTATTCTATTTATTGTGTTATTATTTCTTTGTATTGAGGAGTTTTTAATTCTGAAAGCTGCTGGAAATCTAATTTCCCTGAGGAAATCCTCCCAAAGGGATCATTAAAGTTAAGTCTGTCTATTAAACCTGCACTGAGGAAAGCTCCTCTGCATGATCCAATGTGTTCAATTACCATGAAAGAGCATGCGCTCATTGTGGTGGTTGTGATTCTCATCCGCAATTTCCTTCTGCCTGTGCGCATATCTCTCTCGTAGCTTCTTGTTCACCACCTTCTGAATCTGCAGAGGAAAAGAAGGAGGGATAGAAATTAAAAGATCTAGTTAGGTTTAGATTCTTTGTTTTTGCCACGTTTGTGTATCATTGTGATTACCTTTATGATGTTGTACCGGCTGAAGACCCCGCCTGCGTTGCCTCCATCACGGTGTTCTCTGATGGTGCTTTGTAGCTGAGGATAACAGCGAAAAATTTAAATAACACACACAAAAGTTAAGGGGAAACTGTGCGGGTGATGTAGATTTACAACTGCTACAAGAGCTGAAGTAAAGCAGCGACTTATTCAGTCAGATGCCTTGATGATGCCCGTAAGAAAGTCTGAACAATTCCACTAAAAAGTTGATGCCTCAGCAGAAATAAAACAACTGCAGCATCTGTGTTTACAAAACAACAAAGATGCTTGTGGAAATAAAGCTATTATGTTAGCTTTCATGTACCCAGATCTCATGTCAGTATTTATTAAAGTTGCTAACTAACATGGTTGGAAATGATCTGTTAAATCCGTGTTAACATCTGCTGGTTCTCATTAATTGAAGCCCATTCACACTGATATCTGCTGTCTCCTTCAATCACTGCCTCTCATTTACAAGAGCAATAAAGTCAGTGAAGCAGTTACACAGATATGAAGTCTCTTGCTCAGTGTGCTCAGGTGGGATTGCTCTTTTTCTAATGACGCATGCTTTTTAACATTCAACATCTCAGAAGTATCTGCAATCTTATTGGTACTGCATTCGTTGGAATAAAATGAACACAGTGTCAAAGTAAATGAGAGCAGTGTCTGTTGTGTGTGTGTAAAGATGTGTTTGCATACTTCCTCCTCTACAGACTGGAACTCCTTGTCGTCTGGTGCCAGGTCGATCAGCACGGTGCCCTGGCTGGAGCAGTGGAACGTCAGGTAGGGGTTTGCGCCTGCAGATGTTATGAATCAGGACAGAGGGAATCAAATCAAAACTAAAAAAACAACACAGATGGCGCCATCATGACAAAATCAACCAGACATTTCTATAATTACAGAGAAAAGTTTCAGTCAATCCTCCTGATCACTCAGGAATTTCTTAGCATATATTGACTGTGGTTTATTTGGCACTGACAGAGAAGGCTAGGTAAGCTTTTCATGGGTTTAGCCCACATGCGCCACTCAGCGAACATCCCACAACATGCAAAATCGTATTTCATAGGGATGGTTGTTGGATAATGATTAGGGTCTCATATATGTAAAATATTAGCAAGAAAATCTGTTTAATTGAATTAATATTTCAGCAGTGTGGTGACCTCCGAGCAAAATATGCACTCGCACAAAAAAGCCTTTTATATAAACCATGCAATAATATTCCTTTAGCTTTTTTTTCATGCCTCGCTTTAACAACTTTAGACCTTCTCCAGTCTTTTAATGTTGTTTAAGAATTTTAGCCTTTTGGATGTTATTTAATTAAAGTATCAACTTCCATTCATCCATCCATTTTCTACTGCTTTTTCCCTGAACAGAGTCACCGGAGCTCTGGAGCCAATCCCAGCTCACAACGGGAGAGAGGCGGGGTACACCCTGGACAGGTCGCCAGTCCATCACAGGGCCTAAAGTATCCACTTATTAATTAAAAATAACACAAAACCTGAATTATTTTCCACCTAATAAATATCAGGGGAATGGCGCTTTAGTTGCGAGTACATTATTGGATTTGTTAAAGATATGCAGTAGAACAGATTTGATTACATTTGTACTTTTTAAAGCATTGTCCGATTCTCGTTCTGGAGACCCGTGTGGGTTTCACCCTATTGACTTAATTAAAAGCACATATTTTAATCCAGCCATTTTTAGTTTAAGTACATTCTTCTTTAATGTAAGTTCTTCATTTCAAAGAAAAGTAGTGATATTTGTGATTTTTTCTGGATTTTATCAAATTCAACTATTCCCTTTGTAGATGGAGGAAATCCTGCCATTTTTGTTAGATATATTATGAAGCCATGTAACCAGCAGGGGGCGCAAATATTGATTCGTTAGTGTGTGTGAATACATTCTGATCATCAAAATGTTAAGTAGATGTTAATCAAGAACTTTATTCAGACAAAAACAAACTAAAGGAATCTTGGGGCAGCCTGGTGGTCTCACAGCTCCATAATATAACTGGCAAAAATACCACAATGGATCTGTCTTTAATGTGAACACCGTTGAATCAGAGGGAAAGGAAGGCACCTCAATACTGTGGGCTGCAAGAAAACATTTCCAACGTTCTGCTGCTTCAGATCATGGCATCCAAGTTACTGGAATAGCAATTTTTGCACATTTTTAAAACAGTTTTCTGTGCGTTGGCCTTGATAATGTGGAAATTTCTTCTATTTTTCCAGTGTGTTGTGTGTTG
Organism: Pseudomugil gertrudae; assembly: GCA_037177535.1. Taxonomy (NCBI): domain Eukaryota; kingdom Metazoa; phylum Chordata; class Actinopteri; order Atheriniformes; family Pseudomugilidae; genus Pseudomugil; species Pseudomugil gertrudae. Next base: position 15,348,754 of record JBAMHV010000020.1, on the reverse strand, counting down.
ACTGTCAGAACGCCACTAGAGTGGCTGAGAAACTCTATGAATGTCCTTGAAAGGCACTGAAAGAGTCCTTTATTGGATCCTTTGGTTTCATCTGTGGTTTGCACCTGAAAATAGTCGAGCATTTGTGGTTTCAAATCAACCTGGATGAACCTGAGAAGTTCTCCAGAGAAGAAGAATGTGTTCCTTCCTATACTCTGCACTATAAAACTACTGAGATAATTTATTATTTACTGATAAATTAATGTTTGAATTTTTTTAAAGACACCATGGGGTATGGTGTACACTGGTGTGACTGATATGATTTTGACATAACTAATTGTGAAAAATGAGAAAATAAATGAAAATCTGATGTAAGATATTAATGTGAGATAAACATTCAGCTGTCATCGGCTCATTTACTTCCTGTTAGGACAGGTTTTAACCTGCTAATATCTTTTTCTGTGAGTGTTTCTGCTGACCTTGCTGGCCTCCCAGCAGCCTCTCGATACCCTTGATGAGTTTGTGTCTGTGACCGTAAGCATTGATGCCGATCTCTTTCAGCTCCTCGTGACCCATGTCTGCCAGCACGTCCAACGAAATCTGCCCAGAAACATCAACCTGCTACATTAGTTTTGCCTATGGCTTTGTTTGCAGCTAAAATAAACTGGTGAGAAAAAAAACACTCATAGATGATGGTTTGCATACAGGACAGTTATGATTATACATTTGTCAAGTAAATGTAATTCTGTCTCACAGGGCTCAGCCATGATTCTCTGCACAAACATGCAGCAGTAACAACAGCTGATCATCAAGTTCCATCCATTAATAGCAGCGAGTGAAATAATCTCTTACATACTGCAGAGAAAATAAGCCTAGTTTCTTCCTTACATGAATATTTGCAAAAGGCAGGAAGAAAAGGTCAGTGAAAGGGTGACGGTTATAACACAATTCATATGCAAATTGATGACGGCGGAGTCCTCTCCGCTCTGAGTTTGCTCAGGGAGATCCGAGATGTGATTCATCCTGCAGGCAGATAACTTTCCCCTGCCTTGCATTGATCACAGATAACAGGAGAAAATCTCAGCAGCCTAATTAGTGTGTTGGAAAAGTTACTGAGACGTTCACGAGCCAAATGATGTGATGCTAAAAGTTGGAAACCGGTTCCATTTTGGCAATCACAGTGATAAGATGGGACGTTCCTTCAACTTACAGTTCCATCTAAGCTTTAAAAAAGAAAATTAGAGCAATGTCAGCCTGTAAAACTCACTAATTCCTCCAGAAGTTTACAATCTTACTCATGTGTTTGCAAAAATATGCAATTTTATATTTATTGTTGCGTATAAAATAGGCAACCGTAAAAAAATAAATAACCCAGATACATGTCCGAGCTAACACTTCAACCATCGATGACCATTACGGGGACAGTTTGTGACAGGAAATTTAAATTATAATCATATCAATAACAAAAAAGAAAAAGAAAAGGGCTTGCGTACCTGCTCTCGCTGGAAGATGTCTCTGAGATGTTCTAAACCCAGATTCTTCAGGAACTGGTTGATGGTCATGTCGAGCAGCGCTGCAGAGAAAAAGATGTTAGACGTGAGACAACACAAATGAGGTTTACTCCATCTGGTTCTGCTGGAGCTGCATTCCACCAGGTTTTCCATGTTTCCCTACTCCAACACACTAGTTCAGATTAATCAGTCATTGTGCAGAAGTAGATAGTCTGTTCGATCCATTTCATTTGATGCAGGTGTGTTAAAGCCTGCTGGATTGCAGCTCTCATAGGTCCAGAATGAGTAACCCTGATGTAGATGTTTATGCACCATGAATACATACTTTCACCCTCCTTCCTGTCAGAGCCCGACGCTCCATCTGCAGTGCCGGTAGCCCCAGCCACAGTGATGTCATTTAGCGGCGCGGTCAGATTGTCTATACTGCTTGCTGCTGATAAACAAGATGGGGATGGAGAGGGCGAAATGACCACACCCCCAGCTGCTCCGGTACTCACCACGCTTGCACTTACCTACAAGTGAGAGGGAGAAGAGCTGATACGTTCATTGTTGCTATATAAACTGAGTCTGACATTTAAAGAAAAAAAAACTTTACAAAGCACACTCTCTGACTTTTCAGACACTCCTTCTGAAGTTTCTGCCACTTTTATTCCTCTGAGCTGCTGATTTGACAGACTGAACAACGTACAAGTGAGCCGACAGCTCAGCTGGTTTTATCTCTAATACTTCTGCCGTTTTCAGGTTTCTGATTAGTTTTTGCTCGGCAGCTTTATGAACTTACTTGTAAACTCACAACGTGACTGTCTTCTACATTTGAGCTTCAAACTTTGAGCAAACTCCTCTGCTCCTTTCTTCATTAAAACCTCCTTTTATATGCTTCACTTATTAGAACAGGATTTCACTTTGATCAATTAAACATCATTCAAACTTTGGCTTTTTATTGTCATTAGAAACAAGTGAAATGTCCACCTGAACATATAAAAGATCAGCTAAAAAGCTCACTATCTATTGCGAGAGAACTCACCACAGTGGCCTGGGGTTTCAGGCAGCTTGGTAAGGCGTCTGGAGGCATGGCGTCAATCAGCAGTGCTCTGATGTCATCAGCCTGCAGCAGATTAAAGAGTCAGCATGAAAAGATGTGGACAGATAGGCATTTGTGTATTAATGACAAGTAAAAAGTAACGTTAAGCTGTGCATGTTTATAGACTGTGTTTTCTATGGATTATGACAAATCGTTATCAGTAAAGAAAAGAAAAAAACTATTTATAATAAGAAAAGAAACAGGACAATAAACTTGGATTTCCTTTTAATCAGTCACACACCCCTCCACACACACACACACACATTTCAAGCTTGTCAACATCAGCACAAACCTTTAAAGTGGCGTACTTTAAGCCAAACAAGAAGTGTGTGAAGAAGCCTATTAGGAATCTCATTAGTGTGCAAAGATAAAAGAAACGGTATATTCCAGCTCCTTCACTTCTGAAAAGCACACTATTCTCATGCTGTTGCACACAACTGTCAGGATCCTAAAGAGAAGGATTTAAGACAGAACATCTTCATTACCGTCGCCAAGTCCAGCGGCGTCTGTCCCTCCTGGTTCTTCATAGTAGGATCGGCTCCATGTGCCAACAATAGGGCGCAGAGCTGAGTTCGCCCTTTCTGCGCCGCTTCATGTAGGGGGGTAAAGGCCCACTTGTCTGTGGCATTCACACATGTATTGTACTTGATCAGCAGGGCGGCTATGTCCACGTGCTACACAGAGAAATGAAGATACAAGAGAAGAAGGGGAGAGAAAGGAGTTGGCATAGTCATTTACAAAGGAGAACAAGCACAACAGAAAAAACAAGAGGTATATATATAAAAAAAAGGAAAAACAGCCACCAGATGTCATGAATAACTGTTATGATTCTTCTTTGTTCTCCTTTAATATTTGTCTCTGATTCATGTCTCAGTTTCAAACACAATGCAACTTGTTTTTTTGGCAGCAGCAGGAAAAGCCCCAGTGTGTGTTTCCACAATGCAGAGCCCATTAAAATTTCATGCAAACATGTGTTTATGACTCTTTTAGTAACACTGCGCTGACAAGATTTGAGGACTGTGCCACTTAAAGACAGCCAAAGACTCCAGATTTGCTGTACAACAGAATATCTCTACAGAAAACTACAATAATAATGAAGATGAATCACATTGGGAATTTCCTAGGAAAAAAACACCAAGGTCCATATAATTAATCATCCAATATATACCATTTTAAATATATTGTTGATACTGTTGGACAATAATCAGCTAAAGGTTATTTTTGAAACTACATATCATGCCACTTATTTCTTGTTTTGCCTGATGTTTGGGGATGCTTCAGGGAAACAGTGGCCACTGGAATTCACATGATGAGTACGAGTGTTTCCTCTAAATTAGTCGCAACATGAAGTTTTAAGGGTGGAAACATATACTGTATTGTTTAAGTGGAAATTAACCTTTGAACAATAATGTAAAGCAACTTTTTAAACAGAAGCATGTCTAAAAGGTACAAGGAGTGCACTGAAAATATGCAGAAACAGACTTTTACACATAAAAATGCAACATTTCTAAGGAATCTGAGATAATTTAAATGGAATTAAAACACAGCAGGTATAAAATACTTATTTTCTGTGGAATTACAGTAACTGGAATTGATGAAAGAGGAGAAATAATTCATAATGAAAAGAGCATCCTTTGTAGCAGTAGAGACTGCAGAGTGAATGGTGAATATTTGAGTCTTACTCCGTATGATGCGGCATTGTGTAAAGGTATCAACCCTCCTTTATCCTGTGCATTCACATCAGCGCCATGCTCCAACAGGTACTCTGCCACCTCCAGGTTGTTATAACCAGCTAGAGAGCGCCGCAGCAGAGGAGAGACCGAGAGGAGAACACAGGGAAGGAAAAAAAAGAAGAAACAACAATCCAACTTGATAATTAGAGGAAAAAAACGAAATATAAACACATACAGAATATCAGATATGTCATCTTGATCTTTTTCTTTGCAGGATTGCAAAACCTCGACTGTTGTGTGAAAATTAGAGCCCTGTCTTCACGCTGTGCATGAAACTCCTTTGCAGTGCACAAATATAGCTTTTACTGTGTTTGAATAAATTATAAGTATTATTTCAAGATGGAAAAATAATTAGACATGATTAAACGTTCCCTTTCAGTGTCTGCCTTCATCCTGTGGTTTGTAAAGCGAGATGGGTGTACTCGTGTTAATTTATGGGTGTTTATACCAGTGTGAATCTCATTAGGCATGTGCACACTGGTGTTTGTTTGAGCTTGTGAGGCACTACATCAGGACGGTGTTTCTGTTATCTCAGAAACTAATGTCACAAGGATTACAGATTCTGAATATATAAATAACAGCGTGTTGTGTACCCTAGAGGGCAAAAACATTATCTCTGCTCTCAAGACTTTCGAACTGCACAAAGCATGTGTGAGATCCAATGTTATTCTGGGGCATCTATTCTTATCTGTAAGTGATGCAGTTATGTAAATGTGGATCATTTGGTAAATTAGGACATGTTTAGAAATAAATATTCATGTATTCAGTTAATATTTTAAGTGAGAAAGCATACGCCCTAGAGCGTCCTCGCTCACATGTTGGGTGAGCAAAGACAAAAAGCTGTAGCTGGTTTATGATGTGTAACAACTAAACATCTAAAACAAATTCTGTAAAAAATTATGTCTGTACAGAAATGACACAGTCAGTTTAGTCAAATATAAAATGAGAATAATTTACGACATTAAGGAGGTTGTGTTTAAATGTCCACACTATTCCCTTATCCCTTGTTTACTACACAGGGCTACACTAAGGCGCTTTTCTATTAGTACCTACGCGAGCCTACTCTACTGGCCCAGAAGTATTATACTCTCCTCGACTGCTTTTCCATTACAAGTCGTGATCCTCTAATGTGGGAGGGGTCCACCTGTGCAATGCAACTTTCTAGACGTTTTCTAGAACACCACAGAAGAAGACAAATAGCATAGAAGAAGACAGACACAAAGACAGAAAACCTCACGATAACTTTTTACTCTGGGCACAGGTTATGGTTATTCATGGGATATAGACTCATGGAACAAATCAAGACACATTGTCGGAGGGCAAGACGAAACACCCTGGATCACATCAGGTCAATCGATGGATGCCAGCCTGTGGACGTCACGCTACCCGCACGAACTGACACGCTTGGAACCTCAACAAAGTAGGTACGAAAAAATGTAACTGCACGGTTCGACAAATCCTAATGGAAAGCTCTGTTTCTGGGTTTAATTGTGTAAGGCCGGGTAGAGTAGGTACTAGTGGAAAAGCGGCTTACATAGTGCCTTGGTCCAAATCACCAACACAAAGCTTACTAGCTTATCCTTGTTCCACGATGCACTTGAAGAGGTTTGTTCCAAATCTAAACCAATTTTGTGTAAAGATGTTTTATTGCCTTATATTGCATTTCATTCTTTTTTGCATCATATTTTCTCAATAAATAAAGGATAAAAAAAGAGTAATATGCAGTTTATTTTTCACCTGCTCTGATGTATCATTTGTGCCATTGGGGTCTGTATTGGCCCATCTAGTGATCATTGACCCTCACTACTTTCCAAAATGCACCGTAGGTCATTTTAAGTGCTTTCTGGACATTCGGACACTGCTAGAACCTGGTGCGACATTAGGATACAGCCTATATTTTGATAACTGATAGTTAAAAACATACTCAGTTCTTCAAACTAGCTTGTCAGTCAGTGAGCTGGAATCATCCTTGAGAAATCATTGGTGTCAATGTGTTTGCTTCCTCCTTCTTTGTACTGCACATTGCCAGAAATCAAAGCGATGCTTCTACAGACAAACTGGAGGCAGAATGATTGGTGCCAAAAACATACCACGGGCTGTTTCCCTTTTAGAACGCCTTGTTTCAGACTTATAGAAGGAAAACCATCTAAACTGCACATTTAGGTTTTACTGCAGTTGCAGTTTTTGCAGACTAAACAAAAAACAGCTCAAAACATGTTTAGGTAATATCTGTAAAGAAAAAACTCACTGATTATTTCTGCAACTTTGAATAGTGCAAACAGACTAAATCTGCATTCTTATTAGTCCTGAAGTGGCCACAGAATGGAGGCATTCACTTCTAGTAAACATAGTAAGTAAATAGAAAGACAGGTTATCCAGATACTGCATCCCTAATAGGCAAAAAAGCAACAGATACCCTTCAAACTACAAGGATAATCGTCCTTCAGCCAGAGGCACCTCCTTAGCAGCACACTACAGAAAGGTAGAAAACAGTCTTTTCATTAAGACTATACCTGATTTTAGTTACTATGTAAAAGGAAAAAAATGGCTGCCTTAATGTAAATCATCACATGGAAATCACCTGATTATATCAATTTCCATGCCAGCAAAGTTCACTTTACATAGGTATCAAAGTCTTAAGGCTTTTGATACAATATATTTATATTGTATATAAAACCCTGGTTCTGATTTTCTCTTATTTGCACATTTGACAAGCATAATGGTTGGAAAAATAAATCTTGGTTAACGGGCCTTTCCAAACAGCAGCTGATCTATGTTTTTGACTCTTTACGTTACCCGCGAGGTGCAGAGGAGTGGAATTGCGCCCCTGTGTGTCCCGGCAGTTGATGTTATCAGGGCTGCACAGCTTCTGCACCCGTGCCAGGCAGCCTTTCTTAGCAGCATCCAGCAATGCAGCGTCCCCCCTCAGCAGGTCCTGGATGTCAGTGTCCCCGTCTTTCACCAGATCTAGAGGCGTGTTCCCATCCCGATTCTTCTTGGTGGGATCTGCTCCGTGCTAGAAAGACAAGGCCAAACAAGCGGGAGTTAAATGTATAGGAAAGAAAATAGACAAAGGTAATATGCTGTATGTCAGGGCACATGTTGATTTAATTCACGAGCACAGAAAATGGTTGTTTAAAAGACTAAATGTTGCCGATTTTGATAGTATTGCATTTTAGCCCTGGAATTTCTGAACTGCTCCGACCCTGGTGGAAACATTTCACTTAAACAAAGGTAGAGATGATGACAGATGAGCAGTGAGATGGAGATGCAGGTAATTCACCAGAGAGCGAAGGAGACAGAGCAATGAAAATAAGTCATGGAGAGGCGAGGAAGGGACACTCACTGAAGTGGAAAACAGCAGACACCCAGGGGATGAAGGGAAAGCAGACATTTCCATCTCTCAGCTGTCTTCTAGGATTTGCCTTAACTAGTCATTTCATTGTTAGATCTGTAATGTGCTCATTAAAACTGGATGTTGCGGCACCACTCTCCTGGGTATTCACTGGTGGCCTGGAACTGTCCGCTATCCGTCTCTCATGTCTGGATTCAGAGTTGTTTTGATACTGCTAGGAGTTTTTTCCCATCCTTCTCAATCTTTATTTCAGTCTCTTCTGCTGTTAATTAAATTCTCCATGTCATTTATTCTCTATCCAGGGAAATGCAAGTAGCAATAATGGAGGACATTTACATAAAAACAAATTTGTGTTAGGCAACTTTGCAGGCAGCTGCATAATTATCAGAGCACATTTATTGCAAAGAAATTTTTATAATGCTCTTTGATATCTTTACAAAATGATCAAATTTGAGGAGGAAATCTAGTGGACATTTATTCTGAGCACAAATTAAAAAAAAAAAGGTGGACAGGCAAACAACAAGCAGAAAACAAAACAAAACCTACTGCTGGACTCTGGATTGTTTATTGAAAGTGAGATAAAACTGTGCCATTCTGAGACTATTGCACTCTAACACAAAAGTGTGGGAGCACATGGCGCATGAGTGCACTGAAGTGGAAACGAAGGCGCTGCCAAGTGTTCACAAGGATCTCTATCACATGCTTTAAATGCATCCAAGACTCACCACAGTGTGAATTCTCTCACACGAGTGTCAGAATAATGATAATAAGAACATAAAAAAAGGTCAAACCTCCTTCCGTTGTGGATAACCAATCGTGTATTTGTGTCTCTAACCCTTTCCTTCAGACTTGTTCTAGCCAAAAGCAGAAGCAGCCCTCAGATCAGCAGAAGCGTGGCCTGAGGGAGCTGCTCTATCTCTGAACTCCAGAGCTGCTTTGAAGGCGCTGACTTAGATTTATCCTCACATGAGGCCACACAAGGTTTACACATTGAGACTGAGGAAACGCTTCAGCTGCTCCTGCGTATGCAACGATAACGATAATAAAAAAAAACAAAACATTAACAAGCCTCAACCGAAAAAACTCCCAAAAAAACACAACTTCAATTTCCGCTATGCTGAAGGGGGCAGAGAACAACTGCTTTACAATATTACTGAAGAAAAAAAACAAACAAAAGAAATTCACACGAGATGAAGATGAACAATCGCTTCTAATGAACTCCTGCTGTGCAGAGCTTGCCTTATGTTGGATGGAGACAAATAAAGCTGTCAAGGCAGATGGTGTTCCTGGACACGTGCTCATCCACTACAGAAGCTCTAGTCTAAATAAACAAACACCTTAACAAGACTCCACTGGGCTCTGCAAAGCAGCTCCTTAAATCACAGGAGGTTAAATACACACCAAGTATCATTTTAAGGTAAGGGAAGGTTCAAAACACACACTAAGAACACACACTTTCATTTGGGTGCCAGCTCTCCCTCTTCTTTAAGTGCAAAGTTCCCAATTTAACTTAGGAGTCTTTAAATACATAAGTGAACTTCAGTTATGCAGTAACTTCAAGTAATTTTCTTAATTATGGTGAGTAGAAAATATTATAGATGTTTTTTTTACACATTATATGAAACATAAAATCAATTTTCTTTTCTTCAAAAATAAACAGTATATTGCTGTTAGCGTTATCTCGACAGAAGGTTACCAGAAAGTAGCCGAACAAGTTCCAGAGTGTTGAAAATGACTGAAAAGAGCGATTAATTTGAAGAGGAGAAAAAAGAAATTGTACTCACTAATAAATATAATACAATTATTTACCATATACTGTGACATACTGCTTAAACGGTGCCGTTTTCATCATAGACTCTACTGCTTTTCAATTAATTGAGTCAATTTGTCTCAAAAATGACTAAATAAATAAATTAACTAACTTGCCAGAGGCAGATGTGGCATTTTCTAATTACTTGTTTTGCTGAACCAACAGCCCTGAACACAACAATCAACAATGATATAACAGGGAAAAGTAAGTCTTCTAAAGCTAGTTAGTTTTGTTTTGTAAACTGTTTCCACCTCATAGCTGTCACTTCAAACACAATCAATACACCACCTGGGTTCAGTACCGTTTGGTTTGCTATTAATTCATTGGCTACCAAAGACGTGTGTTGCACTTTAGCTGTATCTGTATATGGAAAACCAATTTGGCTGGGTGCATGCATCAAAATGTCCCCAAAATCATGATCTGAAGGTTAGGCATTAATCTTTAGAATTATCTTACAAACGATTAATACAGAAAACTTTGTCATCTGCACCATGTATGTGTAAAAAAAAGGTCAGGTGTTTGGACCTTGCAGATGTGTTTCCTGACTGAGTAAATGGAGTAAGTCTACTAGAAACAGTGGGTACAGTAGAGTTACACAGCTGAGCTTGTGAAATGCACAAAGAAGAATAAGGAGCTGCCATGTATTTAATGGCTGTAGAGATCGTCTATTGAGCTTCCTCTTGAAATGTCTTTAATCTGCACAATCTGCTCCACCATCACCGTGTATGCCGTCTGAAACGGATGTCAAAACTAGGAGGTGAGGTCTAAAATTCTGCGCTGCATTCAGGTGAATCCATAGCCTAACAACCATGTTGATGCAAAAAACACAGACGAATGAGAACCGGCACATTTACAGAAGGCCTTTACAGTGAAGATATTTGGTTGGATGCAATCTACAACTATGCCACTAGATGTCACTACATACCCCACACCAAAGCAATCAGTTGGCCAGCCAGATAGAGTCAATCTCACTCTAATCTAATTGTCTGACAAACTTCAAGAAAGATTTGTTTGTTTAATATCTTATTTAGTTGTACAAAACTTTTTAAATGCTTATTGTCAAACATTTTCACTCACCGTTTTCTTGCAATGTGTAAAAAATCATTCTGAAGCATTTTTACTTTGCAATACATTTTGTTCAGATAGAAAGTGTATAAAACTATGTGTAATTGTCATGTCTGATTCTGCCTCTAAGTGCTCCAACAGTAAATGAACTGGCAATCTTTTCAAGGTAAAACACTTTCACTTCTCTTCCATTTGTGTTGTGTTTACTGTGTGGAGGCGCGTGTGTGAATACGACTGGGTTTATCTAGTATTAATTTATGCAGACCCATATGGCAACAACAAAGTGGTGATGTAACCCTGTCTGGAGGTGTTTGTAATAGGAAAACAAAAACACATTCAGATGTTGAAAGTGCAACATTTCACAAGATTCATTTATAGGCTTAGAGAGATGTGACAATTCAGTTATACAACAGATCGTTTCAGCTTTCACCTTTCAGAAAACTTACAGAGAGAGAAACAAGTCAGTTATTGCAAATATTTACAGCTGATTTGCCAATTTAAAGCTCTTTTTAAATGGTAATTCAGAAAACTATTCAAATCTACAATGCTGATCTTTAAAAATGTTGAGTAACACACATTATTCACAGGCCACACACACCACAACATTAGTAAAGGTACTAGCTGATGTTCTCCCACTATTCCGTCAGCAGCTCTGGCTTCTGCATGTAAGACTGCTTGTTTCTGTGTCTCATCAATACTGTTCAAAGTATTATGTGATTACAATTAAGTGTCTATTTACAGAAAACAGAAACTGTTGTATACAGGAAACTGTAGTTCAGTTGTTCAGGCCAGCAGGGTGAAAACAACTGGCACAATTAAGGCCCATTTATATGTAAATGAGGACGTTTGATTGAGATGTAGTGATTTGTTGCTGCTCTCATGTTTTTAGGTTGCTATCGTTGTTAGGACAATCCATCCACTAGTTAGCAATGCTAAGTCCATTTCTGTGTTTTTGATATTGGTTGGTGGCTGTAGTTTCAAACACACACACACACACACACACAGCCAAAAGGCATCATATAAAAGTTATTATTTTACATTTTTTTTGTTCTCATTATTACTTGTTTACGGTATATTTTTCTTACCAATTTATTTATTACTCAACTAATAATTAAAAAATTATTAAACAACAGAAATAACAGACAAAAAAATTGAGAAATGAAAAATGAAAAGAAGAAAACAGATTTAAAAATAGAAAAACATTAAAAATGAAGATAAAAATATTTAACAGAAATAATAGCTCCTAATAAATCTATTCTATTCTATTCTATCTAAATATTAAATCATTAAGTTACATAATAAATTAAATTAGTTTTTTAGTCCTTTCAACTAGGATCAACTTTAAACTGGAATAACTAGTTAGCATTCTAGCCGAGATTGTTATAGAAAAGGCTGGACATTGCCGTGTGCTTCATGTTCTTCATTTCACTTGATGCCTTTTACTGTTATTAAATCAGTCTTTTAGTGACATTTTCTCAAATTACTCAAATAAAGCAGATTTTAGAGAATGGAGAGGTGGTGGCCTAAAGGCACTGAAGAGCTTTTACTATAAAGAAAAACAAACATGCACAGATACAATATGTCTAAAAGTGAGTTGGTAGCAAATGACTTCAAACCTTTAGCAGCAGCTTGCAGATCTCATATTTGCCCTTTGCAGCAGCTTCATGGAGCGGCGTGAACTTCCACAAATCAGCCACATTGACTGATGCGCCATGTCTGACCAACAGCTCGGCCACCTCATAATGACCATATGAACAGGCATTATGAAGTGGAACCAGACCTCTGCAGAGGAAAACAGGCACAAAAAACATTTTATTCCACAATTTCATTGCAGTACTGTCAAAGAAGGATGCATGGACAAAAAAAAAACATATATTACAAAATACGCTCTCACCCTTTATCCTTAGCATGCACGTCGGCCCCGTGGTGCAGCAGGTATTCCACCACCGACACTCTGTTGTAGCCAGCAGCAAAGTGAAGAGGAGTGGAGTGCCGTCCCTCCAGATCTCGACAATTCACATTCTGAGCAGTACACAGCGACTGCAGAGACACCAGAGACACCAGAGAAAGATTAAAATAGAAATCAAACCAAAATATGGATTTCTTTTGTTCCAAATAGGATTTTAAGATAATCACAAGAAACTCTTCTACTATGCATGCTAAACAACAATCCCATGATGAGACTGTCATAACAAGCATCACGAGGTTGGGATGTGTTCTTTGATTCAGACGTCGCTGTGGCTCCTGAATCCAGCAAAGATGGAAAGTTAATATGTTTTCTACAGTGATGTTTGCGTCAGATTTCATTCGATGTTTCCTACATTTAAGCACAACCTAACAGAATCATCTTATCTTATTTGCTTCCTTTTCAGCTCTTCCCTTCAAGGTCACCACAACAAATTATCTGTCTCCATCTAAACCTATCTATGTGCATCCTCTTCTCTGGCACCAACTAACCTGGTCCTCTTTCACAACATCCAAAAATCTGCTCTTTGGTCTTCCTCTAGGCATTGTTCCTCATACACCCAACCTCCTGTCAAAGCTTTAACCGGAGCTGTGTGAAAGCATGCTTTAAAACGAGGCTGAAGACCATTGCTCGCCTGTCTTTCCACCATGATCCTCTGCCAACATCTCAAAGCCTTCACCTTTCACACGCAGACAGAACCTCCTCATTGAGAAAACTACCTCTCTGTCAGTGAGTGTGAAAATCACAAGGGGTTTGATTCTACACCCAGTACACCTGTCAAACACTACCTGGTCCTGACATTTTTACAAAAGGTTGACCAAAATGTGATGCAGTTTTTTTCCACAATCATGAGGAGAGAGGTTTGATTTTTATGTAAATCAAAGAGGGTGAAAACATGAAGCCATTCAATCCACAGCAAACAATATCCTGCTGACATTAAACAACTCACTATGACCGAGATGCCACGGGAGCAGAAACAGCAGCCGCAAAGGTCAGGACTTTTTCTTAAATTAACATTTTTATTAAACTCAGTTTTCTTTTGGTAACTAAAGTTTATATGGAGGTATATTCTGGGGGTAGAAGTTTAATATGTTAGCATTTATGCAGACGGTATTCTTAGTTAAGAACAGAACATCATGTTTTACATGCACATTTCTGGACCTCAAATGTTTAGCTTTAAATGGGGTGATTAAAAAGTCATTTCTGTGGTCTCAGAACAAATTATTCCCTTAATTAGTACCATTAAAAACACCAAAGCCTCTGAGACCATGTTCTTTGAAATTGTTTTATACTTATAAAACATCTATAATATGTTATATATAATAATAATTATAATTTCCAGATTCCAACTAAAGGAGATTTGATTGTTTTCAGGAGAATAAACCATTAGTTTTCTCCCATTTAAAGCGTTTAGCGCCATCTGTGAAAGTTAATGAGGAGGGTTTTTTTTTCCATTTCTAGGCTCATTGGACAAATGTGGACATTTAACTCATTTATGAAACTCGCATACAGGTTTTGGTTGGTTTAGATTAACTGCTAACGTTTGCAGTTAATCTTGAGTTTTGCAGCCATATTCAACCATACATACATACAACCATATTCTGTTGTCCAGATTAAAATGTTTTTAAAATTTTAAGCAAACTACCTTGACAGTGTCCAGGTCTCCAGCTTTGGCAGCTTCCAGAAGTCTGTAGTCCACATCAGAGTTTCTCACAGGGATGTTTTCTGCAGTGCATACACAGGAGAACAATGAATCACAGGACATGTTTGTGCATGAATAAACATCAGTAAGGAAGAAAAGGTACAACTAAGGTTAATTAGAAAAATTTTTCTTTATTTCTGTTTAAGCGAAGTTGGTTTGAAAATATTGTCAATTGACAACATTCCTGAGATTTATTAGCAAAATGTAGAACTCAAATAAAACATTTATTCATCAAAGCAGTAGTGCTTAACCTTCTGCTTTAACAAAGCTTTTTACACTTCAAATAAAGACTCATATTTTAATATCTAATGTTACATATTGCATGAAGCTACAAATGTGACCATTAAATGGACAAACTAATGAAAGTCCATTCAAATAAAAATGATTAGTTTAATTATCAATAATTATACATTTATTTGTACGCTACAGTCTTTGGACTGTTTGTGGATGCGATACACAGAGGGCAAGCTTATTCTGTTCCAAAGAACTGAGGTGGTGAGTTGACTTCCTTTGCTTCAAAAAATGTGTTTACCTTTCTGCACCTTCAGTCTGCAAAATATCAATATATTGACCTTTACAAAACAATTGGAGTTAATCACATAATACACAGCTGCTTCACAACACACCTATACATCTGCATATTCAGCACTCACACAGACACACACACACACACAAAGCCAGCATACCATTGAGTATTTGTTGAACAGCTTCATTTCCCATCTGAGCGGCGGTGAAGCCCTGCAGTGACACCAGTGAGGCGTCTGCACCGTATCCTAGCAACAGCCTGCACGTCTGAATGTGGCCTGCCAAGGCTGCACGATGCAACGCAGTTTGACCCAGTGTGTCAAGGGCATTCACCTATGGCCAAAAACATCTTGCATGAGGATCTACTTTTAACTTAGTCTTATCATCAGAAGTGCTCCGTTATGTCCAGTTAAAAATATCAGATTGCTTCCATCTATGTTAATGATTTATGTGAAAACTTTTTTTCTTAATACCCACTTAAAAAGAAGATGGGGTTTTCTGAGATTAATGTTTGGATGTAATATAAAAAATAATTTACATAAAAACAAAAGATGAAGAAGGAATGGTAAATAAATAAGCAAATACACGGAAGATGATGGAGACAACATAAAGCTTTAAAAGCAATTGAAAATTTACCTTTGCCCCATTTTTCTGTAAAACCTCCATAATATCATTATGAGCCCGTTCTGCTGCCACATGGAGAGGAGTCATAAAACTGCAAACAACAGAAAATAGGATGTAAACACAGCTGAAAGTACAAACCTGAAGAGAGCAGGAGTCTTATGAAAAGACTCATCTGATCACATTTTAGGTTATTTAAAAATGATCATCATAGATTTCAAAATATGATACTTGGAGAGGCTTAGCTCCCACCAGTGACAGCATCATATTATGCATTTCTAACAGCTTGTTGCATGCGCTCCCTCAAAGAACCTTGCTCATGGACAAACGACAAACATAACATAAATAAAGCATGCAAAAACAAACAAGTAGCATTTAGTGGTACAGAACTCTTTACTGGTGACTGAGACCCACATGATGCAACATCCTTCTTACAAACACATAATTGTAGGTTATGACTAAATAAAAACATTTTAAAAAAATGGAATTAATTAAAAACTTTCTTTAGTGCTTATACAGGCCAGTCTATAATTAAATCTTGGACAGTCCATCCTATCAGCGAGAGGATTTCTACCTCCAACATAAATAAGCTTCTGGAGTAATCTAACTTTGATCTTTGAAATGTATGAATAATGCATGCAGGTTAAAAGAGCACTCACTCCTTATTCTTCTCGTTGACATTGGCACCCTTCCTCAGCAGCAGCTCCGTGACCTGTTTCCTTTTGGGGTGAGGCGATGCCACTGCACAATGCTAACACACAGATGAAGAAAGAGCAGCATAAGAAACTCTGCAGGACTGCACAATGACATGCAGAATGGGTGTTTATCTTACCAGTGCCGTTTCATGTGTGTGGGGGTGTTTAAAGTTGATGATCTCCAGAGCCAGAGTCTTCTTAGCCTTGGCCATGTCGGCTTCTCGTGCTGCTTGAAGCAGCGAGTGGCCCTTAAATTCATCTGAACATAAACATGAAAACAAAAATGTCAATATGTCAAAAACTATTGAAGACCAGCCAATTTTGAGCTCATCTGCATAGAATTCATGCAAATTGAAAAGCTAAGATTTTGCCGACCATTTGCATTGAGCCTGAGGCACAATGAGCAGATAGAAAGATGCAGAATTTTGTTTTGTACCAGACATATTGACACATGATGCAAGTGGAAACAAATGATCCTCCCACAGCAGTGAAAACCCCAATCTGCTGCACAAAAGGACTTTACTGAGAAGAATGACACTTTTTTGAGACAGCTTTTAGGCATTTAGAATTAGACTTAGGCATGTCTTAAAAAGAACAACCTAAATGAGTAACAGGTGAATGAGAAAAATAAGTCATCCCTGCAGGTAAAACTCGGCTGTTGCTGCAGTGTAATAACATGGTAGAAACTTAAAATATTATTGCTTGTGAACCCTCTATATTCCTCACAACAGACGATTCATTCCACACTATCAGGGTAAGTATATATCAGCTTAGTTGATGATGCTATGCAAAAGCTTAAAGCTAATGAGTTTCATGAATTCAACTAAACAGCACTCCTTAGTCTTTCTTTACAAAATGATATGCCATGCCTCTTCAAAAACTGAAGTTTGGAAACAAACATAAGGGGTTTCCTGAGTGGTTGATATGAGCTTTGATTTTCAATCTCTCTTTCATTTCCGTCTCAGCTGTCAAAACAAATCAAACTTTTAAATGTAAAATGATTTCCTCATCTTTTCAGCCAAATCTTCTTTTTCATGGTTGTACAAGACAGCTGGAGGCTTAACGGATTGATGTTGACTATTAAAAGAAAAAGAAAAAACACACACAAAAACACAAAATAAAAACCTAAAAATGTCATCTTGGATTTATGTTATCCTGGAATAAGTTTGCAGCAAATGTCCCACAGACATCGAACAATATGTGTTTCAATGAAACACTCGTTAGGTCATCCTGCGGTCTATGCATTTTAGATGGTATGTTATTCATGTAGTATTTAGCTTTTGATGGAACAAGGGCAGCAATAACAGTGCTGCTTGCTGTTTTTGTTTGTTTATTTCTTCTATGAATTAAGCAAAGGGCTTACTGAGAGACCTATGGGATCTGCTGTGACTTGGGGGGATTTCAGCAAACAGAAAACGATCTGATGAAATTAACTAAATAATGTGTAATCATATCTCTACATGTGCCCGAATATGTATCTGTTGAGTGTGCACATTAAATACTTCTGAATCAGTTTTATTTCACTAGTATCAGATGTGCCATTTAACAGCGGATCTTCGTAAAAACACTCCGGATCTAAACAAAACAGAAAGCTCAGGAAATGTTGGTCCTAACATCCGGAGGCAAAGGTAGAGGGCTTGTATAAATAAACTGCTGCAGGAGGAATAAAATTCAAAGTCAGGAGCTATAAATGTGACTGATCACAACTAAGTGGTAACTGAAACCCACACACACATGATAATTACATAAAAACATGGCAAACTAAAGAAAACTGGTCATTGCAATTATTTCAGCTGAATATAAAAACCCTTTGAGTCAAATCCTGACTCCTCACATCGGCCCCGACTCTCTGATAAACATTATCATTATCAACATTATTATGTAGCATTATGACATACATATCATTCCTCTCACAGGATAAATATTGATCAACTCTCTAATTAGGTTAAAAATGGTTTCCAAATATTCTTCTGTCCTCCATTATTATGTGCAAGAGCCGCTTCTTACACACAGCACATTTCATAAGCAGCCATTGCAGTTTCTACACTCGGTACACATCCAGTACAAAGTGCCTATTCAGGTGGAAGGGACTTTCACAAAAAATAATTTAATTTGTTGGCTTGTAAAATCTTTAACCATGATGGCCTTTCCACACTGTTTCAAGCAGATAAGTCAAGGCAATATTTGGTGCCGTGAAGCTTCAAAAATAAAGTGGGACTGCTGGCTTATCAGATGTTCAGATGTTCTGGCTTCTTTAACACTAGTAATTCATTTTTTTGTACTCCAGAAAAAACTCTTTTTTTACGATAGATATTTATTTGTTTTTGTGTGTGTGTGTGTGTGTGTGTGTGTGATAGGAACAATAAGTTATTTAGAAGAATTCATAAGTTGCATAAGTTAAATGATAACTTTTTG
>JBAMHV010000020.1:15306138-15325583 GCA_037177535.1 Pseudomugil gertrudae | reverse complement strand
AGGGACGACCTCAAGTGGTGGCCAGGGGTGCCAAGGGCCCCAGGGTGGATGGAGGTCACTTGGATGCGTCTAACTGCTGCTTTGTTCGAGGCACGCACGCACGGGACGACTTTTTACGGTGACCGCACAAACAGGGCGGCTCTATAACGGCGAGTTGGCCACAGGGGGCGACGGCAGCATGGCACCCATCAAAATTTCTTCTGAAATTTTCTAGTTAATCTGCTGCTGTGCTCCTGCCTTTTGTTTTCATTTTCCCACAACCTTCTTTACATCTGCCTCTCTCCCTCTTTCTCTTTACGATCCTGTCAAGCTGTTGCTATGACAACGGTGACTGCTAGCTGTCAGCAGTTGCCATAGCAATGAGAGATGATCTATTGAGGAAGGGGTGGGTGGATTTGGACCATTTTGTTCAGTGTTGTTTAAAATGTGTGTGCGAGAGCAGGTCTGATGGTATTCCTCTTTTCCCTTGCAGATTTCAGACCTGCTGTGCTCCCTCTAATACATGCAGCAGCACCATCCTGAGAAATATTTCATTTACTATTTATATATTATTACTACACTTTCCATAGAGGAAAGGAGCCGTGTGACCTGACCTCCACTGTCAGTTTCTGCTAGGCTCTGCAACTTAATCTGTTTGCTGTCCAGAACATTTTCAATCATAAAGTATAGTTGTGACTTTGAAAGTTGGTGAATTATTCCTTGATCTTCTGCTCGACTAGATTTCAGCTGCTTCAGTGCTAAGGTCACGGCTGCACATCAGTAGGTGGATGCCCTAACGATATGAACAGTGTCAGATGACGGGATCAATAAACATATTACCCAACCTGTATACGATTCCTCTGACTGACATACTCACACACACAGTATAAAGCTGCTGACAGCTCTGCTTAGCCAGCATCTTGGAAGATAAATAACCCACAGCTAACACTCTCATCTTATGCTCTCCATGCACCCTCTTGCAGTAAAACTCACACCAGCACACATGCTGATATCTAAGCCATCACCTGTCTGTCTATCTGCTCTGCCTTCCAGCTAAAATTGCTGACTTTTCCAAGGAGCTCACAGGAAGTTTAAAGCCCAGCAGCTCCAAAAAGTAACTTCAGTAGAAAATTCCTGGAAATGACAGAAAGTGTCCCTCTTCATCTCCATCAAAAACAGAGTACTTATATATTTTAGATATCAACTGTTACATCCGGTTTACTACAAAGAGCAGTTATACAATTGTCATCTGGGGAATATAAAGCCTTTCAAAACCATTCAGAATTTTATATCACAGCTAGTCTGAGGAGGTAGATTAATATATCTGAGATAGCAGGAGAGTTACTTTCTTCTAACTTGGCAAACCGAGACACTGAGAAACATTTTATTTAAAAATATCCAAATATGAATAATTGTACTTTATCTACCTGTAATGCTGAAAGTCATTTCATATTTTCAAACCTCATCACGGACTAATTTTCTATAAATGATTGAAACACAACCGTTACCTTCAGTATTGCCCTGATGAGGTGAAAAAAGACTGCTTTACCGAGTAGAGTCTGCATGTTTTTAAAGTTCAGATCCTCAAAAGCTCACATTTTGGATCCATTTAGGATGTAATATGACTCGGACGATAAATTCAGCTTATTCAGCTTGTTCAGCTGTTCAGCGATGAACATGAAGTTCTCAGAAAAACACAAGTGTCCCTATTTTCACTTCTCTGGAAGAGGTTTAAAAAAATGCATATTTTTAATAAAAGTTTCTGGTCGCTAAAGCAACTTATTTATCTCTATCTGCTGGTTGGAGTTCGTTCACCTGTGTGGGCACATCAGGGTGGAACCCCGCGGTGTGGAAGACAGAAAAGAAAAGTAATGAGAGAAATGCCATATGATGGAGCAAAAGAAGATGAATAACATCAGACGGTTCAGTGTTTAATACATGGACAGCATACAGACCTATTTTAGAGTAAACATAATCTTCACGCTTCAGCGTTTTGGTGTCATCTTGTGCTAATCTTTTATGCCGTGTTACAAACCTTCTACAAGAATGAAACAGCTTTTTTTTTAACCAAATTGTTCTGGCTTAGGAACATTTAAAAATGATGCTATTGATGCTATTTAAAAATGAACTATTTTAAATAGCTATAACTAACTAAACATTGAAATACACTGGAGAAAGCAACACAAAAAATGCCAGCGTACTTAGTCAGGGTTATATTAAGAGACTTTGAAGATGGTTTAAGTCATCTTGCAATACCCTTTGGACCACTTACTGGGAAGCAGAGCAATTGAAACATTTGTCAAGTCCTGGCAAGTAGGGCTGGGCTATATGAAAATATAGTCTGGACGATAGAAAAATGTCTATCATTTCATATGAGGCTTTATCGTTTACGCCACTGTTAGGTGCCTTACTGCGTAATTTATGTCAAGAAGCGCTTTACGGCATACCCTTGCAGCTGCATTAACAAACATGAAGAAAGATGAGGACATGTTTCAGAGCAGGGTAATGATCTAAAAGATGGTCACCCAAACAAAACCGACAAACTTGTGGCAGATCTTTGAATGCCTTGCCTGGGAAAAAATTCTAAATAAAATAAATATTTAGTACTACCTTTGTACTTATTTTGTATATATTTCTAACTCCAATATTAATTGAAAGTACAAAAAAAATTCTATACCCTGATGTATATCGCTCTGAGGATATAAATTGAGATATATCGTGATGAGATTTTGGTCATATCGCTCAGCCCTACTGGCAAGTGTACATTACTGTCACCACCTCCTTGTCCCATAGAAAATCGTTCTTTACAGGAAACTGTTTTGGGAAATAAAAGGGTCCAAGTCTAAAGGTCCATTTATGCTTCACACAGCAGACAAACATGCAGATGAACGGACAGTTTCACCCATTTCCTGCATCATTTGCACATCTGGTCTGTTTACTAGTTGGTTAGTTTTTTGTCATTTGATGCAGAAAACTGAAAAATACCACCAAAAATTGCAGGTGGCAGTATTGAGTTGTATAGCTCACACGTAACTGACAAAGCAGAGAAGAAGAGAAAACTGATACAGAAACTAGTAGATTATAACCACTAGAAGAGAAGAGCAAACGTAGTAGTTTTAATCTTTTTTATGTTGTGTTTCGAATGGTCATAAACAACAACAACAACTCAACCGGTGTAAAACATGGAGGTGAACACCAAACTCAACACTGCCTGCTACTAGATTACCTAAACAACAACCGCAACATAAAAGACAAAAGATGCATGGAAATATAATGATGGTGACGTATGACAATGCTTGAAGTGGAGTCGCCATTTACGTACATAAAGGGATATGAATGGGCATGAAGATTGTGTGTGTAGTTAATATAGCAATAATTTATCTTCACCAACAGTGTGTTTCCATCTCGCTCTGTTCTTAATACAATATAAAATGAATAGAAATGAAAATGGAAATGACTCAGGAAAAAGTAAAGAACATACCTATCTCTAAAAACACATAGCTGCAGATAAAATACACAGCATAGCTCAATTTCTAAGCAGGAGGTGGACAGGAAGTGTGCATGTGTGTGGGAGTAGTGGTAGGATACAATAACAGCAGCTTGATAACATTCTCCACTCGGCTATGTTAATAATAACCCACTCTGAAGGGTCCTCAATCACCTGAGTGAGTGCGTATGCACACACATGCACAAACATGAACACACACACATACATACAAGAAATGCTATAGCATAGAGCAGTGCTATAACAATAAGAAGCGTTGAAATAGAGCTATAAGAGCAGATCACAAAAAAGATAGGTTACAAAAACCACGTTCAAAAATATGTAGTTCCTGGAAGCTAACTCGGCTAAGCAATATTACATATAATTAATGTTAGGATTAGTGGTTAAAAAAATATTAGTGGGTTTTTAATAGACTTATGCTAATAAATTACATTTAAAGTTTTGTTTCATTATTATTTTGTTACTTAATGCAAGTATTTTTTGTGGATTTGAAGTTTAAGTGACATTAAACACTGAAGGCATCTTTAATTTGTTCATTTACTGTCTAATCAATCTGTATCTTCTACCACTTTGCCTCAACTTTGGGATGAGCATGTGCCATTGACTAAGTCAGATTTTCAATGGGCTTTCAATACTGAAAAACAAAAAAGATCACTATAAAAATATGTAAAACTTATATAAATATTCCATATAATATGTAAAGCTTATAGCTGCTATCTAAAGTGAGCATACCCACTGCAGCTACATGCAGAAATGAGGACTTTAATGTACATAAAAACTGTAAGCACATCGGAGGGCTAAGCAATGATTTGTATATAGGTATATATTATAATAAAACTAATCTCCCTCCATCTATCCATCCTTGCTTATTTCCATGAAGTATTACTGGCTGTGGGAGCCTATCCCAGCAGTTACTAGGCAAGAGGTGAAGTACATCATACATATTTAAACATAAATATCTATGGAGTACCCTTTTACCGCTCCATTTGCACTGTCATTGTACATATCCATAAGGGCCCCAAAGACAGATCAAATTTTTGCATTTAAATGAAACAGAAGGTGGACAAATGCTCCATCTTTTCAGTGGAGCACAAACGGGAGAACTTTAGAGTGACTAAACTTGTAACTTGTATGTCTTTGGACTGTGGAAAGGGGGACAGAGTACCTGGAGAGAACCCATGAATGCACATGAAAAACTCCACATAATAAAGACTTGGGTCAAATGCCTTCCATCTAAAACATGCTACCAGCCAAGTCTGGACATGCATACACACTGGATTTATTGGGTAAGCATGCCTAAAAACCAAGTAACAGTGCATAAATCCCACCATAAGGGAGGCAGGATTGCAGGCAATGGCTTCAGGTGTGTATCACTGTACGTTTAGACACCAAAAGTCCACAAATAAGACAAACGGCTAAAATCAAACAAAAACAAGACAAAGTCAAATATCGCTTACTGGCAAAATGAATCAAGACCTGCATGAGTGCTTGTACAATCTACGTGTTTACAAGTCTACAAGTGTTTTTAGGAGTGGGACTTGTAAGCAAACTGTGCTACAATTTTCTGTGCAAACTAATTTAGCTAAAATATTATTGTTTGAGAAAGGCATTCAATCACCAGCATTTTTTTTTACTTTTCTAGCACTGAATTAACTCAAATATGATTTGAAGCGCTCTGAGATGACACTGTCATGAAGAAGCATTATATAAATAAGGTTGAACTGAAGTTGAATGAAAAACGATCGGAGCAAAAAAAGCAATTCCAGATGACCTAAAGTTGCATTTTTTGACATACAAAACAACAACGGTTTATTTTTTATAAATATAGCAAATTTTTGAAAATGTGCAAAACTGGGTCAGTCAGAACTGTATTTTCCAGGACTGGAAAATATTCCGAGCATATTCTACATGATTCCCACTCCAACACACCTGATTGAAACAAAAAGATCTGCTTGTTATCAAGCTCTACAGAAGCCCCACGATGACCCATTAATCTGAAGCAGATGTATTAGAGCAGTAAAACATCTTCAGCAAGACAGTTAAGCAATTAATCATCAAGTCAAAAGGAAAAAGTCCAAATACTTTAGGAGACTGTCTTTCTCTGCCTCCCTTGCTTCCCTCTCTGCCTCTCCACTCATACATTATGTGTACAAGCAGAGCTTTTTATTTCACCAAGTGCCATCTGCAAACAACATTTATGCTCTGGATTTGCTGTTGTTTGTGTGAGCATGTGTGGCTGAGCAATGAGAGATGGAGCACAAAAAAAGAAAAAAAAGGAATGATGAAAGGAAAGAGGGAAAACATACTAAAGAAAAGGAGGAATTTGGCTAGTTTAATTTCAAGAGTAGCATCATTATAATCAATCATTAAGACCCCGCTACGCTCTGTTTTGTCTTTGATTATCACTGATGTCCTCATATAAATGTGTGTTGCTGCTGCACTTTTTTTCCATGAGTGAATCCCTCTGCCTGTTTAGTAGCATAGATGTCCTCATTTGATTCAGTTAATTATTACAAAAATAAGTGAAGCATGATTAATTTGGGATATGTGTATGAATGTATCATCACGGGCCTTATATTTAAGGGAACTTACTGTTCCAATAATAAGCAAATGCATAGACACAAAGAAGCTTGCTATTCACTTTGTTAGGTCCTTCTTGCTAGCATTGTGTTGAATCGCATGCAGAGGTGCCAAAAACTCTTAATGGCAGAGATTCAACAAGGTCTTGGAAATATTTTTGGTCCATTTTTACATGATAGCATCACACATGCTGCAGATTTGTTTCCCATTCCAACACCTCCAAAAGATGCTCTATTGAGATCTGGTGACTGTGACTGATTCTAACTTTCAAGAAAACTGGCTTGTGTTTTGTGACATAGTGCATTATCCTGCAGGAAGAAACCACCTGAAGATGTACACACTCTGATAAAAAAGGAATGGGCTTAATCAGCCATAATACTGTGGCTGTGTGTTTAAATGCTGTTTACTTGGTACAAAGTGTGCTTAGAAAACAATCCCCCTGACATTAGACCGCTACAGTAAGCATTAACCATTAAAACAAGGTAGAATGTATTCATGTTTACATGTTGTTTGTACCAAATTCTCACTACCATCTGAATATTATAGCTGGAATAGAGGCTAGAGACAGACCAGGCAACTGATCGTTCTCCTCGATCTGATACTGATTCAAACTGTTATAAGTTATCTTGAGCATAATTATCTAAATGCATTAAAAACCAGGTTAGCCATTTTTGTAAATGAACTGTAAGGCCAAGCCGAACTAATAAAGTGGCCACTGAGTGTATATTAGCTCTGATTAGTTTGAGCTCATTTATTTCAGACTGTTATTGTATTGTATTTTATGATTGTATATATAAAGATTTGCATGTTGCTTCTATTCATTTTTGTATCTATGTAATAACAATTACTCATCTACCTATCTAAAAATTTAAAGTCTTATTATTATTATTATTATTATGATTATACTTAACCTTGTATCAATCCTCAGAAAGAAGAAATTCTGTAAGGACTTCTGTAGAATACATAAGAAGTAACCTACCACAGGACGACAAGCATAAATCTGAAGTGGCAGGAAAAATTATTACATGCACTCTGCATGATTGCTCTCAGTCTGAGCAATTAAAGAGCGGCACAAATGACGACTGCAGGAGATGCGGGAGTCATTTTAATATCTGCCCATGCACCATTTTTATTCTCAGGATGTGGCTGCAATAATCCGCTTATGGTTCTTTTTTTATCGTCATATGATCGCTTCCTTCTGCCTCTTGGACCTCCATTTTTAAAATACACCATTTTCCCTAACAGGCCAGTTGCACAGACAGGTGCTAGCTGATCCTTCCTCACAACGGGATGTGGGGGTGATACCATTGAGCTGAGCATCATCAACAACACAGAAGTACCCATAATTGACAAAAAACAGCCTCTTCAAACCTGAGGTGGCATTTATATAACTGTTAGCTAGAGTCATAGGTAAAATACTCCTCTCGGATCCCGACTGTCCCAGTAGTTGTCATAGCAACCAATAAAATAAAATGAGCTCTCTTTTTGTGACCAATACATAGCAATTCTGGAAAGTTGCTAATTTGAAAGACTGCCAAGTCACGCTTGTCTCATTTTAGGTTTCTGATGATGATCTAAGCTTTTTTAAGAGGAAGAGATGAATAACTCTTTTCAATAGGACTAAGGAGACACCCAGATGAACTCACAAGAGACCCAGAACTGTTTGGATAATCACTGATGCTCAGTGGAACTGCTCTCAAGTAAAAACAGGTCGCAGCGATTTGTATTTCAGTCAGGTTGGAAAACAGTGATGTGGAAGACCACGGGGACTACTTCAACTTAAGCTAGGAAATACAAAGCTAGAGAGTAGTCTGTTTTTGCTTCCAGTTACTTATCCAAGGGACTAATCAGTCATAAGCCAGACGTGCTGCTTTAACGCAACAGAGCTGAACCTGAGGCCGAGGAATCCCAGCAGACGGATGTAGGGATGTTAGCGTCGCATAATAATAATATAGAACTTTTCTCTGCAGTCGAGTGTATTTTCTGCTATACCTGGCTTTTCATTTAGTGAGCACTGCATTACCTCAAGCCATAAGTATCACCCCTTGATTCTTCCAGAAAAGGTCAATGGCAGCACTCTACGTTGCCTCGGAGTTCACCAAAAGCAATTCAGAGGCAGGCAGTCTCTTCCACCCAATTACACTGAGTTGCCAGATTGGTTGCAATAAAGTTAGACTTTTTTTTTCAATTATTTTCTTTATTTTAATTGAGTTAATCATTACTTCAGGACAGACGTTCAGGACAACGTCTGTGTCCTACAGGACAATAGCTGTGTCCAACCAGACTTGCAGCAGTCTGGCACTTATCTATGCTGTTCCCTGTTGTTTGATTTCATGCTTGTGTTGTTTTATTCTCTGATGTACGTTGCTTTGGATAAAAGCGTCTGATAAATGCCTGTAGAATAGAATAGAATAGAATAAAACTTCAAGTCATTCCTATTTTAAATCTCAGTCAGGTTGATCTACTTGATGCTTCTTGTTGTGGCTTCCTTCAAAAAATAAGCTTCCTATGTATTTTTAACAGCACAAGGCAGAAAGCAGCCTGTGGAAAGCATTGCAAAGCATCTGGTGGAATCACAGTCACACTGTCAAAGTAGCTGCGATCAGTTCTGGTGAAAGCAATAGAGCTGTTGGCCATGGTGTGTCCCAGGAGTCACTCAACCCTTTAATCGACCAGATTTAACTCGCTACTTAAACCTTACTTGACTGTTAAACGCTCTTCACAAGCTTCCTCTGACTCGCCAATGCATGCAAAAAAGTAGTCTTTGCTTTTTCATTATAGGAGGAAGGAGGAGGCGTACTTTGCCTGAGAAAATATATTTGAGTATATGAATTCAGCAGCAGCTGGACCAAAAAAAAACCCCCAAAACTATAAACCAAGCACTTTTTCTTAACCAGAACTGTTAAGGCTGGCATGGCACTGTCACAGAAATGTGTAGTTTTGTTTAACAAAAACTCTTTTTAGCAGTTACATAGGTTAGTCTAACATATTAAATAGTCAAGTATGTACTTTTAAAACCTCTACTGATACAATGTCCAAAGTTTATATTCCTACAAGAAAATGTTTTTTTTGTTTTTGTTTCTTATTCGTTTTCTGTTCATAGGATGGGATACAAAATCATAATAATCTGTAGAACTGCCTATTAGGAAGAAAGTAAAGAAACAAGAAAAAGAAAAAGCAGACAATAAGACTTGCATTTGGCTGGTCTGTGGTATTGGTATTATGTGGCTCACATCATGCTGTAAAAAAGGGCTACTCAATTCAATCCTACAAGGGCCACAGTCCTGCAGGTTTTCTAGGTATCCCTGCTCTAATACACCTGAATAAAATTAGGATATAAATTAAGAATCTGCAGGATAGTGATCCTTGTAGAGTCCAAGTGAGTAGCCCTCTTAAACTAGTTGTGCTGGGGAAGGAGCTGCAAAGACAGGGTAAAGAATAGTGCTGCTATACTACCGCTCATAATAAAATTGCAAAAAAGGGAATAACTTGTAAAAATTTAAAACACCTCTAATTGTATAAATGTATTCATATAACATACTCTGCTGGTCACCCTTCAATGAATGCACTGTCTCATGTGCAAGTCATTGCTTGTCTTCATTCTGACTGAAAGCTATAAAAGGCTAAATAATTCACCTATGTAAATGCAATTCACTGACAAATATCAATAAGACACAGTTTTGGCAAAACGTGCCCATTAATAACCTTAATTACAGCGAGGTTCCAATAACACACTGCTCATTTATTATAACAAACTAGAAAACAAAAATGTTGTATTTGCAGTGTAAAAAAAAAAACAATCCATTAATATTTCAAATTATATATAAATTCTATGTACTTAGTATGTTATTTCAAAAGAATTACTGTAAAGAATGTATGACATGCCAGTAAGAGCAGCAATACATCTATGGAAATTAATATTTAGATATTTATTCTCCACAGTAACCAATAAAATAAAACAATAAAAATTTAATATTTGCCATGTTATTTCTCCTTTGCTAAAAAGGTTTTATATTTTGCAATCCATCATTATTGTTCAGCTCCTGTACCAATTTATTCAGTGAAGGGTTTGTGTCTTCATCTATTCATGTTACTGACAGACAGCTGAGACGGGCTGATTGTGCCTGCTGGTGAGTGCTTGGTTTGTATGCACAGCCCACAGTGCAACCGGCTGTTTTAAGTTTCCAGTTGGAATGAAAAATCAATCAAATGGTTAAATAAAGTAAATTATTTATGATCCACCTTAGATACAGTAATACAGATAATAATGAATTTGTTACTGCTTTACTGTCCTGTGTGCATGCTCCTCGTGCTTACCTTGCGTCCGTCGCTTGCATGGCAGTTTACGTTGAGTGGCGTAAGCAAGGCCATTAGTTTCTCTTCGTTTCCACTCCTATAGACGTGAACACATCAATACACACAGTCAGAAAGGAAAAGAGAACAAATTAGTCCTTTGGCCTAGCTATAAAGGAAATAAAATAGTGTTTATTATGTTGATCTGTGTTTCCTGGATTTTAAGCTCACATTGCCCAGACATTGGATGGACACCAGGAAGTGTTGCCAAAGCAGCAGCCAATCAGTCCATCATTCCCCTGATAGCCATTAAGGAAAAACCTGTCTCTAAAATAATTTTTTAGAGCGGTTGACTCCCTTCGCAAGTTTGAGCTCTTCATCTACCCTTTATTTCTTTTCACTTTCATCCCCCTATCACTGTTGCATTTCCTCTGTTAAGCATTTACTGCAATGTCCCTCCATCCCTAGCTTTCTGTGCAGGATCCCCGTTGTTTTTAGACAACTAAACTCAACCAAATAGTCTTCATTTTGGCACCAAATGTGTGCCCAGCTGCCCAGGGCACACAGTAGTGTAAATAAACTGTGGAAAGACCAAATAAATAAATAAACAAAAAGAAATTTTGTACAGTAGTTTTGCTAAGTCTGACACATACCTGTAAAACATATAGGGAAATGTTCAGCTAGACCAGCTACATGTTTCTATATCCTGGCTGTATCATCTTGTTTGACTGAATTAACAGCTTCCCTCCTCTTGTCCTTTATCTTAAAGTTCAAAATCATATAAGTCCAGAATCATAACGTGAACCTATAAAAAATGTTTTTTTTTTCAACCTCTTTACATCTGAACTTGGTTAAAGTTTTGTGAAACAGCATTTAACGCCATACATCACACCTGTGCTAGACAAGGGTGGAAAAACATCGCAAACTTCAGATTCCAAACAAGTGAATGCTATATGTTGACTTTAACACACCACATCTGCATGAGAAATAAGTGACAAGTCTCAAATAGCAAAAGCTTCACCTTTTAAATTTGAACAAAAACCAGCCTAGTACTAAACTACATTAACCTGTAACATAGTTTCACAATTTTTTATTGTAGATCCATAAAACAAAAACACAAAGATTCCAAGTTAGGATTATAAAAAGTATTTTAAAGAATTATTTTGACCTAAAAAAAGGACAATGAAACACTGTCTTCTCTTTATGAAACATTTTTTGTTTAGTCATTAGAAGGCAGATGTATCTTTCGCCTTAGCAGCAATACATCACTGTATTCCTCTCATAACAAGTATTGTTATTGTCATTTGTGCTTGTTATTCACCTAAGTCCAACTTATCTGTACAAAATAACTACACAAAAAAAATAATCCTGAAATCTCTAAGCTACCGGTGGTAGTGGTTTGAATATAATGCTAAAAAAGTCTTATTAGTGATATGCTGATCAGTGGCTCAGCTGTAAGACAACCACACTGGGTTCATAGTTCATATTTAAACAGCCCACTGACCTCATAATACGATGGGGTTGTTATATGCTAAGTTAGCTGCTTCTCTACATGCTTTAGCCTCTGTGTGTGTGAGTTGGGGGTTGGAGGGGCGGGGGGCTTGGAAGAGGGAAAGGGGGGGGACTGCTCAGGCATTAAGCGCTCAGCCACCCACGTACAATCCCAAAATGAGAGCTATTCCACTTCCATGCAAAAGACAGAAACACACAAACACACAGCCCACATGCACTGCCTGCAACCATAACATGCCTCAAAAATGCACAAGTGTCACTGGCCCACAAGTACTGAGCTCTTTAGATCTGAAATAACCTGACTAGTGTGGGAGCTGAGAGTGTGCAATTGTGTGTGCATGCAAGAGGGGAAAAAAGAGATTAAATATATTATTAAAATAAGCAGAGAAACAAATATGAACATAAAATAAAACAGGAAAAAAGGTACAGCCTTTTAAATGAAAAGAAAAAGGAGAAAACATCCAAAACAAAAGAAGAAACTAAAGGGGAAAAAAGATTTGAGTGATTCAAAGAAGGGCAAGTGATCAATGAGGTTAAAAAAATGTTTGTGGGTGTAACAAAGTGGGAACAAACAATCCGACTAGAAAACAAGAGAATTGGTTTAAAAAATGAAAACAAAGAGCATGCAGAGTCTGGTACTCACCTTGCTGCTTCCAGCAGCTCATCTTTCTTGTATTCACCTAGATGGTTACAGAAGAGCATGTTATCAGAAAAGTGGTCACTAACACACATTAACCACACAGAGACACACATGATCTAGCAGACAGAACAGAGACAGGAAGATCCACACACTGTCTACTCAGGGAAGACACCATCTTTCTTTCTATCTAACTCCCCTCCTTCCCTTTCTCTGCCATTCTCACTCAGAGCGCACCCTTCTGGCTACGGTTGCCGTGACGATGTGTTGCCGGCAGAGACCACAGCACGTTCATTGTTTGGGCGACGAGCTGTGGACTGGCACTCGCTCTGCCTCTATCCATCCGTGTGTCCGTCCATCCCTCCTTCCTTTACCGCGTTTGTCTCCAACGTGTCGGACAATTCGCATTCTGCTTCCCATCATCCACTCCTCATCATCTGTCCCCGTCTTTCCCTCCCTCCTGTTTCTCTAGATCTGTGGAACTCCTTTTTTTTTGTTCCTATGTGAGCTCAGGGGGCGCATTTACCATTAAAAAAAACCCCAACAGAAATAAACAAACCCCTCCCCCTATATCCAGCTCCTGCTCTATCGCTTCGGTCTGCCTTCCTGCTATTACAGTCACAACAAACACACCTTCCCATATGTGTCTCTTCTGCCTGGAACACAGACATGGGTGGAGAAGACACAAGCCATATGCAGATGGCCATTAAATATGTAATACTACTGGACACATCTGTTTATTTAGGAAATTACTGCTTTGCATTAACAGTTAAATTATTATTTTAGGATTTCATAATGTAATCATCCAATTTAATTACTATAAATAAATCATTACAAACATTCGTTGATCAATTTTAATAATCAAATGTTAATTGCATTAAAAATATAAAAGAAAAAAAACATTGTGTATCTTTTTTTAAATGACCGATCACATCTAGTCTTTTCTAAAGGCTAATTGCTTCTGTAAATCAGATATATGTGTTAAGGGATATACATTGAGAATAAATGAGAAGTGTGACAAATACTCTGTATATTTAAACTGACATTGCAGACGTTTAACAAGAAATTAAGAAAGAATTGGTTAGATTGTACAAAACAGTGTCCTTGATGCTTCACTGTAACAATAAAAACATGAAATGAACAAACTGATCAATCAATGCTTGCAGCTTTGATCAGCAACAGCAATTAAAATACATCACCAAAGGCCAGACTGACCCTTCACAAAAGGGTGAGCAATCAATCAGAGGTTCTTTTTCTCCACTGTATTGTTATGGCTCATTAACACTTTCTTTGTTTACAAATACGTACATCAGTTTCAAAAGCTGTCAAACGTAACTGGGCACATAGTCCCACGCGTCCTTTACATTGCCATGATTGTCTGTCAATACATCCAACAGAGGGCAGAGCTCTGAGTTCACTTATAAAAGCCAATTTATGTGTGTGTAATTTCAACGTCTTTGAAGGAAAGCTGTGCGGGTGTGTCCGAAGCTGCAGCCACATTCTGAGGAAGACCACAGGAAATGGTCGAAACATGTAAAGCAGGTAAACAAAAAACTTTCTGTCTTACAAAAAGAATCGTAAAAAATAAGTTTAAAAAGAAGACAGTATGAACCTTCAACAAAGGCTGCAGCCACATTTATGATGTCACATCCCAATCAACCAGTGCAAAAATGCACCAACGTTTGCAAAAATAGTTGAGAGTGACCTCTGAACTCAGCACTGCCCTCTAGTGGATGAACTGGCTTAGCAACCATGGCAACATACAAGACGTATTAAAGTATGAGGACGGCAACAAATGGCACATGGCGGTGAAATGGATGTCCCCATTTACGTGCATAAGGGAGCATAAATGTGCCTTAAGATGTGCATCAGGGCCGTTAGACTTGGTCCGATTGGACACTCAGTTCAGTTCAGTTAGTGGGAGTGGGGGTTCAACATTATTATGGATCAACATTGCATACAAACTACACTTTTCAAACTAATCAAACCTTTTAACCATTTCACTCTCTACAAAGGGCACAAAAATATGGGTCTGCATCCGATCTTTGGGATGGTCAGATTTCTATCAGAATTTTTACACTTTTGACCGTGAGCTACTTCTAAGGTCCAGAAGCACATAAGAACCCACACAAGCCTATTTTGGTTGTATTTATTTGTTATCTATGCGCTGAACCATAATGCACTTTGTTTCGTAGTCCACATCCTGCATTGTGTCTGCTTGAAGTTCATGTTCATGTGTTGGAGCTTATGTCTTTGATCTAAAACAAAATTTGTTTGTTCGCAATACCCCACACGACACAGACTTCCCAAGCAAACAGATTGGGAAGTCTGTGTCATGTGGATGTTTAGATGTGCCCTAAATTATGACATCCATTTCAGTAGCATTGTAGCAAATAAATGCAAGAGTGCCAGAGATAGTGTGCATTAGCAGAAAGAGACACAAAAAAGAATCAGAGTAGATGGTAGTTGTCCATGTGGCTAATAAATATGTAATGTCTTTGTCTTTTTAGTTCCTTTTCCAGGTTTTACATGAGCTACACTGCTCAACACTGCACCCACAATTTCCACAGGAACTGCTCCACTTTTTGCATTTGGATACACACCTGCAAAGCTGTGTCTGTATGGGTAATTTACCACTGAGCAAGACTGGGCTCATTTATATTCTCCTACAGAAACAAACATCACTGCACTGTATTCATTACGTTTGTATGGTTTTTAACCAATAAATCCATAAGACGGCAGAGTTTACTTCTGAGTTTTGGCATAAGTTTTGGTGGAACATTGGCTAGCCTAGTGCCCACCCAGCATGAATTAGTCACACATGCTGTGGATATGTGACCCCAAATAATGGATTATAGATAAATTGCATAAACAGCTACTAATATCAAATATCTTCATTTATCTACACAATAGATTCTTTTGTGCAAAGATAATTCTTTAGTGCAAGAGGTGGCAGTTTTCATCTTGGCTGAAAGACAGAAACTTTGCAATTCCAAAATGACATTTATAAAGGATGCTACTGGTTCTATATACAATGTTTTCAGCTGGATATTACCTGGACTTTTCCAGCATGTGTAATAAATTGTCATTTGGTCTTTATGCAGTATTCAAGATGAATGTAAATAAAACCCTCCGGAAATTCCTACTTTTGGTTCATCAGAACTTTGTCTTTATTTACCAGCCATAGGAAAATACACGTTTGTGAACTTCATTAGACATATATTCTGTATGTGGATAAAAGTTGTTTTAGCAGATGAGTATCAAAATACTAATGACAAAACTATGTTCCAAACCATCTGGTGAAAGGTCAGATTTCCTTTAGGGAATGTGTATAGCTGAGTGAGTTACTTGTTTGACAGTGTTTCAGGAGAAGTGTGTTTGATCCTCAGTCATGCATGAAAACTTCAGAGGATTGTCTAGAAGGGAAACCTTAGTGGATGTCTCCTGGACTTTATTTTCTGTTTGCTAAGGTGACTGCATAGCCCACTCCTCCATGAACCTTTTCTTTTTCTGCTTTGCAGCAACTTCCATGACAGGAAGGGTTATTGAAATGTAGGTTATTGAAATGTACAAGCTCCAACACTGATTATCCATGTAGATTATTCTCATCTTAGCTGTGCTAGGTCGCCACTATTAATAAATGTTGGTGGTGCAGCTGTATTGCAACGCAATCACACTAACAAATAGGTTTACCTATTCACAATGTAACAAAAATATTGGGATTCAGCTCCCTGACAAGTTTCAGAAATTCCTTTTCTACAGTTTTATCAAGGAACATTAGGAAGCAAAAAAAAAAAGAACTAAAAAAATTAGTTTAAGAAACATATATAATGAATATGTAATATTTTAACCTTATTATATCTGACTGCTAACGGTGTCAATTAGATTTATTCAACAACAAAAAGGTACAGCAGAACATGGACACACTTCATATTATTTAGTTTTAAAAAACCCAGAGAGGGAACTGTGAGATCCGCCAGCCACAGTAAAGAATGTAAACAACAACATTTTCTACAAGAAAGCAGCGCAAGCAGATCTGGCCACATAAAAACACCTTTGCAACCCCTACTGACCAGTGAATCGGGAGTTTATACAAACATTTATACAACAAAGTTTATCTTATGTGACTGCTACAGAGCTACAGGAATCACAGGAAGATGGAGACGTTTGTGTGATACAAATAAATGGAAAAAGGACGAGGAGGATGGGCTTTGTGTAGAGCAGGCAGATTGAGGGGTGGGGTCGGGTGAGAAGCCAAGAAGATAGGTTACAGGGAAGGGAAAATGGGGAGGAGGGAGGAACAAAGGATTTGTAGATGAAAGAGAGGAGGAATGATTAGAGATCTGGAAACTGACATGCATGGATTTGACACAGTATAATTGGTGTTAGAGTGGCAAGGGTCGAATTGTGAGAGGAAGAAGAAAGGAAAGATGGCGAGGGACAGAGATAAGCATAGCAACATGAAAAAAAGATTACCAAGAAAACTGACACATCCAGTGAAATAAGGATGCTAAATTAGACTTCGGAAGCAATTTGTGTGCAGAGATCTTTCCGTTTTCCATTTTAAACCCAGCAGTGACATTAGTTACAACAACATGAATTACAGTGTTATAAAAATCATCACCGTTATCATTATTAATGATGCTCACTGAGAATACTCTCATATACACAACTATCACCTTCTACTAGACTCCATTTACAACCACAGATGGATAAATAAATCTAAATTTACCTTTAAAGGTTTATTGGTTAACAAATCTATTTACAAATCAGCCTCCCTTCAAAATTAAATTGTTCTCATAATTTTATAAATGTACAACAAAGACCTTACAAAAACAAAAGTAGAGCAGCAAAGCTTAACATTGAGACTGTGCCTCTGTAAGGAGACACCAGGTCTACCATGCTTTATAGAAGTGCGGTGAACTTCAGTATACTACACTGAAAGCCAAGTGGTTCTAAGCAAAGTTTCTCTATTAATAAATGGAACAATTGGCTACTGTGTGACAGAAAACTTTGCATCCGTCTGAAAACTTTGGACAAAGCAGGATTTATTCAACATTAATCATAAATAAGTAACCTATTAACTAATTATTGTTATTGCTAAAATAGATAAAAGATGGTAAGATAGTTAAAAATATCCATCCTATATTCAGTTTTTCCTTAGAGCACAGCAACTGCATCTTATAGTAGACTTTCCTGCTTATTCTCGCTCCACACAGACCTTTATAACCTGTTCTGAGGTGCGTCTTCAGAGCGACTCGTTTTGGTTCGGTCTCTTTAAATGTGAATGAGACCTGTCATGCCCCGCCCACTTCCACGGTCACAGGACGTTTAACTCCACCCTGTACCGCCATGTTTGCAGCTTGATAGCAGCGATACACTAATATCCCGGCAGAGAAACTTTTTATTGGTAAGTTTACTATAAATGTCAACGTATTAGAATAATGAATTTGATTATCTGGAAGTCCACAACCTTCTTTGGCAGACCCACAACAACTACTGTGATGTAATAGATTAAAAAACGTAATAGAGAATAGAGAAAATTAAACAGACTTAAAAATGGCCACAAAGAATATAAAAATATTTGCGCAGCATTGAAGGGAATACATTTACATTTTCTGCATTCCTAAACACTTAAAAGTGCACAAAAACATGTATTTAAGGGCTAAAAAAGTGGCATTTGCATGATATGTCCCTTTTAATGCTTCTTACAATGTCTTTGCTTGCACTATTGTACATTCTTACAAACATGTTAGATCCCTAAATAAAGCAGAGCATCCACCCACACTTGGGTGTCATTCCTGTGACTGAAAACACAGGGTGTTTCATACACTGTTACCACTAAAAAAATCACAAATGTTTATTTCACTTTGTTTTTCTTTTAGTAATTTCCCAAGTTGATAATTACTGTAATAAAAATAAAAACTCTAAATATGAATGCTAAACTATCTGATTACCAGAACTCTCCTTTATTTTAATATCACAATACAACATGGGTTTATCAGTGTTTGTTTTGTATTTTGAAATAACCACTAGGAGTCACTGAAGACACGATTCTTGCTACATGTTAATCTGATAAGGTCTTTAAGAGACAAAGCCTGCAAGCAAGCTGAGAAAAAAAATGTGTTATATCATGTTGCAAGGAGAAAATGCTGTACCACATTTGCATAACATAAAGGATGTGAGATGACAAATCTTATAAATCAATGTGTCGCACCAGGAAATAAAGTGGCATTATTTGCTGCATTTACAGAGAAAAATGTTTGATTATGTATTAATGATTTCTGAGTTTGTCTGCGTGTCTGTGATGCTGGCAATCTTGCTGAATTCAAACAGAAGAGGCAAGAACATGTTAAAGCTCAGAACAGGCCAGCTGCCTCCTGAATGAGGATATAATGTGTATGCATATATGTCACTTCCTCAGCAGTGAACTGTTGACACCAGAGAAAATTATTTGTATTTAAATTGTGTAAGTGGGGGAAAGTATCTCTATTCTTATGTGCATTTAAATGAATGCCTTTGCATAAACACCATCACGCACAGGTAAATGTAGCAATCATATATATAAATATCCATGCAGAAAGACTCGGTATACTGTGCGTAGTAACTGTGAGAGCAGATGATGCTGACTGATGCTGACTATGCCATGAGATGCCTCGGTGCCCAGCTGTCTGCTTGTGTTTGTGTGTGTTTAAATCAAATATCATTTAGTACAGAAACAGTTTATTTGCTGTTATACAACAAGCAGTTTTGAGTCAGGAGTTGACCAAGCCACTTTTTGCAACTGCAAGGTCGCAACTGCTGAGGTTGTAAATGGATCTGTTTGCAATGAGACCCATCAAAGTAGGGGTAAATAATAGGCCTTTTCGACAGAGCTCTACTCTCTACAACTCTACTGGATCGGGAGTACTCTACTTTGTCTGATTGCTTTTCCATTAC
>JBAMHV010000020.1:15179891-15242867 GCA_037177535.1 Pseudomugil gertrudae | reverse complement strand
CAATGAGCACGTCCATCACACACTTGGCTCTTTGGGATGCAGCTTCGACGGTCTTTGCAGCGGAAGTCATCTATGAAGAACAAAAATATACAGAAACAAGAAGACAGCTGAACATTTCCCCATTATACATTGTGAGAAAACATTTAGTGACTGCAGGTCTATTGTAGAACAGAAAAAAGGTCAGTTATGTAAATTAGTTAAAGTGAGCTTTTTAAACTTAGAAATGCAAGCTTATGAGACTTTACATTAGTGTTCTTAAACAATTGTCTCTCATACACCCCTCACAAGCAATGCACTATATCATTTAAAGGCAGTGAATGTAGTGCCACATCCTCTTTGATCAATAACAACCTTTATCTTTCGTTTGACTCAATTGCTTTTATCTGTGCATCAGTTCAATTTAAACCCGATCACTCAATGTAAGCCAGAACTTTCATGATATTCAAACCATATTAACATTATGGTTTGAATGTCATTTCTCATCAATAGATGATTTTGAAATGCACCAATTCTCCAATACAACAATAATGTCACGGTTGAGAAAATAATATCTACTCATACTTTTAGTGGTGATTATATCCTCACACCACTTACTGTTAGAGGGACATCTTTTCACACATTTCTCATCAGATCCATCAGGACAGTCTCTCCTTCCATCACACATCTGTGATGGCTTGATGCATAAAGAGGAACCTGGACACTGAACTAAAGGGCTGGTGCATGGTGGCTTGGTGGGAGGCTGAGTAAAGGGTTGGATGAGTGCAGGAGATTCACTCAGTTTCTTATTCACTGGAACATTTGGAGCACTCTCTGCAATGTCTAGAAATGTGTAGAAAAAAATTACACTATAAAAACTACTGATTTTCGTCATTGATAAACAGATTTCTAAAGTAAATTCTTACCACATCCCTCTTCATCTGATCCATCTTGGCAGTCTCTTTCTCCATCACAAACATGAGTCAGGAGGACACATTCAGTCCCATCTCGACACAGTCTGGACCCAAAGCGACATTTCACAATGCCTTTTTGTGAAACTGCGGTCACACAGCCAACCTCATCTGAGCCATCATTGCAATCAGAGCTGCCGTCACAAACCCGACTCTTTGAGACACAGCTTTGACCATCTTGACAGCGAAAATCATCTGAAAATTCAGTTGCACAATATTCATGTTAATCATAATAACATAAAACCATGGAACGAATCACTGCTTATGTGAAAGGTTGGTTTTAAAAATACCCCAAAACAAACAAAAAAACAAAACTTGAAAACATTATGAATCTGTGGCATACTTTTTGAAGGACAGCTTGTTACACAGTTCTTCTCATCAGAGCCATCAGGGCAGTCTTTCACACCATTGCAATGCTGATTGGGAGAAATGCAGATGTTTACAGAGGAAGGACATGGGACAGAGGGGCTGTTGCAAGCTGGTGGAGTCTCAGCAGGTGGCATTTCCCTTGATGGATCCACATTTTGTTTTGTAGAACTTGTTTCTTGTGGGACATCTTAAAGAAAGTATGACCACAGTTTAACAGCTCAGCTTCATCAGATCATTTCATAAAAATGATAACGTACCACAGTCCAGCTCATCAGATCCATCTTTACAGTCTTCCTCTCCATCACACACATGACTGTACAAAACACACTCTGATCCATCTGCACATGGTTTTGAGCCACGACGACACTTCAAGAGACTTTCCTGAGTCACAGGAGATGTGACATTTGGACAGTTAACTTCATCAGAGCCATCACGGCAATGAGCGCGGCCATCACACAGAAGACTTCTGGGGATACAAGTACTGCGGTCCTTGCACTTGAAGTCTTACAACAATGAAAACAGAAAATAGTATATTAGTGCTAGTGGCTCAGTGATTGCTGCTTTCAGGTCATTCACATTACCTGTAGATGAACATGAGACAACACAAGATTCTTCATCATCTCCATCTGGGCAGTCCTTCTTCCCATCACACAGCTGAGCTTGTGGGAGGCAGAGCGAAGAGTGTCGGCACAACAAAGATGGTAAACTGCACACTGGAGTATCAGGAACTACGTAGAGTTAAATGAAAACACCGCTTTTATTCATCACCACATGTCCTCATTTTTAAGCTTAAAAGTTAGTTTATTTTTTCAGTTTTAGAATATTTATAAAAAACTTTTCTGACCCGTTTGAATGTCTCTGAGTGCAGGAATTACACATAGTGGTCGACCTTTCACAGTGACATCTTGTATTTGCCTCCCATCACGTCGATCCCACAGAGTCAGTACATCGTCAGAAACGGACAACAAGTAAGGCTCCAAGGCGGCTTCGATGGAGCCAGAAATGTTCCACCTCTTTCCTACCTGGTGAATTCTTTCTTGCAGCAAACTCAATGATGTAAGGCCTGGAGGAAAAGTTCAGGAATATAAATAAATAGGATAGAAGTGATGCATTGGTTCAGAAATATGTCATTTATGAAAATATGCATGTTTTACTCATTTGTTGGAACCCAGAACAGTCCAACTGAACCATCTATCCCGATTCATTTCAGACCAATCATTTAACCAGGAGCTCAAGGGCATGTTTACCCAAATTCCCCAAACATCCATCCATGAATTTTCTACTGCTTTTCCCCTGAATGGGGTCGCGGGGGGGCTGGAGCCAATCCTAGCTCACAACGGGCGAGAGGTGGGGTACACCCTGGACAGGTTGCCAGTCCATCACAGGATTCCCCAAACAGACTGCTTTATATCATTACATGGATCAGATTACAATTACAGTCTAAAATCTCCATCCCCATCCCGTTCTGGCCAAGATAAAACATGCAAGCTAAATATTTATTGAATACCAGCATGTAATAAACAATTAGTGTGCTTCATATCCAGACACTTACATTTTATCTTTGCTAATGCTTCAACATCAAGTCAGACCGAGACTAGCTTTGGAGACTCGTGAGCATGAAAAACTAATTCTAACCCCTTTGAGTAGTGTATGGCACAAACCTCGTTTGGAGTTCCAGAGCAGACTACTGGCCCTAATGTCAAAGGCCATGTTGCCCCTGACACCATCTGCTATTTCCAGCAACTCTGTAGCTTTGCCCCCCAACAAGTCCATGTTGAAGATTTGCTCCTCCTCCAGCCAGAACACACCACCTCTCAGCCAGTCCAGAAACAAGCTGCGGATCTCCTTAGTGGTGTGGTACAGTCGCTGTGGGTAGTTAGTGCCAACTGTGGTGATGCCAATGCTGTTTTCATCACATGTTACCCAGTAAAGGTTTTCACTCCTCTGGTCCACATTTATCAGACAAACTAAAGATTTTGGGAAAATAAAAAATGACAATTACCAGCTAGTTTATTGCAGAAAAACTGCCCAAACAAAGCAGGGCCTCAATAAATAAATTGACAGCTTGCCATTAAGTGAATATGTCCAAGGTTTAGTGTGCATGCTAAAAGCAAGAATACCCAACACACCAACCTGGCAAAGGTGTTGGGATGACTTCTGTCTTGAACTGGGTAAGACTTGTGCGATGGAGGCAACCAGTTTGGTTGGTCCAGTACAGCCAGTCTCTGTTCCAGTCTATATCAAAGGACAGGATTCCATTGTCCGTAGCAAAAAGCTGGATTTCTGTTGATTCTCTGCCTCGAAACTCCAGCAAATTAACCGTTG
Source organism: Pseudomugil gertrudae (assembly GCA_037177535.1). Taxonomy (NCBI): domain Eukaryota; kingdom Metazoa; phylum Chordata; class Actinopteri; order Atheriniformes; family Pseudomugilidae; genus Pseudomugil; species Pseudomugil gertrudae. The sequence goes on along the minus strand of JBAMHV010000020.1, from coordinate 15,239,226 downwards.
CCATGGTAGCATATATAAACCGAGGATCTGTGAATGAAAAGACACTAGAATCTCTACATCACTTCACTCACCCCCAAAACATGATTTATATGTAGACAAGTCAACCTACACCGACAAGTCTCATCAGGCATCAGCACTTTGAAGTGCGGGCAAGCACAGGTGAATCCAGAAGGGTTTTTTTTAGTCAACTGGCAGAAGCTGCAAGAACTCTTTGAACATGCAGAAGAACCTGAAAATTCCAGATAGGTGACATGATAACCGAGAAAAAACAAGTCCAGACAGTATTCCTAGTCATTTTGATTTAGTAAACACTTGACTAAATTAATGATACATGTTATGGATAAAACCTTAAAAGACTGCTCATATACTAACAACATACCTTGAGGCTGCTGCAGATCATGGTAAACAGCCAACAGTGGCAGCTCAGTTTTCCAGATAAATTTCCTTTTGGCTGGGTTGTTTAGTGGAGCCTGCCACAATCCTCTGTTATCAATCCAGTAAAACATACTTTCAAATACAGCAAGGCTCAAAGCTGGCCTTTTATTGAAAAGTCCAGTGAAGGAGTAGCGGCCAGTCCCATCCACTTTTACAGTCTCTACAGACTAAAACAAACATTTGTTAAGCCAAGAAACTACAGTAAGACTGATTTGCTATATGCAACCTGAGATTTGCAGGCGTTTCATGCTGCAAGTTATTTTTGCTTACTTGGTAGCATGTAAGCAATAATATATTACCTTTTTTTTACAACCAATCAGAAGTCTTAGATAAAGTCAAAATAAGAGTTCAAACAACAACAACTAACCTTCTTGAAGTCACTAATCCAGTACAACCTCCTGGCAGCTACATCAGCAGTGAGGCTGTGGGCAGACTGGGCAGTGATGACTGACAAAGTGCTTCTATCTGAGCCATCCATCCAAGATTTCTCTATTGTCATTCCATCACCTGAACCTTGATTGATCCAGATCATCACACTAAGACAGAAAACTTATGAGCACTTATTTTACACTTGGAAGAAATTGTGGTTCAAAAGAAACATCCTCATACAGTATTCAATAATAATAAAGTTAACTTTGGGAGGTACAGCAGTCAAGCTTACCTGTCAACAGGTAGAAGCACCAGCTCTGATGGCCTGACATTTTTGTTTAGCAGAGTTGTGTAACTTTTCCCATCAACTGTCTGCATGTAGATTGATTCAGTTTTCAGATTGGTCCAGAACAGGTATCCATTTAGCCAATCACAAGCTAAACTTCCAACACCAGGTTCTCCTGTTAAAAGAAAGGTCTCTCACAATTCCATTTTTGACTAATGTGCATTTCCATCAGCATCTTAAAACTTGCAACAGGAAAAATTTGCATATTTAATACAAGAATATAAACACTTAAAATTAATTTTGGATCAACTAACCAGCAAATGCCGTCCAACTGTATCGTCCATTACTTTTATAAATGTTGCCTTGGCTATCAGCCCAGTAGAACCATCCTCTGGAGATGTCAAAAGCAAAAGCAACTAGATCATACACAGACGTCACAATGCTGTGAAACTGTTGGGATTTTACACTGAACAGTCCAACAGCATTCCTCTGCACCATCAACAATCGTGTAGCATTCCCTGAAAAAGATTCAGAAAAGTGTCAATGTTTTAAAACTCATTTAAATGACTTGTCTTTTTATTTCAAATCAATGCACAGCATCCGTGTATGAGGCCATTTTGCTTTGTAGGGATGTGGGTTTGATTTTTTTGTACATTTAAGAAACAAGATCTTGGCTGATAAGGTTTTAGATTTGAACAGACCCATCATGGATACCCTTTGTACACAGCTCATCTATTTCAAAGTTGCTTTTTAACACAAGCTTGAATCTAGTTTCACTTTATGAAAGTGAAGAGTTTACACTTCACATCTGCTTTGTGCTGCTACGTTTAGTGTTCGTAATGTCAAAGTAATACTGAGGAAGTGTCTAAACAAATTGGAAGATGCATGCAGATAACAGTTTGTAAAACCTAACCTGAAGCCAGGCATGTGAAGCTTCCATCAAGTTTAAACCCTTCTTTGCAGTGGCAATAGTACGATCCAATGGTGTTTGTGCAGTGATGCACACACGGTGCAAACGGTGACTCACATTCATTTACATCTAAGAAAAAAATATCAGAAAGATTACAGAGCTGCAAGATATTCTCAAAGTCAGATAGAAAAAAGGAACAAAACTTGACAATTAAAGCACTTTTAACTGGAGCTGGTTCATATGATGCCACTCGATTACATGATGTAGGACTAGATGCTGCTAGAGGCCACAAAATCTTTTCAGAAATTCAACATCGTTACTACACATACCTTCACACACTGCTCCATTAGCAGCTAGCTTATATCCAACAGGACAAGTGCACAGAACTCCCCAGTGTTCATCAGTACAAGTATGGCTACAGCCGCCATTGTTCATGGAGCAGAGACGGCCTGCAAATTAGAAAAATACCAGTAGTGGAGCACCAAAAACTTTCAAACATGCAGGTGACTGTCAGGAAGTTCAAGCTCACCGCAGGTTATGGGCTCGTCACTGCCATCTGAACAATGCATCTGTCCATCACACCTCTCTTCAGCAGACAGACATGTCCCTTCAGGACACCGCACACCATTTTCACTACACAGACCTGCAAAAAACAGCATAATAATGTACTTTGTGATCATATTTTAGAAAAAAATAAGGAGGCCCACTCTGTGGCAAAGCTTAAATTTTTGTTTTCCATCAAAACTAGCAGAACTTTAAAGAATGATGACAACATTTTGCATCATCTTGTATTAAACCAAATTATATACCGTACATTTTATCCAATATATTCATTACTACCTGCAAACCATGTAAAGTTAACATTACCACACAGTGCTAGTCCAACAGAGTGACAATTCCTTTCCTAGAGGAGTCAGAATTATTTCTGCATCTTTCCTCACCACAGTCTTCCTCATCTGAATTGTCAATGCAGTCATTTTGTCCGTCGCAACGCAGCTCTTTGGGGATACACAGACGATTTTTACACATCCAGTCAGTATCCAGACATGCCTCAGTCACTGGACAGTTTTCCTCATCAGAACCGCTCGGACACTGGATTTGTCCATCACAACGAGCCGATGTGTCAACACAGCCGACGGTGTCCAAACATGGAAACTGACCGGGAGGACAATCAGATTCTGCAGGAGCTAAAGATGAAAAAGGAACAATGTAAAAAGAAGTGTGGCAGTTTAAACCACATGCCAATATATGCAGACACTTGCTTAGGTGTATGTTCCCATTTCATTTTAATAAAGTAGCAAGTTTCAAGCAAAAGTAGAGGAAGAGGATGAGAAGAACACATACCACAGTCCATTTCATCAGATCCATCCAGACAGTCTCCCTCTCCATCACACCTCCATGCATCAGTAATACAGCTGCCATCATCACACTGCCATTGGCCTTTGAGGCACCCTACAATTTGCCCTGGTAACAAACACAACCATGCATGACATCTCAGTATGTAAGACCTGGAACAAGAATGCATGAATTCCTTAACGCCACAGTTGCCATTTGACTTAAGATACCGACTTTTTAAAAAGTCAATGATAATTTAGGCTGCAAAAAAATCCTGTAGCATTTTTTAAACTGTGGGAAACTACGAGTGAAATAAGTTACAAGTTGGTCATGGTTGCAGGCCTTGTATGATTAATTCCGCGTCTTCTTTACGTCTCATTTTATTTTGCAGCCATTATTTTATCACCTTAAAACTGCCCTGAGAGCAAACTCGTGATTCAGTTTGAGATTAATTTAATCTAATCTAATTTTGGCTTAAAAGTAAATCCTGAACCTCACACGAAGACACAGTAGTTCCAAAACGCTCTTTGTTGTTTGTTTGGGTGGAAAATGTCTAAAAGATGCCGCGTTTTACTGAAGTCTTCGTGTTCTCATTAAAAATGTAAAAAAAAGTTCGCATTACCTCTGGAAACTCTTAGACTTGCCAGAAAAATGACACAAATGACCAGACGCAGGTCCATGTCGGCCCGCGCGCAGCTCACAGAAACACGCAGCGTCAGCTGAGAGCTGCGCTTTAATGAGCTGCGGCTGCGGCAGGTGCGCACCTGATTGCACCGTTTCCGGCCAGGTGAGAGACGCCTGAATTAAATGTATGCGATGACATCTCTGGTGGTCTGCAAAGCACGTAAAAAGTCTGGTAAAATAAATCCAGCACGGTATTTTTCTAAACCGAACAATGAGTTTATAATGAAACGAAGGCAACTCGTTTGTTTTTATTTATTTATTGTTTTTGTTGACACTTTTTTTCACAGCACAGTCAAAGATACACAAAAGACGCCTCGATTTTTTTTACACAATTACACAATCATCTGATCTAATCTGTTTTTACAATAATAGAATGATACTATGGGATTATTGTCTTGCTGCTTGCACATTAATAATTTTCAAAGAGTTTAATCTTTTTAATGCAAAGCAAACTTTTTCTTTGATATTTAGATAAGAAGCTTTCTGCTCTTTCTTCTCTTTGAAGTGAAATGCGCAGTTTGTTTCATGAATAGTCAGCGATCATCCCCTTAAAGCTGCTGTCAGTTCAAACGGATCATGTGATCTTATACTGTCTCGTGGATCTTTTCATTGCTTTTGAGTATCTGTTACTATTTAGAAATACATCTTACGATTCCTTTGAGAATTTAATAGAAATTGTACAAGCAGAGCAGCAATGACTTTCTATAAAGAAAATAAAAGAATAATTTAAACTGCAAAATAAGTAAAGATATTCTGAATATAGTTGCAAGGGGAGTGAGAAAGCATGGGTATTTTATTTTGCTAATTTTTTTATATATAGATTTTATTTCCTCTTTTGTTTAACTTATGTGTAATTACAATAAAGAATTATATTATTTATTATTTACTCTTGTCTTATAATTGTTCACTATTTTGTTCCAGCAAACTGATCTCACTATAATGTTTTAATTCCTATTAGAATAGATTTTTTTTCCAAGACAGTCCCCATCAAGTACATATTTCAAGAAGATATTTTCAGTTCAGGAACAACTAGGCTCACTAAACACGATGAACAGCAAAATATCACATGAAATGGACTTTCTCTCCAAAAAGTTAAAGAGGAAGTGAACAAGCAGGCAGTGAGAAAAACTATAAAAATGGTGGGTTACATGGGATCACTAACAAAATGAGATCAGATGCTCACAAAAGTGTAAAAAGAACAGAGGGAATGCATAATGTGCTCCAGAGGCTGCATGAACACATCCTGGACTTTGATGTATCTGTACATTTGAGACTGGTTGAGCAGACTGGAAAAATAAGGCCACTTTACCACTGTTCATGCCATCCTGGACATGTTGTAAAGAAAAAGACCTGCACAAGGAACATTGAACTGAGTTTCTGTCCATATCAGAACAAGGCTGACAAAACATCCTTGTTCTAGTATCTTAATCAAACATAGACCAGTTGCCTTAACATTTCACATCACAAAGGTCCTTGAGAGACCATTATTAGCTCATAGTAAGCAAGTAAACACCCTTGGAGACCCATTGCAGTTTGCTTATAATGAGCTTGGGGTTGAAAATGCCATCATACCTGCTTCAGGAAGTACTCTCAGCTGGACAAATCAGGCATCTCTTTAGAATCAAGTTCTGCAATTTCTCAAGAGGTTTTAATAAAACTTAGGCTGCTCTGTTTTGTAAGAAGGGCCTTAAATTACAGGTGGATACCTCCACAACCACCTGGATTTATGATACAGACAGATTGTGAGAATTAGATTAGATGATTTGATTAGACTTTATTATCTCACAGTGGAGAAATTCACTCGTTACAGCAGCTCTTGTTATAGAATAAGGTGCAGAAAACAGAATAAAGTGAACATGCATCGCAGCAAGAATGTGCAATAAAAATTATTTACAGTATAAATTATTAGAATGAAAGGGTTGTAAGCAGCAAAGAGCAACACAAGGGACTGTACTCTTACTATATCTCTTCACAGTGTGCACCTTGGAGTACAATAACAAACTGGAATGGAAAGCCAACACAGAGGGCATCTACAAGAAGACTGGAGTCACTGGAGCTGATTGTACAGGAAAGAATGCTGCACAAGCTGAGGATTGCACAAAGCACTAAATACTTCCGAATAACCAATATCATTGTTTTTATTTTAATACTAAACAAAATACTACTACAACACTGCAGTTTTCCTTTAACATACTTTTAATATATTCTCAATATTCTCTCATTTTGTTTTGTTTAAAATGTACAATATTATGTAAATGACAAAAAACTACTGCATACGTGAAGATCCTGAGCAAAGGACCAATCCAATCCACTTTATTTACAAAGCACATTTTACAATCAGAACGTCTCCAAAGTGCTGCACACAGTCGAATAGCGCCAAATAAAACAAAGTAAAATAAAAATAATGTCATTAAAATAATAAAAGAAGTAAAATCATTTATATATATAAAATAAATACACAAAATAAATAAACACCCAATTAACATAACTAAAAAGAACAAATAAAAAAGGTGTAGGTATGATTTTCCTTCCTAATCACCCTTTAACCCCAACACCCCCCCCCCACACACACACACACACTTGAAGTATTTTCTGAACAATTCTCTCTTTTGCCTCGTTGCCTCATTAATCACAGCGCAGTGACGCAGCTCATAATCTCCTCAACCAACATCACACGAGCTTTCTCTTGTAAAACGGATCTATGATAAAAACAACCAGGAGCAATTGACTTGTACACCCTTTCACCTTTTTTACACTTCAAAGTCCAGTTGGTTTCGGTACATAACGACCTTGCCACATTAAAGTCTTTGAGCGCGCGTGGATCACACAAACCCATCCAAGTCCTCCGTTTGACTGATCTTTTCAAAGGGGCGTGAGAGAAGATGCGCGCGCTTATAAACCAGTCTCAGCACCACATCAGGAGCAGTTGGATTTGCTCTTGGACGTGACAGCATCACAGTTGGGGAATAATGAAGGGTCTCGCGGTGGAGTTTGTGTTTCTTCTTCTGGTGGATGTAGCTGTGGGTCTCGCTCCTCAGCGTTGGATGCGTCATGACGCACTGATCCGTGGGATGAGCGGTCACTCCGACGGCTCCAAACGCAATGCGCAGCCCAGCAGGCTGCCCCTCTACATGATGCAGCTGTATCGAACCATGCTGACAGACGACCGGGTCAGAACTTCTGCTGCCAGGACAGACAACCCCAAACTCCATGACGCAGATTCTGTTATCAGCCTTGTTGCTAAGCGTGAGTATTCAACTTCATGTAAAACTGGTCTTTTGATTGGCTTTGGTATAATTTCTGCTCCTTAAATAAAATTACTAGTTTAATAATTTATACAACTGTCTTAAAGCATTATCAATAAACTAATAAGTTATAGAAATATAAAATGTCACAGCAAGCTAACAACACTTCTCTGATGTCTTTTAGACTGTCAGCATAGTGGCAAAAGGTGGTCCATCACCTTTGACCTATCGTCTATGTCTGCCAGTGACAGCATCCAACTGGCAGAACTTCACATCCGCCTACCTGCCTTCAGCGATTCTTCCAGTGTGTCAGTGAACATCTATCACTCCAGTGATAGGTGCTGCACCCACTGCCCAGAGAACAAGCTGCTCCTGGGTCGTCTGAGAGCTCACCCCAGTTCCATGGTCTCACCTTCCACTTGGAGAGTGTTCAACATGACAGGGATGCTCCTACGCTTTCTGCAGCAGGAACACAAAACCATGGAGGAGGGTGACACCAAGGTGAAGAAGGCACTGGAGGGAACGAGGCACCCCACTGCTGACAGAGTCATGATGGTCGTGTTCTCAAGGCAGAACCCAAGCAGCCAGAGAATGCCAACACTGATCCAAACTGCAGGGCATTCTAAGTATGCCCAGCCCAGGCCCAGCACGGACCCGGACCAAGTGATGGTCACCTCAAGGAGAAGCAGAGAGAAGAGGCACCCCTACACGCAGGCTAGGGCTGCTCCTCCTGCTGAAGAGGAGAAACAAGGCCTTCTGTGCAGGAAGGTGGACATGTGGGTGGACTTTAAGAAGCTCAACTGGAGCGAGTGGATTGTTTATCCGAAACGGTACAACGCTTACCGCTGTGAAGGGAGCTGTCCTACACCAGTGGACGAGACTTTTAACCCTACTAACCATGCGTACATGCAGGTAAGACTGAAATATGCTTTATTTAACATGTAAAAAATGCTCTATTGGAGATTTGCTCTAATCTAGTTTTATGTCTTATTTTTATTTTTCCAGAGCCTGTTAAAGCTTCACCACAGAGACAAAGTGCCATGTGTTTCCTGCGTGCCCACACGCCTGGCTCCACTTTCAATGTTGTACTACGAGAATGGGAAGATGTTGATGAGACATCATGAGAACATGGTGGTGGAGGAGTGTGGCTGCCACTGAGGCCACAACCCTGCAAAAGAGAGAGACGTTGGACTCCTTCCACTGGATTGTACAGTCAGAGGAACCAAGGAGCCTTAAAGAGGAGGAAAATCCACAGGCACTTTTTAGTAATGTCTACTCTGACATGCAAACACGGCATGAAAAAATACTTATTTCAGAACTGCTGACATATAACTTGTTGATCATTTATGGAGGAAACTATGCTGGTCTACATTGTGTCCTTTAATAGCAACATCAGCTTAAAACAGAGTCAGCAATTGAAGCACTAGAAAATAAACAGTTTGATGAAATATCTTCTATGTACAGAGAACTGAGAAATGTAAAAGTGGTGTGAATGCTGTGAGATGTTGGGGTCATTCTGACCCATAAGTATATTTGCTGTGAACTATAATACAATAAACTTCTGCTCTATTGTATAACGGCTTATTTGTTTTTTTTTAATGACAGCTTATAGAAGTTTTAAAAAATAATATTTTCCAACTGAATTTCGAAGGCAAAATTGTTTTAAAGAAAATATTTAAAAAGTAAATAAATAGTGAATTTGGGTAATTTATAACACAAAAACTAAGTAGTGTCATATTAAGCAGAAAGTTATTTAAAACTTATAAAGAATTGTGCACTTATGGAATGAGGAACACAACTAAATGATAGTGACTACAAAAAATGTGCTAAAATCTCCCCAAACTATTATGTTGTTGGCATTCACGCTTGTGTATCTTCAGGATTTGGGAGTGGAGCGGACAGATCAGCCTTCTGCGAGTCCACACTTTAACTGATCTCTCACAGCAAAACATGACCAGCCTAGTGACCAGCGTGAGATGCCAAACTGTTGTGCTTGTGCATCGATCGACTGCGGGTCCCCGACAGCGTAAAGTGACAAAGTATAAAAATGGACATGTGTTGGACTTATTATTGTGGGAATCACAAAGTAACTTAAAACAATAAAAACAGAACAATGTTTGAGGAGTTTGATTTCTTGCTTGTTGTAAAGATGACGAATGACACTTTTCATATATGTAAATACTCACCGCAGCATCAAGCCAGGTCTTTATTTCTATCAACATTTTTATCCTTCTTTGGTGGACAGGGTGTACCCTGCCTTTCACCTGTTTATTGCTGGGATAGGCTCCAGCTACCCACCACCCTGAATTAGATAAAGCAGTATGAAAAATGGATAGATTTTTATCCTCACATTCAGTTAAAAGGGATTGGAGTTCATGCTTATGCAGGTTAGGAGTGAGTGGGTAGGTGGCGATTTTGCTGCCTGGTGAATGTAAAAGCACTTAGTTAGCAGTTTCTCTCAGATCACTGTGCAAGTAACTCCTGGATGTACTTATATGGTTGAATATGCAGCTACAGCTGTCTAAAACAGCTGTCTCATACTTTGAAAGTGTAAAAACTAAGTTTAATAATGATAAATCATGTTTAAATTTAGACTTTGCTGTGTGTAATGCCCTCTAGTGGCCAACATCTGTTACTGCAGATTAAGTTTTTTTTTAAACTGTTCACAAACAATTAAGACAGAAATAAGTTACTGCACAAAATAATCAACAAAATTTGAACTTGTTCTTCATCAGATGACACAGTTAAGATGCATTAAGGTGAAAAAACATTTTATCCATCAATTAATGCTGTTATACAAATACAATTTAATACATGTTAAGTATTACAAAAAAAACAGACTTGTTTTCAGACGAAATCTGAAATTATATACAGCTCTGACACCTGAACTGTTACTTAAACTTATATTATATCCTCAAAGATTACTTTTATTAGATGTCCATTTCAAACTGGGCATCTTCCCCTGTAATAAAAAGACATTGTGGTTAGTGAGGGGGAGATTTTAGCGAACCACATGGGACAGTAGCAGACATACAGACATCTTTACCTGCATTCTCCTCTGTAGGAACATCATGGTCATTGTTGTTCGGCGTCTGTACTGGCTGGTTTGTGCCAGAGTCAGAGTTGAGTGGCCTGGTAACCCCTGGAATATCAGGCAGGTTGGGGGGCGTACGAGTCAGGGGAGATGTACGACACTGCAGGAGAAATTTTCGGTCATAGATGATCCTGGTACCTGAAGCAAAGCGAGTGGGGGCAAAGCCATGTTTCGTCAATCCCAACATCCCATTTTATGCAGCACCACAATGATAAATATTACATCCAATACCTGGGTTGGATTAATATTAATGTGTTCATGGGAAAATAGTAACACACTTTTACAGTAGGTCTCAGACAGAGATTATATCCCTTTATGAAATACTTACTTAAAAATAGAACTAATACATCTGATTTTTATATAAAACATCTAAGTAGGTCACTTTAAAATGAAATCAAATTAAATAAAATAATTTATTTTGAATTGAAACCCATTTGCGTGAAAAAACATAAATAAAATGAAAGAAAGTAATCATTAAAAGTTTACACAAACTCAAAGATCAATAAGAAAAGAAAAGAATGGATGAACAAACTTAAATGAAAAAATTGTAGTCTTATCAATTACATAAAAAAACCTATATGAATGGATGAACACAATGGACATAAAAAACAATTGAAAAAGGTAATAAATAATGACATCAAATAAATGTCATTGTTAAAAACAATAAGAGCTAATCTTATTATTAAAAACATAGAAATTAAAACACTGTTGGTTAAACCACACGCTTAAGCAAACCTGACATTTTCACACATGACCAGTAACCTAGTTTTTCTCATCTACTCTAGTGACCCAGATCCATTTTATCTGTTTAACTATTCCACCTGCTGCTGTTACAGAACACTTTATCAGTTCTAATGAACATGTGCGTCAGCTTTCCCACAGCCACTGAGGGAAAACACTGGAAATTTCCCAAGGCTCCAGCCCATCAATGTTTAAGTTAAGCATTGACACAGGCCTAAACATTTTCAATGTTAATGAACACAGATGGCTTTCTACAAGAGCTGAACGGTGACTCATATTACAGCTGGGTTTCATTTCCAGTGTTTTCCTTATAATGAACCTAATTTATGGAACTGCTCTCCTGATTTATTTTGGGGATTTCTGTATATAAATGAAGGAAATGTGCTGTATACAACCACTGTGGAGCCCACCTCCAGTAAACATGTTGCTGCTTCTCAACAACAGCCAGCTGTAAGTGCAGGACTAAAAATAGCTTATGACTGAGTACATGCTGGTGCTTGTCACTGAATGTTGTTCATATCTGGCTGATTCTAAAAGCGATTTAGGTTTATGAGCAAAAAACATTATAACAGGGAAACAAAGTGTCAGAATACATGAACTACAGAGGAGGTAAAAGTTATAGGGAGTAACTGTGTCCTGTATCTGGTAGAATAGCTTTGGTTTCTGATAACTTTCAGCATTCCTGGAGCCCCAACATGTTAAATTTCACAAATATAAAATCTCGAATCTGGTCAAAACTGTGTTTGAATTGTGATAAAAGTGCTCATTTCTAATCAAAGCGTCAAAATTAGCATTATTACCTCCCGGAGTGGTGCTGAACAGAGTTCCTCCAGGGGTCGTGGAGTAGTCCTGGGGCATGTGGGCAGCATCGTGAATGGCGATCCGCCTGACAGCTGGGATCTCCCGGCTCCGGGTGGTCTGGCCTCCTGCTGACATCTTTCCCCGCACAGGCTCGCTTCTTTCCGCACCGCAGAGGTTAATACCTGCTCTCTGTCTCGCTTTAATACTTCAGAGGACGCTATCAAGCAGCTGCTGTGGGCAAAAGTTACCTTGATCCTGCACGTGGTCGACACAAACCCAAAACAACTCAGGGGCTTCCTACCAAACATCACGTGACAGGAAGAGCTGTAATTGGACTAAAGCAGGGGGCGTCAGAGGCAGTGCAAGTTGTAGTTTTTCGTCACGTACTCTCAAACTGAGAAACAGACATATGATAGAACAAAGGTTTATTGTAGAAAAGATGAGGAGATTTTAATATCATATAAAAAAATAATAAACTAAATGCTGAACATTAACATTTGTCCATTATAAAACCAACAGCGAAATAGGAGAGAGATGCAGATGCTCCATATTCTATTTATATTCTATAATAATCAATGAAAATAAAACTTATATTCACAAAGAAACGAAAAAAAGATCAAAATCGGTATAACAGTAAATGTTGGTAGTTGTTTTGCTGAGTTATTGGAAATCTAAAGATAAATAACAAATACAGTAATGTTTTCATATATTTACAAATATTATATGCTTTTCTTTCTTATTAAAGAAACTTATTGTTTTTTTCTTGTTTTAATTCTCTCTTTTTTTCCCCTCTCCTGGCCTCCTTAATCTTACTTCCTGGTTCCACCTGTCAGGTCCAGTATTGACCTGTCATTCATCAATAACCATATGTTAAAATAAAGAACATTGCCAAGTGTTAATGGGGATCAGCAAAGCTATATTTCCTCTATATCTACTAATAAGGCCTCCTCGCCAAAGCAAAATTCTTCAGCATAATGCAGCGACTAAAATTGACTCTTTTCTTGTTTTTTGCAGCCCAACAAATCTATTAACTCAGAGTGTTGATGCCTGCATAGACATCCTTGGATATTGTGTTTCTGAAGTATTTGCTTTTAATTAATGTAAAAAATGCTTTACTTATGAACCAGAAAATAATGATATTATAAAGAGTTTTGATTCATGTACTTTTCAAGCAAAAATTCAGAAAAGTTCACTCTCAAATATGAGCAGTTCTTATGTACCCTTTCAGAAACAGCTTTTAAAGACAATAATAATAATAACAGGGCTGAAACAAAGAAACAATCTATAGAAATGATTACTAAGAAGAAACACCAACTAAAGTGGAGACATTTAAATTTGATTGCTGGTCCCATTTAATTTCTTTAGGAAAAAAGCCACAGACTTTATGTCACATCTTTGTTTATTAAGTCTTGTAAATGGTTAGAGCTGGTGTACAGGGTTAGATGATCTATACATATCTTCATGTCAGAACAATTCTGATCGAAAGGCTTGTATACATAGTGACGTTTGTTATCCTCTCTCCAGGACAATACAAAAGAAAAGAAAACAAATGGTCATCGCTACAAAGCCTCTACATTCCCCATGATGTGGGTGTTGGCCTAGACTAGATAATGCTTAAAGAACATCCATAACAACTCTATGAGGGTGCATAGCATTCTAATTAAATATATTTTGTCATATATTTATACATATATTTTCATAAAAACATCTTTTCTTGTGCATGTGCGCAGTTGCATTCCTTAGGAGAGTAATATGATATTGCGTTTACATTGTCATGTATCCATACTAAAGGAGTATAGGTGATCTTTATTCTTTGCGTTACATTTGTACAATACTCGTTTTAAAATACATCGTCATAGGTTACACGTCCTCTTCGGTCACATGCCTGGTAAAAATGTTCTCTCTGCTTCCGTCTGATCCTAAAAGATCCTGAACTAAGCATCATCATGCACACACGCGTTCATACTGAACACACAAACACAGTGAAAGTGAGTTTTACCAGAGTGCACAGGATTTCACTGACCTCTCTACTTCAGGTGGAAATCTGAAATCATACTTGTGAAATTACCCCTCAGAATGGAAACAGATCCTCAGAACAGAAAAAAAAGTCATATTTTATTATTTTAACTGGGTCTGAAAAGTTAGGAAGAAAGCAATATGAGGTCAAAGTTATGATCTTTCAGAAAGATCAAATCTAGAGAGTAATTATTGTGAATACCAGCATGGTGCTGGTACATGGTGGACGATGTGGCCAGTGGCCAGTCACAGATGTCCCTACAATTGCTTTCCCTTTTATCGGATTCAATTTAGCTTACCAAACATGTGGGTAGGAAGAGCAACAGTGTATAGTTTCGGATGCTTATATTGTTTCCACAGCAATCTATCTACTGTCGACAGGCTGACATCTGGACACATATCTGGTCTGATTACTTTAGAATTATGGAGCTTAGAAAAGACAAAAAAAAGGAAAGATAAGCGCTAAAAAAGCTAAACCTGCGGATGGATTACGGTATTTTAAAGTATTTTTTTATGCTTCATAACTGAAAACTCCACCAGCAACTAGCATACACATGGTTTTGTGAATCTTAAGGAACATAACTTCACCTCTGCATTTTGTACTACTACAGTCCGCAAGTCCAAATAAGACTGAAAATGAGTTAAATGATTGCCCTCTACAACCTAAAGTCTGTAAAAGTTTAGTCAGTAGACAGAGTTGGTGACTCATTTGATCTGACCACCTGAGTGATCGGTTTTGCTTCTCCTTCCAAACAGAGACATTACTTGAAGCAAACAAGAAGGAGCCCTGATAAGAGCTGATCAAATCTCTAAATAAAATTTGAGATCAGAGGCTTCCTTTAAGATCCACTTTAGGGGAAAATAAACTACACATTCCTTTATTAAAGAAAGGAGATAACTTCATCCCACATTTCTTTATGGTTTCCACTTTCATGTTATACTCAATAAGTTCAACTAACTGATGTACGTAGATAAATATCAGGACAGTGGGTGAGCTGTTTTACAACATGTGTCACTTTTGTGCCTTTTTCCTTTTCTCTTTAATCACAAATCTGGTTAATATTGTAAAAATTCATATTACGTCTTAGCAGAGTAATTTGACATTTAACCTCTGTGTTACTCTGTCCTGTCACTTATTTATAACCTTGATTTGTTTTCCACTGAAACAAAATGTCTAAAAAAAAAAAGACAATAAGAGGTGTTTTTTTAAACTATTCAACCCAAATAACAACTCTGCTTTTAGCTGATTTGGTGAGATTTTAAGTGTCTAGTAAAATATCTCAAATCAAACAACCTCGGTGAAACCTTGAACAAGTAAGGACACTCATTTAACATTCATAAGATGAAACTGTCATATTTGTGCTTCACACAAACCCTGTTTTGGTTTATTTTTGCCCATCAGTGGTTTAAATTAAATCTGGATTAATATAACCAGCAGAGGTTTCAGCGCCACGTCAGGAGCTTAGAGGAAGTTTCTGACACACTCAACACTCTGCTGTTTTATTTATTTATTTTGGTTTGATCTGACTTAAAGAACCACTCCACACAAACACACACATTTATACACTAACCATCATGCTTCACACATCCACCAAAAACCACCGTGCATCCCCTCTCCAGCCCTCACAGCCCCGTCCAAAGCACTCTGGTTGAAACATGCTTGTCTTATAGAAGACAACTCGGAACTTAAAAAATAAAATAAAATAAAAACAAAAGAGAACATTTTGATTCTGACTAAGCAGAACTGAAATCCTGAGTGGGTGATATGTGATATGTTAAAATACGTGTGCTATTATCTGATGCATGGAAACTGTGCATTTTTGTAACATATAACTGATGTGTTCATTCATTCTGTGTCGCACTCATTCCGGCTACAGTACTATTTACAGTACTTATGGGATAAATAGTGTGTCTGGATGTTCAGGAAATGTGTGCTACTATGATACAACCCTACATAGTGCTGCCATCAGGTTTCTGCATAAAGTGTTGAACAATAGGTGATTTACAGTAATGCCAGTTTTTGAAATATGCAAACATCAACAGCTTTAAACACTAGCAGAAAGTTAAATTAAACATAGTCCACCTCAGGACAGCAGCACATTTAACAGATAGAGTTTTAAATAAATAAATATCCTGGTTTATATTTTGCTACGTTTGGTGCTGAAAGAAAATAAGACTTAAACCCTCTCCGGCCTCTGCAGCCCCACACTGCTGCAGCTGAATCATCTTGCATCAGTGTGTCCTTTCTGACTCGTTCACTTCAAGGTGGATGGAATCACTTGGACGCAGCGCAGCCCTGATGCCAAACTCAGCTGCTGCATCCAGATGGAGACTGAGGCGTTCAATCTTCTACAAGTTTTGTCTTTCTAATCCTTAGGGAATCAAAATCCCAGCTTCCATCTCATGTTTTTGTTATTATTGCTGTTGCAAAAACCATCTGACCAGGCATGATTATTCAACCACATGTTTATGTGTGTGTGTGCTTTAGCCTGCACTGTATGTGGATGCTTGTTTTGACAGATCACGAGTCTGGGGTCAGTGTTTATAAGACAATCACAGTGCTACCTGTTTGTCCTTGTTGCACAGTTCCTGTTACAATTACATGATGTTGTACCATCATGCTACCATACACTTTCTAGAAATCCATGACATATTCTTGTAAGACCCAGATTGGCTAAATTTGAGGCTTTGCAGTCAAAGCAAACAGATACAAGAGGGAGCAGGGAAGTTCTTTAAACTGATGGAAGAGGCTTGTGTGTTTTGTTTACTGCATATAGACAAGGGCTACTAATAAAGATGGTGGCTCTGGATGAGATATGCTACTGGAAAAATGAAAACCAAAATAAAAGAAAAATATAAAGGCGATCATGTGGAAGGAAAAGTCAAGATTTGTGTACAATGCTATCAAGCAACACATCCTTTTCTACAGAAAACATTCCTGTTGTCTTGAAAACACATTACCCCTGAAAACAAGAGGGTCAGAGGTTCGGTTCTCTACTGAAGTCAGGCGAAGCTGAGAACCAAAGTGAACAGCTTTTGAAGGAAGAAATACCAGAAATCGAGCTTGTCCACAAAGAAAAAAACAAACAAAAAACTAGAACAGCGACACACGCAGACAAGAACTCACGAGCAGGGGGAGCGCAGCAGCTTTCTCATTCCAGCGCTGAGTACGCCATGACATCACAGAGACAGCAAGCCAATTATGGAGCAGGGCTCTGCGCCAAGCCGGAAGCAAAGAACACATGCGGTAGAGAAATTTACACGCGCACGCACACATACACGCACCGACACATGTCCACGTAGCATAGAGTGCATATATCACATTGAGAATAATAGAGGAAAAGGGATCCAGTGAAAGAAGCATTGGTAGGCTCAGCAGAGGCTTTGCTGAATACACAACCATCCTTTTGAGGGACTTTTTTGGCTGCAGTGTTATTGGACTCAACTTGCTGACACGAACCACTCCAGTTGATGGGAATAAGGTCCTTAACAAAGGCCTGAAACCCATACACGGGCCAGCCCCCGTACCTTGTACCCCTTCAGTTTGTAGATAATGACAGTTCAAAAGGTCAAAGGGCATGCACCAGCAGTCATCATGCGATTACAGTTCACAGGAAGCACTTTGTTGCTTTTTTTTCTTAGTCGTTTTTACTAACATTTATGTTTAGTTTTTTTTGTAAAAAAAATGAATTTTCATGCTGTAGCTGATATTTTCTTTACAAATATTATAAAACTACAAGTTGAACTCCTCTTCCCCCCCTCCCCCCTATCCTCTTCTTTAGTTGTGTGGTGCTCCATGGTCACAAGTTGAGGATAATTCAGTTTATCATGTTCTTGTCTTTTGTTTTTTTTTTTTTTGTTACTGTTCATTTTCCTCTGCGGTCTGATCGTGTTTTTGTGGAGGATGGTTTGGCAGTGACTTTCCGGTCCTGGAAAACAGAGAGAAAATAATTCAATATGCAAACAACAATGTTGTTACGTGGCGCTTTAAGACAAAACAATAGTTAAAACGTGCTAATGATACAACTCTGGTACAGGAAGAAGTTGAGAAACTGCATAAATCAGAGCAGAACACAATGATTTGTAAAACAATTAAATCTTACAAATTACACAAAGCCAATACATCAAATGTTGAAACCCAGAAATTTTATCAGAAACGTTTTATTTTTTCTAGCCAGCAACATGCTTAAAAAATTTAACTACTTAACTGACCACAGATTTTATAACATAATTAGAGGAAGATCCCAAACAGGATAAGTCTTTTACAAGTACACATATTACCAGGATGGTTTTAATAACTCTCTGAAGGACTGCACGGGTATTTAATAATGTTTCTAATTGAAGGCTGCTTAATGCATTTCAGGGTCGGAGGGGGTTGGCGCTTCTCCCAGCTGATTGTATCCAGATTATTAATCTGCTGTTAGGGATACGGTTAAAGTGGAATCAAAGCTGGACGCAAATCACTAGTCATATTTGTGTCACAAAACGCCTTTAATTATGTCACAGTTCCGATCAGACCTTTGCTGTTTGCATGAACCCAAAAACCTTATTTAGATCAGGACATGCGTCACTTTTTTCAACAAAATTTTAGACACGTGTGGAACTATACTGCCACCATGCTTTCTGGAAACAACAGCTCTAAACAAACACACACTGCCCGTTTGCAGTGGTATTTAATTTGGCATTGCTTGCCAACGTCATAAAGTGGAAGTTCACAATATATCATGTTTTCATTTAGGCTCATTATTACTGCTTTACTCTTATCTGTTTTACACACATGCATCTGTGTCTCTGTGATTTGCTGTTATAGCTGCATGCTGGGCGTTTTTCCCTGTAGAACAACAAAACAAGTTGAACACAGCAAATATAAGTGCATCAGAGGAAAGAACAGGAGAGACTTAGTGAGGGATGTGAAGCTGTGGAGACTACTCATTACTGTACTATAGCGAAAAAAGTTAATCCTCCAAACGGGAATGCTTTTTTGTGGTCAAGAGTCACTTGTTGGAATAACTTCTGGAATAACGCCCACTTGAAAACTTATTTCCATAATGAAAAATGTGCAATGTCATACAGCCAGTAGTTACAAGTTAAACTTGACCTGGTTTCTGGCTGCAGTCAGGAATTCAGCTTCCGTGAACAGACAGCATGCTCTACCAAGGGTGTTTTTCAACCAAGCTGGTTCCCGCGCTGGTTCAAAGCCAGAGCCAGACTAAACACCAGCTCCTGGCTCTTTAAACTGGTTTACATCAGTGCTGGGCTAGAGTGGAGAGCTTGTGTTACCTAGCTAAAATAATAGTGTTGAAACATGGACCAACATCTTAATAAAAGCAAATAAATGGACTCTAAGAACAAGCAGAATAGATCTGAGGAGGAGACTGTGTTTCCTGGCTTTATGGCTGTTTGCAGAGAAGTTAAACAGGGCAAATCGGATACAGCCTGTGTTCAATAGCTGCAGCTACGAAAGGAGCATCAACCAGCTGATCAACAAATGATAAAAGCTTAAAAAGATTTCAAGGATCAGAAGAGGAAGCTGGGATGTAGCGGCAACAGCAACCCAAAAGCAACCCACTGGCTCCCTGAACTTTGCCACGGTTGAATTATTCCTCCTGCTCATGGTGGACGATACTGTGGTGAAAACTCATAACTCCAATACCATGGAGTCTGGTAAATATTGCTGTTATAGCGTTACTCATATGCGATGGGGGGAGACTGCGACATTTCATATTATTGACGTAAATATTATATAGAGTATGTAATGATGAAGAACAGGCCAGAGTCTTTCAATTGAAAACAAAACCAGTTTTTAGGAAGCACTGGAGTTAAACCAGCTAAGCACTGGCTCTAGCACCGGCACCGAACCAGCACGGCAACCAGCTTGGTTTAAAAACGCCTTTAGTGAGCTCCAAAAATGTCCCAACTCACACCGTATCAGTGGAGGAGCAGAACAAGTTTCCTCGCAAGTAAGAGCAACAAAGCTCTGGGCTGCAGATGATTGCACATTTATACATCCCTAATATCCAAAATAAGAAAAAGATGTACTGCATAGTTTGCTTTAGACCCTTTAAATATGTTTTTTTCCATTAGAAAAGTTACTAAATATGTCATTCAATTTAACAAAACTAGTGTTTAGGTACTGGTTCAATTAGACAACACTGACAAAGACTGGGTACAAATATGAACTGCTCTGATAAATCAAATAGTTCAACTTATTTCGACATTTTCTTCAGTTCTTTCAGTTTTTGCATTAATGTTTTGTCTTTGTACTATTTTATACAGTTCAAATGATTTGCAAATCATTGCTTCTACTTTACTTGATCATTTATACAAAACCCAATTTCTGAAGATCAGGTTTTGAATTTAAAAGGAGCAAAATAGCTTTTATGTAAAGGAACAAAGCCTGACAGTCACTATACAGGCATCCAATCCAAGCACTGGGATGCACTAGTGCTTGTGATGTATCCCGTACCTGAAGGACTGGGCAGTATGTGTATTTCAGTGTTTAAGTCTCCGCAGACTGGTGCGCTGCACTGACTGAGCGCCCTTCCTCACATTCACCCCCACCTGGAGCAAGGAGGGCAGGAGGAGGGAAGGAAACAACACTTGGTCCAGTTAACTGCTGAAAGCTCAGCATGATGAAACCAGAGCACTAAACTAACTATGGCTCATTCACTTTCTGTGATTTACATTTCGTACTCCATTAGCCAAACCGATCAGATACCAAATGGAAGTATTCTGCCATTTTTTATTTTTTTGGAAAAATTTTGTGTTGCAGGTTTTTATATAAAGGATTT
This sequence comes from Pseudomugil gertrudae, assembly GCA_037177535.1. Taxonomy (NCBI): domain Eukaryota; kingdom Metazoa; phylum Chordata; class Actinopteri; order Atheriniformes; family Pseudomugilidae; genus Pseudomugil; species Pseudomugil gertrudae. The sequence goes on along the minus strand of JBAMHV010000020.1, from coordinate 15,218,519 downwards.
CTCTGAGTCATAGTTGGTTTATTATTATACCTTTTACACAGGACAAAATATCTCTAAAGCTTATTGGCTGCTGGGTTCTGTGAACAAACCATCCTATGTTGTAAATTCTAGGTCATCTGACTGAGTTTACAGGTGTTTGTGTGTGACTTAGATAAAGTAAAAATGATAAAAACACAACTGTCTTACCCTTCTAGCAAGAGCGTTTCCACGTTCTTCAACATACTGCATCTCTGCTGAATAGTCTTCTTCTCTCTGAAAAATAATGCTACAATCAGGACTTACATAACCACTCAAACCGTGAGAAGCCGTCTAAAATCTGAAATGTTGCAAAAAAGAAAGAAAATACTGCTCAGGTCAGGGTCTGTGACTTGATCAAAATGATCAATCATCAGTTTGATGATTGTTTAATTAAAGAAGCTATACCTGATTTTTAAATTCTCATAAAAATGCTATTAGGAAATATATAATGTGGTATAAGAGGTAGTTTTATATTTGAAAAATTACCCATTAAAATGTATAAGTCCTGGCCTTTTTAGTTGGTAAAAGCTGCCAATGCCACCCAGCTTCTAAACTTGCTGTGATGGTTTTTCTTCCAGTTGCTAAGCAAGAGGCGTTGCATAGCAACAGTCTCTCCTAGCATGTGTACGACAGAGAACAGCATGGCCAATGAGAAGAAAGCTTGGATTTAAGTGAAAAATATAATTTACCTAAGACACTGACATGTACTGAAACCAAAAGTGAAAGTGTTTCTCACTGGGACGAATGGTTAGGGGAGGGGCTTACAGTTCAAATTAAACTGTTTCCTCACTCATAGGTCAAAACTGTACAGAATCAGGTACAGCTTCTTTAAGTGAGGCTGAAACTGTGAATCTTGATCAGGAAAATCAAATTGAATGATTAACTTCCAATTTGATAATTTAAATAAAATAAGTGATGGGCAAAGATGTTCTCCCTCCAGGTTGCAGGAAGCGGCGGGTGCTCGGCGTGGTAACCTGACCTGGCCCCGCTCCTGTTCCCAAGCTTGCTGGCCTACTTCCTGATGAGAGAAGCCCAGCCCCTTGTCAAACGGCTGCGTGCCCTGCAGGAGGCGCCCCCGCAGCACATGAGAGTAACCTGTGTCACACACCGGAGTTAGCAGTGCTTCCTGGGCCACGTGCAAGCCTGGGATACTGCCGTCATGTCCCGATGACACCGAGCCAACCCAACCCTGCAGGGAGTCCTTGTCTGGTAAGTAAGGTTGAAAAGCTCCGCCTCCAACCATCCTGATAAGAGGAGATGAATAAATAAGAGAGGGAGAAGACATGATATAGCATATAAACTCCATAAGACTCAGCTGATAGACATACCGGTTGTCACCGTTGTGTTCTGAGGGTCGACTAAAACTGATCATCTCGCTCCGCTGGGCGTACCCCTGCTGGCCTGCAACAAGAGAAATCCCTTCCACTGAGCCCAGCCCTGCACCTCCAACTCCTCCTTTAGTTCCCTCTCCCATCGCTACAGCCTCCCCTCTCCTTGCGCCCGACCTCTGACCTCCCAGTTGCCCGTTTAGATTGACCTTGGGAACAGCGCCACTCGCCCTCACCCTGTCCCTTTCTGCCAGTTCACTAACTGGCTCTTGTGGCGCCTCCTCCTCCTCAACCTCCCCTTCCTCCTCCTCCTCCTCCTCTTCCTCCAGCTCCATGATGGAACCGCTGGCTCCACTGGCTCCGCTGCTTGGGCGGCCCAAGCTGCATGGTAACGAGAGTGTGGCGCCCTCTGAGTCATCAGCTCGGCTGCTGCCCTCTAGCGACGAGTCCTCCACTGTGACCAGTGAGGGGCTGACCCCTGCTGGCCAAACCTGAACGTCCGACATCTCCATTAAAGTGTCTTCCTCTGTGGTGGCAATTGGTGCACACTCCAGGCTTGAGACTTCCTGCCAGTAGGGTTCCACGCCCAGTGGAGACGGCAAGCTGTACTGCATGGAGGCTGGGGACAAAAGCTCCTCCTGCACCAGCCCATAACCTGGAGGGAAGACAGGGGCGAGACAAGAGAAAGACTAACACCAAGCAGGCACAGCCATGGGAGGTAGGGGGGTATTGCTGGGTCAGCTGTTTCTCCAACCTAGAAGGGAAACAGCAAGGCTCAGCCCTGTCCCAATACACAATTGATGACTTGTGGATTTGGAGTTTGGGATGTTAATTTAGGATTAACATGTTCAGGACTGCATGTCATTAATCACAGGTTCAGACAACAGGAGTTAAAAAATAATCTTACTTGATTGACAACATACTTGGACACCACGGCAGATTAAGCCACAAAGTTGGACAGATAGAATGATAAAATCTGGATAATCATATCGTGCGTTTACACCAGGATAGTCAGGGATTTTTGGCTGGGTTTGTTTTCTGAACCCTACAGCAGCAAATCAAACTGCCTGAACATGACAAAATCACAACACTGCTCACTACAGGCCTATATTCCTAAAAAATGTGACTGCTCATTAATTAGCCAGAACCTAAATGGTTTATTCACAACAAGCAAATAAAGGAATGACACATGTTTCAGCAGGTTTCAGATTCCTGTCTTTACTTTGGTGTCTAAACCTAAACAAATGAGCAGGAGGAAGGCAGCGACTTATCTGACATGTTGAACTATGGTGGCTCCTATCACTACTTCTCTTTGGTGCACAGGCACAGGGTAGTCCATTTGGTTTCACACACTGTAAGTGGTTCTCTCGGAACTAAATTGACACCTCGGGATTTTCAAGCAGACCAAACCTCACTTCTTTGCTCTGCACTAGAGAATGAATGTGCATTCATGGTGCAAATGAACTCTACTAATTGTGGAAGTCAAGGATTGTCAAGGAAAGTGGACCAAAAAGCTCAAGTGTAAATTCATCCTAAGATGCAACCAAAAAAAATGTACTTCAATGTTTGCAGCATTTTGTAGTGTGAAACCAAAAACTTAGATAGTTAAAGTGTGAAGGATAAATAGATCAATGCAGCAAGAACTACATAGTTCGGTGAGTTTTTGACATATGAGCAAAGAAGAAAAGACTATTTGCATCATTAGAGGAGCAGAAAACCACTTCCATTTATTCTGCCTTCAAACACAACAATTAAAAACTCACACTGATCAACCAGTCTGTTTGGCTGCACCTCAGACATATACCCTCAGACAACACCCCCTGAAATTTAGACCAATCACAAGAGATTTCTGATACAAGTTAAGAACATCATTGACAGAATTAAATTGAAACCTTTTACTATTAATTATCCAGCACATTAATCTATCACTAACAAAGGCTCACAAAAAGCATCTATATAATCCTACTTCCTATATATCCACTCAATTATTCAATTAAGACTTAGACACACCCATGCTCATTGCAAGAGTTTGCAGGTTTTCTCATTGACTACTGACAAATGTCTTTGCTCCTAAGAGACGATAAGGAGAGGACATAATTTTAAGCAAAAACAGAATAATTGGAAACCACAACTCAGAATAATACATAAATTGCACCACAACGTTTAGAAAAGAGCCAGTGTTTCCTGGCTAACACATACTGTATATGTTTGCTTACTTAGTTTTGATGTTAACTAACTATAATTAAAATCTAATTACTTCTTGGCAGTTGCTGTGCTCAGATTTTCTTCATCATCATTTGATTTTAGCTTTCATGTATAAATAATGTTTGATATCATTGGGCAGATTAGATTTTTGACTGGAATTCAAGAGGTTGAACCTTGAATCTGTGAATCACTTGATTTACTTGATATTCTTGGCCTAACTTTGGTATTGATAGATATCTTGGGATCTACTCTGAAGGTCAAATGGACTTTTATTTAAAAAAAAAAAAAACTCCTGCAGTCTGAACCAAACATGTATCCTAAGCCAGGGATTTGACTATGAGGCTTAAGTCCTTGCTAAAATGTTATTCTTGCTTTTAGGCAAAATAATCCACATTATGAATGCAATAAATCAAGCAATATATTTTATTTACCTGAATATATAATTGCAACTGAAACTTTTTCTAATATATTTGTACTGATTAATCTGGTGTCAAGGACCCAATTCATGAATTTGTCATTGGGACACAGCAGTATGTGCAGAGTGAGGGAGAAAAGGGTCTGTGCAATCACTGCTTATATGTTGTTGTGAAGTGAATATTGCGGGTGCAATTTTGCTACCATGTTGTGAAAGTGAGTCTGCAAAACAAAAACTGTTCCTTCATAAAAGAAAGGAAAGGTGAGTGCACAGGTACATGTTCATAGTTGGGTTGGTACGATAGTCATCAACAATAATTTCTGGGAAAGTCTGTCCACCCCAGATACAGCTCAAAGACATTGATTGAGATGTTTTGGGGTTTTTTTATTTCAAGAATGAGAAACTATTCAAGAAAATGTTATTGTTTCAACAATGCCGCAAGACAAATACTGAGCTGGTTTTAAATGAGGTGCTATCGCTCCAACCCGTGTAACACGCCCCTCAGGAGTCAGCAGCCGGTTCTTGCAGGTTCTGCAGTGGAAAATGCAAGTAACTGATGCTCTTGCATTGTCCTGTATTGTAGTTTGACATCAGTATCATGCATTCAAATGTTTTCACCCAAAGCACCTGGATAAAAGTCTTTGTACAAACAAACAAACACAAATATGCTCACACAAATATAAAAAAAAACACTTAATCCAAAAACTATCAAAGCCATTTGTTGTCAATCTTTATAATTCCCCTGCAGGGTTCAGTACTTTTCATTCTATTTGATTAGATTAAATTCTTTACTGTAAACCAAAAAATATAAGTACAATATATAAATATGATTTCTTTAAATATAAATAGATAGATACTTTATTAATCCATGAAGGAAATTCACTCAATATAGAACTTATGTGTTGTTCTGTTATACTACAACACCTTTTATACAGTGCCAATAGTTATTGCTAACCTTTTCATTGAAAATAATCCAGGATGAGAGATCTTTTGGGTACTCTACACTAAGTTTTGTATGATTAAAATTACTGAACTAATTACTGTAACACTGTACATGAAGACAAACAGGCACACACAATCACACAGTATGTTATAACCAGGAGTGACTTTTATCATAATGTGTTTATGTAAAAAATAAGGTATTACACAATAATAATAAAAACATAACTTCAGTATTCTTAACTTCAGGGAAGTTAATAAATCTTGTTATTTGTAATCTGTGGCATTATTGGTTTTGATTTTATCATCTAGTCAGACAGAAAAAACAAAACTAGTGGGTGTTTTGGTTTCACACACATTTGTCATTTCATCCAATATTTACATAAAAACTGTTGTAAGTAATTCAGTCGAACATTTATTTTAATATTACAATCTAGATATTCATGTTTATAATTTATCCACATAGTTATCTATTCTAGTATGTAAGGCAGATTCAGATATTTTTCAGCTGTTTAATCAATTATGTGAGTTATTAATTAATTTATTTTTATTTTTTTCTGACAAAATGCTGTCAGTGAGTTCAAATAAATGGAACTTGAACTGTAAATAAGTATTTCACCTACAGTCAGCATTAAGATAAGTTTATGTTTGAGAAGAAGAGTTCTAAGTGGTTATAAGGAAAGATAGTTGTAAAGCAGTTCTGCTTGGATGGTTAAGTGCAACTGTTGAGTTTAACTCACCATGACACTTTGAAAAAAGAACAAAATATATTGTCTATATTATCCCCTCTGCCATCCTCAGTGCAGGAAACCTGGAAGACTATAGGCAGAGAAAAGACCACCTGCAGAAACAGAATCACTTTAACAGCTATATATAACTATGGATAAAAATATATTGCCAAATAATGCTATTTAAATATAATAATAATATTATTATGATTATTGAGAAAAAGTACAATGAGCTGTGGAAAAAAAACATTGTTATTTTTTACACAGCATTTTCTCCTTGTGATGGAGACACAAATAACTTTTATGCAAAAAATGGCCTAAGCCTAGACAGATTCATAAAAATGTTAGCAGAGGTAATATATGCCATTACAGACACAACCTAGGACACAATAATTTAGTATATTCTTAGGATTATTCTTTTCTACAAATTCTCTACAAAGTTTTTCTAGTCCTATAAATTTGGATCCCTAAAATTTATTATTTAACTTCATTGGAAAACAACAACTCTTGGATAAATTAGCATATTAAAAAATAGTAGGTGAAATACTTATTTACTGTATAATTACTCTCCTATTTGAGGTCATGCATTTATGTAAGCACACCTGAGTGTGTGTTTCTGGGATGGTACAGGGCCAGAATGATCAGGAGGCATCAGAATGAGGTGAGCGGAGAGGGATGAGTCAGAATGATAGTTTGAATGAGTTAGTTGAGTCTGGGTTAGTTCTTCCCTTTTACTAATGCTGCTGTTTGAACACGAACACGCACACAGACAGGTGTCCCGGGCACAACATGTGGTGAAGCACAAATTAATTTCGGGGAGATTAAAACAATACAATAAAAAAACAAGTTGGGGGGGGCGACAACACACTACTTCTTTTAACACTACAACACACACACACACACATGATTCTACGCTCATTTTCAATACAAGATGAGGACACACTTTTGGTTTACAGGTGAGATTAAAATGTACAGAAAATATCATAAACTGATACACAAACACACACTTCACAGCGATAGTCCAGCTGGCAGATGATGTTCCGTCAATGATAGCAGTGACTGTGTCATCACACTTGGGCAAAACTTATTGTTCAGTGTAAAATGAACCAAAAGGTGTGTAAAAATCAATAAGTAAAAATGGAAGTAATGCCAAAAAAGTCTCAACAATTTGCCCATGAATGAAAGACAGTTTGTCACAGCCACATTGTTTGATGAACATTATGTGCAAAGCAGCTGTGCACGTGTCATAGCGAGGCATCAAAAACACACCATTTATTGAACAGGAAAAGAATATGAAACATTTGATTGTTAATTTGGAATAAAAACAAGACTGAAACACAACCATTAAACAGAGTGAGCATTGTACACAGTGAAGAGAACTTCATACATTAAAAGCATGCCATGCACAGTTGAATGTCAGTAACAAAAACAGCAAAGAGCAGATCTTTTCAGCTCCTCTCTCATGCAGACCCATCACTTCACACATACAAAAATAACTCCACTAGATGTGGGAGGTGCTTTCACTGAAATGAGTTAACATTTCAGCCTTTTCAAACATTTAAAAATATTTCCTTTCATTTACTCCTTATAAAGAAATATAGTTGCTTTCAGTTGAAACCCAGGTTTGAATTCCAGGTTCTCTCACCAACACATACATACACACTCTCACACACACCCATGCACACTCACATAGATACTGTAACAGCAAAGCATGCAGCATGCAGCATGCACAAACTGTAGTACACACACTGAGCTGGATTTAAAGAGGAGGAGAGGACCCCCACTCGGGAGGAGCACAGGAAAACAAGATGATAAGAGAAGAGGAGGCCCAGAGGTCAACATGAGGTCTTATGAGGTCAGAGGTCGGACAGGAAGAGCTGTGAGGAAGAAGAGCAGGAGAGGGAATAGGAGGAAGAGAAGGAGCAGGCTGGCTGGGCAGCAAAAAAGACAGATTCAGAGAAAGAGACAGCAAGTTGGACAGAATCCTGAGAAAAAGAGAAAATGTCAAGACCGAGACAACATCAAAACTGCAAAAATGTCTGCGATCAGGCAAACAAAATAGAGTGAAATTTTCTCTTATTCCCAGGACAGAAGGGAGGAAAAAGCTAAAGACAGAAAGCAAGAAAAACAGAATAGAAAGAGTATGAAAGCCCAGAGAACACTATCATCAGTGAACCAGAGCCACTTCTGACTAGTGTATCCATCCCAGACAGACACACACAGGCATGTGTGCACACACACACACATACAGTGTGCTAATGTATGTGTGTACACACATACACGACCACGATTATGCCCACATAAAATCTGAACCATCTTCATATGTTAAGAATAAACAAACAAATAAATTATTACCCATGTGTTAAGAATTAACTTTATTGGTCTAAATAGACCTGTGAAAAGGAGTTATCACTTGTTTTTTTATTTTACCGTAAGTAAGAAAGCAAAACCATCATGTTCAGGGCTAAAGAATGGGGTGTGGAAGAGGGGTGTGCCCCCTGAGGAATCCAGAGGGGAATGTTAGTGCATGCTGACAAAGGCTGGGTTCATGGAAGAATGACACCATTCCCCAGTCACCATCATCATCATCATCATGTCAAGAGCAGCAAACCACCATGCAGCCCCAGTTCCTTTCAACTTACCCCTTCTGAAAAACGGGGGTCTAATAACTCGTGGCTTGTGCACTAGGCGTGATGGCCTTGTGTCCGTGATCTCTTGTGGGGCAACAGAAACAAGGTAAATGGCTGTTACCCACACTCAGAGAACAAAAGGAAGCTTTCAGGGGTTGAGGGTAAATGGGGAAAGCAGCAAATGGTCTTGTGTTTCTGCATCTGATTATCACTAGTGGGCTTTACACAAGCAGATCAGACCAATTTAAATGCTTTTTTTTTAAAAGATAAAATAAAAAAATAGATTTTTCATAGATTTCTCTGCTACATAGGACTATAATACATGTTCTTAGAACTGTGTTTTTACTGTATCTCTGATTGGTCATTGAAGTAATCAAATCTCTGATTAAAGTTGCTTCCCAATTATTTTGAGAAATACTGTAAGCTTTTTATTTTTTATCATAATAATGACTCATATATCAAACAACAAAATGTCTTGCTATCAAACATGCATATTTTTGTGCTTTTATAGTAGAAATAATAGTATTTTTTTTCGGACTTTTGAGTTAACTTCCAGCTGGATTACCTGAAATGTTACATTTAAAAGTTTATGCAAACATAAAATCTGTAATGGATGTAAGTTAACTACTTCCTCTTTCAGTGAATGTTGTGAATATGATGAACCGCCCTCATCTGTTCCTGCCATAAAATTAGACCCTTGTGCAAAGTACATGGAGAAATCATACAGGGGACATGTGGGATAGTACAAGCTGCTATTTCTCATTTAGTCCACCCTCTGATTGTCTCCAAACTACCACCTTCTTATTTAACTGGTTTCTTCTATACAGTCTCTTCCTAAAAGAATTTAGGAGTGTTAACTTCTGTCTTTAGGACAGAAACTTAATTGAGCATCTGGACTAAGTACAAATTTATATCAACAGAAGAGCATTTCAGCCTCAGTCTAGCCTGTTGTGAGTCACTATTAATGAATAAATGCTACCTGAATGTCCACGGTAATGATTATGCAGTAATTAATGTGTTTGTGTATCTTACCATTAATGACACTGGGAGACAGTAATGTGGAGTCACGGTCACCAAGACGGCAGGCACCCTCTTCTGAAGACCCGGGTCCTGGTTGGGGGGCCTGGCCTTCCAGTGAGGTGACAATATCTGCACGGTCAATGGTCTTCAGTGCAGCATAAAGGCTCTCCACTGAGACACAAACAAATTGGGGGAGACAGAGACGGAGACAGAGGAAGGAAGACCAACAGGAGGAGAAGTGCGTGCAACAAGAGAAGCATGCATGAAAGGCCGGGGAAGATGGAAAGTTAGAAACTGTTCCACAAGGTAGATTTGCAAAGTTACAATAAGATATTTCTGAGTGATGGAAGCATTAAGGTAATTAGAGAGGCTGATCATGTGATGCACCATCATGCCTAGTGACTACAGTGCTGTCTTTGGGATGTGCTGGAGATGGCTTTGCCCACTGGCTGGACTTTTCCATTATCAATACATCTTAGAGCCAAATTACTGCGACGCTGGATGGAAATAAACTTTATGACATTACAAAAGCTAATAGAAACCACACTACAGTGATTGCGTGCCATAATTAAAGCTCAAGGCCATTCAACAAAATATTAAAGTCTAGGAAGGTTTTTTTTTGGCCAAAAAGAAGATCATGGGTATGTTATGTCAGACACTGTAGGACTGAGTTGACCAAACAACTAAACTATGATTGCATTTTAGCTCATCCCTAGTGTATTTAAATGACCCAGTAGTTACGTATTTGCAAAATATATGGGAGATGTGAACTGTCTATCAGCAGCTATAATTTAATTACTGTGAATTTATGCAAATGTAGTTATTTGAGTAATTTTGTCCATGGCTGTAGGGAGGATCCTTGCAGAAAGCAGCCTTGTGTACATGGAATAAGTAAACAAAACGTGAATAGTTTTATAGCATTACAGTTTTATGGGGCTTTGGTTTCAGACTTACTCTTGGCCCTTTTGCCTTCTCTACTAGCCCACAGATTGAGCAGGGCAGAGCTCTGGTCCAGCAATGAGTTTGGATTCTCCACACGGATTCTGTTAATGTCGTCAACACCGAACTGAAGTTCTCGTGCCAACTCTGACAGAAGGACAGTTAAAAACATATATAAAAAGCTAGGACAAGTACAAAACTTTTTTATACAAACACAACTTGATATGAAATACTATCAGAAAAAGTGAATGATGTTAACCATTGAGTCCCAGGTCACATTTTATTTTAACTCTTGTCATTATGAGAAAATTGTGTCATTGTGAAAGGTGAATCATACTATACTGTGTACAGATTATATTCTTGCAGAAACCCAAAGTTGTAAGGTTGTGGTTTACCGCCTGGATCTCATGACAGAACATGATATAGCCACAGTAAACCTCAGCTACAAACTTTACACCTTAATCTAGGAGAAGTACAACAAGCATACAGCTAAGCCCTCATGAGTTTCAGCACCAAAATATAAATTTTTCCTGCTAGTGTTTATGTTGCCAGAAATGCTTCTGCGCTTATTATGAGATTGACACTTGTCCTACACAACATCGTCAGTTGCATCAAAACTGTACCAAAATGGCCATTTAGGATACCTTCCCTAAACAGCTCTAAAGCCCTACTAATTTTGTTTCTTCACCTTTAGTTGGCCTTTGCAGAGACAGTGTTTCAATATCATACTATGATGTGAAAGAACAACAGAGTTACAGCTGCATATTTATATTCATCTTGTTGCCATATTCATTCATCTCACCACCACCATCACCAACTACAGTATAACTACCTCCACCAAGGAGGTTATGTTTTTGACAGAGTTTGTTTGTCTGTTAGCACCATAACTCAAAAGGTTATTGCTGGATTTTGATGACATTTTCAGGATATCTTGGAAGTGTCACTGGGAACAAATAATTAACTTTTGGTGGAGATCCGGAAAAGATCCTGGATTTTGCATAACTGAAATTTTCAGTAACATTATGGTACTGCTTGGTGGAGCTCTGTGCTCTCAGAGTGCTTTTCTAGTTCAACAATATATTTTACTCTGACATGTTTGCTTAAAGAGGTTTCCTAGCTGTAAGGATGGACAAACTATGTTTCGGGCAGGGGTGCTTGTAATATTTGGTTGAAAACGTATGAGGGAACTAACCTGCCCAGCTCAAACCCAGCTGTTCAGATATAATATTGATTTTGATCTCGGTCCTCTCCATGGCATTCACGGTGGCTAAAGAAAGAAAAAAGCAGCTTAGAGACATACATATGGTAACATTTAAATCACCAAGACCAGCAATGTAAAGGTTTACTTACTTCATTTACAAGAACAGTAAACTAGATTTTAAGTATTTTTTCAGAACAATTTAATAGTAACAAAGTCAATCAGTATTGATTTCCAAATATCATTGATAGATATAAACTTTACACAGCTGCTTTTAGCAGACCCACCCCCATGTCTCCCCCTTAGTTTTAATTAACCTTTAATTACTTTCTGTTGGTTTTAGTACTTTAAAACTGGCTTGATTCTTAATTTTAATGTCTATACTTACCTTTTTTGCTCTGTTGGAGGAAATAAGCAACACACAAAACATTGTTTTTTTTCAGCATGGTCCCCAGGGTTAGTGACACAATGTGGACAGACAGGAGTATGTACAGGTGCTAGTCTCACTAATCATACTGGCATTCAGTAACCATTACAGAGGGACTGAGTTGCAATGTAGCAGCGCTGTGTATTTGATAGACAGAAAAGGCCTTTCCTCATCACCCACCATCCGCCTCCAGCGGATGACTGTTTATTTAATACTGGCAAGCATAAGGGCTCCTCTGTCTAGCTCCACTGCGAGGTCCTGCCCATTCTCAGTGCTTAGTTACAGTGCTAATGCTAACATTACCTGCTGCCATGCTTTGGAAATCGCAGTGGAGACACCAGCGCCATGCAAAACCACATAACAGAAGTCATTCATAATTTATTCATAGCTACCAGGACACACAGGACAAAAAGGCTAACTTGCCATGTGCCATGAAGCCATTTTTTAAGACATGTTTCAGGTTGTTCTTTTCCATGATCAACCTGATTTTCTGTAACTGCACTGTAAACAACTCTGGGGCTCTAGAGCAGTATGTTGCATCCAAGGCTTGGTCTTTGTGCCATGCGTGCACATGAGACAGATCAGGGTAAATAGAAAGGGCAAAGTAGGAAGCAGGGCAGTGGGCAAAGGGGCAGTGCAACATTCGGTGCCCATCTCCACTGTTGGTATATTAGGAGAGGGCTCAAGATCAGGCAATAAAAACTCACCCACACCAGGCTCGTTCAGAGCACTGTAGCGCTCTCTCAAGGCAAGAGGGGTTAAAGTCCGTCTTCGCTCTTCACTTCCAACAACCTTAAAAAGATGGGTGAAATTTTTATTTTAATAAAGGGAATTGTTTCTTCATTACCATATGACAAAGACTTGTGTCACAAAGAATGCCACATGAACAGAGCTCCCTAGAACAACTAGAGAAGGGTAAGCACCAAATGTTTTACTGCAAGAAGAGATGTTTTTACAGGCAAGTTCTTACCTTGACACAAGGTGGCATGGTTATGTTCAGGTTGCACAGTACGTGCTGAGTGTCCTCATACTTTGTGCACTTCCGCAGAAAAGACAGAAACCCAGAGGCATCCTTGTTGCTATCTCTGACCTATCATAGACAGGAGAAAGAGAAATAGAGCAAAAAAAAAGGGTCGAGAAAGAAAAGAGAACAGGATGGCCAATGGAGGAGGAGACGGATAAAGGAATGGAAAGAGAGATTAAGTTGAGGATATAAATATGCCAGAAGAAATGGAAAAGATAAGGGAAGAAGGAAGTAAAAAAAAGAGCACAAAAATGTGCGAAAGAAGAGAAGATGAAAGCAGAGAAGTTGCAGAAGGAAGAAAACAGACCAAAACGAGTGTTAGAGCCCTCAACGGGGTCTTGAGCATATGGCGCACTAACATTGGACGAGAAGCAGGGGGAAACAGGGATGAAAGCAGTCCACAGGCAGGCAAGAGGGAGAGATTTACCTGCACATTTTACCTGGACGTCTGTCAGACCAGACAGTTACAGACTGACCGTGAGAGAAAGAAAGAGAGACAGTGAGACAGACACGTACAGACAGGCAAGGCCGCAAGATAGGAAGGCAGGCAAAGAAAGTGAGGGAGTCACAGGACATGCAAACAGTTACCCAAGAGAGTTGGCAGCTACATAGGTAAGGTGATTGCATGGCTACATAAATTAAACTAGCTGATACTGAATGGTACAGTATGTGATGTTGACAGACACACATGGAGAAAAACAATGCATATATATAGCACAACAAAAACACATTAATATGGTAAGAGGGCAGACATGACATGGCTGGTACATATTAAGGGTTAAAGTTTAAAGATTTACACATATTAGTTATTTGCTTACTTTTGCTTTTAGATCAAGAAAATGGCATGATTTAATCACTTACTAAGATGTATTCACATTATACTAATAATGTGAACATGGGCTAAAATTCCCCTCTTAACTGACAATGCTGACACTTAAACTGGCAGCATAAGTGAAAAATGTGACTTAGCCAAACTTATAAATGAATAATTTTCTACAAATTTTCTGCTGCTTATTTTCTGTTAAGTTTTACCACTTCTAAGATTAAGGATATAAAACTCATACATATTGTATCCAATGCTGAAGTCTCCCCAAACTACACATCCTAGCAGGAATAAGATTTTTTTGTGTTGGTGCATGATGTTATATTACTTTAAAAAGTAAAGGGAATTTTTCACACTGGTCTACTTTTCATGTTTGATGTGGTATGGCTTTCTTATGGGCCTGCCATGACTTAAGATTTTAATTTGGCATTTTTGTGCATGTATTGGTGACACCTTGTGGTTGTTTTCTTGTTTGCTCTATTCTTGCTTTTGTTTTGTGTTGTGTTAACAGATAGTTCAAACCAACAGCTTTTTCTTGAGTGGAGTTGACAGTGAAACTAACCAGACTTGAGTTTGTCTTTATCAGCATAGCAATAACTCTGCAGCAAAGGCCTTCCATTTAATCTCACAGTGAAATGCAAAACTGTAGTAGCTTTTGTAAAAGCTACAAGCACAGACGTTTGCATTGTTTTTCTACTAAGTTGTGACTTAGATCAGACAACTTTCCTTTCAGCTCTTCATTTGGAAATCTTGGAAATTTTCAGTGTTCCTTAGTAACAAAGAATGACAACATATCATCTGTGTAAAGGATACAGTAAATACATTTGAAACAAAAAATGAAGGGAAAATGACAATTGCTTAAAAAACTTACATAACATAACATAATATAAGATAACATAACTTAAATCTCACTATTAGTGTGAATCTTTTGTGTGTTATCAAAGTGGTGCAGAGGTTGGAACAATATACTGAATATTTAGATATTGATAGTTAGTACCAGCTTATAAGGACAGTGAAAAGCTAAAAAAACAAAAACCGCCACAATAACAGAGTGTATGTATAAGTCCTATAAGTCCAGGAGGAAAACTAGACGGTAAGTGGATCCTTGATATACAGAACTCAACAACTAAACAAAAAACAAACAAAACACCACAACATTGTATGAATATATGGTAAGTGAGAAATAAACATGCATATAAATAACCAGTTAGAGACAGACCTTGACAGAGACAGGCAATCTGTTATCTCTGAAGGCCTGGAAGCTGAAGCTACGAGGTTGCTGAGTGGCCTTCCGAATGGGCACTAAGTTCCCAGAACACTCCAGGTGCAGCGGCATGCCCTCCATAAGCTGTATGAAATGTCACAGAATATTAAAATACATTATTTAATTTTCATCATGACAACAGAAATGGCTTAGAGCAGTCATAATCATTTTCACAGTATTGATGCTAGTATGAGTCCCCTTAAAATAGAAGTAATAAAATCTAATCTTTTTCATGACACTTTTGCATTTTGATACCGTGCTGACGTATCCCTTTAGCCTGGTGCTGACCTCAATATCTCGACTGCGGGCCACTTCTGTGAAGTTTTCATGCAGTTCCAAAGTTTTGTCCATCTTGTCATCTGTCATGCAGTAACAGCGTAAGCGTCCTTCACGTGCTTCATTCATTTTTGCAAAAATAACAAACTTGGCCATGTATGGAACAGCCATCAGCTCCCGGTACAACAAGTTGGCAAAGTTAACCGCTTCAGCTGTACGTGGACAGTCTGCCAGCCAGAATCTGGATGCAGAGGAAGAAACAAGTTAAAGATCTTTCTTGACTAGTGAGTCATCTTTATTTCTCTAGTGAGGGATTTGCCTTGATGGCTGCTCACCTTGCAGACACATTTGTGGTAAAATTTGCACAACTGTTGGCATACATCAGTTTAGTGGTTCCAGTGATGTCTTCCCACTGAGCTGGTGCCGTTCCACCTAAATTAAAATTGGAACAATTTGCCATTCTTTCTGCACACATTATTCAACAGCACATTTTTGTTATTTATACTCATCCAAATATCCAGACAAAATGTCACTTTAAATAGAAATTTAGTCTTTTTTTTTACATAATCTTTCCAATGCATTCTATAGTACCTATAACACTGCAGAGGAGGCGCAAACTAGTGGTATCCCCCTCGCCAGCATCCCGAGGACTCTCCCTCCAGGATGGCGGTAAAGGGATACGCAGTCCGATTGGACGATGAAATTTGCGCCGACGAGGTTCGATGGTAACCACTGGACTGAAGGTTGCTTGGTTACCAAGCTGCCTTGTCAGCAGTTCATCAGGGATAGGTTGTGCCTGAGGATTAAGCAGTGATCAAAATGCTTATTTAAGGAACGCAGAAACATTTTAAAGGACATTTAGTTAAAAAAGCTAACAATACAAAGTGTGCGATAGACAACATGGAGCACAAATAGAGCACAAGTCCAAAAGGATAACACAAAGGCGTGGAGTAACACAAAAGGCAATAGAAGAGTAAATGTGCAGTAAACAGAACCATCAAACTCCCAGCCATACTCACACATGCAACAAATTCATAATCACAAGTGACCCAACTCAGATCAGTGCATCAGCTCGGTCAGTGTTGCTCACAACTTAAATCAGGAAACTGAGGAGTGACGAATGGCTGGATAAAAGGAAAACATAAACAGACCAGCATAAGGTACATTAAAGCTCAGACCCATGCAGTTTCCTGACATACTGTAACATCAGTGCAGTGACAGGAAATGTAAAAAAAATGTAGTCAACTGAGCAAAACAACAGACATGGAGGATCAATAATCCATCACAATCTTTCTGTATATTAAAAATTTTAATGTACTCAAATTAATTTATTGCTTTTCAGATGTAAGTTCGCAAATGTCAAGTAATGTCTATTATTTAAATATCAGAGGTCAGCATACCAACAAAGAGCATTACTCTCAACCAAAACTCCATGACTGATGACAGAGCTCATAGATGGTACATCAACTTAGAATCTGTTTTTTTATTTTTTTTGTCAAATTGCAAATGAAAGAGACCCAAAGCAGTGTAAACAGAAAGTGGGCCAAACATGCTGGAATAAACTGCTAAATTACAGAATCAGCTCATCTGTTATTATCGATGTACAAATAACAAAGACATCCAGTCCATAAAACAGATCAGCATTGTATCAAGTACTTTTCTGCTGTTTTGTCTTTTAACTTCTGCATACTTACTGCCTTCTTCTATATTTCTTCAGTAATCTTATCCATCTTATTACCTGCAGTCCCAGCCTCACTCTCTTGGTGACAGCAGTTTCAGGGAAGATGGCCTCAACATGGGGAACCAGTTTGCTGGTCAGTCGGCCCCCCTCTGGACCAATGAGATCACTTTCCTGTTGAATGCGGGAAACAACCGCAAAGTAGAGGGGGAAGTCGGTGGAGATGATTCGACGAATTCTCTTCTTTTCTAGCTCCTCTTGACTCTCCAAGTCTACAATTGAGTGAAAAGATGGAAAAAAAGAAGGGAACCAATTAATTCATTTCTATTTGAGGGTAGAAGCTGGCATCTATCCCACTAATTATAGCAAGCTGAAACATACTAAGTTAACCTTAAGTGGATATGAAGCTATATTTATTATATTTATATGTGATGCTGCTGAGATGCTTGCTGCAGGGTCAGTCAGGTTTCGTAATCAGTCATCGAAATTAAGCTGACCTTCATCCATGCCATTCAGAATAGTTTCCAAAACTTCATCGCCATAACGATTGCGATGTTCCTTCCAGACTGAGCCATTTTCACTGCGTAGGACCACAAGCTCTCGGTCACCATGACCCAATGAGGCAAAGTGAGGGATTTCCACTATCACAGGTCTGCAGAGAAAACGACAACCTGAATAAAACTTTAAATCACAAACAATACATTACTAAACTATTACACACACTTGCCTGTGATTGTTTTATAGTAGTCAGACACTACAAGTTCCCCCATGAACAAGTTTGACTCACCCAAGGAATTGCATACTGGATGGTCCCAGGGAGATAATCCTGCTTGCAAGCCCCTCTCCCTCCACCAAAGGAGGAGGAGTGGTGAGTTTCTGAGGTTTAACGAGCCGACAGGTGATGCGGGTTGGTGCAGCGCAGGTCCGCGGTGGGATGATCACCCTCAGGCCGTGATGTCTGCTGCCTCGCATTGAGCCTCCACGGGCATCTACCATGAAACTCACCAGGAAGCTGAGTATCATTTGGAGAGGTTGTGAGTTAATCAAAATGAACAGATGGAAACTTGATTACATTTAAATAACAAGACCGAGCCATAAGATTTAAAAACCATTACTGGGATTTTCATATGGGAATTATTTCCACTGAAGTTTTTATAAAGTAACATCATTCTGTATTAAAATGATGGGATTTAATGGATGTAATCTCAGGACACTTTTGATGGTCTCTGTAGACCACCACTTGACAGCAAAATGTTTTTTGTTCATGACTGATACAGCTGAGCACCAATTACCAGCACAGAATGATAAGCAGCCTGCTGAAACTGACTTTACTGGGGTGATGCATGTGTTGACAAAATTGGCATAAAGGGGTCTTAACCAAGTGACAGTATGCAGATGGGAGGGAATAATAACGTGTTGCCAAAGCTGGGTTAATTATATCTATCAAACATTATTTTTACATGGATGATACAAGTCAGAGTTTCCCAGCAGAGATTTGTATTGAAATAAAATGACCAGTGTCAATAACTTTATCATCAGTGATGTTTTATAGTGGCTGGCTGGACTGGAAATGAGTAACATGTTAACAGTATAGTTTTAAATAGAGGGACATGCTTCAACTGCTCATTCAATCACCTGTTGAGCTTTCTTAGACTCAGTTCACTTTCTTAATGCCGTTTGTCCTGTTCTCTTGATCTCCCATGCTTGCCCATTGACATTTTCATTCCTTATTTGTAAAGCTTTCCAGCCTTTATTCCTGTATCTATTCTCCCATATCTAACCAAAACTATCCCATATCTCTTTAAGCTTTCATCAATTTATTGTCATTCATTAGCTTCATTTGGTAAACCTGTTGTGTGGCCAAAATGATGTCAGCAGGCAGAAGTCCAAATTTTTTATTATACAATGGTGCATGTTGTAAAAAGAAACAAATGAAAATCACAACAAAAAATAATTTAATTAACCATTTCTGTTTTCCCAACTAAAAATAGCTTAAATTAATTTGACCTAAATTAACCTAACATGCACCCTGCTACATCAATCTAGCCTCATGCATATACAAAAGAGCCATTTGACATCAATTGGGTTAATAAATACAGAAAATGATCAACATTTCTTCCCTTTGTTCTTGGAACACAAGGTAAGTATGGTGAGTAACCCAAAAACAAATGCAGAATTTTAAACAGAGTTGAAATTATACTGTAGGGTTGAGATTTTATTTTAACCATCCATCCATTTTCTCCTGCTTATCCAGGTCACGGGGCAGCAGCCTAAGGAGGGAAGCACAAACTTCCCAGGCCAGTTGAAAGACATAATCTCTCCAGCATGTCCTGGGTCTTACCTGGGGGTCTGCCTCTGCAGAAACGTGCCCAGAACACCTCACCAGGGAGGTGTCAAGGAGGCATCCTAACCAGCTGCTTGAGCCATCTCATCGGACTCCTCCTGATGTAGAGAAGCAGGGGCTCTAGGATGGCTGAGCTTCTCACCCTATCTCTAATAGAGAAACTGGTCACGCCGCAGAGGAAACTAATTTCAACTGTCTGTATTTGTAATCTCATTATTTCAGTCACGACCCACAGCTTAGGTGACGGTATGGACATAGAGCGACCAGTAAATGGAGAGCTTTGCCTTCCGGCTCAGTTTCTTCTTTCCCACAACAGACCGGCGCAGCCACATCCTGCCCTTACTCATGAACAAGACCCCAATATACTTTAACTCCTCCTCTTGGGGCAGGAATTCATCCCCCGACCCTTAGAGGACACTACACCCTTTTACGGCTGAGGACCATGGTCTCAGATTTGGAGGTGCTTATTCTCATTCCAGCTGCTTCACACTCGGCTGGAAATCGCTCGAGTGGAGCTAGAGGTCAGGACCAGATGAAGCCAACAGAACCGCATAATCTGCAAAAAGCAGTGACCCGATCCTGAAGCTGCTGAACCAGATCCTGTCAACACTTCAGCTGCGCCTAGAAAATCTGTCCATAAAAGTCATAAAATAAAACTATAATTTAACTTTTATTCAAACAGAAAATTATAAAAACAAACCCAGGATAGTTGGTGTCTGCTAATCACTAAACAAAATGAAGATGAAATTAACAGATCTCTCAAACAAGGATGTAACTGCTAAACGGGGACATATGGCACCTTACCCACTTTGTCACAACACCCTCTCATAGTTAGAAAAAACAATGTTGGTAGACCCATTCTTGCACTCAGTCAAGACCTCAATTAATCAAAACTTCCTAATTGCATCCACTCATCAATCTATTTTCCATACTGAATTGTCCAATTTAGTGTTATGGGTAGCTAGGCCCTATCCCAGCAATCAATGGGCAAGAGAGGGGTACACCATGTAGAGATCAACAGTCAATCACAGGGCAACATAGAGAGACGAAAAAGCAAACAAACAACCACTCACACACAGTCACTCCTACGGACAACTTAGAATGACCAACCACATGCATACCACTCATTAAACCCTTATTTAAACCAGTAAACTTGATATGTTTGTGGCATGTCCTGCTCTTTCTACTGTCTGCACAGACCCTAGATGTTAACATCAAGGTAGTGTTTCAATGCTCAATTTATAGGCTCAGTCTTTAAAGTAACTTAGTCCATTTCTAATTCTCATACCAAATGCTAAATGTGACATGATCTCTAAAACCTGCTACATTCAGAAGCACACTATCTTTCCCCAATAATCTTCATCCTATCTCATTTTCTCTTGTCCTTATCTTCATTTCTCCTCAAGGTTAGATTGTTTTCACTCCATCATAAAACCTCACCAGCCTACAATGGTAGTAAATAAGAGTGACAGGAGAAAAATTCTCTTCCATTCGAGCATGTAAAACATTCTTTATAAGTTCAGTGGGGTTCAGATTGGCCTTATCATTCAGCACATGAACCACAGTTCCCATCGTGTAAGGTGTTACAAAAAATATGTATGTACCTCATTTGTAAATAACTTACTAAATGTATGGAATATACAGCTTGTAAGAAGTCAGAAAGATGTCTGCTTCACTTCTTGACACGATACTAATTTGCTGAAAGCAAAATTCTTTTGTAACTTGTTGTGGTCCATGAGGAAACATCTCATTTGAAGCAAACACAAGCGGAAATGGATGTGTTGTCATTTATCCCAGAGGATCTGGACATACATTAATAAATCAATTCCCCCTCCTGGCAGAAGACCAGCGGCTCAATTAAATGGCCCAGCTGATTTACCACCCAAAGTCTAACGCTACCGAGCATGAAATCATAGCATATGGTGATCAGCTTTTACTAAAGCTGCAGAGTCATCCTGCGGCATTAAATTGCAGTCAACATGTGCTGATTTTGTGAATATGAGATGATGATATATATTGCTGGTGTACACAAACCATATATGAATTTATAGCATCTTTTACCATTTTATTTTCTTTGCAAACTTTATTAGCATTAACGCTCACTTTCCATCACTATTATGGATGCAGTATTATAGTACTATATTAATAATTCTGGTAAAGTTACTAAGTTCAAAAATGTTAACAAACAAAAACTAACAAAATGTATCAGTTATTAAAATGTCATGTTAATTAAAAAACATAGGATTATAATGTTTGATTAGCTCACCCAGTGTGAATGGGGCTGGCCACAGGACTGACATTGTCTGACGTCTCGGTAGCAGGACTACTTGGGATGAGCGAGTCTTCGTCATACTCTTTTGGCAAAGGGATAGGGGTGTGCTGAGGTGAGAGAAGGGAAAAGTGAAAAGCAATGATAAGTTTGAAGGTTGCAAAACAATTACAACTGAAAAGATGTGGACAGAAAAACCTGCAGAAATAGAAGGAAAAAAACATCTCCAAAAAATCTTTTATTTTATGTCATAACTATTCTGAATATTATTATACAGCCATAATAGCTCTTTCTTCAACTTCTCCTACCATCCTCTCTGTAAATTTGAATACCTTGATTTTTAAAATATTTTAAATGTTTTAGACAATGTCTATCCATCCATCTTTCCACCTATCCATCTATCTTAGTAACAATTCAGCATTTTAGCATCATTTAAATGCCACAGTCAGGACAATGCAACAGATCATCTCCAAATGGTAACTGGAATATGACAGTGGTCTCACTGTACTTCAGTGGTCTTTATTGTCCTAACCTAAGACAGCACTACTGTAAAGAGTTATTATTGGTGTTCAGCCAACAAATCTGTGGCAACTGTATAAATGTATAAATGTGATCATGTCATTATAGACCAAAATCTCTGACCGATGTTTCCAAAACCTTGTTGAATCTATGCTACCAAAAATTAAGGCAAAAGGGATCCACTGCTAACAATGTGTATCTAATAAAGTTACCAGTGAGTGTATGAGATCAGAAGAAAAAGTGCTAAATGCTTATAATTTAATTTTATAATAGTTATAAAATCAACACATGAGACATACCTGGTCCAGCTGAACTGTTTCTGGTGACACACAGGGGATCCGGGGAATAGCGGGGGAATACGGCCTTTTCAGCAGAAACGGGAAAACAAGATACAGTCAAAGATTTTTCACAGTCTGCCTCAAAAAACAATTTATTCTATGACTTACGTGGTGCCCATACCACCCTCAAAGTCTCTGAGGGTCTTCTTTGGAGAGAGAAAGTCATCATCCTGGTCCTTGAAGTCATCAAGTTTCAAATAACGTGCTCCATCCATCCCAAGCAACTCGTCTCCTGATGGCAAAATTATAAAAGGTAAGAGGAGGGGGGGAAAGGGTGAAAAACAGTAAAACAGGGCATGGAACAGGTTGCAGAAAGAAAGATTGTGAGTTAAGAGAGAAAGGGATGCGACTAAAGGAGTATGTGGAACAAAATGCTCCTGTCAACTTTCATGTTCACTCACAATATGTCCTAAATCAATTAAAAATATATGCCAATGAAACTTCCTGTTCGTTTCATTTCATTTCATCTTTATCAGGTTTGTCAGGTTTTCTAAGACATTCAGCTTCAAATCTGATGAGTTCCAGCTGAATTGATCCAAGAAGGAAACAGTAATTGTTGCGCCGCCATCCTTCCCATCCCTTCACCTTTATAAAAACACAGAAAAAATGGCCACAAAGCAACTAACAGTTTAGTCAAAGCGATGGAGTCAGACCAACAATGACCAGAGCCAATGGAAACCAAAAGAAGAGGACTGAGTAAGACAGTGAGTATTAAGACAGTTTAGGACACTGCATGGACGGCAAACTGCAAGGCACCTGGTGACAGCTTTTTTAGTGAGCATGCCCATTAAAGATGAAATCACATGTGGTGATGGTTGTTTCTGTGTAGGAAAAAAAAACACCTGAATTATTGAAAATGATACTTAAAAATAACATAACAGTAAGAGTAACATGTAAAACCACTTGACGAGATGGCGATGTTCACAGAAGATTTAACATCCATCAGAACAAACTGTTCGGGAGAAGCTATAATAAAATCAAACAATATGAAAAGACCAAAACATTGGAAGAAAGATAAATAAATAAATGAGGCTTGCATGTGAGAATGCTTCCAAAATTTGTTGCAAAATAAGTTATTTAAATTCAGTTATTTGAAGTAGAGAGAAGGCTTCATAATCATCAACCGTGTGTGTTGCCTGCAGGAGTGCTGCAGCTGAGTTGAATCTACTAATGGATTGGTTAGACTTTAGTATGTAGGAAGGGCAGCCATTTTTGTTTTATATGCAGAAAAATTTGGAAATATGACCATAAGAAGCTCACAGACACATATACATTAAACATTGGAGAAAGAAAAATGCTGTGACTACATGCCGATGAAAAACTGACACATTTTTTCTACAAATTTCTGAACAAGAGGCAAAAGAGCACAGAGATATGACAGAGAAGATAAAAATAGAGGACAGCAAACAGGGCTGGAGTTGAAAATAGAACTGATTAAAGAGTCTATTAGTGACACACAGAGAAAATGAGAGGGACATTGCAATGAAGGCACAAGTTTACCACCGGATCGGACAAGGCAGATACAGACACAATCCTACCTAAAGTTAGCTGTGCAACCCCTAAAAAACAAATAGAAAAGGGTGTTATAAACAGCCTTAAATATAAGAGTTTAAACGCACGTTCAATGTGTCAGTCTACTTCCCAATGCAGGCTTCGTCTAGCAACAACAAAGCTAGAAATAAATTATTAAAGCTTTGCAAGTGAGGGGTTTTACAAATTCAAATCTCTACCTTCGTCTTCTGAAACATCCAGAATCTCATCCACGGTCTCAGGAAAGCTCATCCGATGTTTTTCTGTGGTGATCTGCAAAGACGCAAAGGGAGAAGAGATGGAAATATTGATGTCAGAGACAGACAAAAGCAAAAAAAGAAAAGAAAGTTTGAATTAATTTGCAAGCAGGCGAGAGAGCAGAGCATGACTGATTTGACTTAGCATCAAAGTTATCATGTGTGGAAGCTTTGTTTGTCATGTATACGCATGAACCATGCGGGATGTGTTGCTCACCGTGGAAACAGACTCCTCGGTAACCAGCTTCAGCACATCAATGACAGAGATGTAACCCAGGCGCTTAGCAATGCCCAGAGGAGATGTCCCATTCTAAGCAGAGCAATGTGAGAAACATTACTAAAAAAATGATGTTTTACAATTCAATAAAATGACAGCATAATTTATAAAGCATCTCTGCTTTTGTTTAGTGGTGAAAAGCAAAGGAAGTAATATGCAATATGCAAAGCCAGTTGTATAAAATGGACAATTTTAAGAATAATAATGCTCATTAATGAGAAACTTTGTACGTTATAAAGAAATCTTATCATATCTGTATGCATGAATATGCAACAGATATAATTAAATACCCCAGTTTATAGTAAGTCTTGTGATTTATGTAAGTCATATATGGAATGAGGAGCTCATGAGTGATTAGAACAGGAGAAATGGGCATGTAGATGGATGCAGAGCTGCATGTAAAATGCAACTATAATGAAATTTGAATGTAAATTCAAAGCTATTTTTTGTCTTCAGCATGTGATGGCACAGAGAAGCATCAAGCTTCATTAAGAGCCAGTTAGCTGAGTTTCATTAACATTTACACATCCACACTGCACGTAATATTTAGTAACTATGCAATCCAGAAAGGGGAACATCGATGCCTCACTGAAGTTATTTCATTGGGCTGTGCTCCATGTTTCAGCAACAGGGTGACGATATCTGTGTGGCCCTGTTGCGCTGCCTGGTGCAGAGGGGTATAGCCCATCTACAGGAATAAAAAAGGACAGGATGTATAGTCAGACAAAAGAAGAGCAAAAAAAAGCTGAGTTTAAAGGAAAGAAAAATAGAGAGGAATTTTACCCTCGTCCTGGCATTCACATGTGCCTGCTGTTGCAGGAGGAACTTCACCATCTTGATATTGCCATAGTGACAGGCAACATGAAGCGGTGTGTAGCCCATCTATGAAGATGAAATATATTTTATTGATGCCTCTGAACTGCCAGTTTGATTTATGTGTAAACATTTGCATACACATATATAAACATGATGGGTGTTGAAAAGGAAGCAAAAACCGGCAAGTTTTTAAAATTGATAGTAGTTAGAATATGCTTTTCATTCAGATTTTTAAAATAACAGCAAACACAATGAAAACAACATTTTATGCATATTATACATATGAAAAGAGAAATAAAACACCTTCCATTTTGCTATCAAATGGACTTGTGTTGATTTAATGGTCATTTAGTGAAAAATGAAGACTTTGGTTGGTTGAAGATTCAGCCTTTTTCTAATTATATTTATCTATTTATCAAACAAACACATATAAAATGGGAGAGCATTTTTATATGGAAAGAGGAAGTCATTGTTAACTTATCCTTCATTTAGCTATTTTTGTTATCTTGTGAACCAGTGGAAGACATGACTTACCCGTGATGCAGCATAAACGGATGCCCCCTGTTTGACCAGCGTATCAGCAATGCCCACGTGACCTTCCTGAGCTACAAGATGCAGAGGTGTCAGTCCATTCTGAAAGAGAGAAAGAATAAGATAAGATAAGATAAGATAAGATAAGATAAGATAAGATAAGATAAGATAAGATAAGATAAGATAAGATAAGATAACAATGAGTTTAAAATTATTCTCCTTGTGTGTAAAGCTACCCATGACCAAGCTTCATTGAATATCAAAGATCTCAGACTGCAGTTTTATTTGTGATTCTCTAAGATTTCAAAGTCTCTAATGAGAGCACTCTTATGGAACTAGCTCCCAGTGTGACACCCATCCATTAGTTATGCAGTCATGGGGATGGCCCATGTTGCACTGAGCAGAGGGAAGATGGGCGGGGTACACCCTGGACAGGTCCCCAGTCCATCACACGGCCAACACACATGGACAAGCAGCCATGCCCACACACACACTAACATGCAAACTCAGAAAGATTGCTGGCTGAAACCTCCCCCAGCTGAGGCTTGAACCAGCAACCTCCTTGCTGTGAGACCACAGTGCTAACCAACTGCACCACCATGCAGCCCCCTGTATATTCACTCATGTTATATTATTGTCCATTCATCCATCCATCCATCCATCCATCCAACCAATCAATCCATCAATCCATCCATCCATCCATCCATCCATCCATCCATCCATCCATCCATCTATCTAGGTCTCCTACTTTGTCCAATTCTTGTCCATTTACCTTACTCATAACACACTCATAATAAATGTCCATTCATCCATTATTCCTCCTCTCTTCCCCTTCCTTCTTTTTTAGACCCTGGAGGATCTTGTAGTCAGCTTAGGTCAATTTTCAGTGGAGAGCCCAAACTCTCTCCTTCCAAGCAACCATATGCCCCAGATAAACAGAACACACACTACTAATTCATTGTATTATCTAAAACTATGATCTGTTGCTAAACCAGTCATCTTATCATCATCATCATCATGTGATGCTTGATTGTGAGACATTGGTCGTTCTGTTGTTGAGTACACAGTGCAGTAATGTCACAACCATGCTTCTTGTCAGCATGTATACAACTGAACTCTATGGGAATGTCATTTTCACATCCATTTCAGTATACCTTGTTTCCCAGATTTACGTTGGCCTGTTTGGAGATGAGAAGGGCCACTATGTCTGGTCTTCCTTCCTGTGAAGCCAGGTGTAGGGGTGTGATGCCTTGGAGGGATTCAGCATTGGGCGATGCCCCATTTTGAAGGAGACAGCTTGCCACCTCCATCTGGTTCTGCTTGGCCGCTATGTGCAGAGGAGTGTAACCGTTCTGTAGAGAAGAAAGGAAGATGTACAGACAAAAGGCAACATGGACATAGCTCCTCTTCAATACATGTGCAACTTTAAAAGCTGTTATGTGGGAACAGCTGCAACAACAACAATAGCTGCATAAATCACTGTGTGTAACACTGATTTGTCAGCGATTGGTTTGGTATGTGGTGCTGGCCTGCCTGTGTGAGTATGTGCACACTCATATGTGAGCATCTTACTCGGGCAGTGCTGTGTGCAGATCCTCCTTTGCTGACCAGGAGTTTAACAACATCCAGGTTGTTGTGATGGACGGCCACATGAAGGGGTGTCAGACCATTCTGTTAACCACACACATACATATGAACATATATAAACCCACGCATGTACAAAACCACACAGAAACATGTATATATGAGACACATACAGCCCTATTACCATTTATACATCAACCAAAATTAGCTCAGTGAGGTACAGCTTTTATGCTGGACCGCTCCTCACGGTCTTAGTGTAACTGGAGTATAGAGACACACGCAATGACTCACCTTCCCTGCTGCGTTAGGGTTTGCTCCTCTTTCCAGAAGGAGCTCTGCCACATCCACTTTTCCATATTTAGAAGCTACATGAAGGGGAGTAAAACCTTTCTGCTCAAATAAAAAAAAGAAAAACAGGTATTTACTATACAAGGAGTACAGTATAGAAACTGAAAATACAAATACATTGTAATTTCATAGTCTACTCCACCTTTGTCATCTTGACTTGTTGTGCTCCAGCATCCAGCAGTATTCGAATGGTGTGGATGTGTCCCTCACGTGCAGCAATGTGTAAGGGCGTGTGACCTGCAGTTGTAGCTGAGTCAGGGTTAACCTTGTGCTCCAGAAGCAGCTTGACCAGCTCCTTGTGACCCATACGAGCCGCACAGTGTAGAGGCGTCTGATCATCCTGAGGGACAGAAAAAAGTTTCAAATCAAATAAAAAAACACCAATAATTAAGACCCTGAACAAACATGACACTAATAAACTTAATTGAGACATTATGTAATTCCCATAATCTGCAGAATGAATGGTATTTGACCTATGTACAACCGTTTGTTATGATGGATGATAAAATTGTGTTTTCATGAGTTTGATTTAGTTTGTTGGCATCTGAGACACAGCTCTGACTTGATTTAGACCTGAAAAGAGCAGTTGGAGAAATGTGCCAGTATACACTGCTGAACAGGGAGAAAGAAGTTGCCAACATGTCAGGTGTAAGGATACAACATCAGTAACATCCCGGTATCCTTCAACCTTCATGATCACAATTTCTCCATTTGCAACTTATTCTCATTTTATTAACGGGACATTTCTCTGATCGGCTGTGCACCCTCTTTCTCATTCAAAGAGAAATACAGTTTATATTCCATGTTTTCATCACAAAACATATCATGTTTTATTTTTATAAGGTTCACATTTTAAAGATAAAACTTATGGCCACAGTTTTTTTTAACTTATGTGACAGCACTATGCTTATGTAATCAAAGTGACCTTAAAACATGTATGAAAAATAAGATTTATATAATTTGGTTTGGGACATATGATTTGTTAAACACTTGTGCTGACCCTTTGGGTTCATATAATCATGGTGCTCTTAGATCAACGAGTGTGTGCAATTGTCAGATCTTTGTTACCTGTAAGATCGAAAACTTTTTCCTTTTCAAATAGACATGTTGTTTATTTATATTCTGAATATTCACACACTGTTACAAACCTGTAATCACAGCTGTGATCAATTTCTTTTAGATGTTGTGAGGTCCAAACTGAAACACAGATACTTCACCATATATAGTGGATGCCCCAAATCCATATGTGCATTGTTCAGATTATAGACCTACAATATACAAACCACTGTGTAAAACCCACAACTTCTTCTTAGCTTGTGATGAGGGTATGGCTTCTAACTAAAGTTGTTTCACATTGAGCTGTTATTCTAATTTATTGGCCCCTTTATTCTTTACTGTTCAGCTGTTTTAAATAATATAATGTTCTTTATGAATTTATTTGAGCTAAAATGTATAAAAATAACTGATGATTGAAACAACATGATCAGAGTGGTAGGACTTCACAACCCATACCTTAGCCTTGGCGTCTACTTGTGCTGCATTCTGTAGGAGGAACTGAGCGACTTCACAGTGTCCTGCCCTGGAGGCCATATGGAGAGGAGTCTCCACTTTCTGATGAAGATACATTCAGTCAGTAAAGTAAAATATGTAATACCTCAATGAATGTAACATTGTTTGTTTCCATTTGCTAATCAACGATCGAAGATTGCTCAATATGTTTTATTTAAAAAAAAATCTACTCATGTGCCTGTAACATATGCATAAAAAAACACTTTACAAACCTAATCCTCATCAGCTATAAGGTTTAGAATTGTTCTTTGATAAGCTTTTTTAATATACTGGTTGTGATCCATTTATTAATATTAACTTATAGGGACTTTTGGAGGCAGTTCTCACCACATTGGAAGCATTGGGTGAAGCTCCTCTTTGGAGCAGGTTCTTCACTATGTTTAGATGGCCCATAAATGCTGCTACATGAAGAGGAGTGAGACCAGACTAAAAACACAAACAGACAAAAACAATCAAAAGACTCAAAATAAACTTACTACACACCAAATAGTTCAGATGCTACATTGCCTTAGTTAACTGTAATCAGAGTAAAGAGATTTATCCAGAAAATGACAAAAGAAATATTGTGAAGTCTTATTCGCTTTATAAAATTCTCCTTGATGGAAACTTTGACTTGGATGTGAATTATTTTATCTACATTTTACTTTTTTCACTGTGGTCACCTCACCTCTGTGACAGCCTCTAAGGAAGCTGAGTGCTTTAGCAGCAGGTCCATAGATCGCATGTGGTTCTTCTTGCAAGCAATGTGAAGAGGTGTGAAACCATTCTGGGACAATTAGAGGAAATAAAGATATTACAGCTAGTTCTAAAGCTTTGTGATATTTTTGTTCAACTCTTGATTGATCTTGCTTAATAAAATAATTATGGCTACATTCAATAAGTAACCATAAATCTATCAAAAACAGTTCCTCACCAGAGCACGAGCATTGGCTTTGGCTCCTTTGTCCAGTAGAACCTTGGCCATGCGATGGTGACCACAGTGGGCTGCTACATGAAGTGGAGTTAGATGATCCAGCGTAATATCGTCAATCTCAGCATTGTATTGCAGTAGCTGCCGGACACAGTCCATGTGATCCCCCTGAGCTGCCATGTGGATTGGGGACAGACCGTTCTGTGGAAAAAGAAACACGATTAGACCAAAGAACAAAGAAGGTAGGAAAATAAGCAGAAAATGAAGGTATGGTTAATGCAGAAAGGTGGAGGACAAACTATGGGGAAATATTGCAGTGTCTAAACAGATCATGTCTATGCAGTATGCTATATGAGCAGAGGGTAAATGAAAGTGAGTCTAGAGTAGAAACACTCAATACACTGGGCTAAAATTACTTGCATATCATCTTGCAGTGAGAATTTCTGCTGCACAGAGCTTCAAGAGCTTTCAAGAGCCAATGAAACTATTGAATATGACGTTTGATTAAATTCAATGTGCCTGTGATGAATAAATAGGTTTAAGTTTAACGCAAGCTGGTAACTGGCTACCATTATCTGGCTAACTGGACACTGCCATGGGATGCATTGAGGAAGCAGAAAACTTTAAAGAAAGGATTTTGAATAAAGGTGGTAGAGTCATAGCAACAGCCTCTTTGTAAGAACCTCTACCTTGGTTTTCGCCTGGATGGGAGCACCGTGTTCAAGAAGGATTTCAATAATGCGGACATGGCCATTCCTGGCTGCACAGTGGAGAGGAGTGAGCTCGTCCTAAAATAAATAAAAGAAAAGACAGTTGGGTTGACGTACTTAATCAGAAGTTGATAACGTAATGATCATAAGAGAGAGAGAAAATATGAGTATTAGTAAAATTAGGTTTTCAGTTTAGTAGCACAGTACCACTAAACTATATCATACTCATACACACTACCTTAGTTCTGGCATCAATCTGTGCTCCTCTGTCAAGCAGTAGTCTGACCATCATCACATTGCCCCTTCTGGAGGCTATATGAAGGGGTGTGATGCCATTCTAGAAGAGTAGAACCAATTGATAATTAAAAAACTAACCTATGAATGAAGTTGCATAAATATATATATATTATATATATCATCACAGAAAAACTGACCTTGGGGGTGAAGTTTACATTAGCTCCTCTGTTTAACAACAGCTGGGCTACACTCATATTTTCATAATGAGCTGCAATATGAAGAGGTGTAAAACCAGTCTGCAGGGAAAAAGTAAGCATCAAAGTCAGACATAGATTGCACAATTTATTAACTACATGTTTACTTTAATAATCCTGATGGTTTACAGCCTGTTTCTCCAATATTTAACAGTATATTTTAGAAGTACTTCTGCCTGAAATAAAACATTGTAGCAGTAGACCTAGTATCAGCAGATGCTGCTACCATATACCTTGCTGAGTACGTCAGGGTTTGGATCATTCTGTAGGAGGACTGCAGCGGTGCGTGTGTCATCATTGCGTGCAGCAATGTGCAACGCAGGGAGGCGGACCTTGCCTTTTGTGCCATAGTTGATAAGCAGTGCCACAACGTTTTCATGGCCCTGCTGGAGAGCCACTGCAAGGGGCGTGAAACCATCCTGAGGGGGAAGAGAATAAATGGTAAATACAGGGGTGACAGAAACAATTAGTAAAAGTATCAATTTCTCAATAGGGAGCCATTTTTGTTATTTGGCATGATGTTACATTGGAACAACAGCAGAAGAAAAAAAACACAACTAACTAAACATGCAGCATACTGACGCAAGTCTGTGTCCTTGTGGGTTACACAGGAAAGTTGTGTTTTGCTTTGTTAAGTACCCTTTTTACCCTTGAAAATTTAGAAAATGTTGCTGTGAAAATGTCGCTAACATCTGAGAAAGGATACAATCTTTGAATAGCAAACTTCTTCAGATCTCACACAATGAACAGCATTGCAAATTTCAATCAAACTGGGCTGATTTTATTCACAATCCTGTATTTTTATTCTGGCAAGTCATTTGTAAAGGATTAAAAAAAGAGAGCATGAAAGAGCAGATTTTAAAAAAACAAGGGCAGACATAAAGATGGTGTGAGGTAAGCACAGAGCACATTGTAACCACGTAATCACGTATCTTTTTGCCCTCTTTTTCTCTTCTAAAATATAAAGCAAAGGAATCAATTATTTTTTAGTATAACTAAAATACCTCGCCAGCAAATAATAACTTTATCACATATTAGCCATAGGCACATGGACAGCTAATACAAGAGTTTTTAACCTTGAGAAAAATATTTTATTTAAAACATTATTTTAACTGACAAAAATCACCTTTGAGGGGTATAAATAGTGTTCATATGTCAAGCTAATAAGATTTTCTGACTATATTAAATACAGGTCTACAATACTAAACCAAGTCCCATCCCTCTGAATTTAATGGATATGTCTGGCCTTTATTGAACTCAGTTTTGCCGTCTGTAACTGAGCTGAAGAAATTAGTTTCTCACAGCAGATTCCCTTACATTGCAAAAAAATATTTGCATATCACAAAGTCTGGAAAAACTCAGACAAAATGATGGATTAAACACTGGGTTTGAAAAGGCTTGTACCTCTGTTGGGAGACTCTGATTGGCACCATTCTCAAGCAGGAATTTGACAACCTCTAAATGGTTCTCTTGTGCTGCCATGTAGAGCGGACTGAAACCTTTCTGTTAGGGGCAGATGCACATTAAACAATTTCAGTATGTGCAAACACACATGGGCATCAATCCATACTACTAAATAAGATGTGAGAAACAAACAAAAACATAAACAAGAATAAAGCACATACTCCTAAGGAGTGTTTTGTACAGCAATCCTAAAAAAAATATACTGTAGAGCTAAATTGCCATCTTGTATAAATAGAGTAGAAAATTCTTTTAGCAGCTGAAACACAGACAAACAAAACATATGAACTCACACTATTACACACACACATACTTTTTATACAGCTTTCAGACTCACATGTGACTGGGCATTAACATTGGCACCATAGTTGACAAGCTCAGCAACCACTTTTTCCTGCCCTGCCAGCGCTGCGATATGGAGAGCAGTGTTCCCTTTCTAGAGGTCACAGGAAAAAAGGAAATTAAAGGAAATGAGAGGACAATTATGGCAGCCTAATGGCCTAGATCTCCACACTTACAGCTCAACACCAAAATACCTCTATGCAAGATAAAAATGTAAGAAGGCATTGAGCTCATTTACTTCTTGGGGAATGTATTGCACCATAAATACCAAATACAAGTATCACAATGACTGAACCGATTAGATTACCAAAAGAGGAAAAACTTTAAAGGAGCACAAGCCAAGTACAGAGTTGCTTTACAGAAGCATTGCTCATGCATTTATTTTTATTTATATGAAAGATACATAGGCTTTGTGGTGCAATAGATGTGGGTGCAGGGAAAGCAGATTACTTTGGTGGTTGCTTCCAGCTCAATGCCAGAATGTAGCAGCTCCAAGACCATTTTGACATGACCTTCCTTAGAGGCTAAATGTAAACCGTTTAGGCCGTTCTGAAAGAGAAAAGAGAGAATTTATTACATTAGAGATGTATATGAAAAAGCTTCTTACTTAAATACTGTTAAGACGTCATAATAATACATAAATAGATTATAGTAATTTCTTTGAACACTACCAGATAGACATAAAAGCATCTGATTATACTTAAGAAAAGCCACTAGAATCATCTTCACTAAGAGAAACTTAAGAGGCAGACATGAAGAAAACTGCTTTCTTCAAGTCATGCTCCCTGCTGCACTGCAACATGATACCATTTCCTTCAGATATACAGAACACAAACAGGGGAAGAGGATTTTTGTGACATACCTGACTGAGTATGAAAATGATAGGATTAGTGAGGTTTTCTACAATAGTGGGAGTCTAAATACTGAAGTATAACATTTCAGCTGCAGCCAGGTTGCTGTAACTGATTTGGCCACAAGGGGTCCCAATGATCCACTCTGTTTGCAGACTTCACATCATGCTGCAGTGTCACTCATTTCAAGTGGGTAGCACTCTCTCTAACTGCAGGAGCATGGTGATGGGAAGCAAAGTGTATCAGTGACAGTCACACACTCTCTTAAAGGTACACACGTGTGACTGAAACAAATACATAGTAAGGCTTTGTTTGTTTGTTTTGTAATACAAAGATGGCGCTCTAGTGTTCTTGGGGCCTAAAAACACATCTAGGCTTCATAAATACTAAAGCATAGTTAGTCACAAAGAGAAAGCACAAGAGTGAATATATACAATATAACCAACTACAGTTTAGGGGAATCTATCCAAATCAAGGTTATCAATGTTATTGGTTATTGGTGCAGAATTGCATAAATCACAAATAAAAAATGAGACATCTGGCATTGTGTTAGCTCAGAGACAAATAGCTATCAATATAACATAGTTATGCTGCAACCTGTTCTCCTTGCCAAGCTGCTAAATAGCTTAAGTTTTGCTAACGTCGGTGCCGTCTTGAGAATTTGCACTAGGTGCTGTGTGACATTGTTGACTTGACGCACTGACCTCAAAAATATTAGACGCCCCAGAGGAAAGCAAACACAGCAAATGTCACAGTGGACTGTTAACTTATTAACAAATGACAAGGCCTTCATATTGTGGCTAAAGGGGAGGTGGGGGAAAGTCACAGGACTTACCAACATGGCACACAAGTCCAAGAAAAGTTCATGTCCTTGTTTTTAGTCACCCACTGTTTATTTTTGGTTTCTCTCCATTTTTGGCACCTTAGATAATCATGTAGAATTTCACTGCTTCATTACATTTACTGGTACCTGACAGACCGACAGCTGATGCTACAGGATGCCTTCTGCACTTACTTGTGATGCAAGGGATCAACTGCAGTATGTAACACATCTTCTCTATTGCATCAGCAGGGCAACACAGATGGAGAATGTTGCATATGCATTTCAATACATCAGAGCATCAATGAGTACCACACTACTCTACAAGCATCTTGAATATAGCAGAAAAAACATGCATTCAGTCTAGTTAAGGGATTTTTAATGCAAAAAGGTGTAACAGACAGGAAGACTGGTGATTTAGAAAACAATAATCCAATATACTCAATTATTCATGCACACTACTTTACACAAAGACAGTGAAAAAGGGGTCTAAGAGTTATAAATGTTTAATTTTCTTTTTAGTCTTTTACATACTTTGCTGATTCTGCAAAATACAATTCCATTGAGAATCATGTACAACTACTGCAGATGTGCATTTATCTAGACTAACAGACTGCACAGAGGATGTAAATTAAGTACCATTCTACTTTTAGAATTTTTAATACTCATTATTTTCTTATCAGGGTCCGGGTTTTTTCTTTCCCAAAGTGTGGTAAGGATGATAATATTAATATAATACTGTGTAAGCTTTAAAAAGTTTTTTTTCTGTATCTTTTTGAGAGTTTGCTTTTCAAATTAAAGTGGCAAACCATCCACCGCATGAAGACATTTGGATGGTTTGACATTGATCTATATGCATTACGTGTTTAAAATAATCTTTTTACACAGCAGATCAGATCCAGATTATTTACTGGACTTTTTTCAGTTGGTTATTGTTGACAATGTTGATTTAGTTAGTTTTACTTTTTTCTCTCTCTCGTACTGTGTAGAGTAGTGAATAGTATATTTATTCATCATGGTGTCACTATACTATTGTCTCGTGGTTTGAATGTAGACTAAAATTATTTCAGCTATTCTTCCACTTATCCTACATAATTGCCCCAAAATGGAAAACCAAAGCATCTCATTTTTATGTATTATGCAAATACATGTCTGAAAAATCAAATTTACATAATGTTGGCCTGACAGTATAAGTGGTGAGGTCATAGTTCAAGGATTTCCAATAAAAGAACATCATATCAGCAGTATAAGAAGAGTAAAATTAGGATATCATAATATGATTAGGCGATTATGCTATGAACAATAAAACTCTTTCAACTTTTGAATCTCACTTCATTCAGTGCTTAAAATACTTCTACAGCTTGACTAGACTCTACTTGTGTTTTATTGTTGTTATTAAAGGGAATTAAGAAAGAATAGTTTTTTTTTAAATTCCACTGTGTGAAAGTGAAAACCACTTAATGAGGTTAGAAATACTGTCTGCAAACCTGTGAGACACAAGTGTACTACAGAAGTGTGCTGGGCAATGATACAAAGAAAAATAAGTACCAGGCTTCATCCTGTATCTGGATGAAGAGCTGAACTGATATTTTTATGAAGCTGTGAGAATTGAAACCATAGATGAAGCAATCTAACAATCTAACAAATATGATAGATATCCAACTAAGAGTTTACCAATAAATTAACTTGAATGATACATTAGAAGCAATGTTTCACTGATCTGATACTAAGATGTGTAGTATCTGGTAGGAGGGGTACTGGACATTACCACATTAAGATCATTCCTACATGCAAGCATGAAGGTGGTGGCATCATTCTACAGGGATGTTTTTCTGAGACAGACAAGGAAACTGTCAATAGGAAAGAGTAGAATGAAAACTTTTCCCAGCATGCTTAAGTTTCTAAATGAAAAGTCTAAATACATACATATGCTTCAGTAAATTGAATTTCAATGTGTTTATAAATGCCACTCGAACTTGACACAACAAATTTTTGTTTTCTTTATTAAGGATTACAAATTAAAAATGACAAATGTAACCAATCAAAACATGCAATTGTTTTTTCTGAGGAAAAAAAAAACCCAAAAACTATAAACATCTCAAGGGAAGCATTAACAGCTTTAGCCAAAACATCTTCCTGTCTTGGTCTAAAACTAAGATTAACTAAGATTACACTCTAATATGGAATATAAATTCATACATATAAATTCAAAGGCAAATGCTGTAAATTCTCTGTCACTTTGAAAAAGCTGTTTAATTAAATTACTCTTCTCAAAAAAATTTGTTATTAAAATGTCATGATTTGCACAATTTTTGTTTTTTCTTGTTACAAAAACGCAGAATAAATTAGTGTAATTAAGAGCTAGGTAGGTAGTAAAGTGTTAGCTGTTATTTGAGTTAAGTGTGGTAAATGCTACTTAAACAACATATCTGTTTAAAAATGAGCTATGATTTTCTGTTGTATTGATTATAATCTATGGGTGACATTATTTGTATCCCCACTGACAAACAAATATCTCCATTACTATTCTAGTAAGATGACTGAAACTGTCTCACTTGATTAGCGATGTTGATGTCAATTCCATTCTTGATGTGATCCAGAGCCTTGTCCAGGTTGCCTGAACGAGCTGCACGCAGAAAGCTGGTGGCTGCATCAGCCTGCAATGAATACAGAGACATCTGTTGGTACTGATAAACAAACAGTCTTTGACAGTCCACACATACATATAAGAAGAAATGTTATGCATTTACATACAGTAAATTATTATTATTATTAATATCAATAATAATTAACACTTATTATAGTAAAATCAATAATAATAATAATAATAATAATAATAATAATAATAAAGAATTGTAAGACAGGGCATACACTGTTTTTGGAAATTAACAACACAAACTTTTTGCTAATATTAATAGGCAAAAATCATACAAATAAAGCCAATGATGTATAAATGTTGCACTAAAAGCTCCAGTCAAACTTCAGTATCATTCCATTATAGTGATCGCTTTAAGTCAAATGACAAGGCAGCATCCAGGAAATATGTTACTGTAAATTCACAGACTCCTTCCAGCCCAGTTCTGCCCACACTATGAGTTTGGCAAGCTTTCACACAACACTCTGCCGCAAGCTGCACTGTCTGTCTGATCTCAGGCAGGAAAGCTCCTGTGGTTTGTTTGTCAGCGTGTGTCAGTGGTTGTACGCCCACTTCTAAATTCATTCATCGGCCAACAGTGTAATGCAACTGACCTGAACAATGAGACGCTTACAATGCCCTGAAGAGGAGGCAACGCAAGCCGTACTGTATTCTTTACCCTCTCTCCACCCCTGTCTTAAGTAAATTTATGAATCCATGTGAGCTGTTATTCCCAAGTGGTTTAAATATACTGTTGTAGCGATTTTCATACACATGCTTCTCATATTTAATTAGTTCATATGTGAGTGTCATATTCAGCATAATGTCATTATTTGAATCAGCAACTCTCTGTGTTAAGTCCTTGATACAGCTGGCACAGCTCCTGATTATACTTTGCTAAACAACTGATAATAGGTCTGTTTCCTCTAAATATGTCAGCCTATCCACACTCCAGCTGAAATCCACCTGATTCCCTCTTAGCTGACCTGGACAGGTCAGGCTTTGCAACGTGAATCTGGCACTAGACTTCACTAGGTTCCAGAGCAATCTCTTCTTTTCATCCTGACAAGATATATGATTATCGATGACGTGGATACGAGTCTTCATAAGTTCC
>JBAMHV010000020.1:15127330-15161442 GCA_037177535.1 Pseudomugil gertrudae | reverse complement strand
ATAGTCTTGGCTCAACATCCTATAAATAAGATTGACTTGATCTTTAGGGAGTATAAAGAGATTGAGAGACAGATTGGAATAAAAAGAGCCAGTGAACATAACATGTTCCAGCAAGTAAATCTCTGTGTTATTTACTGGCATTGAATCTGTGGGCCAAGTGCTGAGTAAACATTTGGTATGATGAGCTGTAGGAGCAATACATGCTAATTAGTCAACAGCAATAATAGCCCCAAACACACTCACACCCTGAAATGGAGACAGATTATTTCAGTCTGGTAATGCTTTGGTGAAGCAAATATGTGAAAATAGATCCTGATATTTAACATGAAAAAGGAAACTTTTGATATGAAGCAGTAATAATACTAGTAAAACGTTTAGAGGTCAAAATTAGGCTATAGTTCCATGTCCATTTACATCATGTTTTGTTTTCTAGCCTGAAAAGTCTGGTAGAGAAGGATGCAGAGTCGGTTTGGCTGACAGCAGCAAGTAGAGGATTCAACAGATAAATCCTTCTAAACGTCGCTGAACCCTGAGTCAGACAGCAAAAGAAAGTGTACAGTTGTGTTTACATAACCATACTTAACTATTTTGGACTTATATGAGCTACATCTTTGGTTACTCTCAAAATAAACTGTGAAACTGTTTTGTACCTGAATCTTCTGGTCTTCACCAGTTGAGGTACACTGATATAAAAAATAATGACAGAACAAAGCAAACTAGCCACGTCTATGACCGACTTCCTTAGGTAATGTAAAATAAATTTGAATAAAAAAATAGTTTATCTAAGGAGCAACTACCCTTCCAGCACCTTAATCACACACAGCATTCTAAATTTGCTGTGTGACCAAACCAACTCGAGATTTAATTGCTCAGATTACAAAGCATTTTTCTGCATCCTCTGGGTCAGGATCTCTGACATTTGAACAATGTACTAATGATGAGCTGTGGAATTTCTGATTTCTTATTCTGATCATTTCTGATTAGCAATCTTTTTAAATCTCCTCTCTTTTCCATAACATCTCCTCTTCATAAAACCATGATTTGTCTAACTATACTTGCACTCCAGCACTTTCTTTATGGTCTACATAAAGTAAGATCCCATGACTGCACAAAATTGGGTTACAGTAACTGCTTTACATTCACTCCGTCATATAAATGGATATGAAATGATCTGGCCCTTCACAAATGGATTAGTTTCTTATTGCACTGAAGGTAGACTGCTCCTCAAATTGAAATTTGTTTTTGATAAAAGCATCTGCTTAATATAAATATACATATAAAACAACATAAGCTTTTGGTTCAGTAATGCAAAATTATGTTTGCATGCCAGCTGTTAAAAAAGGAGCTTCATTCATTCATTTTTTATACCACCTACTCCAATTCAGTGTCATGAATAAGCTGGGACCTACCCCAGCAATTAGCAGGCAGAGGCAGGAAACACCCCATACAGGTCTCAAATCCATCACAGAAAAAAAGAGCATGAAAATGAATGTTTAAATATTTGATTTGCAGGTAAAGTGAAACTTGATCGTTGTTAGCTAATGTCAGTATGGTTGTAGGGTCATTTAGATCGTGACTTGCAAAATTAAAATTAAGTCTGTCATCTAAACGTAAATATTTAATATTCTCATTGCAAATTAAAACCATTTCCCCCTTTTCTTTTATGGCTGTATAAAATTGGGCCATCACAATCAGAGTAGAAATAATATTAATATTTCAGTTCCAAGATGGTGCCGACAGTCAGCATGATGGAGAGAGACAAAATGATGGTAAGAGGGAGAGGTGAAGGATCGCAAAGAATGGAAGGAAACTGGAAGGATGCAGAGAAATGGATACAGCAAGGAATGAGATAAAGAAGAGAGATGGAAAGCTGATGGCGAGGAATAAACTGTTATTACGCTTCTTCCATCTCAAGTTTAAAATGGAATTAGCAATAAAGTATTTATACAAGTGCAGAGAGGATTTTCCAACCCAGTGCCTTTTTTTTCCACAGTAGATGTCAGAGAAGTAGAGCAGACAGACTTGCTGTATTGTTGATCACTACTCTTCCTTCTTATATGTAGTAGGGATAATAATATATTTCCCTAAAATAGATAACCAGAGAGAAAGAAAGCTTTATGTTGACAGAAAAAAAATATATTTTGAGTCAACTGAGCAGAAACTCTGGGTCTCGGTCTTCTTCTAGCTCACCCCAACTGACTCTTTTGTTCCCAACCCTGCTGCCATCAATGCAGCTCTCTCAGATCAGTGGTGCTATCAGTGCATGGATGGCGGCTGAGCTTTGCTGGCATCACTGAAAACTGCTGATCTCATATTTGACTTTTTAGTAGCTTTACAACTTGAAAAAAGGGTCTGGTATAAATGTTTCTTCTGGAGCTAATTACTTTGATCTAATCTGAATTGGGAATGTGTTTCTGTACATTAGTTCATTCACCAGTAAAGATTGGTTATTAAGTGATGAGCCATGGGAGAGAAGATCAACTCCACTGGGACAAATCAATCTCGCTCATTGTTCACACACATATATTGATGCACACAAAAATAATGAATACAGATGTATGCTTTAATGAAAGCAAGAAACTTAGTTCCATCAAGAAAAACGCACACTAGTGGTTAGGTTAAAATATTTATCAGTCTAAGAAAAAGTTTGGATATGAGCAGCTCACAAACCTATTTTAGCAACCTTAGCCCATGAAGTTTTCTAAAAGAGAATACATATGACCTAAAGTCAAGTTTGAGTGTATAATGTATATTTAAAATCATGGAAACTTTAAAAAAGTTTCAAAGATATAAGACTGTGGATATAAACAACAATTAACCTTATAAAACTGAGAACTGGTGGCCTCTTTGCCATAATGGTGATTTTGTAGACCTTGCCTGAGCTGTCTTAACTAAAACGTCTCTATTTTTGTTCTACCTTACACCATCAAACTGGGCTTTTTAATTAATGTTCACATATTTTGCAGTGATTTAACAGACATTTAAAGTTACAGCACTCAGACGGGAAGAACCAGAAACCTTTTAACTGTATGTGCCATCATAACTATGACAACAAAAGTATTCAAATAAACTTTGTGGCTGAAGGAGAATACTTATTTCATCATCTGCACATTTCAAACAGAGTTTTGAAAAATAGGCACAAGGCGCATAGGGTTAATATCAGTTCCTAAAATGAACCATGGCTGTTTTAGAGCCCAAAAACAACTTTTAAAAACTTTGCACCTCATTTTTTATTTGTTCACAAACACAATGACATGACATACAAGAATCTACTATGTGATTTATTTTATTGTTATTTTTGATCGTGTATTATATCTATTAGCCAGCACATGCACTGTAAAAACCTGTTATGTCCAGTGTGGGAAAAGATGGAGTCAGGGTGCACCTGAAAGAGGCTGATTCTGTGAATTAGTTGGCTCTTGCAAGCCACATGATCTGTGCAGACCATCAGGAGCACTAATTCCATTATATAATGCCCTGCTACAGCTCAAAGTGTGTGTGAGGGTGCGTGTGCTCTTTGTCTGCATGTCTCTGTGTGTGTGGCATTGTGCCAGTCTGCATCACTTTCACTTTTCCTCTAATGATTCTTTGGAATTAACAGTGCTCACATAATTTTGCTAATGAGCTCTGGTGAGTCAAATGCATCACTAGTGGAGATATATCCACATGTGGGTCAATTACGATGAAAAAGAGGGTGTGCGCAATCATATATTTTAAATCTACTTTATTTTAAAACCTAAAATGCAAATCTGAACACAGCTAGTGTATGACTCATATTTTCTTACTTATTTAGTCTTGACTCATCAAATATGCTGAGTTGTTATTTAATTTATCATCCACTTAAATCTGTGCCAAAAGAAAGCAGGATGAATGAAGCAACAAGCCATTTCCCTTACAGCATTCTGTGTCCAGCTGGTGGCCAGTTACATGTTTCAACAGCAAGACGTGCCTACATTAATCTTTGTGCAGTGTCAGATTGTAATAACCACAGCGACATCTGTCACTTCATCCCACAGGTCAGGTGGCCAAAGGGTCACAATAAACTTTGCCAAAAGACTTGTAGCCATCAAA
Organism: Pseudomugil gertrudae; assembly: GCA_037177535.1. Taxonomy (NCBI): domain Eukaryota; kingdom Metazoa; phylum Chordata; class Actinopteri; order Atheriniformes; family Pseudomugilidae; genus Pseudomugil; species Pseudomugil gertrudae. The sequence continues at coordinate 15,157,371 of JBAMHV010000020.1, read as the reverse complement.
CCTTGTCTCTCCGTGCCAGAGCTCCACATAGGCTGGCCTTGGTACCAGTGCTGATGAATGCTTGGCTATAACTCTTGAAGAAATCCAATGCCATTTTACTCTTGTATATGTCTCGAGTGCTAAATCCATCCTATCTATATTATGTAGTCAGAGGCATACCAGTGCAGGTGGATGGCCTAACATTGACTACAGATGTTTAGCATTAATATAAAAAAATGACTCAACTATTGATTTCAAAAAGTACATTTACCTAAAAACTGTTTGATCTCCAGAAAAACCAAACATGTGACAAACGTGAGATCAAACCTCAGAGAGGTTTGATGAATATCATTCATCATGTTTCCATTTTGGAATCGTGTCATTTCAGCAGGTATGAGATCCAGTGCAACATCAGATACAGAATCAAAGCAGGTGCTCAGCTCGCACACTGTAGTGATAAGCAGGTGAACAGGAATCTCTGCTCTCACATGAGGTGTAATACTAGGAAGCCAGGTAAATATAGCATCTTTGAGTTGGCCAGAGTGCTGCTTTCTGCTCTGCTCGACCTTGGCTCATCCTACCCTCCCTTTCCTATGAGAAGGTAAAAAAAAACAAACAAACCACCATAATATCCTTTAAGCTGGCTTACAAAAATGTGCATGTCTCTGCAAACTTTTAGGTTTTTAGGTAAATTCCTCATGTGTAGTTTAGATGTACTCAACCTGACATGTTAAAATACATACAACATACCAAGACAGTTGGCAGCTGTCTTGTGAAAGTTTATCCTTAATTTCTGTGCTGCAGTAGTTTATAATAGTATGACATACTATAAATCAATTAAAATTCTTTCTGTGGTTATAGAAGAAATGGCTGAGTGCATGTGATGCATTGTTTTGGAAAAGAAATGAAAAAAAAATCTTTTCCTTCCTTTAAAACATTTCCATTCATCTATTTCTGCACATTATTTGATTTATGAAAAACAGGATTCACTTCAAATACACTCTTAAATTTATCTCCTGTGTTTTGTTATCTATTACGACAAAAGTGGGCAGAGAGGCAGAGAAAGGGAGGAAAGAGGAATGCTTCGGCTAATTAGTGTCTGGTACCCATAAGGTTACGTAAAAAGAGAATGAGATACCCTGAAGGCCACTCACACTCACACACAAACTGCATGTGAGCTCTCATGCACAAAGACACACAGGTCTTTTGAAAACATGAGCAAACTTGCGCACACTCACTAAAAAAGAGCACACACTGTCCATTAACAGATCTTTGAATCCATCACTATTAAATTTGAGCCTGGAGGAAATGGGGGAATGCACCAGCTCGAGGAGACTCACGCTGAGTACTACAATAAAAGGTTTGATGTCCCAGATTGGTTCAAGTCATTGCTTACATGGAACTGAACAAGAACCAAGCCACCAGTAGTGAGGTCTGTAGATGATAACTTAATAAACACTCACCTTTATGTAATCAAAGATATGTAACTGAAATAAAGTATAATTGTTATGTACTACGATCAAGCTAATTATGCTTCTCGTGAAAAAAAAGAAAACTACGGTAAGTAAATAAAAAAATGTATGTTTTATGAGGACCAAATCCCCAACTATTATAAATTTGTTGTGGCAGGTCCTACTAGCTGTCATAGTCTGAGGGTTTTTTTGTTTATTTTGTGTTGGTTTCCTGTTTTATTTTGTAATTGTTTTGCTCCCTGTGTGTTTCTTGTCTAGCTTTATTTCCTGTTAATTAGTACACCCGGTTTCATTTAGATTATTCATTCCACTTCATCTTGTTTTCTCAGTGTATTTATACTTCCTGGTTTCTGTTGTCAGTGCTGGATCATTGTATTGTTTTGTTGTCCTCAGCTGTGTCTGAATGTGCACTTTTAGCCCTAACCCCTCATTCACTACAAAGCACATTACAAAGGGCCCTCATTCTGTTGGCAATTCGGACACAAAGCTCACTACTTCCATGTTGTTATACAACATGTGACTACCAGCTGTAATTATGGCAACCATAGTCCACTTGAAGACGTCATTCCATCATACATTGTTTACATCATATCCAACCAAAGAAAATAGAATAAAAATTCATGGTCTATAGCAGTATTTCTCGACCCTGGTCCTCAAGCACTCCTGCCCTGCACGTCTTAGAGGCAACCCTACTTTAACACACCTGATTCAAATTGATACATTTGTTTATCAAGTTCTTTGCAGCCTGTTAACAAGCATTTATTCCATTTGGTGTGTTACAGTTGGGTTGCCTCTAAGACATGCATGGCTGGGGTACTTAAGGACCAGGGTTGAGAAACACTGTTCTATAGTTTTTTGATAACCTGTGTTATATCTGCCATTGTAGGTTTCAGCCAATGCATTGTGTTCTATTTTAACCTGTCTAGTTTCCATCAATGCTCACTACTTTCAAGATGCATTGTGGGTAATTTTAACTGCACTACTTTTTTCTCAAAGTACATTCAGACACCCCTGCAAAATGGCGTGTCCAGTATATTGGACACTATGTAGGGAATAGGGTGCACATTCGGACACAGCCATTGTGTTCATTCCTGCATTTGGGTTCACACCTTTGTACTACCACTCACTTCCATGACAAAATGATCCAGTCATGACCCAGCAAGATCCAAGTACTATGACCACGCCTTCTAGGAGGTATATTTGGCAAACAATCATACATAGACAGCAAGTTGGGTTCCTATCCAGCTTTTGTACAGCGTGCAACAGCCAGACCTTTGTGGACATGTTGAATACCTACTCCAATTTTCTTGATAATCCAGGTGTGGCAGAGTTGTGGCAGGAGGTATGGAAGGTATATCACTGCTTGGTTTGATTTTCTGCTAGCCCTCAGTCCATCTCTGTCTCTGGTCTGACCGTGCATCCTTCTGGTTCTCCGCAAGCTTCACACTGCTTATCTCCTGTATCACAACCAGTTCCAAGGTCCACGTCTCAGATGTTGCCACCAGCTCCAATTGTCCACGCCTCGGGTGACGTCTCCAGCTCCATGGTTCACATCTCGGGTGGCATTGCCAGCTTCCCGCACCTCATCTCCTGTGTCTCAGCCTGTCGCTTGCTACTCGTTTCCTGAGTCACACTGTCCAGTTCTGCAAACTCCCATGCCATAACCCTGGTTCACACCGGTGGTTTTGGGGCTTGTCTTTGAGGGGGTCCTGGGAAGAAATACTTGTCCTCATGTTTCTGTTCTCGAGGGGATCCTGGGATGGGACGTTCCTTGTCTTGTTCGAGGGGGTCCCAGGTGAGAACACTACTCCATTACTATGTGCTTAATCCTGTTAATCATGTATTGTAACCTAGATTTACAGTGTTAATTGTGTGGCTGGTTTTAGTCTAGACTAGAGCATTCATTTTTAAACAATTTTAGGTCAATAAAAAGAAGATTCTAGAATGGAAAAACATCACACTAGTCACTTTTAAACTGCCCCACAGCAGCGTGGTATGAAGCTTAGGTAGTATTATTAGTTTCTTTGTAGATTTCCTGGCTATATTGGCACCCAGTTAGTCATGACTTCTGATCTTTCCTGTCACTGTAGTGAACATTTTTTTTGTTTAAGGGGAGGAGTAGAGAGGAGAGATCCCTTGCTGCTGAGCTTGATTTACATCGAGTGGAGCAAATTAACATTCATGAACACTAAGATCAGTCTGTGCTTTCTGTCCTCCATTTCTGTCCCTTTTACTATAAGCACTTCTTCTAGGAGGAGTAACAAAAAGACAAATGTGGATACAAATGGGATCTCTTACCTTATCTTATTTTGATTATAAAAATACTATTAGAATTGGCCCAAAATGAAGAGATTGATTTAAAAAAGTGGATTTTTTATTTTGATTTTTGTAAATAGATATAACTTAACCTTTAATTAAAACTTTTTGTTCAGCAACTCTTGATCTTATTTGAAATGATGACCCTCACTATGTCATGTGACTATAACTGTGAATGTAATATAAGCACAAACTATTATTTAAAAAAATCAGGTTATTCCATGCAAACAAAACATGCACAATGTGAATTAAGGCTTTTTGGCAATACTATCAGACATCGTCTCAACAGTTGCCTGTCCAAAAACGTCGAGGTGAACAACTTAGTCAAATGTAACTGTGATGTTCTGGACATCACTGAAAACCCACCTCCTTCTCAAAGTAGTCTCACCATCTCAAGGTCAGACTGAGTTTGATCCAAAAACGACCTTGGCATTAAGATCTGTATTGCTGAGATGGAACTTTATATAGTAGTGTACTGGTGTTTATCATCATCTTTTGCAAATAAATTAGCAGCAGCAGATATTGATTACACCACCATTAGCATGCAAGAAAAAGGAGGGGTTATTGCATTCTCGCGAGGACATACACGTGGACAATCTTTCTTCACAAGCCAAACCATCATATCCTCTTGGTCATATGCAAACATCACAGATTGAGCTTGTTAAATGTTTTCCCTGAAAGGCATTTTCCAACTTGTTGGATTTGGTCAAAAGAAACAGCATTTGTACTGTGAAATTTTCTTTTTTAAATACGTGCAAAAATCAACAGTTTATAAAACTATATCTTTTTTATCTAGACTTTATTCAACTCTATAGTTTAATAGTTTAAGCTATTAATACTGTTTAGGGCCTTTGAAAGCTCTCAAATTGCAGTAAAATAGACACTGCAATATAAATAAATATGATCTAACTGCATTTCCTTTATTATTTTAATGAAAAAAATGAGTAAAAGTATTGATCAGACTGGTAGGAACCTGCACAGCAGTGCAAGCCCTACTGATTAGCATTCAACAAGCACACTCCATCAACACCCTTTCCTTCCTGATTCCACGTGTATTACATTTGTAATTTTCATCTTGGTGTATATACCATGAGTCATTCATTCACCTATTCATGCAGTTTCTATCTTACTGATAAGCATATAAATCTATTTCACACACAGTTGACAAACACATAAAAACCTATACGTTTTTTTTTCGAACCAGTAACACATCGTTAAAAAAAGGCAGACAGACAGAAGGTATTCCAGTGGTCTCCTTTTATAACTGAGCCTGTTATTTCTTAAATCATTTAAACACATCTGTGAATAGGTACAACACAATACAACCCCTGTAAAATCTGCAGCTAATGGCATAGCGGGATTGGGGGAGAGTGAACCAGACATGTGAGATGTGGGGATGAATGAAAACTCCTCTGCTCACAAATGACATCCTGTTCGTTCAACAATTTTAAATGTGATTTTTTTATATAAAACTAAAATTATACTGACAAGATGTAGCCCTATGCTTTAAATGAACCTAAAAATATACAACTGCATCTGTTATTACAGTGTACCTCCATCTTCCCCCTCCATTTTACATCTACCCCAATGAGAGAAAAAAAGGCAATATGGGGGAAGACACCAAATCTTAGAATAACACATCTTAACAATTTCCTTGTTAGGAAAGAGCAGAGCTAAAAAAAAATGGTGATTACTATTTTATCTATGGAAATACATGCACTGTGAACAGGCATTTCATTTACGTGTATATGCTGCATCTACTGAAGGCTTGCCAGGTGAAAGAAACAAATGACATCTTCTGTTATTTAACCAACAAGGCATATTAGTCACACCCCCACCAGTACAAACAGTCAGCATATGCCTCTTTTTCTTTCCCACATAGCCTAATATCTGACTGAGCAGACACAACATGTACCAGAGAGCCTCTATGCTTGACTGGTAAGCCTTCACACACACACATGCACACACATTCCAGCTCAGGCTACAAGACCAACTGTATAATTATACTTGTGTAATTGCATCCTAACCAATCATGCACAATAGGTGCAGTGAGACTGAAACTGCCAAAGAGAGATGCAGGTAGAGAATGACCATCACCCTCACTTTCTCTGGAGACAACCAGCCATACCTTGCGCCTGCGGTCCCTCGATCGATTCCTCTTTTTTATCTTTTCCTCCTCCTTCTCCCTCTGCTCCTGGGCGGCGGCCTCTGCGAGGTCCTTGGTTTTGCGGAGCTGCTTGGCGGCTTGCGCCATGGTGCCGCTGCTACTGCTGCTGCTGTTCCAGTCACCGTTGCTCCAGCCCTCCTCTTGTTCGCACTACCACCAGCCGACCTGGTTTCCTCTTCCTGTGTCCCTCTGTCCCCAGAACCCCGTTGCTTCACTTCTCTAGTGGCCACGACATGTTTGTACAAGGCAAGCAGTGGCAGCGTCTGTGTCCAGCTATTTGTGTGTGTGTGCAGATGATCTCACAGCAGCCACAAGACAGCTTCCAGCATCCACAAAGAAAGATGCTACAGCTAGTGGTGCTGATGCTGCTGCCTGTGCCGCGGCTGCTCCTCATCAAGGCAGCTAACACTGCACCGAACTGTCTCCCCTCCCCCCTCCTTCTTCCTCCCTTCTCTCCTCTCTCCTCCCTCTGCTTGCAGAGACCAGTCACGCAGTTCTGTGTTCAGCTCAGTGGGGACCATGCTGCAGCACTCTCTTGTTTCTATCTGTCAAATGTCTGTCTTCTTCGGGTGCTCCGTATCGCTTTCCTGTTTTCTTCTTTGTACAAAGCATTTCTTCCATATCAACAGCTGTTGCTTATTGTATAAGCAAAAAGCAAAAAAAAAGGCCAAAATTACAATTTGCGTTAAGATTGATTTTGTGTGTGTGTGTGTGTGTGTTTCTTTTTTCTCACGCCTTCCTCAGCTTTGAACATGGCTTTTCCATGGCACCTCCCTTCTGGAAACAGATGAAGGAAAGAACAGATGTATTAAAAAGAGGGGGTACCTGATGGTTAGCAGAAGATTTCATGGGTATTCTTGGTCAGTACAATGGTTATCAAATGTTTTTATATAGTTCCCTTTTTTTAAAGTTGAAAGGAGAAAAAGCAGAAAAAAACATCAACATGAATTCTTCATTAATACTGCATGTGCTTTCCCTCCCTTTTTATTCCACCACTTTCTATCAGGAGGATGTACATAGACGTTTGAGGCACCAATTTAATAGCTAATGAATAGAAAAGAGCCTTACCTAACAGATACTGGCTGATTTGTTATGTTTGAAAGATTATTTTTTAAAGCCATTTAAACCAAATACATAGAACTATTTTTTGTGTAATGATTTATAAAAAAAAATTAAAAGACAAACATTTCTTAAATAACATTTAGTTTAAGATATTTTAATCTTTTGAGTAAATATAAATTATATTATTCATAAGCTATAACATGTATTTAAATGATCACCAATTAAGAGCAACATCTTAGCTGTTTCATCTTAGAAGTTACATACTTAATATTTATTCTTATTTATTCCGGTTATAACATGCATTGTTCTTGTGATTCTCACTGATCATCATTCCAGAGGGAGAATCTTTGGACAGCGCTGTCTCATCTTTTTCCCTTTCCGACTCTGCATCATCTTCTTGCACAATGATGTAGCACACTGATGTACAGCCATCAAGAGGCCATGTGACAAGACTGCCAATGCATACATTTTATATTTTTCTAATGCTATGTGCCAGCGAGCTAATGTATTCACATACATCCAATCACGTCAAGCCAAAAAAAGAAAAGTAATAATAAAAAAATCAATTGACTAGACCTTTTATCTTTTGCTTATGACCTTTCTATTCTATTTGTTTGTATGAATCTGCACTTTGTTTTTTGTTGTTAACACTTTTCACTGTGCATTTATTTGAGTGACATATTTGTGTACTTTTCTGCTGGATTATTATAAAGCAATTCAGGAGATGAAGAATTAAATGTGTCCTATGCAAATGTCTCTTCTGTAATAGCTGTCAAGGTTACTAGGGCGCAAATGCTGATTCCACATAAAAGTTACCCATAAGGAGATACATGTGCCTATTTAGGGCTGTGCGTGTCTCACAAAAAGTAAGTTAAAGAGTCTCTGGATAAATGCTTCTTCCTGATTGGAGGATCCTTTAATCCCAGGAAGCATCACAGCCATTATCATCACTTTCACCAGAATGCCTCCTCCCCACCTGCAGAGCATCTACAGCAAAAGGCTGGAGTCACTTTAACTTTAAATAAGAGATGTTTATGGTAAATAAATGTACCAGAGGAATAATGAAATCAGGTGATTTACAATGTACTTTAGAGTGACATTTTTTTTTATAAAAATCATCTTAAGTACATCTACAGAAATAATTGTCTGCTAGCAGGATGAGCTGAAGAACTTCTTCTGGCATCACAAATAAACACAAATAAATAATGTGATTTAAGTTTGATGGAAGTTCTTGTAAAACAAATGTTTAGAAAGAGACTAAAAAAACAGTCAAAAGATGACAAGAAACCATCAGGATGACATGAACATTTTAAAGTTGCTGGAGGTCACTAAAGTGCAAATCAGGCATTTATTTTGTGATTGATTTAAAACGTTACAATGTAAATGAAGGGTGTGGCTAAACTGCTGTGCTTCAGATTTTTTAATCCAAAACGACAATGCACTAGCTTTATTTAACAAATTTCCCACTTTCTCAATAAAGGAGAGTATAAATGAAAAGTAAACTGAAGCAGGTAGATGAGCTGTGGCCACCAGAGTGAATTATGTTTCATCTATCAACATAGGTGACAGTTTGGAAGCGTAAAATTTATCGCCAGCATGCCATGCTCTAGATCCCTGAGTAGATTAAATGACTTCCAGTGGATGATGCTTTATGATTTACAAGTACACCAAAACCATTTACAGCGTCAAACTGCAAACTGCAACGCCTCTGGCCATCTGTTGTTTCCTGTGTTATGACACCATCAGCTGGCAAAACAATGTTACTGCTGTTACTGTCGTTCATCATCTGTAAATGTGAGCACCTTGTGCTCCTTATGAACATATTTTTGTCCAAATCAAAAGCAGGTCTGTTTCTTTTCTCATACTCATACATTTCCACATGTCATGCATCAGCAGGTTAAGTCACTTTAATCTATGAAAACTTAATATAAACTTAACAAAGCACTGCAAAAACAAATCATTTTCTTTTAGTAGAGATAAAAGATAATATAAAAAAGACTCCTACTCTCAAACCCAAAAGACTCCTTGGATTTTCTGATTGGTGGACCTTACCATTCTTATCATATTTTTTTTTTGTTGCCAAATTAAAAGCAACATATCTTCTTTATGTGTACCATAACGAGCTAAATATCCTTCACAATGTCTTCCCAGTTGTGTCACCTGCCATCTGGCCTAACTCCAAAACAGACTGTGTATCCTTTGGTCTTTGCCCTTGACGATGACTTGCACTTACCTCAGCACAAAACGCACTGGCACTCAGCAAGTGCAGTTGTGTCCAATGCATAAATTCCATACGACCATTTCTGAAATAAGAACAGTGGAAAGGAAAGGACATGACTTTTCTTTCACCTTGAGATAATGCATCCTCACATTCAGTTTTTGAAATATACAAATATATGAAGATCCTGCTGAAGTGGTTAAAAAGTAGAGTCACTCACAAGTATGAGGTTATGCATGTATGAAAATGTGGAAGAATTTCTCTTGTTTTAGATGTAGAAATATCTTGCAGTCTTGTTTATGGTGATCATTTTGTTTATGAGGAATCTTTCTACTTTTTATTGTATTTATGGGTTCTGTTAGCGTTAAACTTAGTGGTATGTCTGCTACCTCTGTGTCCCTCATTGCAGTTGCTTGCTGTAAGTTGGAGACACTTACATATTGTGAGCAGTAGGTGTCAGCAAAGATTTAACATGTGCATCAACCACACAGGTCATCCAGGAAAAAGTATAATACTGCAGGTATTACAGTGAGAATAGCTGCAAAGCTTGTCATCAATAAATATTGAGAAATGTGTGTGGTTTGCTCTTCTTTTTTACAATCCAGTTCATTCATTTTCTGTGATGTGAGCTCCACTGAACTGTAGCTGAAACTTAGCTGTTTAAACTAAGAGATTACAGATCTCTGTGCTGTACGAGTCATAATGTAGCAAAGTATGATAACACAAGGACATGCAAAGGCTTTTGTCCAGATAGTGCAATGATGCCAGTTTTTTTTAATGAAAAATAGAAGCTTTTAGAAACTGCAGACCGCCACCAAGTCATTGTACTTTTTATTTATTTATTTTACTTTGCTAATGATTGTGGGCAGGATCTTTTAGTTAAAAGTTGTAATAATAAACTTTTTTTTAATCTCCCCATAGTAGAAAATACTTTTCCTGGATCCAGGCATTCAAAGTGTTATGGATGGATTGATGTAAATCATAAAGTCCAGAACTGGATCAAGTAAAGTTACAATTTACATCAATACATCTATAACTTTGTGAGTTATGCCACTAACAGACAGATGGACAGTCAGAAAGACAAATTAAATACACATCAACCTTACAGAAGGTAATGATCATGATCGGTGATCACTGAAATCATTCTAAACTAGAAAAGGACTCTGAGAGTGTAGGCATCCACCAAGCTGAACATTTTAAAGTGATCCAGAATCCAGGATTTTTTCTGGATCTCCAACAAAAGTTAATCATTTGTTCCCAGTGACACTCCCAACAATAACTTTTCGAGTTATGTTGCTAACAAACAAACCAACAAAGACAAACTCCGGCAAAAACATTACCCCTACAAGGTAATTAAATCAACAGCAGAACATAAGAAAGCAGAACATGTAGAACACAGTTCACAGGGGAAAGTTAGAACATTTTTCTCAGGCCTCAATTTGCCAGGGAGTATAAAGATTGGACTGAAGTGAAGCACCCATCACTGTGCAAGCCTTTGAAGGCAGTACTATAATCTGAGGTTGCAGCAGCTGGTCTGGCCAAGGAATGAATTCAACTGACCACCTGAATATATTCAATGAGTACTGTAGGTTATTGCATTGCGTTTTTCCTTGAATACCAGGATTTTGGCTCGAATTGTCACCATGTCCAGATTGTTGGCATATTCTGGAGGAGGCTTTGTGTCTCACATCATCAATACAAGATCTTATTGAAAAAATATTGACCCTGGGAAGGAATCATAACCCCTTTAAAGACATATAACTGATGCAGATTTTCTCAGTGATGGACCTCCTAACATCAGCCAATTTGGTATACATCTTTCATTATTGTACTGAGATCTTTTCAGTCAATAAAAGAAAATCTCATATTAACTCTTGTCTTATCTCTTGCTTTGTTCTTCTTACACATTATTTTCCAGTTTTCCTCTGTTAATGTCATCTTGCATGTTGCAACAACTGTTGTGTTTATATCCACTTATTAGCATGTGACACAATGCATGAAATGAAACTCAGTTGTCACTATGCCTTAAAACGAGTCCAGAATGCAAAATTCTAAGGTTGAAAAGTTACACAAAGTCTCTTTAAGGTCTGTTGTCACAGATTTTTAGTCCAGCTGAAGTGAAATTAGAAATTCTTCAGCCTTTCTCTCCTCTTTAAAAATAGCTTCTCGACAGCAACCCTTCCATGAAGATAATTTTTGACAAGGCTTCAAGGCTAAGATGGATCAACTGAAATATCAGATACCTTTCTTAGTCCCTGTGTTAAGAGTGAAAGGGAACTACTGAGCTTTTAGAATTATTGCTCAAAATCACCCTCAAAATCATGAGAAAGTCCATTGTGAAGTTATAAAGAAAGCATTAATGCTGTTACTCTGCAAGAACAGATAACTTAGCTCTGTAGACTATAAAAGCAAAATTACTTGTAAGGTGTCTGAGAACTATTTTGTGATTCAGTGGGTAAACTGGAATGAACATGATCAATGCAGAAAAGCATGAAGATGTAATATCAGCTTTTTAAAAAAAAATGATGCTAGTGATTCATCATTGTTCCCATAATAATCGTGTTTGTCTTATTTTTTTTACAGCACAGCCCTTTTTCTCTACCAGAGAAAAATCTTCTTTTCAGGATAACTGGTAAAAAGCTTTATACAGTAAGCTTTTGCCCCTAAATACAGTATATTTATTGAATTAAATGAACGAATACTTAATTTATTGCAGAGGAAATTCAAAATTGTAGTAGTTTTTTTTTAAATACAAAAATAATTAAATAATTAATTAAATAATTAATTAAAGGCTGATGCTGCTGGAAGGAATGATGTTCTGTATCTCTCAGTCCTACATTGGACCTGAACAAGCCTCTCATTGAACACACTGTTGTTTCATCACTGTGTTGTGGAGAGAGTGTGAAAAATCTTTCATTATTTTCATCAGCTTGTTCATCTTCATCAGCTTATTCCTTACAGGTCACATTTAGAAATATGTTTGAGACTAATATGTGACTAACTGTTTTACTTATAACTGATAATCTGTTTGTCTTTAAAAATAACAAAAAAAAGTTTTTTCTCACATGAATGCTAATCTTTCACATACTCTCTGCAAGAGTTAATTTCTTTTAACATTTTGTGTTAAAGTGTAGAAAATCCTCCCAAGATATTTTACATATAACTATAGAACATCTAAAAGAATTATAAAAAAATGTCTCAAATAATTGATATTGCAGTAAAAATGTTTTATGAAAAGTTAAATAATATAAATGCTCATTTTCGAACAATCATGCTGTACATGACTGCTCCTCCAGTAGTCCCCACTCATCATCAAAACAGGCCCTATCTGAGGCACCCTGGGGGAATCAGAATGCTTCAGGTTGAGAGGCACTTGGCAAACACCCAGTAAACGATCTCAGAGTCACCCCTGATGAAGCCAAGACACCACAATTCTGCAGACTACCTTCCTGTCCAGGAAAGGAGGAATGCAAACTTTCTCCCTTTCTGCCTGAAATGCTGATGAGAAGACTTGCACACATGGCAGTTCTTCACTGGTTATAATCTAGTCTCCTTTTTCATTGTCAAAGCCTTTTTAACAAGCAGCTGATGATGGTGCACCTTGCATATTTACCAGCTTTATTGAATTACTCTCCAGATATACACCTTCCAACGAGGTTTATTTATGATCAAATATATGACATAGTAAAAGTAGCTGATTACCTCTAAAATAGACCCCGCTAATGCCAGTGCCTAAAACTTTTATCCTTGTCTTGCTGCAGCCATGCCACGGTCAGACTGCCGGGAATTTTGCTGACCTCTGTGACTTGGATTACCTGGCAGGCCCTGATTGAACAGCTCAAGAGCACTTGAGGACAAAACCTGCACTGCTTCCAATCAATACTCATCAATTTTGCCTGTCTTTTCCACTCTCCCTCTCTTCCTCTCTCTTTTTTTCAGTCTTGTTTTTTACAGGAGTTACATTACAGTAAATGTGTTTGCTTTGCAGTGTTTCTGCAAACTGCAATGGCAAGTAGCTTGTTCCATAGATTAGGAGGTACAGCTGAGCTGCACTGTAGAAGTCTGATCATAGCAGGCCAAAAAGGGTCCCTTTCTTTTTGTTTTTTTTCTTTCTTTTGTTATCTCCTAACGAGGGTCCCTTTCTTTACTCGAACTATAATCTCCATATTAGTTCACGGTGAGGAATGATGGTATAATGTGAATGGACAGCCTGATGGAATGTAATATGGTAGGAAATTATGGATGGCTCATGGAAATTAAATAAAGCCTCCAGCTAGTGATGTGAAGTATTTGACTTATAAATGGGAGGATAGTTCAAATCAAATAGTAGTAAATTCTGGTAGAAAAGATCACTGATTGTGTTTCTATGTCAGTGAAAGAGCTGGTCTACTTAATCATCCCAAATTACACAGCAGTAAGAGGACAACATAGAACTTTGAGATGACTATAGATTCTTATTCTCTATAAGTTTATTACTATGAGCAACACCTGTAATATCTGCATAGAGCAAAGCTAGTATAAAGTTTAAAGTTTAATGGTTCTTGTTAAGGTTATTTTACTCATTCTTCAAAAATGTACAAACATGAGCGGATCTATCATTTTAAAATAGAATTGTAAATACTATACTAAATACTATGATTAATAAAAGGCCTATAATAAAGTAAAAAAAGCCATACAAATTTTTGATTCTTGAATTTACTGTCAGTTCCCCAGTGCCTCTGTCAGTGACTCTCTATGGTATCTAATGCCGTAATAGCAAATGTGCAGGAAAAAACTTCAAAATAATTTATTTTGACTGTTAATAATATAGTAAATGCACAGTAATAGAATACATGGACCTAAAGTGTTTCCAAACATCAGGGGGTCACCAAACTACAGGTTGTCTGCTGGACATATGCAGGTTTGGAAATATCAATTCATCTTATTCAGTTCAGGAGATAAAAGATGTAAAGTATTTGAAAGGAGCTTCTGTGAACCCTCAGTGTGTCTTAGGAGATCATTTCCCCACTTACCTACAGAAACAACAGTAATGATTTGATGAGCTACTTTTATGGAAGATAATGGATAATGGGTCAGAGTGCACGGTCCAGTGAAGCAGTTGGGTCATGCTTTGTTCAATACTAACAGGTGATAAAGTTCTGTGGTCGAGACATTATAAAGCACTTAATGTTTATTATTTACAACCTTTATTCAAGGTTTCAGATGTTTCAATTTACAACAATCTTACACTAAATGTAGGAACAAATAAACTATTTCATTTTTAGTAGGCTTAAGTCATAATTTGACTGTTCTCTTTTCAATCTTTATCTCAAGATAACTCGTTTTACTCGTTATCACATAAAAAGATGATTAAAGGGGCTCAAAAAGAAGAGTCTTACACCTGAATTCATTACTCAAAATAGGCTTTATGACAACTGGAGTTGGTCCACAGTCACGATGTACGTAATGATGTGAATAAGTGATTGGTAAAACTTAATAGTGAAATCTGTCGCAATATCAGCCTTTGTTAGATTTGATAGCTCTGCAGTCAGAGGTATTGATCAGTAAGAATGGATGCTTCTCAATCTGATTTCTGCCTGTGTCCATTGCTCACGTGACTGAGGGGGATGCACATAAAATTCTGCATTCATGAGCCTTCCTGCATCAACACTTAAGAAACCGAACATCTGACTTAACAAAAACATCAGTCCAAGTAATGCCAGATTCTGTATTGTGTGAACCGCAGCTCTGTTATCTCCTCTCCTCTATCAATCACTGTGAAAAAATCAATACTTATATTACTCTATATGCTCCATGACACTTAGATCAAAGCTTTTTATCTTTAGAGGAAATATCTATTTCCTTTTTTATCATCAACCCCAAGTATCATCTCAGACTATTCCTCACTCTTTCTGATAGCCTCACTATTCTCAAAAGATAAGAGCTAAACTGAGTGTCTAGCTCACTTTTCAATTACTCCCAGAGGCCCAACTCCGTCTTACATAGACCTATCTCTATTTTGGTCCAAATGAAGTCCAACCCACTCTAAACTTTCAGATACACATGGGTGATCTGATGATCAAGATAAGTCTCTTTAGGGTCATTAAGTTTAAATGTAGAGGGAGGAGGGGACAGGAAGGAAGCAGTAATATAAACTTTGCTGTATTGTTTTCCTCTCTTTTTGTATGCTGCAGTGTTTTAATAAACATAGGGAAAATGCCTCATGCAGGTTTCAGTTTAAGAAATTAATGGATGATATTATGGAACCCTTGGAATGTGAGGGTTATGCTTGGTTTTGCTCAGAAGTTCATCCCAAGGGAACATCTTCCAGACATATTCATGCAAGCTTCGTTTTATCCTGTCCACGCTCTTTGACGGTCACTGCTTTCTAAGTCTCAGTATGGCAGATTCATCTGATGAAACTGGGATGAAGACCCTTTGAGCAGCATTTTAAAAGTGGCAAGTGGGCCGCTTGAACAGCAGACAGAGCATACTAGGCTTAACCTCTGAGAGTCCACTCTTCCTGGAAGGGTGTTGTCCCAGAAACAGTTATAACCCTTTTCAGACTTCTTCTCTCCTCTTAAAGTCCCCTTAATATCTGAATGAGTACCCTGTTTGGATCTACTGGAAAAATAGTCTTACAGCCTTCTTTATTAAAATACATTATATTCAATTAGAGTATAAAAGTCACTTCCTTGTCCTTTTGCCTCCTCGCTGCCTCACTGCAGAAAGACAGAGACAAGGAAGGCAGCTGCACTGCAGCAACTGGGCGTTGGCTCATTGCACGGAGCAAGGCAGAGAAAGGGAGAGGGGGGATGAGGGGAGCGAGGATATTGTGTGTCAAAAACATCTCTGCAAGTGATAGCAACAGAGTATAAAAATGATAGAAATTATTAGTACACAATATTCATCTTTACTTCTTTATTAGTTGAGTGTTTATTACCACTTCTAACTCACTCAGTTTCTAAAGTTACTGGGTGCTGTGCAGATTCAGATCGTCTCTGCAAAATATGGGCTTGTCAGATAAAATATGCTTGTATTTATTTAAAGCTTAACAATAATTGGTCGATATAATGTTAATTTTAACTTCTCTTAAATAAATGAGGAATTGATTAATCTTCTACAGAGACTGGCTGCCGTCCACCACGATCCTGAAGAGAATACAGTGGGGAAATTAAATGTCCTCTAATATCCCAATGAGTTAATGTAGACGGAGATTAATGAGTCAAAGCTCTGGAGGGTGACTTGCGAAGATGCGCTAAAGTAAGCTAATGCAATGTGAAATAATAGACAATAGATAAAGTAGCTTTAATTGAATAAACAGTGTAAAACTTTCACAAATACATAATGTTTTTATTATAACATTACCTCAAATCTAACCGTACATGTTAAAGATGGTGTTAAACACAAAATATGAAGGAAACTAGTATGATGAACCACAACAAAGATCTTTCTTTTAGTTCTTCATTGTATATTTATTCTGTGTAGTCATTTGTTAAAAAAAAAATACAGATATTGGAACTGTATAATGCCCAATAAGGCAAAGTTGGCTTTTGCACTCCCCTCCTATTAACTAAAGCGAAGTTATGCAGGGCTTCTGTTCCCATTTTGTGAAGGGCGTGGGGGTTAGTAAATGCAAACTAGGGTTGCTTACAATGCTGGTTATCAACCCAGGGATTTCCATCTTGATCAGTGCACGCTCACATAAAAGGGGTGGGATTTGCATCATCTGACTAATAACAGAAATAGAGAAACACTGCAGCACAGCCTACTTAACAATGGAGAAGCAGACTGTCATCCTTCAAAAACACAAAGAATTCAAACACATTATCTGGGCTAAAAGCAATATTGTTGCCAGAACCAAAAATCCCTGACTCAGTTAATGTGTAAATGTGTCAGATTTAGGAGAATACAAACTGGGGACATCTGATCAATAAATTTCACTCTATTTCAGCACAGAAGTTTCAGACAGTGTTTTCAGTGCCCTTCTATTCCTTAATAACTACCATTCAGTTTTTGTGAGGCTCAGCAGACCTTTTCCCTGCTTGAGCACATCTTGTGTTAGGAGTTTAGTTCCTCACTGTGATGGCACAGATAGTTGTGTATTCCATCTTTTCATGGTTCTGCAGTTATGTCTTGTGTGACCACTATTAACCTCATTATTTCAGATGCAACCCTAGTGGAGCTAAACACAGAACAAGTCAATAACAAGTAAAAAAACATACTTCAACAGCATTCAGAGGCAAAGCTTTACATCTTCTCCAAAAAAAGAACAGAATAAGCAGGCTGTTTTCTAAAAGAAGTGAATGGCCAGGAGTGATGTTTATGTACTTGTTGATCTCTTAACATCTTCAGGACTAAAAGAAACTGCCATGTTTGGAGAAACAGTGGTGTAGTACTTGTTCTTTGTTATACAGAAGTATGGTACAAAGAAAACTTGCTGGGGCACTGGCCTACAAATTGTTTTTTTGCTTTGGGTGATGCTTTAAAGAAGTGACATTATCAACATTCCTGGAGCCAGCACATCCCGATGCTGGAAAAACCAGAGAAACCACAGCTTCACAGCTTTTTTTCTGGGATACTGTGTCACGTGACATCTGAGTTTTGCTTTACATACTGCGTCATATGCTAGCAACTGGAAATCCACACACAGGGCATTTTAAATGTGCACCATGAGTGATTCGGTAAAGTGAAGCGAGACATCATCAAAGGAAGAGAGGGAAAGTCACGACTTGGTGACAAAAAGCCCTTGAAACTGCTGTAATAACCAGCACCGCATCCACTGAAATACTGCTCTTAATGCTGACATCTGTGACCACTGGTCAAATGAGTTAGGTCAAATGAGGACAGACACACACACACACATACCTACACACACACACACACACACACAATGCAATAAATTTTCGGCCTGCTATAATGCTGTGAAAGAACCATAATGTGCAAATGGCTCCTTTATCATGTACCCACCTTACCAAAAGCATAAAATGTGTAAAGCTCTGACAACTCCTGTAGATGCCCCCCCTCAGCTCATCCACCCTATGTTGCCATCCTCTTTCTTTTTGCTAATTACCATTCTCCCTGTTTCTCTGTGTCTTATTTATTAAGCTATTTTTTCTTCCTCCCTCTATAGCTCTCCCTCTCAGCTAAAATCGCTGTGTCTGCAGGGAGGATGTTTTGGTGCAGGAGATAGGGAGTAGTGATGTTGCTTTTGCTAGCAAGAGAGCTGCATATGTTTCCAAAGGAAATAAGAACGAGACAGAAAAAGATGGAATACAATAGAGGGGGACAAACATGCAAAACAAAAACAGAGAACTACAATGCCAGA
This sequence comes from Pseudomugil gertrudae, assembly GCA_037177535.1. Lineage (NCBI taxonomy): Eukaryota > Metazoa > Chordata > Actinopteri > Atheriniformes > Pseudomugilidae > Pseudomugil > Pseudomugil gertrudae. The sequence continues at coordinate 15,138,850 of JBAMHV010000020.1, read as the reverse complement.
AGGGAAGAAAAAACAGGGAACATGAGAGAAAAAGTCAGAGAAAGTTTTGTAACTTATGCTTTTTGAATTTCAGACTTTTTTGTTATTGTATTAAGAAGTTGTAGCCACTGATGTTGTTGGTTGCTCATTGAACTTCAGATTTTTAGGGGTATTTTCGTCTTAAAAAAAAACAATTATTGCCTAATGCTTAAGCGGAGGAAATCTACCAGCCTTTATAAAGGTGAGGCACATCAAACTGAATAACAAGTTCTAATTTGTATGCACCCTAAAGAACAGATGAAATGAAAAGCTATAATATAATGAGGGGAATCTTGCAAAGTCTCAGTGAACAAGATAGCAGAAGCATAAAGGAGAAACTTGGTGTTTTTTATAGGAATGAAAAGTCCTGACATATTCTATTTATGCATTACAGTAAAAAAATTAGATTAATTAAGTCTTGATAGGTGGAGGCCATGCCAACACTACAATGTGTTTAACCATCACTGTTTTTGTTTCTCCTTAATTTGGACAATTCAGGAAAATAAGACTTAGACTTAGATATTATTAAAGATCCCAGTATTCAGCCTGTAACTGAACTGGTAGTTGTTTAAACCAAGTCCCAAAGTAAAAACAATTAAAAAGCCAATTAAATTTCTATGTTTACAACACAAACTTGTTATATGTCTTACTTTGTCATTTTCTCTCTTAGCTTCACTTGCTCCAACAACGTGCTCCGGTTTCCTTGCTAAATCAGTGGACAGTGTTTTTTATATAATGGGCAGACACAATAAGTTTATACTTCTTTTTCATTCATGATATTTAAATTGAATGCTAAATTATTATAACTGTTTTAATGAATGAATGAATTTAATAAAACAAAAATTATGCAGGTTTGGGACAATGTGCTGTAAAGTGAAATCCTGCTGTTGATTGAGAGGGCAGAAAAAAAGTTGTGAAGATGATGCGGTACAAAATTCATATAAAAAATATAAATGTCATTCTACCATCAAGCCAAAATATTATGTAGTGTTGCAAAAGTTGCACTTTCTCAAACAAGTATCAGTATTTTACAAAAATTAGGATTTATTTAAGTCATTAAGTCTATTTAGTTTAATTAATTTGTGTATAGACTATTATTACAGACATTCTGACAGTTGCAGAACGGAAACAAAAACCTAACACATAGGAAAACTGATATGGATGGTATTAGAACAAAAAATAAACAATTAAGTAAAAACTATAAAAACATTTCAGTGTACTGGTTATTCTGAATATTTCACAACAGAAGTGATCTGTTTTCGGGTCAGAACATTGAAAGACATGGACATTCTCAAGTTTTCTTTTTAACATAGCAGAATCATGATGCTGTGGTTGCCTTTGTACTACTGCAGTCCTAATGAATCAGACCTGCTCTAGTTTTTAAATATTAATGGGATTTCCAAGGCCAATTCTAAGCTCTTAGTGACCTCAGGTTAGAGCTGTAAAGAAAATGCAAGCGATTCAGGCAGTATAGGTGCAGAGGAGGAAATGTGGAGAAAACATACTGTATATACACGGAGAGGAAATTCATTTCATGATGAGATAATTATGAAAAAAACACAACTTACTGAGAGGAAAATGGCACTTGTTTTGGGGACTGGTACAGATGAAACATGATTGTCTTGAACATGGGAAAAGTGGCCACAGTCACATTTTAACACATCCCACCCTTCACAAATCTCGCTGTCAATCTTCCTGGAAGAAAATGCTGAAAGAAGCTTTAATTTTCTTCAGCCAAGACTAAACACGTTTGCAGTGTTTAGAGGTTAGAAGGAGTCAACTAGCAGAAGCCACCTAGCATCTGTCAGTTTTCTTTCTGTTTGCTTCTTTGCACAGCATGTTGTTTGTAAAAAGGGATCTGTCTCTGTCCAAATGATCCATATTATGATCTGCCACACATTTTAAGAAGTCAAACTGCAGTGTTTGCATTTTGACCCTCTTAAAAAGCTGCGTCTATCAAAATAAGAAAATAAATGCTTCAATACCTGCCCTTCTGAAAGCCAAAAATGGAGGAAAAAGGAAAAATAAATGAGACGAGGTAGGGAACCATTTAAATGGAGTGAAATGAGAAACCTGATGTCACAAAGATTAGGCTTCTTTCTGCAGCAAAGCACACACATCTTCTTGTCTACTCTAGTTTTCCTAAGTCTGTATCATTCTCATGAAATATTTATCCTTGAGCTCATTCATTTCCATTCACGGGCAAGATTTGCGTGACTTTGAGCTTCTTGACCCAAACTAAAAAGATGGCCTATTCAAGCGTGATACTACTCTTACTATGTTACAGCACAGTAACCCCATGTTGTACTCTCTTTTTATTTATTTGAAAAAGGGTCTGTGTCCACATTTAAGCAACAAAAACTGGATGAAAACGATTGAGAACAGCGTGTCACTCTGAAAACTGACCCTTTTACTAATTTACATTAATTATTTGTTGAAATAGGGCAGCTAAATGCATGATTTATTCAGAAGTACAATATTTAAAATGACATTTAGACTATTATCCCTGCAGGGAAATTTGGAAACAGTATTATAGAAATTAAAATTAAAAGAGAAAATGTATAAACAGCATGTAACAATGAAAAACATCTATAATGCACAGCTCACAAAGGACATAAAAACAGCTGTGAGATATGAGGGAAGCAAAATTTGATCTCTTAAATAAAAAATGAGAAACTGACTTATCGGAGTTGCATATAGAAGCAAAGCAGAGGCACAAAGCTGATGTAAGGCTTCAATAACTATGACTCATCCCCATTAAGGTACACCTCTCTGTACCTCTCCTTCTTCTGTCCATCGATCCCCACTTTTGCTTAATGCAACTCTACTCTGCATAGGATTGTAGTTTTTCTTAGAGACAGCATATCGAGCAGGTACGAGCTGTTCATTAAGAGGAAACACGTTTAAAAGCATATGTGCTGTGCACGACCTATGCAAAAATGCTTCGCAGCATGAATACAGATGAGGAAAAAGTCATGGTATAAATAGATTCATTTTATTAAATGGTGATCTGAAATTGCATAGTGCAGCTCTTTGCAAACTCTTGTATGTTTGATTGCTTGATTTTCCTCTTAGTAGTCTATGCTCATACTGTGATGAAAGGCTGAATGGGAAGGGATGGAAGAAATAAGATTAAACGAGAAGAGATCAATATAAAGACCACAGAAGAAAGACACGTTTTAGATGACCCACAGAGGAAGAGATCACTATATTCTGCCACTTAATGGCTCAATATCAAACACAAACACGTACTTGCAGATTTTTATATGTAACACTGCCAACCAGCATTCCTTTTCCCAACCTCCTACCAGTCAGCATTAGTTTGAAATTTCACACAGGCACATTGATGATCCAGGCATTCATATGCTGATGCTTGCAGACTAGTATGCTTCATGTAAATCAAGAGGTTTTCATTTGTATGCTGTAGTGTTATTAAAGTCATGTCCCATCACATTTTCTGGTACCAGAGGTGAAAGGCTTGTGCTGCAACTTTGCTGGTCGCAGCATCTGTGATATAGTATCAGTGTTGTTGGCCAAAAGTATGCATGTCCAGCAGTCCTTAGGAACAACAGTGCTGCAGATTTTAGATGTTTCCCTGTTACATCACCCCTGATGCCAATCAAATGGCCTTTCTCAATATCTTTTTGCTAAGTGTGGCTCAAGCATTTTAACTGTTTAGCTGATTTAGGTATGCTGTAGTAAGAAACATTCAAAACCTGCTGGACAGCAGCTTCAAGGATTTACGACAACCCTGGCCTATAATGTCCATACGCTGGCTGAAAAATATGAGAGAAAACGGCTGCTCTACCTGACAGACACACAAGCATACACATATGTGCACTCAGACACATGCTGTAGTGAATCTGATATAAGGAATTTCATACAGTCTCTGTATGCTGTTATACAGGCACCTCACACTGGGATCGTGCTCCTGAATCCATAAATTCTGCAAATAAATGTACCCAGAATCACCTTCGGCCCTCCTTTGAATCCCATTTACTTTAACCCTAAAGCCCTTACAAATACCAGTATACTTGTACCACAGTGACAGAGACTCTTCTGAGCTTTTCTTAAAGATTTGTAAATCCCTGACATTTTTTTTGTATTGTATTTTATTTGCATTGTAATTCAATGAAAATATCAAATTAGCATGTTTTTGCTTAACTGGAAATAATCAGCCCAATAAGATTACAGTATGTCAGTTCAGAGTCACCCAAAGCATGTGCAGACTTTTCCTTTACTTAAAAAGATTTCTGATTTTATCACCGTTTCATTCACAATTGTCACGTCTCAATGCGTTTTTGGAATTTTAGGAAATGCTACACAATGTTTAGTGTTGGGCATACTTCAGTCAATGACCTGCATAAATACTGAGAAGAGAACCACATGTCGTCTAAACTATGCATGTAACCAGCACCTCTGAATAGATAGAAGGTATTAGCCGTCTATTTGGTATATTCAGGTACTAATAGGTACTGACTAGCTTATAACTGTGGGAAATTTGTCCAAGAAAAACCCCGATATTTTTCCCATGGGGAAGTAACAACGAAAGCAGATTGCTTGTAAACAATAAAATGTTTTCATTTGCTGCATATGGTATGTTCCCCTCCAAATCCACAGCCCTTGTAAGAGTACTGACTACGTGGACAGGTTTTATGTCCTCACATACTAACAACTAAACTGTAACCTCACTAAACAACGTTTGATCTTATGTGTGCAATGCATTAAAAATTCACTCATAAAAGTCATCAACAAGATCATCACTGATGGTTGTAGTTAGATAAGAGACCATCCTAAAGGGATCAATTCTAAAAGGAATACCCATTCACTGCTACATTATTAGTTGTGCTGCAGCAACAGATAGTTATGTAATCAGTTCCAAATGGATAGTTAACATCTCCAAAGTACATGCATACACACAATGCACAGATCTCACTACATAGTTCTCTCCTCCCTCCCTACTTCTTTCCCTCCCTCCCTCCTCTCCTCCTCCCTTTCAGCTGTATCATGATTCTGCAGCTCAACCTCTGCAGCATGACTCGACTTTCTTTGCTGCACCTCAAACTGCCTCTACGGCAATTTGTTGCCGAGATCAGGAAACACTGGAATAGCTTGAAATAAAAAGAGGCAGACCTGCACATTCACATTGACACATTCTTGTTCTCACACTGCTGAAAATGATATGTCACATCTCTACAATAATACATACACAGACAAAAAAGCATTGTGTCAAATAGCAAAGACAGTTTCTTTTTGCTGCTATGTTGCTAATAGGAATAGGAAGCTAAGCAATATACAGCTTATTCAATTGAGATTGTATACAAAAAATACCATAAGCAATTAATTATTGAATGAGCATGCTTGTTCATGGTGTCACAAATCCAAAACAGCTTTGATTTATGACCATATAATGAAAGTCAAAATCAGCAAAACAGGTTTTCAAAAATATGTTAAAACTAAATTTTGATGTGTTGCTGAAACTGAACACCTGCTTAAAAAAAAGATCATATATGCAATGATCTTCCTGAATAGGAGGTTTAACTCTGACTCCCCACTCACATAATAGCATTTTATGGATGTTGTCTGGAGAACCACCATCTTAGCAAGCGATAATGCAGCCCCGATTTTACTGAAGAGGAATTTCAGCTTAAACAATCTAATAGCATGTCTATCCCTCAGGATATCTGGGCAAATCTCATCTGCACCTGGTGTACTGCTCCTGAGAAGCTTAACTGTTTCAGAGGCCCAAGCTGAGGCTATGAGTGAGTCTTCCCCTGTGTTTTCAAAGACAGTAGCTACATGTTTGATTTCAAGCAGAGAAGACACCTCACTGAACCCCAAATTGTGTCAATTGAAACCTAAAGATGTTTTGTATTCTAATTATCCTAATGCTGCCTAGTAGATCCTATTTTCTTCACTTTGTTTTCACCTTTGACCCATAAGCAAGACTTACTTTTAAAGTTCGGACTTGGACAGATTTCTATAGTGATCTTTGATTTGAAATAAACAGCTTAATGGTCAATGTGCCAGTTTGTCTGGAAGATATTTTATGGTAGAACTTGTGAACTGAGTGGGAGGTGTCTTCAAGCTGGATCTCAAAACCTTCAAATATCCCCATGATTTCCTTATATGGTTCCCCATTGGTCCATGACTGAAGATGATTAATGGCTGAAATGAGAAACGCATTATAAAGCACTTTGCATTAATTTAAGACTATTCAATATATTTGGTCATGCAGGTGTGACGTATTATGTGAATAATATTCACATTTGTCAAAACTTTCAGCAAGGCCACTTTTATGTTTTAACCTAAAATAACTTTCCTCGGATGATTTTCTTAAATGAACTGTGGCAAAATGACTACCTTCATGATCTGGTCATTGCTGTAACCATACAATTAAGTGACTTTAAACTTCTCCTGCTTGTCACAGGCTTCCTTCTGTGCTTAGTGCATCAGACAGCAGAGAAAGGATTGCAGGAGGTTGCAGAGACACAAGGTAATGTGTGACTCTGCAAATTAAAAACATGACGTACAAGCACTGTGGATGACCAGGATGTTCGGAATAGATGGGTAGAACTGTGGGGATTCAACACCAGCTGCCAAAGCTACAGAGTAATTCATATTTTTGTGACTTAAATGGTGAGAAAAGGAAGAACAACTGGATGAAAAGAAATATTTTGCTTTGAAAAAAAAAACAATTAAAGGAGAAATAGTGGTATAAACTCAATATTCATTAAACTGATAGCTTTAGTGTGGGTTGCCATGTAAACCAAAAAACATCTTCTGCATCATAGTTATGTCTCAGGCACCCTGGGCCTGGCCATGCTTACTAGTTTGTTCTCTCTGGAGAATATTTCTTTGCTTATTTGATAAAAACTTGTCAAATCAGGAGTTTTCTAAAAGAAAACTATAACATGCAAACAGACAGATTGTATCAAATGACAAAGAATAAAACAAATACTGATAAAATGATTACAGGCTCTGGGAATAGTGATCCTCGGTGGGGTAATTCATTTTAATCTGCTTGTACTCGAGCGTTCACTTTTCCATCCAGACAACAGAAGCAGCTGACGTCAGTGTAAAGTACCACCGGACTCCTCACTAGGCAAGCCTTTATCAGCCAGTGGGGAGGAAAAAGAAGAAACAAGAAAGAAGGACACTGATCCGCTTTGTACCATGTGTCAGTCCTGACCCTGAAAAACTCCATCCCCCACATATATTAAATCTGTGGAGGATGCTGCTATGTGGACTTATTTGCAAGCTTACATGAGTATGTATGCATGGCATTAGTGCTGGGAGATATTGACAGCACACAGCCCTACAGTATATGCTGACACATTGTTTGGAGACACCAAGGTCACTCACAAAGCAACAAATAACATATGCTAAGGTTTTTTAGTAGGAAGTATTAAATATGTACACATTAAACATACCATGTAGAATAAAAAACAGAACTATATTATGGCAATGGATAAAATATATTTTAATGTTTTGAGGTAATTATAAATAAACCAGGTTTTGCCTGTGATGGACTGGCGACCTATGTAGGGTGTAACCTGCCTCTCACCTACTAATTCCTAAGATAAGCCCCAGCATCCCCACAACCCTGAATTGGATTAGGGGTAAAGAAAATGAATAAATGAGCTGTGATGATGAGTACAAGCAAGGATGGACAGTTTACATGGAGGCTATTCTGTTTAACCAGCAGATTAATAGAAGGCATGAATATGAACGTACAAGGTATTAAGTTTACTCTTTATTTTACTTCTATTATTAATCATCCATAGAAAAAAAGCAAGCTTTCTTTGGATCCAATAATACAGTGTTTAGAGAAATTGTACCCAATAAAACGTTAATGTTTGCAAGGAAAGGAGAAAGAATGTGTTTACAAGGCAGTTTTGAGACACAGATGTGAGCGCTGTTGCTCCAGTTCTTTGTATGCAGAAAGTTCTCGGGTACTTTGCAGGTTGTTACAAGCATCTTGCAAATCCCCATTAGATTTTCTCTGGATTAAGCTGTTACACTGTGAAATAAAGAAAGACTGCAAATGTAAGTAGAGGGTTTTGTGAGGAATAAACCATCCTTTGCAGCTTTCCTTATAACCACTGATGTTTGTACGTAATGATATTATTTGTAAAATTATCATCCTAACAATTACTAAGCAAAGAACACTGCAATATCTGACCATTTCTATATTGCAGTAAGACTGCTTTAAACAATCTATCTTGAAATGCTCTGCAACTACAAGCAAATGCTAGCTTTTGAGACCCTTAAAAAGACCCCTGTCTGGGTTTTGAATAAATTCCTCCACAGTAACCATAACCCCCCACCAGCAGTCTCTGTACTGGGTTTGAACAAATTGGTTTCACACATCAATAGCTACAAAGCCAGTAGGCTACCACACCCTCCTAGTAAAGACCACATACACAGTGGGAGCAGACTTTCTGCCAACTAAGTAAGCTTTTAAATAAACTCAACACTAGTCTTCACAACGTGATGGGTGTTTTAAGCATGAAGTCCATTGACGAGGCTTAACAACCAGCATGCTGGTACCTCACCTGTACAGACCATGAAGTGTGCAAAAACAACAAACAAAACAAAAACCAATTGTGACCCATTTACCCAGAACATATTCACCCATCCATTATCTGTACCACTTATTCCAATGAAGGGTTGGTGGAGCCTATCCCTGCAATCATTGGACGAGATGCAGGGTACACATTGGACACGTTTCCAGTCCATCACAGGGCCAACATCTGTGCAATGACATCCATTTTGACAGAGGAAGAAACCTCCCTAAGTAAAAACTGAAGTTTTTTTCCAGCTATGGCATCTTATTGTTGAAAAAATAATAAAAGCAAAAGAAAATCAAATGATGAAACGTCACAATATTTTTTGAGAAAAGATATTCATTTGACCACCACCAGCTCACAAAATCTCTAAAACTATACGTCCATGTAATGATAATAAGTAGAAATGAACATGAGAGTCATTATGTATTTATGTTCCATGCCCGAAAAACCCCTCACTTCTTACAGACTTTGTTTCCTGGACACTAAAAACTTTTTTTATTTGTCCAATCTCTGCTCCTGTAAAAAAAAAAAAACTGTTTTTAATCAATAAATCCATGCACATGGGAAATTTTTTTAAAAATCAGCAGGTAATATCTAGGAATGACATGAAGAACAAGCCACCATCATGCCCTTCTTTGCTCATCTATTTGTGGTCGGTAAGAGTGCAAAATCTGAAACACATAGCAAAAAGCTGTTAGGATAAAGGATGCTGGTAAGCTAGCACAACAAAACAAATGTTGACATATTCCATGACTTTAATAAGAAGCTTATGCAACAGCTCAAGTTATTTATTTACTTCTATATCTGGAACAATAGAAAATAAGTTAACAATGCTGGTGTGTTTATATTTTATATTATAAACAGGCCTTGCATTAATTCAGTGAGCCCACAGATTTATGTCTCTCTCCACCAAGTTTGTCATATATTCAACTGAAACTAACATTGACTTTCTTAAAGATGTACTGAAACCTACAACATGGTGCTTTGCTGGCTGCTACTCAGTGTTAGTCTTCAGTCTATGAGGTAAAATCAGTTATTTCCAATATTAAAAAGTGAACATTAGCTACACTGCCACAATCCCTGTTACTGTCTGCAAGGTCCCATACAATCAACTTTACATTTTGTATGTGTGTGTGTATATGTGTGCAAGTGCTTTATAATCATTATGTGTGTATGGTGAAATGATTTCTTGGGGTTTTGCCAGCTGTCCTCTCTGTGTAAGGTGACTGTGGAAGATTGGTCTCGGTGGCTACTGAGCTGTCCACAGAGGATCACCTACAAGATAAGATGCTGCCTTTGGCTGATCCACAAACTCTGTGAGGGAGGAGGGAAAGAAGGAGCTACTGATGCATTGCAGATAAACTGCAGATCCCAGTGCAACCCCTCCCTTTCTTTTTTCCTGTACACTCCCTCCACTGTGGATGCTTTCTCTTTTTTGTAGTGACATCACTGCCGCCAGACCTCCCACTATCATCACCCCATACAGCTATCTACAACCTGCCACACAGTGCTTACCTCACCATCTGAGCCTATTGCCCTCACACCTCTCACCCATCCATCAGGAGCCAAACCCGCTCTGACCTTTGCAGAGTCCTGTAGCGCAAAGTCTTCTGCACCAATGAATCTAACTAATACCTCATTCAGTTTGTGCAAATCTACTGTTACATTAATTATTTTTAGGCAACATTTCATTTAAATACACATTTTGCAATTAAAGTATCACATATGGGAGTGCTAATCTATGTGACTATGATCATAACAAATGAGACTGTGCAAGAGACACTTTAGCTTGAGTTACGTTTAACTTCATTATATAGGGTGTTTTAACAGTATGGTAATATAACATCAATGGAAAGCAGTGTTAATGTAATCAATGTACACAACAATTGAGAATAATGCAAACTATAACAATATGTAACCATAATTACTGCAATTTTTAGGTGCTTGTACATATATAAATATTGAATGTCTTTTGTTTGATACAGTATTTTAGTGCTAGTTTCAGTGACTCAGCAGTTTTGAATTATGCCCCCCCCCTTCAAATAATCATGGGGACCTAAGCCTGGGCAGGTTCAATATCTTTCTTCATTATTTTTTGCCAAGCTACAAGATAAGCTACGTGTGGATTTTCTTGATCAATAATTGTGTCAGTAAAGCTATGTAAAAACATTTGGAAAAGTGCAATCGATACACAGCTAACCTCAAATGGGAGCTGAAAATACAATAATGTAAATGCACTATTGCTGTAACTGAGAAGCCCAGACTACATCACATGTGAACAAATGTAAAATGTAATTAATTTAAAAGCTCTAAGCACTGAACAAACCTAAAACTGCAAAAGTACTTAAACTAACTCCCAGACTTTAACTAAAAATGCTATTCTAAATGTCAGAATGCTGTGTAAGGAAAACACAAACAAATAAGACCATTTGCAGATTGTATACAACAATATGTTGTTTGTGATGGAACATAGGAAACATGTCAAACGTGAAAAGTAAAAGATTTGACTATTTCATCAAAAAATAGCTTGGCTCATTGTGTATCTGAAGCAGACAGACATCTCAAAACAGTTGAAGCTGGTCAACAAAAGGTTATAATGTGATAGTACAAATAAATATCTCAAGGCACTAACAAACTTAAAGAACAAAATGTCAGTAAAATTACTACAAAGAAACTACAAAGAAAAGCACCCCAGGGAGGAAGAGGCTTTTCAATCATAGAGTCTCAATTCCATAGTGTGCTGGAATGCAGTGCATAGTGTGCATTGCGCAGTTTTTTCAGTAGTGTGCACTATCGTGGGTAAGTACTGTCTTAAATAGAATACTGGACGTTGGCCACTTACCAGTAGTGACGTACAACCGGTTAGACTATTCTGCTTCACGCCAAAATGATTATTTTGTGTCCACCAAAAAACTGCTAACATTTATGT
>JBAMHV010000020.1:15108959-15127230 GCA_037177535.1 Pseudomugil gertrudae | reverse complement strand
GTACAACCGGTTAGACTATTCTGCTTCACGCCAAAATGATTATTTTGTGTCCACCAAAAAACTGCTAACATTTATGTATGCTAACTGTACTGGATCGTTTACCGCAGTCTCAAACAAATAATCAGATCTATAATTTATAGAATGCACAAAATTAAATATATAGCAAGCTGTGGTATACATTAGAACCTTAACAAAATAACTTCATACTCACATACCCTCAAATTAGCCTTTGTCGCAGTATTGTTTGCCACCATTTTTTTTGAAAGTCCAGCGTCGGTTTAGTTTGCGAAGTGTTCATCGTTTCACACTAGATTATTAGTGAATTTTAGGGCAGCATCCGGGTACTTCCAGTGCACTGACCTTTTTGCTTAAATGTCAGTGTAAATGCACTACACACTTAAATATAGTGCCTGGAGTAGTGTTAGTGCGCTGATTGAGACACAGCCAGAGTCTCTCAAAAGTACAGGCAAAGAAAAGTGTAGCAATCTGCACAAATGTCTGTCTTGTGGAGCAATTTCAGCTCACCGCTTATAAAGGGAGATGACACTGTCGTGGAAATCACTGTTTGGAACACTTCCAGAAATCACAGCACAATTTATCCCGCCGTCTACAAATTCATATAACAGGGGAGAATAGTCCAGATCAGGGATGGACAACTTCGGTCCTCAGGGGCTGCAGTCCTGCAAGTTTCCCTGCTGCAACACACCTGACTCACATCAGACATAATTAGCAGACTTGTGGACAGCTTAACATTAAACTCTGCACAAGTCTGATAATAAACCATTGATTTGAGTCAGGTGTGTTGCAGTAGGGGAATTCCTAACACTTGCAGAACTTTGGCGCTCAAGGACCAGAGTTAACCATCCCTGGTCCAGGTGGGTTGGCTTACCACCAGAACCTTTTAGTATCAAACTATATTACAACCCAAGTACTTCTCAGCAGCCTGTATTTGAAATCAGACAAGAATGAGACAATAAACCTGTTCTAGAAGTTCAGCAATAGGTCTCGGTGCCATACTTTTATGGACCATTGTGCTATACTGTGGTAATCATGTCTCCACTTTAATCACGCAGGTTTGTGCCAAAAAATCAGGGAGACAATATTCCTGATTAAATTTCTATAATATTTCTAACTATATGTTCTATGCAAAAATAATATATTATTCTGTCTGAATGTTTTTTAATAAGATTGTTTGTGTTTTTTAATATTTACATATTTTTCATGTCAGTTTCCAGGTCATAATTTACAACAAGCCATCTAGAGCACAGTGCATTAGATGTAATATATTACTGCATATAGTTATGACCTAAACATGCTTATGCAATGTTTTCCATTAAGGACCTCTCAGTAACGCTAGTGGGTAACTGATGTCAGTTGAAGCAAACTGATGCCAATATTATAGGATGTGTAGGAGCAATCATCTTTCCATACTAGCATTATGGTGGCCATGAGCTTATCACAGCATTGTGTGATGTAATCCCCATACTCACATCATCCGTGATATGGATCATTAGTCATCTTCCCTTATTCACCTCTCATTCACACATTAATAAATGTGTATGCAGGTTCTACACTTGTGAGGACCAGCAGCAGAGCTGAGAAGAGAATCATGAGCATAAATCTACATAAAATACCTTATGTTTGTTTTAGTCTTCATCTCAGTCATTCTTCCTCTGTGTTGGTTCATGATGTATTTCTCCTCCAGGCCTGGAACTGGTTGTAATGTACATTACTCAGATTGAGCATCTATGAATTAAACTATGTTTACTTTAGAAAACAAAAGTTTAGATGCTCATTATCCACAACAGATCCTTTAATTGTTTCCTGCAGATTTTTTGTTATGCTTTAACAAAGTCTTCAGTGGTGATATTTTTAAAACACCTCATGTTTGAAGAAAAAACGGGAAAAGCAGGACGTTGCTCATTAATTCCTCTAAGATTTCTTCATAGCAAACATATCTGCTTAGAAAATTAGAAAGTGCAGAGCAGTAATTTCAGAGAATTTCAGGTTTACTACCTTCTTGATTCTATACGGTAACCAGTGGGCGTATATACTGCGCTTTCGTTTTACACATTTCTATTTTTAGTCAACTCAACAGTGCAGTATAGCTGAAAAACGGGTGCTGACATTGCAGCCTATACAACTGCATGCCTTTGCACTATGGCACTTAAAGATGCCCATACCTTGACACCATTTAATGGGGGCTTGCACCCTTAATGCACTCCAGTCGTTCGGACATATCTCTGCGGGTTTTAAGCTGGGACAGACCGGAGCGGATGTGATAGACTCATCTGACTGTTACAGCTTTTTACCACTGCAGTACCATTTGAAAACACTCCAACCCTTCTGCAGTGCGCTGAAGCCCCAAACTGATGCTGAATGACTCCCCTGTTTTTGCCCAACCCCCACACCCCCACTTCATAAATGTGCATCACACCACTTCTGCCCTTACAGGGCATCCAAAAACTCGACAGTGTCTGACATCCAGCAGGACCTTGACAGGAAAAAAAGAGTTAGAGGTAACTGGTGAAGGTCACTTTAATGTTAGCAAGTGGAGTATGACAATGCACAATACATATACACGGTTGAAATAGGCAGATACAGGAATGTCATTGAGACCACCTCTCCCTCTCCTTCGTCTAGCTCTCTCTCTCTTTTGCTCATTGTCTGGATTTCTGTCTCTGGAGTGATCTAAAATTGGCCATGTTTGATGCATTAGCTCTGCTTTGGATAACTTTGCAGGGGAGTGTAAATAAGGGTAGGGAGGGATATGGAAATGTAGATGCTTATTAGCACATGAAATTATTTTATCCCAGATAGAGATAGAGCTATTCCCTTTAAAAGTTTGTAACCACAACAATTATTGTTTGCATTCACTTTTCAGTCATCCTGTAAAGTTGCTTGTTGATGGCTCGGGCAGATTTAAATACAATTACAAGAATAAAATGCATAAATAAATAATGCAGATACAACTGTTTTGATGTGTCACCTCAGACAACTTATTGTTGTTTCATATTGATCCAAGTGACTTGCTGTTTGAGTGAAGCATATTGAGCGATTGGAGATCAATAGCTAGATGCAGAGGCTAACCCTCGAACAGCCAGGGCAGTTAATGGCAGGATGACACATCAAATGCATGTATAACCAATAGAACCTAGGTATTTTCACCTAATGTTATAAAGATCTAACTGCTGGTTAAATATCGTGGAGAACTAAGCTGTAATATGGCAAGAAGATATACACACACATGCAACTTTGCAGCTAATAACCAAGAACCAAAGTCTACCTAAACATTTTTAAGTGTAAAATTAAAAATGTTCGCTGACAGTGATCATTTTTGAGATATTAACTGTTATCAGTGATTCAGTGACAGCTCAAATGATGAACAACTAATTCTTAAACAATTGCTGGGGTAGACTTGTAATCTATACACCTCATTATTCATTAATAGCCAGTTTGGATCAAATTTAAACAGCAACACAATCAGCATTTAAGTTTTTAGATGTCTGAGCACAATTTTATGTTCAAGTTTGTAAATTAAACTGTTTATGTTTCATAATATTCTTCTATATTGATTCAAGAAAGAACACTACCGACGGAGGCAATGTACTCAGTCACGGCACAAATAAATACTCAAATATTAAAAAAAAAAAGACAAATGAACTGCAAATTGTGGGGGTAATTGTGTTTCATGACACTGTGTAAATTAATTACGTTTTTTTATTATTAAACCATTTTCTTTTTTAATTCTAGAATATCTCAATAAATATTCCATAATTAAACCCATATTGTGGTATTGCTTATCATTCCTTTATAGACTTGACAAAATGGACATGCAAGTAGCTACTTATATCTACTAACCCTAACTTTATTTATTTTTATTGATGAGAAACAACTTTTTGCTTCCATAGATCAGTTACTGTAAAAAAACATATACAAATATACAACATTTAATCTGTAACTTAAACAGCTTTCAAGATGAGCACAACAGTCTTCTTTCATCATTAACTTTGGGTGAGCAAAAGCTAAATCCCAAAGCAATAATGGAGTAGGGCTGCAATATTCCGCACTGAATTAAATAATAATAATAATAATAATAATAATAATAATCTGCAATTAAAACAGCTGTCATATTCTATTCTGTTGTCATTTAGCAGACGCTTTTATCCATCTACTAGTCGCTGTCCGTGGTGCTGAAAAAAAACCTTTACTTTGCTCGTTCTTATTTTAACGTCTTAGCCGGTTAATTTAGTGCTTTTATTTTTCTTTTTTGTAAGTTTGCTTTAAATCGGACACCCACAAAGCTTCTCCAGCCCACGTGATTTAAGCTGAACAGGACTTGGGACCATTAGCAGCCAGCCTGATGGGGATGCGCCCTCCCCTCTGTCCCATCAATGGACGAAACAAAACTGCTTGGACTTGCCTTGTTAGCGGCAGAACCTCAGATATATAAGGAGCAGACGGGGGGAGGTCTCAGTCGCTGTGAAAGCCATACACCCCTCACCTGCACATACACACACATAAACCCGCACACGCCTCCACCTCCAGCACCGGTCCCCATCATTCCTGCGCACATCCTCTACGGTAGTCTGGCCGGATGAGTTACCCGGTAGACACAATAGGAAGTCCCTTCCGGAGCGTTATGGATACTAGAACGACCAGCTACGGTTACAGCCGCTCCAGCGGCACCCCCTCCAGTGGTTTTCGCACTCAGTCGTGGTCCCGGGCAAGTCCCGGTTCCACCATGACCACGTCTTACAAGCGGAGCGTGAATGTGCCGGTATCCCGAGCATACGGCTCTACGGTGCTGAGCTCCGCCGACAGCGTTGATTATAATCCAACTTCAATCCTTAACGGTGACTACAAGAGATCTAATGAAAAAGAGCAACTTCAAGGGCTGAATGACCGGTTTGCTGTTTACATTGACAAGGTGCACTACCTGGAGCAGCAGAACAGGCAGATCGAGGAGGAGATCCAGGCACTGCGACAGAAGCAGGTGTCGCGCTCCCAGCTGGACGACGTCTATGACCAGGAGCTGCAGGAGCTGCGCTCCGTGCTGGAGCAGATCCACCATGACAAGGCGCAAATCCAACTTGACACCGACCACATCGAGGAGGACATCCAGCGGCTCAGGGACCGCTTTGAGGAAGAAGCTCGAATCCGAGAGGAGACAGAAGCCATAATCCGCGTCCTGAAGAAGGACACCAGCGACTCTGAGTTGGTGAAGTCCGAGTTGGAGAAGAAAGTTCAGTCTCTGCAGGATGAAATCGCTTTTATCCGCAACAACCACGAGGAAGAGGTGAGCGACCTTATCGCCCAGATACAGGCGTCTCAGGTGACCGTGGAAAGGAAGGACCTCCAGAAGGCTGACATCACCGAAGCTCTACGGGAGATCCGCTGCGAGCTGGAGGGTCACTCCAACCAGAACCTGCAGCAGGTAGAGAACTGGTTCATGTGCCGTTACACCAAGCTCACCGAGGCTGCAGAGCAGAATAAGGACGCCATAAAGTCCGCCCGGGATGAGATAGCTGACTACCGCCGCCAGCTGCAGTCCAAGACCGTGGAGTTGGAGTCCGTCCGAGGGACAAGGGATTCACTGGAGAGGCAGCTGAATGACATCGAGGACCGCCACAACAGCGACCTGGCCAGCCTGCAGGTATGGAGACACGCAGATGCAGCCACTCATTCATGCTTAAAAAGTAAATTCTGCCTGATTATATAAAAAGAGAGAAAAACATATTTGATTTTTTTACATGGAAAATTGTTTGACAATATTAAAAACTAAAACTTGTTTATCGGGATAGCGTTTCAATAAACAATCTAATGAAACTCTAAGTTTGTCATAATGACGCAGCTTTTATTTGGCTGACTTTAAAACAGCAGATTCCTCAATGTAAGTGATACCGGCAAAATATTCTAGATGATTTTATGTTTGTTTTTTTATTATTTTATTCTTCACTGAGAATTTTAGCACACACACAGTTTTCATCACTGACTTTTCCCGTTTTCTTTACAAGCTCGGGACATTTCCAAATGTTAGAAAATGGTTCAAACATGAGCTACAGCATTTGCTCTGGCTCTCTTTCCCTCTCTCTTGCTGAGTCAGAGGCATAAGTCGATTGACTCTGTCCTTGCATCACACAGCTGAATTTCTGGTGTGGGGGTGGGGATGTATTGAAAAAGTGAGGAGACTGCCCATGAAGGTGAGGCATTCTACACCAATAGAAAACTGGATTGCATCAGAATATATTAGAAAAGAAAAGAAGAGCTCTACTGCAGTATGAAAACATGAAATCGTGGCCATGCCACTAAAAAATCTTTGGATGCTGAAAATGAAATCTGTATGAATGATTAATTCTGTGCTGTATCAACTGTGTGTTTGTGTTTTCTCTGTGTTTTCTCAGGAGACAATCCACCAGCTGGATAATGAGCTCAAGAGCACCAAGTGGGAGATGGCTCGTCACCTTCGTGAGTATCAGGACCTGCTGAATGTCAAGATGGCCTTGGATATTGAGATTGCTGCATACAGGTAAAGTTTCAAAGCATTATGTGTAATCAGTTCACGGGATTGTCTTAAAACTAGGGTTTAAATCTTCTTTTGTTCATTATCTACCAGGAAACTCCTAGAGGGTGAGGAGACTCACTTCAGCACTTTCCCTTATCGCCAGCCTGTGACCACCAAATTCTCTAAGCCTAAATCAGAGACCTCCAAACTTAAAGTACAGCACAAGTTTGTCGAGGAGATCATCGAGGAGACGAGGGTGGAGGATGACAAGGCTGACATCGATGAGGCCCTGGCTGAGATAGCACAAGAGCTGTCTGCCACCCCAGGAGAAGAAGGGCAGGAGGAAGAGGGGGAAGATGGGGGTGAGGGAGAAGAAGCAGAGGGGGAAGAGGGAGAGGGAGAAGAAGGAGAGGAAGAGGAAGTTGTAGCTGCCACTGAAGCTAAAGTTAGCGCTAGTGCACCTAAGGACGATGAGGAAAATGAAAAGGGTGATGATGAGGGTGAAGAAGGTGAAGGAGAAGGTGGTGAAGAGGGAGAGAAGGAAGAAGGGGATGGAGAGGATGAAGGGGATAAGGGAGATGATGCAGAGGGAGGTGATGAGGAGGGGGAAGAAGGAGGAGAGGAGGAGGAAGTTGAGGAGACTGTTTTATGCTCCAAAGCTTCAGAGTCTGAGGCCTCTCCTGACAAAGAGAAGGCCGGGGACAAGGAGGGCAGTGGAGAAGAGGAAGAGGCTGGTGCCGCAGATGATGGTGCTGATAAGGACGAAGATGCCGGCAGTGAGAAAGCATCCAAAAGTGGAGATGAGAAAGAGGAGAAAGATGATTCAGATAAGGGTAAAAAAGAAGACGAGAAAAAGGTAAAAGAAGACAAATCAGAAAAGGAAGTCACTAAGTCAGAAGCTTCAAAAACAGAAGGCAAAAAGCCTGAAACCAGTAAGGAAGAGGCTCCCAAAACAGAGGGATCCAAACCCAGTTCACCAAAGTCTGAATCCCCAAAGCCTGATTCCCCCAAATCAGAATCCCCAAAACCCGAGTCTCCTAAAGCTGGATCTCCTAAGTCTGCTTCTCCAAAGTCTGAGTCTCCCAAAGAAGGCTCACCCAAGGCTGGATCTCCCAAACCTAGCTCCCCCAAAGCTGAGTCCCCAAAGAGCGAAATCGCCAAGGCTGAAGCTCCGAAAGAAGACAAATCAGAGAAGAGTGACTCAACAGGAGAGAAAAAGGTAGAAAAGAAAGATGTTGCCATGAATGGTGACGTAGACAAGAGCAGCCCAGAGGAGAAAGTGAAGAAAGAAGAGGGGAAAGATGATGATGTGATCGCTAACGGTGTAGACGAAAGCCCCGTGAAGGAAGATGGCAACCAGAAAGTGGTGATCACCAAGACTGTGGAGACAATCACCACTGGAGAAGATGGGTCCAAGCACGTCACCAAGTCCATCACTGTGACAGAAACAGTGAAGGAGACGGAAGAGATGATGCAAGAGAAGCTAGTTTCCACCAAGAAGACAGAGAAGCACTCCACGCAGTCCATCAAGCAGGTGTCAGAGGGAGACTGAGCTGACCCCAAATGGCTGGCAGAAGAATGTAGAGAGAGAAGAAAGGGGAGGGGGTATGAGGGGAGAATACATCACAAGCAATCAACCCAAAACTTACGTAACAAAGAAAATCATACAGCTAGAGCGATGAAATAAAGACAACCACTCTCAAAACAAACTGCAGAGAAGGCTAAATTAAACGCTACGAAGTTCAAACATGCATGTTGAGTGAAAGCTTTAAACGAGCTTCGTTCCAGACGCAGCCAGGAGCAAGCGACTAAGACATTTTATCCAGTTTTCTTTTTTTCCGCTGTTCACGGGTGAGCTCAGGGGTGGGAGGGAGGGGGTCTCTGCATGCTAGCTCAGAGGAAAGGAAAATCTTTCCTTTCTGTAATGTATGACTGATAGGAACACATGTATAAAGAGTGCATTTGTAAAAGGAACACGTGTAGTGTGGGTGGAAAAGGGAAAAACAAACTATTCCTAATGTTTAGAAGAATTTTGAGTTAAAGGGGAAGAGGGGTCAGACGGGGGAGGGAGGGGGTCCTTGATGCAGAGGTGCACTGTACTAAAGAAGCCTTACTTGAAGTGAAGATACCATCTGAGCCAAAAAAGTAACCAACAATAAATACAAAGCAGAAGGTGAAGAAAGAGACAAAGGACATGATAAAAAACATCATCCATATTCATTCGTAACTGAAACGGTCACAGCTTAACAAACCTGAAGAAACTCCTAGCCTTAAACATGCTTTTTACCAGTGTCTGTTACGTTTACCTGAGTGCAACTAAAAACAATGTCTGTAAATGCATAGATACATGCATTCTTGTAAGCATAGGGTGGACTTGAATTTAATAACAGAAATAAATGAGGTGCTACTGTTTGCAGTCCCATGACTTTACTCATCATGAAAAACTTCCCAGCAGCATTTGCTCAATAAATGTCACAATAAAATGAAAAACCTATTGTTTGTCATTTTATTATTATGCATAATTTGCATGTGTCAATTACAATGTAAAGCAGTATTAAATATGATTGAGAAATGACTGGTTTTAATCTCAAAGATAATGGTGAACACAGCCAGAAGCACTCATATCACATTTTAGGACTTTAGCTTAATTTGATTTGTTTTATCTGCTTATCTGTTAAAATTATTCAGAATTGATCCCTTCTCAGTTGGATGTTAGCTGATCCACTAAGATGTCAGCATGAACATAAATCCAGTAAACGATGTCTCTATTGACTATCTTGGTACAAAAAAATAGAACTGCATCAGTATCTAATGAGTGGACACATCTTTTAAAACACAGCACAGGGGCTGTAAATGTTCCTTAAAAGTGCCCATTGCTGCTGACAGTTCACTGTTTAACGTCTATCTCAGCGGAAAACTATAGTAAAGCAGGCTTTTCTTACATGGGCCATCAGGCGATTTCCCCCAGGTGTAGTGGTTAGTGCTGCATCGTCACAATCAGAAGGTTCTGAGTCTAAATTAGAGCCTGGGGTCTTTCTAGGGAAAGTGTGCATACTCTAAGTGTGCCTATATGGCCTTTCTTCTCCAGTTTTCTCCAAAAGCTGGTGGAAATCCATGCTAGGTATAGGTCTTTTTGCATAAGCTCTGTGATATACTAGAGGCTGGTATAAGGTGTACATAACCTTCCACCTTGACTATAATTGGTTTTAGCACTTTCCCTGTCCTCATGACCTCACAGAGACACAAGCTGATACAGATTATGGTTGGATGGGCAGCAGTAAAAAATGTGCCAGTGGGTAATCATTATCTCTCATGATAGAAGTAATTTGTGACATATACTCAATACAGATCTCTGTGCCATAATCTGATATTAGAAATTGTCTCAATTAACATAAACACCTAGGATTCTGTTTGTGTGTGTAAAATTATTTATGATTCTTTTACATTAATAGCATCAAATCTATCATTTACCAGCTCTTCTTCCAGACTTCCCCTGTATTATTTATTTGATAATCCTACCTTTATTACCTGTTCCTTGGTGTTCTGTGCAAATCAAATATACTACCTGATCCACATTTCTCTGATTTATAAAGTGAAATTATAAGTTTAGAAGATTTTTTAAAAAGTTATACATATGTAACCAAACTATCAATTTTAATAGCTGATTATTGCAAAGCAGGATCACAATGGAGTATGGTCTATTCCAGCAGCTACAAGAGACAGAGTACACTTTAGATAGGTTGTCAGTTCGTCACACATAACACAGAAAGACTAAAACAAAAGAAATTGATATTTTAAATGCATATTTCAGTTTGTATACAGTAAAACTCATCCGTGTATCTCAGATACTCAGGGTATTATTTAATTTAGCAAGTAAACATTAAACAACTTCTTGACTGCTGAGCTTTTTACTGTTAATTAGGCTAATTTCATGCATCAGGATTTTAGATAATTAATTTTTTTTTGTTCCAGGGTGGATGTTTTAGTCAAAAATTTTGATTTCAACTAACTTAAATATGAACATCTTTGAAAAAAAAGTCACAAGCTATTTTTTAAACAAATTGACCATCACTGATGCCATAAAATGGGATTCAAAAGGACGTTCATCTCTGGTTGGTTGCTTTACAATCGGGAAGCATGTGACATTCTGAGATTTGAGAAAAGAGCAGGGTAATATTGACTCTTTAAAGACCTGCTTAAAGAGCTTTACAATGTTTTTTTTTTATACCTGTAGACAGCTGTGCCTGAATTGTAATTTTACATTCATGATTGGAAGACTAATATTTTTTGCCACCCAGCAAAAAGAATATACATTAAAATAGTCTGAGACATGTTGGGATTCTGCATATGTTATGACGAACCATAAAGAACAGCATGCTGTTTATAATCAGACAATCAAAATCAATTAAATTCTCTGCAACTTGGAGCTAAAGTTGAATTAAACTTAGTGACATGAATGGCTTTGAGAATCATTTATTGAACAATCCAGAATTCACACACTGATGTTTCCTTACAGCGTTTACACATAAGACAGTCACCAGGAATTGTGCAACCAGATCTGTATGGATTACTCTGGACATTTGCAAGCAGTTGACCTTGATTTGTTGCTGTAAATGGCAATTGGACTTTTCTATTGAGCACCATGTTAACAAGCAGACTTGACAGCGCAGATGTGTCGTCTGGTCATTGAGCTGTGGTTCTGTTGAGCTTTTCTGACGTTACTTTTTACCTGTTGTGCTTTTGTCCCCTGTAGACTCGGGTTTAGAGGATTTTTCCTCATCTTTTGCCTTTTTGGCATCAACTTTCTCCTCTTTTTTGGGAGCAGCTTCTTTGACACCTTTCTCACCAGTTTTGTCTTCTTTCTTGGGATCAGCTTTGTCCTCTTTCTTTTCACTCTTTTTAGATACTTCCTTCTCTTTTTCGTCATCCTTGGTCTTGACTTCCTCCTCTGCTTTCTCTGTTTTATCCTCTTTGCCTTCATCTTTGGCCTCCTCTTTTTCTTCAGCTCCCTTTTTTTTCTCCTCTTTTTCTTCATCTTTGGCATCTTCTTTATCCTCAGCGCCCTCTGTTTTGTCATCTTTTTCTTCATCTTTGGCTTCTTTATCCTCAGTTACCTCTGCTTTTTCCTCCTCTTGTGGTTCTCCTTTAATTTCTGCTTCATCATCCCCTTTCTCTGTGTCTTCAGCAGCCTCTGGCTCCCCATCCTCTTGATGTTCTTCTTCTCCATCTGAAAAAGATTAATACCATTAGTTGTTATGACTGAGGCTTTTTAACTAATAATTAAATTGATTTAAACAAAGATGCACTAACCATCTTCTCCTTCTTTAACCTCTTCATCTACCTCTGTAGCTTCCTCTTCATCTTCTTTCTCTTCATCTCCCTCCTCTTCTCCTCCCTCATCCTCCTTCACCTCCTCCTCCTCTTCTTCTTTTTTCTCGTCTGTTTCCTCTCCTCCTTCTTCTTCATCCTTTACCTCCTCCTCCACCTCCTCCTCTGCCTCTTCCCCAGGAGGACTGGCCTCTGCTTGCTGTGCATGGCTGGAAGAAATGATACCCTCAGTGGTGCTTGAGCTGAGCAGCCGTGAAGTCATCAAGTAGGAGGTGCCGGAGCTTAGGCTGGAAAGGACGGGCCGGGCGAAGGAGGGTGCTGCATAGCTATGGCTGTACAAAGAGGACATGCCTCCAGCCACCCCCACACTGAAGCGAGACTCTTCCCCTTCGAGAAGCTTCCTGTTTTTCAACATAAAAGACAGGTACAAAACAAGACGTGAGTTATTTGTTTTTTTTTTATTTGTAACACAGCTTCAAAAGTGTTCTTTTCATCCATCTTTCACATTTCACTGAGATTGTATCAATGGAAACCACTGTTTGACTAATTTTGCATCTAACCTGTATGCAGCAATTTCAATGTCCAGAGCCATCTTGACATTCAGCAGGTCCTGGTATTCCTTTAGGTAGCGTGTCATTTCCTGTTTCGTGCCCCTCAGCTCACTCTCCAACTCTGCAATAGTATCCTAAATAGAAACCAAAGTGACTATTCTCAACAGGATGAAATATTTAATTAGGTGGAGAGAATTAAATTCTGTCTACTGACCTGCATAGCAGCAATCTCTGCACTTTGCTTCTCCTCCATCTCATGCAGCTGTTTCTCCAGGGATTCATTGAGGCCCTTGCAAGCGTCGATCTCAAGAAGACGAGCCTGCAGCTGGCGACGGTATTCTCCCGCTTCGTCCTTGGAGCTTCTCACTGCATCGCTGTGCTGGGCTACAGTTTCAGTTAGGGAGCCCACCTTTCCTCTGAACCACTCCTCTGCTGCCTGCATGTTCCTTGCTGCCAACCTCTCATACTGGGACCGGATATCTCTGAGAGCCCCAGAGAGATCTGGTGTGGCAGCTTCAGACTCTACAGCCACTTGGACACCCAGCTGGACTTGAGCTTGGAGTTCGGCCACTTCACCTTCATGAATCCTCTTGAGGAAGGCCAGTTCTTCGAGCAAAGTTTCAACACCTTTCTCCAGCTCAGCCTTTGCCAAAGCAGCCTGGTCAGCCTCACGACGGGCCTCCATCAGCCTGCCCTCAGCTTCTTCTCGAGCCAACATTTCCTCTTCATATCGACTCTGGAGGGCACTCAGAGTTTGTTCAAGTCGCTCTCTCTGGCCTAAGACAGACTGCTGCTCTGCCCTGGCTTCATCCACTGCTGCTCTTAGAGACCGGGCTTCTTGCTCGTACAGTGCCCGGAGACGGGACGGCTCAGTGTGTCTTTGCCTCAGCAGAAGCAGCTCTGCTTCCAAAGCACGGTTCTGCTGCTCAAGCTCGTGCACCCTCTCGATAAAGCCTGCAAAGCGGTCATTGAGATCCTGCAGCTGGCTGCGCTCCTGCGTACGTACGGCCCGGAACTCAGAGCTGATCTGGGCTGCTTGGCTGAGTTCCAGCTCCAGGGAAGAAGCTGGAGAGGAAGAGAAGAGCACCCGACCAGGAGAGGAGTACTGCAGACGGGAAGAGGACAACGGGGATGCATGAGAAGAGTAGGTGGAGTGGGTCCTCCCTCTGGTCACCGCCACACGAGGGGGAGGCTCAACATACCAGCGTTTGTATAAAGAGGAGGAGTAGTATGGGTCATATCCAATGCTACTCATGGCTGGGATGCAGGAGGAACAGATTGCTCTGCTTAGCCTCTTTGTGTATGTGTGGAGATGTATGAAGGGCTCAGGTTTAAGCCCCGACTGCTCTCTGCTGCAGCAGCCTGCCCTTTTATAGCAGGACGAGGGAGTCTGACGCAAGCGCTTTCTCCAAACTCTGACAATGCAGGCTCTATAGGCTTACACTGCAAAGGCACAAATTGAGAAGGAGGAACCACTAAAAAACTGTAGGAGGGAAGAATGATGGTTAAAGATGTAGAAAAACAGCAGAGAAGATATTTTGAACGAATAATAGTGAAGCATAACATTAATATATCTTTTAAGCATCAGTGCTGAACATGGGTCCCACCATAATGCAAAAAACTGAATTTGATTAGTAAGTTATATATTTATAAAGGTTAAAAGCATGGCTGAAAGATACTCACTGTGCTATTCTCACTGCAGGAGGGAGGGGGGGGGGGGTGTCCTGATTTGACAATAGTGACACAGCATCTCTCCTTCTGGTAGAGAACAGAACTGCAACAGTGACCTTAAAAGACCTGCAATAATACAATTGAACCCAAACAGCAGGTACTGTAAGTGATCACATGCTAGACAATCAAAACAGATCAGTGTAATTAAGTATATAACAAGAAAATGGTGTAGCAATATCAATAAACCTGTTTATTTATGTTAGAAAAGTCTATTTTTGTATTTAAATTAAATGACCTCATTATCTGTCCTGTTTCTTTTTTAGTTTATATACTTTATTAAAAATCTTTATAACCTTTTACAAGTATAAAAATAGAACTCTGCTTGTTCTAGTTGGTGCAAAGAGAGCCTTCCTGCCTTTTCTGTCTGGATGTTGTATCAGGTTTCATAAATGACAAAAATTCCCCTCTCGGCTGCAATGATTATAGAGGAGGTTCCGTTTCACCTATTTGCTGACATGTATTTTCTTTTTGTGTGTGTGTGGTGTGCACGTGAATCACTTTGTGCATGCAGGGGTTTTAATCGTACTTTTTCAGCTGCATGCTTTAGTTTGTTGCAGTGCTTTGCTGCAATATCTGTGTTCCCTTTTCTGTGGGTGTCTTTGATCTATAGCTGGTTACCTGTCTACAATAATTCTTTTTTGCAGCAAGGGGGCTCAAAAATAGGTTGTAGGCAGCTCCTGACCCAAACTGAAGTGAGGCAGGCAGTCGGTGATGGGGAGCTTCATTGGTGCTGTATGGAATCTGCAGCAGGCTGAGTCATCGGAACAGTTCTGATCACACAAAGTCCACTGTGTACACTTTTTCCCATCCTAACAGCAGTCTGACAATCTGCTTCAGGGCAGTTTTAGCAGACAGGAAGCTTTCAGGATCCTGAGGCAATGAAAGAGTTTACACTGCAAACCTAATTTATGTGGTATGAAAACAAAAGTTTTGGTGGAAACTTCCTTGTTAAGAATGTGTCCATTTTCTTTTATCAGATATGATCAATATACATTTATGAATGAAAATGAAATGAAATGAAATTAAATGAAAATGAAAATTTACTTTATTGTCCACCATAGTGGAAAATTGTCTTTGGTTCACCATTTAAAACACATTACACATTTCACATATTCACAAATACATACAGTAGTCCATAGTTGATAGAAAAAAAGCTTTAAAATATCCGGTTCAAGTAAATAAATAAATTAAGTTGTATTGAGTTAAGAGTTAGGATGAATGGCTATCTTTAGAGTGAAACTGCCCATGACTATCAAAGTAAAGCACAGAGGAGGGAGAGTAATGATATGGGGCTATGTGAGTAGGCCTGTCACAATAGCACATTTAGCCATGCAATTAACTGTCTCAGAAATTAATTGCAATAATTGATACTATTGCACTAAGTGATTAATGTTGTCATTTTGAGACCATTTTCAACTAATATAATACAAATACCATAATAATGCTAAGTTCACTCTTTCAAAGATCTTTAATCATTACTTTCTAAAGAACATTTAGCCTGATGTGCAAAGATTACTCTCATCCACGGTTTCAGGGTAATGCCTGTGCTTCTGTACAATGAACCTGATGTGCTGAGAGCAAGCCGTCCCCATTCATGCTTGTGAGAACAAAATGACAAGAACAAAATTCTTCCAAATCTCAAGTTTTCCAGGCTTGCTCTGGGCTTGCTAGTACTCATGGATTTAGACTACACAAACATTTTTAGACATTGTAGGCAAAGGCACCGCTGCCTCTGAAATGGTCTTTTTCCACAGTGCTGCACCATAAACCAGTTGTCCTCCAGTCTTTGTTAAAGAGAGAGAAACAAACTAAAGTTGTTGCACCCAGCAATCTTATTACTCTCACTTTTTCTTATTGTGCAGATAATTGACTTATTGCCTACATTTTTGTGCAAAAAGCAATGGGAATAAGATTAATGAAAAATAATGTGTTTTTCATTTAACACAAAGTAAAAATAAGAGATTTGCAACTCAGAAATGAAAGTACTGACTTTTGTTGCAAATGTGAGATCTGCATTATCAATGTATTACTTTTTATTCAATGAAAGAGTTGCTGCTTCTCTGGTTTTGAAGTCAGAAGAAGTGCAATTTCTGTAATGTGAAACCATTTGGAATAATTATTGATTTCATTGCACCCCCATCCAATGTCACTGAATGTCCATTTTCTCCACGGTCTAATAAATCAAATAAATAAATGAATTATTTTCCCCTCCATTGTTCCTATATGCTTCCTTTTAGTTCTATGATGCACAGTTCAACCCAATGTCAGGGATACATGATACAAGTTGACATTGCGCCTGTAATCCCATTAATGTTCTATTTTTGTACCACTGTTTTTCTAGTGGGTAGTAATTTGATTATAAGGGGAAGAAGACAGATAGTTAAGTTTGACTTTTGACTCCGTGGCTCAGAAATGAAGGTTCATGTATTAAATCTATAATTTGGGTTATGTTACCCTGTATCCTGGGATTACATTTCAGAAATAAATAAAAAAAAATTAAGGTTTTTTTCATTCAGTAATATACTGGATAATTCATCCTTCCATCCTCTACCGCCTATCCCTGAACGGGGTCGCGGGGGGGCCCAGCTAATGCCGGGCGAGAGGCGGGGTACACCCTGGACAGGTCGCCAGTCCATCACAGGGCCTATACTGGATAATATGTAGCACATCACACAAGAGGTGGAATAAAAGAGAATTGAATCTCCGAATAAGAACAGATTTTAAAGAAACTAATTTTATTGAATTGGTATTCCAAATGTCCTGTCGAGGGCACCCACATATTTTGTCATATAAAAACAAGATAAAATAATCTTTCATAGGACAAAACTTAGAGTACTATAAACCCTCTTGCCTGTGTGATACTAGAGCAACATCTAGAGGTGAGAGAAATAACAGATTTATAACTGTTGGTTTAATGTTAGACCCCAAAGATCATTTAGGTAACTTTGGTAAGCCCTATTAAAACCAAGTTTTTTAAAAGAAACTGAAAGGCATGAGTTTTGCATTTTGTTCTGTTTAAATTAACAATCACTAGTAATATTCATAAATAATATAATTAGGGGTGAGACACAATTTAAAAAAAGAAGCAGCAGATCTGGAAGGAAGCTGTTACTAGTTATAGTAAGAAGGATGTACTGCTACATCGTATACTTAATGCAGCTGTTAATTTGTTAGGCAATACGTAGACTTTTGGATTTTGTGTGTTGCAACTGTACAAATGTGCATGAGCTCCATTGTCATACTATACAACACACACCCAGTTACCAAATAACTAAACAACTAAAATAGAGAAACTATCTGTCAGCAATAAAGCTGGTCATCTTAACATAGAGAACATCTTTGGAGCCAACTCTGCTCTTTACACTTTTGTTCAACCGATCTCAATTTAAAAGTCATGTTGCTATTTCTGTTTATCCCTGACCTCTGGCCTTCCCAGCCTGCCCCACCAACCCAGCAGAAATCTGTTTGTATTGGTCCGTCTCTTGCGTCTGTCAGAGTATGAAAGCCTCTCACAGGTGGAAAGCAAAGAGGCCTTCCTGCTATGCACTGCCACTATCAAAGCTGCTATAAAAAGAGTGTGGTATGCTGGCCCTGCCTCACTGTCGGTCAGCTGGTGTGTGTGTGTGTGTTTGAGCAGCTTTGAAGGGCTGAGGGCTCTGTCTGGTTTAGGTTAAACTCGGGAAAATGGCTGGTGTTCATCGCTTGGTTATCGTCCGCCATGGAGAGAGCTCCTGGAACCAAGAGAATCGCTTCTGTGGCTGGTTCGACGCCGACCTCAGTGAGAAGGGTTTGGAGGAGGCCAAGCGTGGTGCCCAGGCTATCAAGGAGGCAGGCATGAAGTTTGATGTGTGCTATACCTCTGTGTTGAAGCGTGCCATCAAGACTCTTTGGACCATCATGGAAGGCACAGACCAGATGTGGCTGCCCGTGATTCGTACCTGGCGTCTAAATGAGCGCCACTACGGAGGCCTCACTGGACTAAACAAGGCAGAGACGGCTGAGAAACACGGTGAGGAACAGGTGAAGATCTGGCGTCGTTCCTTTGACATCCCACCTCCACCTATGGACAAGGACCACCCTTACCACAAAATTATCAGTGAGGTAGGACAACTTGTTCTCCAGAAAAGGATACTCTGGTTAATTCAGAAAAAGAAAT
>JBAMHV010000020.1:15072118-15083809 GCA_037177535.1 Pseudomugil gertrudae | reverse complement strand
AGTCTTGTTTAAAATTGAATGTTCTCTTTATCAGGTTCCTGGACAACTGGACAGCTACCAAAAATGTCAGGAAATATCTCAAATCTGTATGACTTGCCGGCCATGCCAGATCATGATTACCATACTAATTTTGTTGTTACCCTTCCAAAGGTCATCAAAACATTTATTTAAGATTGGAAATATGTTAGTATTATATTAAAAACGCTATGATCTGACCAGACTTAAGTTAAAGGCCCACCTTCGCTCCAACATCCCCTTGCTCTGATTGGATAAACCCAAAAGGGCACACCCTCAATCCCGGATGTATATTTACCTGGAACCTGAGAGTTTTCAGTTAAGAAACAATTATAGAACGAAACAGAAAGAAAAAGGAAGAAGAAAAGAAACAATGAAGAAAAAAGTTCGTTCGAACCGAAAACTTAAGTTTTGTCTTTTTGTCGGCGCCGTGTTTTGTCTGTTCATGTTAAATTTTTGATAGTCCATTTTCCCGTTTCGCTCAACCCGCTTTTACTGGAAGCCGCCTCTTGCAAATCCAGAGGAGTCCTCGTCCTGATTTACGAAAAGTACTATTTAGGAAACAATCCTAAATTGTTTCCTCGAACTGCGACCAGCTGCTCCTGGGAGAAGGAGCCAGGACCATCCACCTGGACCTTTTTGCCTGCAACCAGCATGAGTTCCCGATCCCCAGCGCCGAAGTAAGACTGATCTATCTTGATGATCGCAGCCGGTGTCTAATAGTTAATAATAATAGTTAATAGTTAATCAGACTATTCAAAGACATTTAATTTAATTCAACCCATATCCCATATTTACCTTAATCCTCCACCTTCGTGAACCAGTTAATTAATTCATCCATCACACTTTTTCATATTCCCAACCTTGTTTAATGCTTAGATATTTTCTTGTATTCCTTCTCTCTCTTAATATTATATATTATTATAGAGGCTATACGCATATTGCTACAACTGGCAGTTGCAACATGTCGCTGCAGCCTCAACTTCCAGCAAAGATGAGAAATGCTCGCATTTATTTACCCAAAGCATGCCATTTTTGATTAAATCAGCCAAGTTGTTTGGCTTTTCTAGGCACGATAATGGTAGGTTTGCCCTTATTTCTGAAAATATAATTAGATGGCAATCCCTAATGCCCTAAACCAAGATAAACAGATCCCAAACAAACCAACCATGCTCCAAAAGTCTAAAATTGCTCTCCAGTGGATATAAAATCTATTCTAATTAATTTTACTAATCACCTTAATTGATCACCTAAGAGAAATAGTGGGCATGGATAGTTGTTGGCCCTGCAATGGAAGTGCAACCTGCCCAGGCTATACCCTGGCTTCGCCCCCTAATAGCCTGGATAGGTTTCAGCTTATCTGCAAACACGAACTGAATAAAGCTGTATAAAAATGCATTTAAAGACTTGGACTGCCACTTGCACATTCCTGCCAAGTCATGATAATGTTTCTCATTAAATGTAAACTACAATAATTGGGTCAATTACTCATTGCACATGATAACACAAACATCCCATCTACAGTAGTTTTGCCCCATCACAGCTTCCCATAGAGTATAAATTGATCAGAACACATGTAACATATTCTTTTTGTTGTAGCATAGAGAACAGGAACAAAGTTCTTGATTCTCGAGGAGCACAGAACAAGCCTTAATGTGAGAAACCATGCAGTTGTGCCACACTGCTTTGATGTGTCCAAGGATGCTGAGAATCTGATCAAGTGGACCAGAGTGTGAGTGAGTGTTGACACTACTTGAAATGAACCATATTATCCGTTGAAGAGAAGAGTTTAAGACTTTGTTTAAAATTGGACCAAACGGCGACAGTCTGAATGCAGCTGAAAATATGTAACTTTACAGATGTATCACATCTATTCATCATTGCCCTATTCTAATCATTACCACCACTGACTGACGGTGAATTTTTTCAGTTCCAGAGGAACTCCCCCTCCCCCATGTACGGAGGATTTCCTACCTGACATATGGTTGTGTAACAGAATGTAACACTAATGTTTTATAAACTGTAGATTTTCTTAGATAGAACTAAATGGAGGATTATTCTATTGCATTATATTTCTAGATCCTAGAATATAATGTGTGTGTGTGTGTGTGTGTGGGGGGGGTATTCTTTCACTTTTTTTTTTTTTCTTTCACATTTTTACTACACACACTGGTCTTACACACTGTGGTGCTATAGAGAATATGAGTGAAGGTGAGAGGGGATTGTAAATGCTGGGTAAACACTTGCCTTGTGTGAAATGGAAAACATAGACAAGCTCCAGTGGTTGCATTAGTGACCCTGGGAGAGAGAGATAGAGTCTCTGCTGGCAAACATGCAGCCAGCAAACAAATGCACATTTTTGCTGGGTCATCTCTCTAAGTATTGAGCTACTTTGCTTTTGCATGAAAGATGCATTCTGTGCTGCTGACTAAATCTCAATCAGTGCAGTTTCCCTGCAGAAATGTCACTCACTGCTGATGTTTTTCTTGTGTCAATATGTGGATGTGTTGGCATTTTTCAAAGACACGTTGTTTAAACTGTGTGAGTAGATGTATCTGTGAGCCCTATATTTGTATGAGACATAGATGCAGAATGGCAATTAACAGAATTCCAAACACTGAGCAGACAGGAAGAATATGGCGACACGGTGTCCAACCCTGGCAGAGCATGTCTCATTATCTTCTCATTTTGTCTGGAAAGCTGCTGATGGGATTGCTAGTAAGAATAGGCAGACTCAGACAGAAAGCAAAGACACGGAGATAGAGATAGGGGAAGTGTAATAGAGAAATACAAACTATGAATAAAAGGTACAGCCTGAAAATAACAAAGGGCAACAGGGCATTGGACAAAGGATATAGTATCATATGAGTTACACAGAGTTTATTTTTTTGGGCAACAAACAAGCATTTAAGTTTTTTTAAATAAAAATAATATCCATAAAAAGACTTTACAAATCTGTCTCCAGATCAGGAGAAGTTGGTGGTGTCGTGGCACCCCTCTAGGTACTTTGATTAATTATACAATTTGAAATAAACCAAACTACAGTTGCTTCATTCTTTAATCTTTTCTGTAGCTTTTGTTGATTATGTCTTAGTTTTTCTTGGTGTCATTATGTTTTAACACAAGTCCAGATGTGACTGGGCGATAGGGACAACCACTGATTTTCTAATAAGCCATGTTTTTGTTTTTTTGTGATTAGTGTGACTTGTAAAAAAATGTGGGGGGCTTTTAACCCTGTATCTAAGTTTTATATTTAAAGAATCCACTAGAAACGCTGGACACTGCCTGCACATTCTGCATAAAACCTCTGCCCTTATGTTGAGATGGCTGAAGCTGTACTGCTTCCACCTAACTCATATATCTGTGGTTTGCCCACTGCTTAATTTAAAGAGTGAAATTGAGGGATTCTTGTTTAGATACAGGTTTACCATTAACTCTCAGTTTGGTAACAAACTTACATGTGTATGAATAACCAAACCAAAAAGTCTTTGTTCTATCTGCTACATATTTTTCTTGGGTCTGTACAGTATTATTGAATTTGTTGAGCCTGAATTGCTCTTGCAAATGTTTTTCTTTCTAGCTGACTTTAATCTGCTCAGTGTGATGTTGCAGACTACAAGCAATGACAACAGTGATCTTAAACATGCTGTTAATATTCCTGAGGACAGTATCGACAGAAGTGCACTGTGTTCCAGGAATTTCCACTCTCTGTGTCAGTCTCTGCCTCCTTCCCTCTCTTATTTTCTTTTGTTTTCCCTCTTCCTGTCAATAGCTGTCAGTCTAACCCTGTTGTTCATGCAGATCAGGATGAAGTGAAGCTGATGCACAGAATGGCAAACAATAAATGTGGGGAAAAGTGGAGGTGGTAAGTGTGAAAGAGAAAGTTGAACAGCAAATTATATATATATATATATATATATATATATATATATATATAAATATATATGCGGGGGCGGCTGGTATAAGTGGGCTAACAGGGCTTAGCCCTCCCTGGATTTTTCAGGAAAGATGTAAAAATAATACATTAATGAATATTTTTTAAAAACTGTGAAAAGGTTGTTCTAATTCTTGATTAACTAACAATACGTAGAGCAAAACTAATAACACAAAGCAAAATTTAAACAAAAACACCTAATTGTTTAAAATGGGCTAATCATTTACAGCCCAATCAGATCAACACAGTTTCACTGGACTCTGCGTGATTGACAGGTAGTATGATACGCCCCTTTCATTTGCTTCTCGTTTGGGCTAAATCTGCGCAGCCCCAGCAGGCAAATTTCAACCAATGACGAATGGCTTGATGTGAGCGAAAAAGTTCTGTGGAGCTGAACTCAAAGCAATGGCTGTAACAGTGGAAATCCACGCCGGACACAGAGGTCTGACTGCACGTCTGTGGCCGCTCAGTGCTGCAGCATCATGATCGAGCAGTCAAAAGCTCGCTTTGAGAAAGCCTGACACCTAATGTCATTTGAACTGATAAATCCAGAGCTGTTTTCACAGTTTAAGACCAGTTTCCTCCAAAAACAACTGGATGTCCCATGTGAACATTCACAATCATCTGCAAAGAAAAACTAAAGAGTGAACTGATCTTCCTCGGGTGACCTAAACCTTGTATATTGTAATGAGACACTTTTATGTTAAAATTTGGTCCGTTTGGTTAAAAAAACATAATAAAAGTGGTTGATTCAGCCACTACAATGTTCAT
Organism: Pseudomugil gertrudae; assembly: GCA_037177535.1. Classification (NCBI taxonomy): domain Eukaryota; kingdom Metazoa; phylum Chordata; class Actinopteri; order Atheriniformes; family Pseudomugilidae; genus Pseudomugil; species Pseudomugil gertrudae. The sequence goes on along the minus strand of JBAMHV010000020.1, from coordinate 15,079,089 downwards.
CTACTGCTGTTCTTTTCAAGCTCAGTTCCTTTTCTTAGACCAACATACAAGTCTTACTTTTATCATTTCATTATTTGTTCATTTTTGTTAATAAAGACATTTTTACAGGAAATTGGCACAAAAAATGCTAAATTAACTTGGTCTTTCTTGGGAGATTGGGAAGTCTTGGGTGTCTAGAAATATAAAGTTGCTAAACATTAATCATTTAGTGCGATGGGCTAGCAACCTGTGTGGAGTGTTCCCTGCCTCCTGCATTGTAGCAGCTGGGATAGACCCCAGACCCCCACAACCTTGAATTGCGATGAGTCACCACATTCTCACTGACCGAACCTCAGACTGTTGACACATTGGGAGTGAGAACATATTGGATGAGTCGGTATAGAAAATAGACAGATGGATGAGTTAACTGTTTAATTTTCCAAGAACAACATTTTTCTATATTTAGTTTTTTAGAAGCAGTTACATTAAAGGACAGTATAGAATTTACCGATAATAATTACCTTGCCTGCTGGGAAACTAGAGTCTTTAAAGATTCTTATTCTCCAACTTAAAGAATTTACTTTGACTGAACCATGTTTTTAGTATGTCATGCCTTGGTCTGGTTTGGTTATCATTTTTTTAACAATGTGTCCTAATTTGCTTTCGGTAAACCAAATTACTTTGTGATTTTAGGTCGCTTTGTTGAGTCTCGAACGAGGGTAAGTATGTACAGTGATGTTTCTATGCAGAGTTTGCACGTTCTCCCTGGGTATGAGTGAATTCTCTCTGGTTAGTTTGGCTTCCTCCCAACCATCCAAAGACATGCATGATAGTGTAACTAGTCACAGTAAATGTAAAGTTGTGTGTAATGCAACGTAAATGCAATGTAAAGCACTTTGAACTGTCCTGTACATGCTATATAAATAAACTTGCCTTGTACTTATTCTATCATTCACTTGACACTAAAGATGGACATATTTTTGTAATTTGCTTATGCAATATAGACTTATAGTGGATATACAATTATACACATCTAAATATGCAATCAGCATACATTTCTGACAGCTTACTGTTTAATAAATAGAATGAATCTAAGGTTTGAATCAAAATCTTCATTTTAATTCTTGGAAATTAGGTAAAATTCAGACAATCTCAAAAAGTTCAGATAAACAGTTCAGATAAAACAGTTATCTTCTTTAGCAAGAACATGTGCAAAAGATAATGGGGCAAACCTGAAACTGTTCAAATGTGAAACTTTTTAATATATATATATATATATTTATATATATATATATATATATATTGGCAACATACAGAGTGTAATTGATTGGCCAATTAAGTCTTGACTTTTTTTCCCTTGTAATATGTGTTTCGTGATTTTAGAATAGTTTGTCAGTATATAAAGTCCAGTTTGTTAATGATTCAACAGTGCTCTTTAAAGTGGCTAAATAAATCAAAACAACATGCCAAGTCTTGCTTGGCATTTGTTATTATTAGTCCTCAAAAAACAAATGAGCAGAAGAATAACAAGAAAGACTGATGGTGGCTATTTTTTGTTTTCTTATCAATTTATGCTGTTTACTGGGATTTAGCATCACTTTATTTACCTGCTACCTTCCAAACATGTACAGAACAAGCACAGACAATATTTTGCTTTTTGTAAATGTGTAGTTTAGTTTCAGTAAAAGTAACCAATATCATTTTAATTTTTACACAATTGTATTCATGTTGAACCTCAGTATAATAGCTAAAACATAAATTAAACACAGAAATCCAAAAAGCCTTTCTCAAAAAGAAAAAAAAAGCGGTGGTAGTGAAAAATCCTATACAAGCATGCCATATTTGAGCTAATTTAAATCACTATTTGTACTTTAAACTGACCCATTTTAGTTGTTAAATGCTTTTATACTTCCATTATCAAATTTCCAACCTGTTTTTGAGACACTGGAAGCTCCTACAGAAACAGTGAAAAGTGATTCAGCCCACATTAATGAGTGGGTAGCTTTTGATGAGATGCTGTGTTGGTTTAAACCATATAAAAACAACAAAAAATAATATGAAATAAAATAAAAAGAAATATCTTGCTTAATAAAGACTAGGTAAAGAAATGTGCTCCTGGACGTCTTTAAATTATCTCTTTTCTGTTGGGCATACTAAAAGTAAAATTTTCTATCTTTGAACACACAGGGCAAATTTAACATACTGCTACTCACATCCAAAGTTTCCACTTTGAATGGTTTAGTACTTCATAGATTTATTACATTAATTAATCATGTCTATGCTGTGCTTTCAAAGCTCTGAATGGAGTTTCAAATTTGCATGAACAGTACATCTCAGTGACGGATTACAGCGACTATAACACTTCAACTACAACAACTTTTCTATGATAATTCAGCCAATGTCTTGTCAGTGTAATGCCAGTGTTCAAAGATGTTTACTATATTTGTGCAACAGTGATTACAGCTGTGCATGGTCGTTTCTGGCAAATAAACAGTCATTCCAAAAATAATGAAGTGCTGTTTAATTTAGTGAATCCGTGCTTACAATGATAATAAGTCTAATTTTCAGTGGGCTATCTTTTACTGCCTTTTAAATCTTAATTACGACAGCAATGCATTAATCACTGCATGGCTTGTTTTAATAGGTTGGGCAAAAATAGTTGTAAGTGATATGTGATTTCACACAGAGCTCTGAAAAAACCATTTATACTTCTACACTATAGATAGTTTGCTTCCTGAGGAGCTTGATATAAGCTGTCAGAACCTCATCTGAAAGCTTGCTATCCTACTACTGCTCATTTTTTGTTGAACGATTGTGGTTTAGTACAAGCCACATTGTTTGATACACTGTTTTGTGTGGAGGCTCCACAGAATATTTTTGCCATGTGTAGGAGAGGTGAAACCAGCTCTCAATTGTGGTTGGGAAAGGAAAAGAAAATTCTACCTTTAAGATTAAACCCAAAACTTTCAATTATTATAAAGCTGGCAGTTACAGTTCGCTCCTGTGACCCTGAACTGATCTATTGCACTTCCCCACCTTTCTATTTTTCCTGCTTTTGTTGTTTCTCACATTTGAAAGCTCTTTTGTAGATTTCAGACTTCAATGCAGCCAAAGTGCAGTTCAGCTGCTCCCTCATTAGGACTTCATTAGCATACTATAATACAAAACAACTAAGGAATCATGCTGCTGGTAGTTGTTTGTATGTGATACCACATCACCAAATAATCACCCAATTATTCCAACTGTTCTAAACAGATGGCCACTTTCTTCCTATAATAAAGGGTTTTATTGAGGATCTTGGGCTTCTTCAATAATCTTACAAACTATGAAAAAAATTGTAATTTCTTTTAAATAATTTCGAATATAATTAAGTTTACATGCAGGTGGAAATACAAGCTGTATCATTACCATCAAAACTCTATACTTTGAATTCCCTAAATATGAATAGAATATCAGAAATGCTCATTAAATCTCTATCGACACATCCTACACACTAACATTGTATCGACATGCCTGAAGCATTTTGTTGGTATATATGGCGTTGCCCTGGAATGTTCAGGTCCTAGGTGTTTAAGAGGACATTTTCTGTATAAACTGGGCCATTTTCAGTTATTATCTGCTCTTCTGTCATGTGGGGTCCCCCAAGGGGTCCATTCTTGGGCTTTTGCTTTGTTCATTATTCCTCCTTCCCCTTGGGTCAGTTAATAAGAAACACAACATGTGGCTTCCATCTCTATGCTGATGACAGTCAAGTTTATAGCCCCCTAAAACATAAGGACTCTTATTCCCCACAATATGCTCTTAAACTGTCTTAAAGACATCAAAGAATAAATGGCCTTGATTTTTCTTCATTTTCATAAAAATAAGAAAAAAAGTTCTGGTTTATGGTTCTGGTGCCATAGGGTCTTTTACAGTAGACATTGGCCCTCTGACAATACTGTCAACCTGCTGTCATAAATCCGGGTGTGAAACTGGAAAGTGATTAGATGCGCAAATAACCTAGCATTTTCCAGCTGAAGCAACTTGCAAAGGCAAACGCATTTTTTTTGTGTTACAAAGAAACAGTTATTCATGTTTTTATAACAACACCGCTGGATTACTGCAATGTTTTATACTTTGGTGTCTCACAAAAGTCTTTATCCTGTCTGCAGCTGGTGAAAAAATGCTGCATGAAGTCTGCTGATGGGAACACAAAAGAGAGAGCACATTTATTCTGTTTTAGCCACACTGCACTGGCTGCCTGGTTCGTGTTAGGATTCATTTTAAAATCCTTTTTGTTTGTTTTCAAGTCTTTAAATTACCTTAACCCGCTCTATTTCTCTGAGCTTGTACACATGTACCCCCCCCTCCTGGACCCTATAGTCAGCAATCAGCTTGTCCTGGAGGTCCAAATGATGCAAAAGAAGCTTAGAAGGGACAGGGCCATTTCTGTGGCGGTATGGTGGAAATCTCTGCTCCTAAAGGTCAGGCAGGCCTCTTCACTGTCCATTTTTGAATCCTTTCTTAAGATCCACCTTTTTTCATTGGTGTTTTACCCAGAATGACTTTACTTTTATTGTTTGCATTGTTTTTAATTGTATTGTTTTATTGTTTTTACTGGTTTTATGTTTTTTTTATCATTTATTTTTTCATGTTTTCCTATTTTACTTTTTTCTATAATCAGCTCTTTGTTCAGCAGTTACTGTTGCAACATGCTTCTATAAATAAAGTTGGATTGGTTTGGTTTACATTACCTGGAAAGATTGTATCAAATGCAAAGTTGAAATTAATTAAGAAATAGTAAAAAAAAAACTTTTCCAACTTATTCTTCTACTGTTCTGAGAGACAGATGACAATAACTACACAAAAGTTAGCTTTCTCTGACACTTATAATATTTATACATCAACTTGTCAGATGAGCAATTCATTCCTGCAGTCTCATTTATCATTGTTGTGCCATTTGTCACTAGGCTGTTGGCACATTTTTACCAGATACAATTTCATGGAGATTAAACATAGTTTATCAAACACATGCATTTAGGACTTTCAGTTGTAAGTGCAGCTAAACACAAAGATAATACATAATTAAGTATTCCTGGGATTAACGGGTTTTCTAATGCCGTTGTTATCATAGAATTTTGGAAATGGAACTACCTGGATATGTTTTTTAGGTTAAGTCATCCATCCCAAATGAGCACCTACTTTGCGTCCATAAACTCTACTAAAGTCAGTGTTATGGACCATTATGAGCAGAAAATTGCACTTGAGTGACCAGGAAAATAGAAATCTTTGACATTACAATTCAGTTTATCTTCCATATGCTGCAATTTAGGTAACTGAACCAAAGTTCAAGCAGGTAGATGGTTGAATGCATCTTCCTAAACAGCAAATAACAAAATGATAAGTAAGAATAAAGCACAGAAAAAAAAGCTGAGATGAGAAGGGGGAAACAGAAAAGCAATGCAGATACAGGAAGGTGAAACATGTGAAATATAAAGCTGAGATGACATAAAAATAAAAAAAATAAACAAAGAGGGAGAAAGAAAGAAACATGTATGTACATAAAATAAAATACAGTAGTGTACAGTAATATATTTAATGTATTTACAGGTAGTGTGCTGACAGTTTGAAATTAACTGATCATTAAACAGGGAGTGTGTTAATATAACACCTGTGTGCTTTCGTTAATGCATGAAAAGAGACTGAGGCAGGGTTTACTTGAGCAATGAAAAGACAAGTAAAACATGTATTAATTAGAATTACAGAATTACTTACAAGATGCTTAAAAGTGCATGGCTAACCACCTGAGCTGAGCTAGTCTTTAAGGAATGAGGGTCAAATATATAAAAACAAAAAAAGTTTGATTAGAGCTACAGCTGATTACTCTCTAGTGTGACTGCATATTCTGTGTCTGTGTTCATATCAGAAAGAAGAAATACACATGATAAATATAACTTGTCTAAATGTATTGATAGATTTGGGGGTTTCTGTTTGTACTGGTGATATTTCACCATGTTTCAAATTTTTTTTATTCTTGTATATCAGCTATAGAAACAGCTTTTTTCCTGTACAACATAAACTCTAAATATGTAGAGAATCTGACACAAAATCTTACAGATTTACCAAAACCTTAAATGTTTTGTGAGACATTTGCAATAAACTGGTGTTTTGATTTGTGTTTTCCATCTGGGATCATTTTTATGATTTAACATGACCAAATCTCCTGCTGTGAACCATTTCATCTGTGGAACATGGAAATGAATGCACAATTAACCCCCCTCTCACCATCAACACGTACACACACAAACAAACAAAAAAACAAAAACATGAACCTCCATATGATGGTCCTCTTCTCTGAAACAGCAACTTAAATCTTGTAAATCTGTTCCAACCTCAGATAATAGCTCATGTCGCTCCTGGGCAGTACTACGAGTTCCTAGCTCCAGTCACATGAAATTAATTTCTTTTTAACAAATGTGGCGTGGTTTGGTAAACAATGCAACTGGTTAAAAACAAATAAGATGGCTGAAAAGTTTTAGCATCATTCAGAGATTCGTTTAACTACAGTTTAACTGATTCACTTTTTTAATTTACTTTCTCATTTTTTAAACATCCCCTGTCATTGCAATCATTAATATGCAGATCAGCAACTAAAAAAAGAATAATAGTCAACCACCACGACTAAGTTTGTCTTGAGCCGACACACTAAGATACAAACACTAATCAACATCTTGTCGAGACAATGGCGATTAACTTTATCAATATCTTGTGTTTTCATATAGGTTTGACTGTGGTTTAAGCTGATTTGGATGCACAGGGACAATTGCATTGTGTGTGTAAAACCTTCATCTTCTGCAAGTTTATGCAGAGGATGTATACGTAACATACCATGTCACCTAATCTATTCCCAACACAGTGGATTGAAGCTTACAGCATTACACCAGTGGTGGGCCCTCAGGGCCAGCAAGGCCTTCTCTGCTGGCCTAAGCATACTCAGAAAATTAATAAATAAA
>JBAMHV010000020.1:15026097-15040569 GCA_037177535.1 Pseudomugil gertrudae | reverse complement strand
AAAAAGAGAGACGAGACACCTGCTTGTAACGAACCTTGGGCATATTTCTTTTAATAAATGTTGCAAAGAAGAAAATGAATGAGCGTGTACCGAGCAGTTTATTTCAGGAGTGCAACATAAGGTATTGCTCAAGGAGCTACTTTAGAAGTCAAACAGAAACGGCCGTCAGTTCAATGCGTCGATGGCAGAATTCAGCATCACAAAACAAGCAGGGCTCGCCAGATAAAATCTGATGTGCTTTGAAATGAAAACCTTGGCAAATGGCCGCAGCTGCGTTCCAACCTGTCAGTAACTGTTAGACATGGGGACCCTGAACAGATTTGATTCTTTAATTTAAATTTAAACAGATTGTATCTGGATGCCTCTTTCTGGTGTCACCCACATGATGTGGGGCTGCAAAGGAAAAGGAGTACGTGCATATCTGAGTATTAGTTAAAAAATAACCACATATGGTTAGACATGTTTAATCCTTTTTTGTGTTTGGAGATGGCAGGCGAAGTGCCTGTTGTGTGTGTATGTGTGTGTGTTTTGTCTGTTAATGTGTCTGAAAATGCAGAAGCACATTTGATGACTGTCTGCTGTTAGAAATGTTTGCATTGCTAAACCTAATTTATGATTTTGTTCCACTTGCTGTCAAAAACTGCTAAAACTAATAAAAACTGTCAGTGTTAATGCTGCATTTATGAGAATAAAGAGGCACTCTCACTAATTGGAAGTTAATCATTGGAGCACTGTGGGGATAAGATAGATTTCCATGTCTAAGTTGACTTTGTTCAGATTTGTTGTTGCCTTTGCACTAATCCTTACCTGAGCCTATTATAAATTGAGTTGCACATCCTTGGCACATTCCTGCAGATAAATATCTATGGAGACGCTGGGGCAGATATGACATTTTATTGAGTTTGAAAATGTCTCTTTCCACTAACCCCACAAGTTAGGAAAACAAGTCTGAGTTTAAGGGAAAACTGTAAAAACATGCAAGGTGTTAAAATAATAATGAGGAGTAAGAAAAAAAACGGGGATGATTTCTTAGACAGGCAATCAAGTTTTAAAGATATGTATGTTTTAATGAATTTATGATGATCTGAAAATAAGTAGGTTGTATGTAGTCTAAAGTTGTATCAGGGACTGATTATTATCAGGTCTTGAAATAACATTAATGGAATCTCAGATGAACAGAAATGATGACATATATTACAGCGATTTTTTACTTGTATAGAAGCAGTGGTGCAAAACTGAGCACCTTTCATGATTCAAGAGCTTTTACAACCAGTTTTAGAAGAACATTATCAGCCACTTTCATCGTGTGAAGGAATATCCTCCACTTTTCTTTATAACATTGCTTAAGTTAATTGAGGTCAGACATTTGTTTATGAACAATTCTTTTTTGACCCTTTCATCACATGTTAATCATTTTAAGGTTTTTACTTATTACATCTTGATTCTTTTCTTTTTCAGCAATTCCGTTCAAGATGACTTAGTTTCAGTCAAGCATGGATTGTCTCACATTTAACTGTGGAAACTAGCTAATATAAAAGGTTTGTGCTGGTTTTTGAGGAGTTTTCACTAAAGACTGTGCTGTGTGTTGTGACTGATCATCTCCATATTGGTTTTTACTGTCCAATGAACAGTTCAGAGGTTTTGTGGTTTCGTTCAGATGCAACTTTTCAGTCATAAACTCGGTCAACATTTTCTTTGTGAAGGCATCACTTCCAAGCAAGACAGACTTTTTAGTTCTTTTTCTAATAATTTTTCATAAACGTTAACGTTTAACCTGCTAACTAGAGTCTGTAGAGTCAGTCTGTGGCAGTGTTTTCTTTTCACGATCTGATGTTGGGGTGAACTTGCTGGCACATTTGCTCCTGGGAAGATTGGCAGCTGTCTTGAATGTATTCCAATTGTAAACAATACTTTGAAAAGATGGACTCCCAATTATATTTAAATACCTATATAATCCTTCCCACACTGATAAGCCACAACGTTGGCTCTTCTAAGATGTCTCTCCTCACATTTGGTGATGCTTAGTAAATCAAGAACATTTAAACACCAACACCAAACTACTACTTACTTTCTCAGCATGAATAGAACCAGTAAAGGTTTTATACTGTTTCGGTATTTTTATGGATACATGGTATAATCTTATGTGTCATTACTTTCCACATTTTAGGATCCAACAGGAACCAAATAATCATTTGTTATGTCTGCTTGTGGAACAATACAGATTAAAAGTCTGAATTAACTGGTTTTTTTTTATTGCAGATTCTCATCAGTTAATCTTTTAGTCTTTTGTCCCAAGCTTTACAACCAATTGTCTAAATACAATACTAAAACATAAATTTTCCATCACCCTTACTGTCATCTTTTACAGCTTTGAATTAGCAATATCTTCACTGGCAGCCTAAATTTTAAAGTTGCATATTCAAGAACTAATTTAACAGCTGAAAAAATGTGTTTTTACAGGAGCATATTTACAGCTACGTACAACCTTTAACTTAACCTTACTGATCTCTGAAGCCATCTAATTTGATGCTTTACAGCTTTGATGACATGATCCATCCTATTAGCAGCTGCATCCTTAATGAAACAGCACATTCTTCAGCAGACTGCATTGTCATCAGCTATTATTGTGATGTGTGGTAATCTTTAACTGTCACAAGTTCGTACATAAAATGCTGGTCCCGCTCTGAATCTGCAGCTTGAATGTCACATTTTCAAAAAGGTAGGGAATCATCTTAAGCCCTAAGTGTAAGATCCAATTATACTCATCACTGTGTTATATAACAGGTAGTTCAGTTGTGCTTTTCTCTGACACAGGAGCGAGTATGAGCTAGAAGAAAAGCTTTTGGTCAGAGTCCCTGAGTCATACTTAACATTTTAGAAGAGCTTCCTGGGTCATTTCAAAGGGATATGCAAATAAGGAAAAATCCTCATTAGGTGTATTATGCGCCAGTTGGCTTTAGTAAATCCCGTTGAGAGGGCCTGCTCTTCAGCAATAGTAAAATGGTAAAATGGTTGCCTTGTATGCTTCACATTACAATCCTTTTCCAAAGCTAAAATTCTGTTGGTTCATATGTACACTGAGATTACATTCTTCTACTCTTGTCTTGAGAGAGATGAGCCAATAACAAAGAATATAAATGTTACAGTCGCCGCAGGTGTCTCTTGAATTGTTTTAACTATTTTTAAATGTATCTTGACTGAGAAGACAATATGCCTTGATCTGTTGTCAAAGGATCTGAAAATTCTCTTACTTTATCTCAGTAGGAGTGCTATTTAATTATCCCATTCAAACCCACGTTCCCATACCTTAAAGAGAGCTTTATGCAAAGTGACTTATGTCCCATGTACTCACGCTATGTGTAATACTTGCCAGCAAATACACCATTTAGCACATCGTGCTGCAAATACTTCTTTTTTTATTAAAGAGTCACAGCAGGGATCTTGTTGCCCTGCTGTGTTTGAAAAAGTGACAGTTCCTGAAATAAGGTTTGTTCCTGTCATAGTACAAGAAGGATTTTTTCTTTTGAATGCTGCAAAGCCTTTTTTCCACCTCTATACTTCAATCAAAACTAACAGATCAAACTTTTACTGTTTTTGTGAAATCTTTCACACAATTAGCATACTTCACTTTTACTTTGATCATGGAAATGACAAAACTTTTTGCAACCTCATTGTCAGTAAGATGTTTGTTCGTCTGCAGTCAAAAGTCCTGAAGGCTATTTGAGCTTGAAACTTTGGAGATTTTGGAGAAGAATACTGTGTTAGATTGTGCCAACAAGCTAAACAACTAAAAATAATCAGTTTAGAGTATTTGTCTTTTGAGAAATCCTGCTATTTACTGATAAGTGAGGAGGAGATGAAAATAAGACAATATGATGAGATTAATTTTCAGGAATGTCTTGTTTAAAAGAAAAAAGAAGCTAAGCTGGGAAGGAAGTTACAGAAGACAGCAGAGTTTGAGTTTGTTTTGCCCCAGAGCATCTTCTAAATATCTCCCAGGTTTAACCATATACCAAAAAGAGAAAGAGAAGCAAAGTTGCAGTGGCATCGGATTAAACATTAATTCAAAATTATTTGCAATATTTTGAGATACCTGGATGGACTGGCGATCTGTTCAGGGTGTACCCCGCCTCTCGCCCGTAGGCAGCTGGGATTGGCTCCAGCCCCCCCGCGACCCCGCTCTGGGATAAAGCGGTTGAAAATGGGTGGGTGGGGGTATTTTGAGATAACATTGAGCTTTTACTTACTATCAAACTGCAGTAAATACATATTACTACATTTTTTCAGTTATGGACAGTCTGCAAAAGGTCTACACATTTGTTTGAGATATGCTCTAATTTTTTGTTTAACTTTATTTGCTTCCTTCCTTCCATTCATTCAACATATGCTGAATAGATACACATGTCTACATTATTAAGTGTATTGTAAATGTAAAGCCCTGGAGGGTTTTCATTTTGTTTGCAACTACAATAATCAAAAAAGAGCAGCAAAAAACAATCTCTGCAATTCAAAGTAATGAACAAATTTCTGTTAACAGGGACAACCCTGATCTGACTAATTTCTAAATGTCTTTCTGGAAAAGCATTTGCAGGGAGATGAGCCAAATATCTATTAAACAAAACCCAGGTTGCTCAGGATGGAAAGGATCAATGAAACACAAGTATCTGCGCTCAGGAATTACTGCTCTGCCATGGTTCTTTGATGGTATTTAAAGTACTTTAATATGTAATTTGGTGCAGATAGTTCAATAGAAAAAGAGGCAAAACTACAAAAAACTTGAATATTTTATTCATAAAAGCAGAATTTATTTAACAAAATGGTGTAGTATTGTGTAGACTATAGTACAGTTGCAGTATTGTTCATAGTTGCCAAGTTCCTCAACTTATATTTAAAGTTTTTCACTGAATCACACATTGACTAAGTGTTTTCATATTCTCGTTGTATGCTCCAGCAACACTATATTCTGAATAACTGTTATTACCAGCACACTTAAGCAAGGCACTCGTCAAAGAAAGTAGCAAAAGATTTGCTTTGATATTTTTTTCTTCTCACACACTCATGTTTATTATGAGGTATTGCATTTCCACCACCATGGCTTGATTGACAATGTTAATTCTCAGTCATTAAGTCACTGTGCCACATCTGCGCTCTGCCAAAGCCTCTAACAGAATACCAAATCACACACAGGGTGACAACAATGTTTTCCTGCAAATCTTATGAAAACAAAAGATGTAGTTTTTCCAACTGCTTGGCACAATATGAAAAGACATGCGAGAGCTGGCAGGCATGGACAATGGTCGCAAAACGTAGAAGTGTACAGTGTTAAGATGGTGTACAAACCGTGATAATAACAGTGCGTGGCTTGTCTAGTGCTGGTGTAGCATCAAAAGCAGAGAGTTCAAACACTGAAACAGAGAGGGTAATTTAACATGCCCTCGAACATTTTGCACACTCACATTTAAAAGCTTTGTGCTTTGATTCGAATGCGGTGCTGTGTGCTGAAATTCTCCCTCCTCACCCACCGAACTCCTTCTGGATGAACACAAATGGTCTATTTTCTCTCATCCTCTCTCCTGCTTTTGTTGTTTTGCTCTGATTGCCACTGCTTTCTCTCACATTGTTTTCATGGGTACAATTATTTCCTCCTCAATGCTGTATTAGCACCCAAGATCAGCTAATTATTCATTCTGAAATTGGTCTGTCTCACTTAATCATTGCAAAATGTTAAGTCATTTGAAAGCATTTATCAAAGGTATATGTTTTCTTTGAAGTTTCATTGAATGAGTTATATATTTATTTCTAGTGACCTACAATAAATTGCTTTAACACTTTATTCAACTTTAAAAACTATGTGATCATACATATGTGTGCATGTTTACATGGCAGCACTGGATCTATACAAATTATAACCCTGGTAAAAATTGTTTTAGAGGTCCAACTGAACAGTAATAGTTTCATTTTGACTTCTGAGGGCATTTTCTTTCATTTCTTTACACACTAAAAAGTAAGTTACCTTGAAATGCAATGACTAAGCTGTGGAAAGATGTAGCAGTGGAGGATTGTATGTCAGACACCATATTTCATCTGCATGTGGCATATACATGTGATGAGTTCATCTGAGCCCTGGATGGACTGGCGACCTGTCCAGGGTGTACCCCGCCTCTCATCCGTTGACAGCTGGGATTGGCTCCAGCCAAAGTCTCTGTGTGTGGTTTGACATGCTGGGTTCAAACCGTCTTTGAGGATCTTATATGAATGTCGCCTATCGTCATACACACTCAAACAGACAGCAGTTGGTCTCACAATGCGAAGAATCATCTCGCCACCTGACAGACCAATAAATGCAAGTCCTCATGCAGTGAGTCTTGATGACAGACTTAAACTTACCAGGGGGTTTTCAAACCATGTACACTAAAATAGATTTTTTTGTTTCATTGCAAGCATAGTTACAAAGTTGAGTATAGCTGAACACCAAAAAGTTATTTTATGGGCTCTAGAAAAACAGTGTGGAAATGATAGGAAAACTGATTTTTTTCTCTTCTTCAGCAATTGCCAGGGTAGCGTTATAGCATCATAAATTAATATTAATATGGAATATTAACATTATTATTTACCTCGGAGCACCACCTTTTAACTTACAGTGATAAGCTAAGGCTTAAAAGGAAACCTTTGGTGTCATTGAGAGTGACTTACTCAATCAATGATTAAATAAATAATTGATCAATTTAATTGATCAATATACTTATTTAGTTAAATAATTAGTCTCAGATGCTTTTTCATGAGTTCTGTTTGAATTCACCTAAATCATGACTCAAAGGAATTCACAGACAATGACCAAGTAAATAAATGGAACATTTATTTAACTAATCTAAAGGTTAAACAGAAAATAAAATATGGAAACTAAAATAAGGAAAATAAGAAAAACATAAAACAACCAAGACAATCAATATAAACTTATACTGTAATGATGTTGATCAGCAGGGATTTCTCTCTTAAAGAAATGCCACTGTGTGACGGGTTAAACATAAATTAAATAAACTGTGAGGTTTATTAATTAATGTCTAAGGGGAATGAGGAATCAGATCTCTGGATCTGAAAGGCAGGAATTGATCATGATAAGGACTGAGGCCTGTGGATAAAAGATCATGACTTGCCAAACCATCACCATGAGAGGAAGCTGGGTTTGTCAGGAGGGGTTCTTCCAGAACTGATGATCCTGTTAAGGCTACGATCTGTGGAGTGGACTGGGTTCGGATCCATGGTGTGGACGCTCAAAATGATGGTTAATCCGTTCTGGTGCTCAAAAGGGTCCGATGGAGATGTCCGTCACTATAGTTCGTCAACAGGCTCCAGGCTTCATCCTCTCAGCTGGTTTGATGGTGTGGTCACGGCAATCAGGCAGGAAACAACTCAGGCCAAAGTCCATAAAAGGGTTTGAAGAGGTTGCTTGCATGTGGAGAAAAACTGAAGTTGTGGAAAACATATAAACTCACTCCAGAGGCTCAAAACTTAGTTGCAGTAAAGATAAAATGAAAGTTCATCGTCTGGGTTCCTCGGATGGAACCACGGTCTCTGACCATGTGCTCTGCCAAGCTGCAAGCATGGCTCGCCATTGTTCTTAGTCCATCCACTAGCTGCATCCGATCTGGAACAAAGCTGAACTGCAATTTAAAATTTAACTTAAACTGAAAACTGAGCTGAGCTGAGAGGGAAGACTCTGTCTCTTCTCTATTTTAGAAGACCTGCCGATCCTCCCCTGGAGACTGGATCTTATCACAGTCAATAGGCATGTGTGGGATGGCCTACATCACAGGTTCTCATTTGCTTATCAGAGTTTCAGATGCAGGCTTAACTTGATCAATCTAAGTTCTGTATGAAAACCTTAAACGTAAAACATATAAACATCAAACCATTCAAATAAAGATACCAGAAATGGGAGAACCACATAAACAAAAGCAAAATTAAGCCATTCCAAAATAAAGCAAGAGTCAATGCAAATTAACATGAGACGTTCATGACAGGAATAAAACAGCTGACTCTAGCAGGTGACCGTGTGGTTTAGTCATCCACTGTAGAGTTCTGCCAGTTGATCAGAAATTATAAAACCAATGTGAGACTATAAAATGAAATGAATTAAATGTTGTGTCCCTAAACCTTTTGCTCACATTGGTCAGAGAAAAGGGGATCTTCTCATGAAGACCAGCGGGTGGTCTGGTTTGTCTCTTTGTTCTTAGACACGAAAGGAGACATGTGAGGGGGTTTTCTGGTTGGAATCAAATCATATATAAATATCAGTCAAATTCACAAGTCATCAGTTGTCACAGTGAGAAGTTTTGGGGTAAGATGGCAAGTTCTTCTGGTAAAATAAACTCCAAAGTGTTTGCTTCAGTGAAGGCTGCTCTGTTGTTGGCCATGTTATCTTGGAGTCATAAATTCCACAAGCAAATGGTTTGTTTTAATGTGGTATCTTTGAAGATGTCGAGTCCGCTACACCAGAAATACTAATTAGTCACCTTTGGAACAAGGTGTAACTTATAAGGACTTAAATAACCTGAGGTAACAACGTTCAAAACTGTGAAGCAGCTAAATGATTTCAAATTCCAAAATTGGTAGAAGTTTCACATTTTAAGACTTCTTTTTCAGCCTCTCGTGATTTGTTTGTTATTCTGCAGTTTTGGGTAAGAGAGTAAAGACCTTTACTGTATTTGTAGCAGAGCAAAAATGACAGGAATTGATAAAAGTCAATGCAGGAAACAAGGAAACTTTTTTGTTGTCATGTCTGCCTGATATTTTTTTTCTGATTTGCTTTCTGCTTCCTGATCATTAGACCAAATAGTTTGATTTGCTCATTAGCGTCACCTGCCTCCCTTTTGTGCCACCAATGAACTGTACAATTTGCATTTCCCTCTGGCCAGCTCATTGAAATGTTATGTCTTGTTACTGTTGAGTCCCTGTTCGTTTTAGTTTCTTTTATTAAACCTGATTCTTACCCCAGTCTACTTCCTACCCTTTCAGCCTGCATTTAGGTCCACATCTTTCACAATCCTGACAAACTTCTGCATTTTGCATTGTGGACCAAATAAGTTCTTCCAGCTCTAGTAGAGTAAAAGTGTTTTAGTTCATCTGCATTTTAATCAGCTTCCCTTCCTTCTCCTTGGATGTTTTGAGTTTACTTTATTACCACACACCCTGGCTCCATCCCTGCCACACACCTGTTTGCAATCAGTCATCACTTAATTGATAGTCCCCAGTTTCAGCTGTTCCCTGCCAGATTGCCTTAGTTCCTCACCGTGTAGTGTTCCAGTTTTTCCTCATGATTTTTACCATCCACATGCGAGTTATGTTTTTGTTGTTTTTTTTTCTAGAATGGGTCTTTCTCTAACGTAGATTCTATTAAAGTGTGGGGAGTTATTTGGAAGGAATTGTGCATAGAGGCATTTTTTAAAAGGATTTTTCACAATATGGGTTGAAATGTGCTGCTTGGCAGAGTTTTGCACTCTGAATGATTTTCTGGGGTTTGTGTGTGTGTGTTTGAGCTCTGTCTTTTCTGACAAAGAATCATAATTTTTTATCAATTGAAATGTTTTTTTTTTCCATTTTCCCTCCTTGTGAGCTTCCGTCAATACCTGATTATTCATGCATTGTCCTTGCTTAAATGTAATGAACCTTGTATTTTCAATTTTATGTCTGGATCATCTACCCTGTTCTCACCCTTACTAGTAAGTACCTGCACAATATTCCAGCAAAATTACATTTAAGTAAAATTACAGGTTTTCTCTTTAACGTCTAAACGACAATAAGCTTGTATCATTTGTTAAAGAAAAGTCCAAGCTAGTCATTCTTTCTGTGGTTGGCATACCTATAGAGTTTCCATCCCTAGGCCCTTAACAGTGTATGCTTTTGGTTAGGGGCCAAGCCTGTTTGCTCTGTAGGTATTTCTACAGAGGTTTCCTATTTATCTGCCTTTCACAGATGGGTTTTCAGTGGCAAGCAAGCCACTGATACAGGCTATGTGAAGGTATTTCATTGATGTGTGGAGATAGAGGCTTTACCTTTTGCTAGCAGTGCAGTTTGCCAGGTTGGTGACCAAGCAAAGAGTCCACAGTGCACTGCTGGTGATAAGTATAAGGAAACTGTTGAAAAGTGCTAAATTTCATTGTAATTTCTCCATGCATGTTGTATTACTGCCAGGATGGATGAAAAGGTTGATATGGTTAATTCATTGTTAACCAGAAGAGGAAATCTGGAAAATTATTCCTAGAAGTTCAGTTATCATTTGTACTAAGAAAATCTATTATTGTTTTTAGTATGCTTTAATATGAAATGGGGATACTAAAGTCTATAGTTTACATCGGTTTTCTTTCAATGCAAGCTCTGACGTTGCACTTAATCGTACACACTCATGTTTATAGTGAAATGCCTTAACTACTCTTCATTGCTGCAACATGATGCTATGTAATCAGTATGCTACTTGAAAGTATTTTCAGTTATGGATCACAAAGCAAACTTTTTTTAGGAAATTAATTAATTACCGTACATGTTTTATTTCTTTTTGGAGGAATGCGATTATTTTAATCAGGCATGAAGTCTCTTGGTCCCACACACCAGTCATTTCCAAGCTGTCCATCCAAAGAGAAACAAGTTTAATCCAGAATCCAATTCAAAAAGTAGTCTTAGTCCAAACCAATCCCAACAAGTCTTGTTTTGTGGACTTGAAGAAGGTATTTGACTGCGTTCTTTGGGGACCCCTGTTGGGGATGCTTTGGGACTATTGGGTACTGGAACCCTTTGTACAAACTGTCTGGCCCTTGTATGACCAGTGTGAGCAGTTGGTCAACATTGCTGGGAGTAGATTGAATTAATTTCCTGTAAGGGTTGGACTCTGCCATGGTTGCCATTTATCACCAGTTCCATTCATAACTTTTATGGACAGAGTTTGTAGGTGTTGAAGCAATCTGGTTTGGTAACTTCAAGATTGGATATTCTTTGCAGATGGTGTGGTTTGGTTGGTTTCATTTAGTTGTGTTCTTCAGCTCTCACTTGAGCAATTTGAAGCAGAGTGTGAAGTAGCAGGGATGGGAATCACACCCTCCAGATCTGATCCATGGTCCTCATCCAGAAAAGGACAGAGTGTCCTCTCTGGATTGGTAATGAGGTCCTGCCCCAAGTCGTAGAGTTCAAGTCACGTCCATGAGGGAGGAGTTGGGCAAAAACCCAGGACATGCTGAAGGGATTATATCTCTTGGCTGGATTGGGCTTTAAGATCCCTGCTGGTGAGCTGGCAAATGTGGCTGGAAAGAGGGAAGTCTGGGCTTCCCATGTTAGGCTGCTGTGACCCAACTCCAGATAAGCTGCAGGGAAATGAATGGATTGATGGATAGTCCAATAAATGCTCAGGATAACATGGATTACTCATGAAGAGGCTGGAGCAGACAGGCTCAAAAGCAGGGAGGGGGGCTCTTCTAGTTTCTGACATATTGTACATTCAAGCCTCCTTTCTAAATGAGATGAGAATGTCACAGAGGCTGCCAGTGCTTTTTTGAATCTGTCTGTGGTAACCATGGTGTCAAGACTCATATCCCAGCATGGCAGGAACATTTGGCTAAACCTATCGCCCTCTGTTCCAGTGGAAGGTGCTGCTATAGTCTCTCAACAGCACATTTGGCCTGTTTTGGGCATAATTTACAGCCCCTTTCTGGTGCATGAAGTCGGACAAATTCAGAAGGGAAGTAGCATGACTCCAGTCTGAATCACGCTCGTGTCCAGCATTTCTCAATTCTGGTCCCAATTCTGGGACCACCACCCTGTGTGATTTAGAGGTAACCCTATTTTACCACACCTGACTCAAATGAATGGCTCATAATAAACTTTCAGAGAACTTGATGAGTTTTAATGAACCTTAATCAGGTTTGCTGGAGTTAAAATTAGCCCACAAACATAGTTGCTGGTATGAAAGCAACATTCAATCCCCTGTCAGCAGCATCCTATAGCCTTTACTTGCATTAGTGTGAATCCAGATGTTAAACTCTGTTAAGATCCCTTCACACACTGACAATAAGTCTTGCAATGCATTTAAAGGGGTCACTGCTTCACTTCATCAACCTGACCGTTGCAAATAGTCATGTCTTGACCCTTTATGAGCACAGCATATTCCTGTGTTACTCCTTTCAGAGGACACGGTATCTGTCATTTAGTTATTCCACTGTCCCATGCACGTTCTCAAAATACATGGAGAAAACACTGCAGCCACTACATTCGCCAGGGTTGACCGATTAAGAACCGATTAAAAGAAGGAGCAGCACTGCAGACACAGCAACTGGTGATGCACTCGTTGAGCTTGGCTTATTCCACAACTGGAGAAGAGCTCCTCCCTCCCATCTCATATTATAATCTACCTGGAGGTTGAATTAAAATAATTCACTATGGGAGTGTGGCTATCTAAGCAGTAAGCCTCACTGCCAATGGCTCTGGTCCACCTCGTCACTCCTCGCAGCATGATAAAGGCTTTGTTTGTCAAGCGATGGATGAGCATAATGTCAGCGGCTCATGTGGTCGTGCCCCTCTGGCTGCTTTTTGTCGCTCTCAGCGTCTGTCTGTGCAGTACAGAGAAAGCTCTCACAGTTTCCCCCTGTTTGTTCAGTGCCTGTCACATTAACTGTGTGAAGCAATTTCAGAGGCTTATATTTTGTCTGGATTGGATCCTTTGGATGGACTCAAAGCGGATTCCAGAGGTATTTTGGCTTTCATAGCTTTGCATGGAAAGATGATATTGGAGAACTTTTCCATTGCAACTTCAAGGTCCACCATGCTCTCTTATACTGTTTTATCTTCAAATTATTTCAAGTTTCCTCTTTGAGTCTCTCTGTTCTGATTTGAGAGTGGCAGAGGAGCTGTGTTCTCCTGTCTGTTGGCATTTGGGGATGTTAGCTTCTCCCTATTGTCCTTAGGCTTAGACATAGGCTGTCTCTAATCAGAACTGCTTATAAGTACGCAGACTCGTCCGCGCACTCCAAAACATGCCTTCCGTTTGAATGAGACCGCCACCGACTGTACGAGAATTACCAGTAGCGTTCCAGTCCTCTGTTGCCTAGCAACGTCATATACTATGTGTATCATCCATATAGTGATCTGATTCTTCCACAAAAAACATGGAAATATCCTTTCACAGGACAGAAAATGAAGCCGGATATTTCAATGTTTATTTTCATTTACCTGAACTTAAAATGTGGAGGAGGTGGCCCAGAAGAGCTCTCCTTGTGACAAATAATCCTCATCAGACGCATGTAATAAAACAAATTTGTGTTTATGGGACACACTGCCGTCCCTGCTTGTCTGGGACAAATATTTGTTTATATATTTATTTTTAACATGTCCTCGCAGACAGTGAACTGCTGCTTATTCATTTCTATCTGGCACGCAATGAATTCTGGGTGATCGGAGATCGCGAAGGATACATAGCACGTACACTTGTTTTAAGATAATTCAGTCCCAAATGAAGTGCGCATTTGAAGTGTGGATCAGAAGTACACTTCAAATTGGGACAGCACTAGTTGCGCCAGTATGACGTACATGGTCGCCGAATCTGCACTCTGAAGCGTACAGTCTCTGAAATGAGACAAATCCCAGCTGACATTAGGCGAGTGGCGGGGTACACACTAGACTGGTTGCCAGTCGTACTGAAGAACTCCAGTTACATAAATAGGACTTAAACCATTTGAGTACTGTACAAAATATTCTAAAACTGCAGGAGAAACAAGAGGAATAGCAGGGTCAGGGGTGCAAAGGAAAGGTAGGAGCCTGGCCGCAATTACTTTATTAATAAAGATTTTTCAAAACCTTTCACAAAGGTAAACAGAAGGAGTTAGATGAGAGGAGTCATAAGGATTTAAAATAATTTACAGAGACAAAATTAGAGATAAACTGGGTTTTATTATTTTTAACAGCAACCTGATATTAAGCTAAAGAGTTTTGGAAACTCTCCAAAGAGATGTGAAGCCTGTCCTTCCATTTTCTCTCAGAACGATGACAGATGCATCCAAGTGTGCACATGTGTTCATTAAGTCACAGCTTTGTAGCTAGTTTACAGTGTTTAGACTTAATAAGAGCAATCACATCTAAGATATCTGTACACACAGAATTAAAGACATCCAGGGGTTTATCAATATTTCAATTCTTGTAGAAATCCAGAGAGGAGCTCTAATTCTGTAAACACAGCAGAAAAAAATAACACAGTCTGTACGATATTCAGACGACAGGAACCAGCCATTAAAAGATCAAGCTTAAATAAAACAGGCATGTGATCAGAAATGCAAGCATCACAGATCTCCTGAACATTACCATGTAAACCAAAAGTGTGAATCGGGTCAAGGGCGTGTCCCTTTTCATGTGTTGCATCCTGTCAGGAATCAGACAGCCGGACCACAATTGCGTCACGTTTTAAGAAGGTTTATTTCACAAAGATGCAGAATGGAT
>JBAMHV010000020.1:14984146-15016140 GCA_037177535.1 Pseudomugil gertrudae | reverse complement strand
TATATACACTGCTCACAAAAATTAAAGGAGCACTTTAAAGAAACACATTAGATACATCAGATCTCAATAATAAGTTGGATATCTATACAAATATCGACAGGGCAATGTCTTAGGACATTGCCATATTTATGTTTAAAAAAACTTCTCGTCTTAATGTTTTCAATAAATGTTCATCCTGTTCAGGTTGTGTGTTTTGAAATTTGGCTTCCTTTGCAATTGAGTGCGACACCCCTGCTCTACTGGTATCTACATCCTAATTACTTCATAACTTTTGTTATCCGAGCTCTATTGAAGTGGCCCTCATAGCAGCCACTTAGAGAAAAATGAGGTAATGATACAAAAACCTATATTTCTCAAAATTAATATTTTTTTTCAAAACGTAGATGCCGTCATGCCACAAACATGTTTTATGAAGAATGCATAGATAGGAATAAACAGAAATATAAATATATAAACAATTTGATTTTAAAAGAATTTGAAAAACAACAACCAATGGGGTCATTTTTGTTAAGAGAAGAAACTAAGGTCAATTAGGACAGATGTACAAGACAAATTGCTGTGCAAAAAAACTGGTAATAGAAATCATGTACACCACTCAAGGAAGGATAAATGATTGTGTATCAGAAAGAAACAGAACATATTAGGTAGAGAGGAAGACAGAGGATTGCGAGGGTGGAAGCGATGGTGGGGATCATCAGGCTGTCAGAGTCTCTGTGACCAAAATGAATTGTAGGTAGTGATAAGGAAGCATGGCAGCAAAAGTCTGGGCCATGATAAATTTAACGAGAAAAAACAGCCACAACTGCCAAAATGAAATCCTTGTCTGCAAATAATCTGCCTTCGGTAACCTTATTTAGCACGCCACCACTGACAATTCTTCCTCTTCTGCTCAGTCGGCCAGAAAACTGGCCAGAAACAGTGAAATAATTCTGACTGAACTGTTCTGCTGAAACAAATAATTTACACCACAGTGTCAACCCTTCATGATGCAAGGTTTTTTTTTCTCTTTTTAGTGATCTCCTACGTGGGTGTAATACTGTTATGCTTCATGCAGCTGCAAGTGCATGAGGTCATGCAGTTCCTGTGGGGTTTGTATGTCTTGCAGTTTATACAACATATTTAGTTTTTTCTTACCATAAACGATTGAGAAAAAAAGCCTTATGAACACTTCCATATTAATCCTGAAAAGGGAGAGGGTAGCTAGACAGTTTGGTTATATGCAGCACATATAGCACTTAAACCACATGCCTTTTTATGTCATGATTAACAATAAACAGAATTTTTTTACTTGAATAATTCAATTCAATTCAACTTATATTTCTTAAGAATGGAAAACAAAACCCATGCAGATGAGAAAACTACCACAGTGAGCTAAAACGTATTCTGTTTACAACAATGTAATCTTATGAACACAATTTCACTGCTTTTTTGCTTTAAAATAATGATCACATCTTTTATACAACACAACCGATGGTTACAAATCAAAACATTTTGAATGCAAAAAAAACCTATTGTATTCTAACATTGCAATTACATGCTATGAGTATAAGAATCAATTTGTAGCTGTTTAGGAAGAGGACAGACATAATGCATGAATTTGAATGATTTCGGATAAAAATACACAGAACATATACAAGAATAATATGTAAATAAACAGTATATGCTCCTTAAAATGGTCAAGTATTTACTTAAATTTGACATTTGTGGATGAAAATCAGGCATACATAGAAAACCTGCAGGATCCCAGCCCTCTGCCACCAGGGTTACCAACTCCTGATCTAAACGGATGAATTAAAAAAAAAAAGAAAAAATAATGCCATGAAGGTAAAATCAACCTATTAAAGCTAAAATGAATTTAGTACCATGCTGTAACATGTTTATTTCTTCTGTGAAGCTTTATAACATTGACATTGGTCAATGGGGATTTTTTTCAGTTGATCGTTCCTAGGCTTATTGTCATATATCAATGCATATAATGGAGATTGTGGTAAAAATAATTACTGTATCATGTTGTAGACTGTTAAATACAGAACGGCACCCCATATGATTACGGTACTTACATTTACATTAACTCTGTAAAACTAAACTCAAAGTTTCATTCTTTTTTTTAGAAATTTTTAAGAAATGCATATGAAAATATTGCTGGATGAGGTCCATTGTTCTCAAAGTTAATAAAAAATACAAAAAAGAATATTCTTAAATTGAATGATCAAAGCCCATATTTTAATATTTTAATGTTGAAACTAATTTGATATGAACATGCAAGAAAACAACAAGATATCTTGTAATCAAATTTTTGAAGAAGTCTACCCTATTTTCGTCGGATCCATGGTTTTTAGTTTATAAAATTAAAGCAAAAATGAAGGACTGGCGACCTGTCCAGGATGCACACCCTGCCTCTCGCCCAATGTGAGTTGGATTGGCTTCATTGTGTAGTTGATTACACAGAGTTCTTCAGCTTTGTGGCAGAAATAAAGCATTTGGAAACCCAGATAAAAATCGAAAGACCAGAGAAACATGACACAGTTGTTATGCAATAGTTACAGCTCAATTTCAAAGAGGGTAATTCCAACAAAAAATGTAAATACTGAAGAAATGGAGTCTATCTTTTGCTAGGAGAGATCAATCTCTCAATGGTGTGATAAGTACTTCGGTCATTTTACTGTGCCATATTGTTTGTGGCATAGTGTGATGTTCATAAGGCCCCAAAATAAAAGGGCTCAGTTCTTCTTTGAAATAAAAAACACAAATCTGTCAGATATAATCAGTGCAAAGTTTAAGATTTTCTTCTGCACAAAAGTAGAGATTGGAAGGATGAGAGTTGAGATGAGTAGAAGCCACAGTTTGTGACTCTTTGGTAGGTTTTAGCTCTGAGACATAGGACTTTATAATGTCTTTTAGCAGATCATTCATTTTCATTTGCCTGGATTTGTCACATTAATTTTACAGGAAGCAACAGAATCAAATAGGGATATGCAGATATGATTAAAAATGCATCTTAGCCCAGCACGTTAGGCTTTGAGTAAACTGGTAAATATTTTTATGTGACTTCCAATTAGTAGTAAGTACTAGTATTGTCTTTTCATCTCAGCAGTTGATACAATTCAAGTCCACAAAACATTTTGGAAAAGAACATTAGTTTAAAACGTATCTTTAAATAAACTTAGTTTTTTTTTGTTTGATCCGTTTACATGTTACGTTATTATTATTAGCTATCAGGTAAGTTATTGCTGACTTTTTTGCACACCAAATTTCCTGTCAACTTCATTATAATGGTGTCTTTAGTTTTTTACTGTACTGTATTTGAAAAGGAAAATCTTGCCAATTTGTGTGGTAATGTCTTAAATGTCTTTAGTTATTTTCAATAGTCTGCATGAATTTTAGAAGCTAAATTCCTATGTGTAAGATTAATGTCAATGAAATCTACTCAGATGTCCTGTGAAAGAGCTGTAAATGAGCCTCTTTGCCTCAAGTCTAAGCTTTGAATAAGCACAAATGGAGGCACTAACAGCTTCATTTTAATTCCACCATCTGTGGATTATATCTCACTTGCTGTATGCACATTCTCCTCTCATACTCATTTCCTCTCAGACATTCAAGCCAATTTGTCATTATCAGTTGGATGTAATTATGCATACTTAATGGTGCCATTCGGCTGATCCTTTGAGTAAATTCTACAGATGGAATCATTTAACTACTGGGTTTTAAAACACTTATACAATGTGAAGTTGCCAGAAATTAGAAGATCGAAGGAGGAGCGAGTCTTTTTCCTCCTTCGTCTCCTGCTCTTTCCTGCTCCACATTTCATTTTACTGTTTGAATTTTCTGTTTCTAATTGATCTGTATATATGTTTTACTCTTTCTGAAGTTCCCCATCATTTCCACTCATTCCATTAATCATTCTTTCTACCTGTCTGCTTTTCAACCGCCCCCCAACTCCACTCACTAATCAGAAAGAAAGCTAAATAAACATTGACTTTGTTTTCTTTACACCCCCCTCCCTCTCTCTCGCTCTCTCTCTCTCTCTCTACACACACGCCTTCACTTTTAAAAAGATTTGGATGTCACTTGCTTTCTCATGTCAGTCTTGTATTTTCCAACCTTATGCATCAAGTCCATCCATTAAACATCCATCAAAATCCATCCTGTGGCAGACATCTGCAACTTGCTTATTCCCAAATGGCTTTCTTTCTTATTATGGAAAAATAGTACAGGTAAAAAAAAGTACAGGTGAGAACTGACTTTTAGAGCATGTCACTCCACTTGCTCATGCTTGTACTGTATTTTCTCATATGTTCCTTTTGTTGATTTTGAGGGTCTGTTTTCTCTCATGCCTGCCAGATGTCCTCCCACATGCCACTGTCTTCCTGTTCACACCAGCACCTGGGTCTAATTAGCTTCTCTAGGTCCCTCTGTGGGTTCTTTAACAGCTGAAACTCAGTGAAAGTATGTCCAACCTTGAACCCTTCTGGTTGAAGACTTGTTATTTTATTGCATCATTTAAGCATCTCTTCGCTGTAGTGGTTGCGTTCCATCCCTTTTGCTGGATGAAAGGCACATTCAAACCCGCAAGTCTTTTTTACTCACACAAACACATATAAAGGCTTTTATGAATCTTATATCTCAACTGAAGCTACATTAGATGACTGGAATATCAGTGCATTGATACATTTTTACAGCTGGTGAATAGTTATTGAAAGCATTCTCCAACCGTATTTCAGTCCAGCTTTTACATTTTCTTCTCCAGATATTCTAATAGTCATTATATGATGTGACAAAAAAATCTGAAACAATATCAACAAAAAGACTAAATCTAGGATAACTAATAATAATTTTCTTGGGTCAAATGAGAAACATACCACCATGCCACCCCTGTCACATATAGGGGGTGGTATGGAGAGGCAGAAGTGTGAACCCGAAGGCAGGCAGGAGATGGGAGCCAGACGAAATGCAGGTGAATCACGTTTAATCAAGGAGATGACACACAAACTGGAGACTAACACAACTAAGGGACTACTACAACTAATGGGGACTAAAACACTGGAAATACCCAAACAAACCAAACTCAAACCATGACAGGAACCATATATCTTTTCCTCTGAAGATATGTTGAATTTTCATTACATGAAAAATGTAGTTACTAAGTAAATCAACAGCAGTGTTGCTATGGTGTGATAATAATCTGATAGGTTGGTTGTAAAGTCATGAAACAGATTTTACTGTTCGGACAAGTCATTATATATTAAACATGGCTTTTTATCATTACAGTTCTGTTTATGACTCTTTTTTGTGTCAGTTTGAAGTGATATTAGAGATATGGATTTTTTATAATTTGGCATGTGATTTCATAATGTGGTTTTGAACTCTTACCAGCTACCATGTGGATTAAAATTGGTTTGTTTTGCTCTTGAGATTTTTTCCGATGACACTTTTAATCAACCTAATTAAATGACACTGTTTTGTTTCTAATCTATCCAGTGACCTGTGTGAAATAGTTTTGACTTGACGAAAAATCAGTTTTGTGTCTTTTAGATTTTATGTTAACCCTATTTTCAAACTCAGGTATTTTTTAATTTTTTTATTTAGTTCAAATTGATAACCATGTAGGGGCAGCACGGTGGCACAGTTGGTTAGCACTATGGTCTCACAGCAAGAAGGTTGCTGGTTAGAACCTTGGCTTGGGGAAGCCCTGACAGTGGCCTTTCTGTTTAGAGTTTGCATGTTCTCCCCATGTTAGCATGAGTTCTGTCCGGATACTCCAGCTTCCTCCCACAGTCCAAAGACATGCACCTTGGGGATGGGCTGATTGGACACTCTAAATTGCCCATACTTAGTGTGAGTGTAAATAGTTGTTTGTCTATCTGTGTTGGCCCTGTGACGGACTGGTGACCTGTCCAGGGTGTACCCCGCCTCTCGCCTTAATTCAGCTGGGATTGGCTCCAGTCCCCCTTGTGACCCCTTTCAGGGAATAAGCGGTAGAAAAGCAGTAGTGTTTCACAACAAGTCAGGCGTGTTGGGGATAAGTCTGTTATGGAATATAATGGAGTAAAATTTGAGAAAATAATCATACAATGGACACTTGACATGTAATTTTATCTTACTGTGACATTAATGCCCAATTAAGTTGGGACACTGGAAAAAAGTTTTATGCAGATCACAGTGATTTACAAATGCCATAAACCATTTTGTTTTACTAATAAATACATAAACTTATACAATGCTGAAAAAATTTTTACTGTTTTTTCATACAAATAAGATTAAACTTACAATATGTGTCTTAAAAATTTTCAAGGCAGCATAATTTGGAAAAGCAGATGATTTAAAAAGCAAAAAGCATAGAAACACATTGTATAACTGTTATATAAAAAAGCCAACACTGTCTCTCATTCATCAAAATATTCTCAAATTCCAAACAACTGTTCACACTGAAACAGACAAAATTGAACTTCGGCTGACTGTGACTTGTATGCCCTTCAGTATATTGTGTTTAGAAATAGGCCTGAATATTTAATGGAAATCACTGCATAGACTCAGGAACACTTTCAGAAAACATTGTCTGTGCAGGGTTCTCCGTGTCATCTACAAACACAGGTGAAGCTCTATAGTGACCCAGAAATATCCCTTTGTTTAAAAGTTTATTTAAATAGATTTTTAAGTAAGACAATACTAAACCACATCCTAAGAGCCAAAACACAGCTTTACTATGACATATTTCTAGTGATTAAGTGGTTTATTTGCAGCCAGACTCAAAGCTACAGGTGAGCCATTTGTATACTTTTCATATTACTTTCATTTATATGTTATGTTGAGGCATGATATGGAGGAGAGGACCCACATGCAGGTAGCAGGAGACAGGAAGCAGCAGAGTGCAGTCCAACTTAATTTTGTCATCCAAACAGACTAACTCAACTCAGATAACTCACACATCCTAATGCAATAAACCCATGATTAGAACTGATAAACCAAGGACTTAAATATGACTGAACTAAACAAGACATAGGTGAATGTAATCCAAATTAACACAGGTGCACAAACAAACAGGAAACATGGAAAACCACAAAATCCCACAGGAAACAAAGAAGCCAAAAACACAAAGAGTCCAACACATAACATTATAAGGGTAATACATACTTCTAATTAGAATCTGTCCTGTTTGTGGTCTTTGGACTCTGAAAAACCATATCTGTCCAGATATATGTGCAGGTTGTGCATATTAATGTCTAAGTACATATGCAACCATCAAATTTCACGATAACTCTTAAGGACACATTTTGTTCTATAAGTTTTAGTAGCTGCAAAGTCACTCACTTGCTTTAACGAAGCAATAAAAGTTGATACATTTTGACAACAGACATGAAAAAGTGGTTCAACTTTCCATCATTGTCTGCAGCTGGATCAA
Organism: Pseudomugil gertrudae; assembly: GCA_037177535.1. NCBI lineage: Eukaryota > Metazoa > Chordata > Actinopteri > Atheriniformes > Pseudomugilidae > Pseudomugil > Pseudomugil gertrudae. The sequence goes on along the minus strand of JBAMHV010000020.1, from coordinate 15,008,741 downwards.
ACTCAGTGCTACTGAACTTAGTACGTAGCAATTACATTCTTCCAACAGGTTTTTATTATATTGGGGTTTTTATTTGTCTGCTGCAGATGTTTCCTTGATGTTTTACAGAGTTGAAATAAGTTGCACAAAATTTAATGGGATCAATCTGGTTTAGCGTAGCCTTTCTCTAAATTTATAGGCTTACAAAGAATTTATAGAATAACTTGTAGAACCTGTACAAGGCAAGTTTATCTGTATGGCACATTTCATGTAAGACAAACTCAAGGGTTATATAAAAACACTAGAAGCATTACAGCAAGGAACAAGAAGCATTAAAAATGACATTTAAAAAAATGAACAAACTAAGTAAAATGCTAAGTAAATAAATAAAGTAGAAAAAATAAATAGACATAACTTCTTTACATAGAAGTTACAGTGTGAGAAATTACTGATTGTGATTTTTAAAAAGCAGCAAATAAAGAAGATTTAAAACAGCTGAGCTTTTCAGCTGACCTGTGGTCTTCTGAGAGTTTAGTACACATGTGAGGAGCATAAAAATAGGTTAGTTACTGGTTTATTAGATAGAAGTTGCAAGCTGATGTGGAAGTTAGCTAGATCACTAAAATATGAACCATAATGCCGAACATATCTCATTGATCCCAGCCTCAGACAGTGTCATTTATTTACAATGTCTTATTATTCGTTGAGATAACTTGTCTGACTTTTGCTATTCATGAATGAAATGTTACACTCTGTTATATCTGTGGGTCCCAGTGGACATCAGCTAGATCCTATTGTTGACTGTCACTTTTTTTTTAATAATATAGGAAAATACTTTGGTATTGTATGCCTTGTGCGCTTCTATATGGGTCAAATGCTGAATTATTAATCTAGAATCTGGCTTGTTATCAATTCAAACTTCACTTGATAAATGAAACCCATCCACAGTGATCGATTGCCGGGTCTGGTGCTGTGTCCTGATGCTAGGAATTGTTTGCAGTCCACAGCTCTGTTGAAAATATTTTGTGCATAAAGACACACAAAACAAAAAGAAGATACAGGGCATTTGGGCAGCAGCACATGGTGTTTTGATTCCCAGTTTGCAAAATCCATATCTTTTCTTAAAATAATTTTTCTTTCTTTGATTTTAAGTTAAACTTTTTGGTTTAGGCCAAGCTGCCAAAACTATTCATGCAAGTTTCAGAAACTGTAGCATGACTTTAAAATACATCTTTTTAAACAATATTAGTCATATCACTGAAATCATCCTTCTTTCTTTAGCAGTAAGCTTATCCTTTATGTTTTGGTTACCAAAGTGACAAGTCATCTAACAGTGTTGTCACTGGTGGCACTAGTTTTTTCCTAAATTGTGTGGCGCCATTTGTGTATTAATGTGGTTTCCAGTCAGCCTGTTTTTGCTTAGAATTATGTCCCCTTCATAATGTCTCATATGAGCAAAGGCATTTGTCAGTAATCAATGAGAAAACCTGCAAACATATATTTCTCTTGCAGAGTGAGCATGGGTGTTTCAAAGTCTTGATTGAATAATTGAGTGGACGTGATATGGGTTAAAAAAAAGATTGAAGATAATATCAATATTTTGTTTTTTGTGATCTTTTGTGAATTATAAATTATTGTGCTGGAAAATGAATGGTAAAAGGTTTCAATGTAATACTGTTCTGATGATTTATTTGCATTTCAGAGATCTCTTGTGATGTGTCTGAATGTCTGTGAGTGGTGCCTGTGGGTTTATATCTAAGGTGCTGCCAAACAGACTGAATGGATCCGATCAGTGAGAATTTTGGACTGGCGTGTTTGAAGACACAATAAAGTGGTATTCTACTCTCTCTAAAGATGCAAATAGTATTTTCTTCCTTGCTTACACGTCGTCTTGCCACATTTGGTGTCAGAAGTGGGATTGAGATGCCTGTTAAGAGAGGAGGGAGATATGGAAGAGGCCAGGAATCAAAGAAAAACCCCTTTGTTGACATGGAGGACCAAGAACCCGTATGGATGGCTGAGTCTGAGCAATGACTTGATGATGCCATGGCCTCAGAAGGTGGAGAGCCTGAACCGGTGGTGAAAACTGCTGGAGCTGTGAGTCTAGAATTTGCTGAACCAGATTTTTTTAAAGAGTATTTGCTGATCTGGACATACTGAAGCAATTCTTTAACAAATAGAGCTAGTAAGAAATGACATACCAAGGACTGTGCATGTGTGTTATCTGATGAGCATTATAAAAATCCGGTCCAATAGTATCTCCTTTCAACGTTTCCTGAGATTCCGACTCTGAAGTTGGAGAATAAACCTTCCTCACCTTCAGTTGTGCCCCCTCCTGGAGTTATTCCACGTTCAGATAAGTCTGTCTCTTCACCTCAGTAGTTGCCTGCACTGCTGCACAGACAGGCTAGCCATCTGCTCATGACTGGAGTATCCCATGGAGGTGAACCCAGAATCCAGGATTTGATGGAACGTGAGGATCCTGAGAATTTCTTTGTCTGATTTGAATGGATAGCTAGAACATGGGAATGATTACCTGTTGAATGAGCTGCTTGAGTGGTCTCCCTGTTAACAAGAAAAGCACTTGAGGCATGTTGGAATGGCTGAGGACCAGTCTTACTCTTACGGTGCTATTAAACCAACAGTGCTGAATAAGTTTAATGTGACTGAGGAGACCAACAGACAACAGTTTAGAAATATTATTGTACCAGCAGATGAAGCTGTGCAGAAAACATACAACCATAAATGAAGTGCTGAATGAGACCAGAGAATCACAATAAAGAACAAATTGGAGAAACAATTGTTTTGGAGCAATGCCTTTGTTACCTCCATCCTGATGTATGCACCTGGGTGAAAGAACATAATCCTAAAACAGGAGTTGAAGCAGTGGATCTGGCAAAACACTATTTGGCTGCACACCATGATCTTTACAGGTCAAAGGTAACAGCTGGAAAACCAAGGTTTGAAGAGGGCAAATCTAACACTTCAACTGGGACTGAAAGGGTGGACACTCACACACCAACACTTAAATAGGTTCTTTAAATGTAATTACTGCCAGCAGCTTGGTCATAAAGCTCCCATGTGTCCTATAAGGAAATTAAGTCTGTTCAATTGTGTTTGGTACCACATACTGGTGATGGTAACAATATAAGTGTTATGATAAAAAGCCAGAACCCAAAGCTCAGCCAAAAGGGGAAGTTTAACAGATTTAAAAAAAAAAAAAAAAACAATGGTGTTGGAGGTGGTCTTGCTAAGTCTGGTTATCTGGAGGTCAGGAGCTGGGGAAATGGGCAGCTTCAGAGCAGGGAAAGCAGTTTCCACAATCCACACACAAGAAGTCTCAGATGAGAGAGAAAATTCAAAAGGGCAAACTAAAGTCTGGGTCAGGATCAGGCAAGGTTTCTTAACAGGATGTCAATACTCATACCAACAAGGTTGTGGTAGGGGACAGCCAGGGTCAAGACAAAGGGGGTCACTATGAACCAGGCACATGAACATGGCTTGATGATTATGTGAAAGACAGACGATGAACACTGAGCAGCCCTAGAGCAGGTGTTTAAATCGAGAGCAGCACAGGTGAAAACAATCAGCAATCAGGCAGGGGAAGAGTGCAGCACGTTTAGGGCAGAGCAGAAATCCTGACAATGAGTAATAGCCAAACGATTATGCATAAATATATTGTGAATGTCACAGCTAATGATCATAGGGTGAAGGCACTGGCTGAAACTGATTGTTAACAAACTTTAATAAAATCTTCTGTGCATAGCAACGTGTTAAATAACTGGATGCCATACTATCCAACTGCAGATGTAACTACGGTAATAAGGTTGAAGGACATGCCTTTATGCTAACTGTTGGACTCTTAAGTGAGCAAGCCTATGATGTAATCGTGGGTAAAGATTTTCTCATTTTAGACAACATAGTACACCAAAACTCTGTAACATATATCTGTACTCTGATTACTCGTTCTATAAACAAGTGCGTAGAGCCTCTTTCTGATTCAGACAACAGTTTAGATAGCAGGAGTTTTAAAGTAAGAGAATCAAGGCGACATCATTGTCAGGAGAAAAATAGAAACAATATAAAGTAAAATTTGCTGACCCTATTTGTCCCGCCACTCCCCTTATTGATTCTCAGTGGCAAATTCCAAAGAATTTCAGAGAAAGCCAAAAGAATTAACCTTCTATAAAACCCTTCTTGGAAAAACCAAGTAAGATAGATGTGGATGAATCATTAATCAGTGCAAAGCTAAAAGTGTAACTGGGGAACCATGTATAAGAAAAGACAATTTTCTGCAGTTAGCAGATATCGAGACCCTCAAGGCTGGTTGTTCCAAATGAGCATTGCCCTGTGATTTTGCATTTGTACCATGGGCTGGCCATCTAGGATAAGCTAAGACCAGCATTTTTTTTCTTTTTTTGGCCAGTTTGTATAAGGATATGGTGGAATACTGTAAAACTTATTGTGACTGCCAATTGGTCGAGCACAGTTCTTACCAGCAATGGATTAACCATTGGAAATAATAATTATGGACATCATTGGTCATTTACCTAGTAGTAGCAGTAGCACAAATATGCTTTGATCATTTATGACTATGCCACATGATACCCTGGTGTATAGGTGTATATCCTTTACACTTCCTTCAGGTTAAATGCATAGTTCAGTAGAACTATTTTTGAGAGTTGACGTTTCTACTTGTTTTTCCTCTTTTGAATTGCTTTATGGCAGACAAGGAAGAGGGCCATTGGACATGCTGAAGGAGAACTGGTGGCAGGTGAGGTGACTCAAGCAACAACAACAAACACCTATTCCGACATCCTCCAGATGAGATACAAATTGGAAATCATCCTTACTCACATGACGTCTTGCCACAAGGTTTCTGTTTCAAATATTTTATTGCTCATCTAACTTCCTAATGATAAAATGGTGCAAAGGGATGCTCATTCTTACACCATATATATACTGATGTAAAAGAGAAAGATAATATTTCTTGATAACAACTTGAGCTTTCTCACTACATAGTTTTAGTACGTGAAATGGCTTGTAATATCATTAATTAAGTAAAATTCTCTAAATGATTTTACCTTTCATCCTGAATGAAGAAACAAAATCCAACTCTACAGCCACGTCACCTAATTACATAACTTAACTCAAGTAGTGCTGGGTGTTTTTTTAGAATTTATTCTATTCATTTGTTGATCTGCCCCACAGAGTTATCCTCCACTTATACTGATGCTTCCACTCACACTAACCACAGCTTTGTGTCTGGAATAAATAGCTCAAATTCATCTGCACTAACAGAATGAGTCTCAAATTTAATCTGACTGACTCTTGTTTTAGCATTTTAAAGAAGTTTAATCCTACATTCTTGCATATTATCTATGTCATCTTTATAAATTAATTTCTGAGGCACCTTGATCCCAAAGGCCTTCTGGCTTTGTTGTTCGAGTTTATCTCTGACAAAGAAAAAAAATTACCTGTTTAAGTGCTGGTGTGATTGCCTTGACTTATCAGTTTATAATTAATTCTATATCTCTTTTTTTTAATTCACATTTTTTGCAATAAGACGCTTTGCATTAGTAGCCATTATAAATTGTTCATAGTGGAGATGGTATGGCAGCTTTGCATAAATCCAGTGCTTTCCTCAGAGACTGGACATCATTGTTGACAATGTGAAATTAGTTTGTACTCTTCTAATTATGTTTATTGTCTCACTCTTTGTCTTGTTCCAGTCTTTCCAAAAAAAAAAAAGGCCCAATAATTTTGGATCATTTTGTATATTTTCTGCCTCTAATGAGGATGTTTTGGCCAGCAGCTTTCTTGGATCTTGGCTCGGTGAGAGACATGACTACATGTTGCATCCTGCACTCACCAAGTGAGCAAAGCTGGCAGCATATTTCTACTTACTAAAACTGCAGCATGGCAGACCAAAATAAGAACCCAGCCTTCATATGAGATATTTAAGATGGACTAGCTTGACCCTGCTGACCATGGCAGAGAGTTGCCAGAATTCAACTATTTCCAGATTCTCTGTGACTGAGTGTAATTGAAGCAGAAAATAGTACCTGGATTCAGAAGAGAGAAAAAAAGTCTTGTGGAGAAGACCTGTTAAAATCCATCACTATTATGGTGTTATATCGGTTTTCATTTATGTGGTAACAAATTACATAATTTGGAGTTGTTCAATAATTGAGTTATCCAGTCAGTTCATTTCTATTTAGAATGTGTCCAGCAGGCTACAAAATGATGTCTCAACCTCTTCCCATTGGTAAATGCAGATATTCAACCAATTACACTAAATTCTGTCATGAATTCACCATTTTAATGGTGATATCATTTTTAGGAAGAACATTATGTAACAGCATGTTCATAATTTAGATTCTGTTTATGTCACCGGACAGCACAGCATGACAATCATTATGAGATGACACAAAACTCTGATATTATGGGTTATTAGATTTCAACTTCTCACAGCAGAGTAGTGTCCATTGCAAAAAAAATAATAATCTAGATTTCAGCTAAATGTATCATGCTGGGACACATAGGAAAATGGATCCTGATAATGCAGCAGTCTGCATTTCTGACATTATGATGAATGAAGGTCTGATACACATGCCACACAGCTAAAGTCCACCTAGTCTTAAAAGGAAGTGCAGCTCTGAATACACAGGCTCTGCACTGTAGGTATAAGTCCAAAAAATGTTGGCGCTCAAGCTGATGGAGGTCACCAAAGTGTGAATGTGAAGTCTGATTTCAGACCCAGCAGGCTCTCCACACCAGCTATTATGTGAACGCAGGATCAGCTTTTTCTGTACACGATGATATTCTTCTTTGGCTATAAGCAACAGGATAAGTGTACACACACACACACACATCTATCTGTCTGCTGATCAATTGATGGACTTTCTATGTAATTTGTTTTATTGTTGTTAAGATCTTTGTAGCACAGTGAGCTAACAAAAACATACTAAGGGACAATGCACTGTATCCATAATACAGGACGCTTGTCTATTGTCCATTTGTCATGAATGCAGGTACGTTATTAAATGCAACAAATTGGTGTGCTAATTTGTTGGTCTTTGTTATTGAAATATTGCTACTGTGCCTTGTATGCATTTATGGTACATTATAAACATGAATTATAAACAGTTTTTGTTAATTTCAAAAAAGGCAAGAAAACTGTAATTGTCCCGTAGGATGATGTAAATGATATAAATTTCACATTCAGTCTCAGACTTGAAAAGAAAATAGACTTTAATAATTTGTTATTCGGTTCATATACAGTAAAACATGGTGGATAATCCTCAGAGCAATGGAAGATTTACTACTTAGACACTGCATTATGTCCACAATACATGATGATCCTCTGTTGCCCCATTTATCATCAGTGCAGGTGGTGTTTTACTACTGGAAATATAACAAATGTTGATCCAATTCACTGCAACTTCAAGTGTTTTGTTAGCACAAGATGTTCACCACAAGTTACATCTGCACCTCTCCACTCATTTAACTCCCTGCTGCCCTAGCCTTTCACTCAGCTTTGATTAAATTGCCAGTGGTTATAATAGGGCATTTTTCCATTTTTTGTTGCTCACAAGTACAACAGTCTTCTTCTCATGCATGCCACTCTACTTTAAACCTGTGTCAGCTATGCTCCTGTAGCCATGCTTCCACTTTCTACATTTTTAAGACTTATTCTGAAGTTTACTTTGCACTCTAATGAGAAACAGAACTCATACCAAGTTGCTTTTCCTGGTATCTTATTTTCACATCGTCTGGGTCTCTGCAGCTGAAGGACAAATGGCAATATGCATATCAGTAGCTTTTCTTCAGTCAAGTGTGTGATTATTATAACCAAGGTGAATGGGGAAAACCTATTTGCAAGTTTCTGTTTGACAACGATGCACTGTATTAAAACTGGGGTTTTGTTTTTTTAATCTTTTAAAAGTTTATAATTCTTTGTGCTATGGCACTGTGCTATCCAGGCTGTTTAAAGACTGGACCTTTCAGACCCACCTACAAAGTAATTTCACAATCAGAGAAGCTTGTCTATTTAGTGACTGAGAGGCCACATGTAAACATACCAAATACACCCTTATTCATTTTGTAGTGAAGATGTTACTCTTTTTCTGTCAGAATCTTTGTCAGAATCAAGAATTAGGATATGATGTCAAAAGTAAATAATGAGACAATGTTTTAGAGTTTAGATAAGTGTAATCTGCATCCATACCTATCAGTGACAGTGACTTTTTATATGCAATTTTACTTCCATAATGATTTCAAATTACCTTTACGTTCATTCTTTTCTTTTTATTCAAATAACCATAAAATTCCAATACTTTTTCAGCAGATAATATTCTACGGTCACTTGGCAGATGCTTTTACCCAAAGTCACATGCATTTGATAAGTGATACAATAACCCAGCATGCATGTCTTGTCGGGAGGAAGCTGGAGTACCTGGAGAGAACCCAAATTCTACAAAGAAAACCCACTGTTCAACTCACCCTGGCCAAGGCTCAAACCAGCAACCGTCTTGTTGTGAGGTCAAATTTTACATCTGATGTAGCAGGAAAAAAAATCTAGTTGTCTTCTCTCTTGATGTGGAAGTGATATTTGACAGAGTGGGATGTTATGTTTTGTTAACATAACAGTTCCCACCCGCGACCCCGTTCTGGGAAAAGCGGTAGCAAATGGATGGATGGATGGATGGATGGATATTTTCTTAACACCAGAAATAAATTATTAAACAACATAGAGTGTGATAACACAGTGCCAAAGCAGGAAGAATTATAAACTTTTAAAACTCTGTTTAAATTGAATGCATCAAACTATTAAATAACTCCAACTGCAACAATGGAAAAAGTAACCAAGCATTATACTCTATTACAGAAAAAATAACTTAAACATTGTGGGAGTAACATTGTTTAAGATATTTAAAAAATATTTTCTTCATTAGACAACTCTGTCACAGTCCAAAAGTCTACGTATCTCCCAGTGGTGTAACTTTAGTCATATGTGATACTCCTACCTACATAGAGGAACGAGGCAAGGCAGTTTATTGATTTTTGCCTTGTTAGACCTCTTGGCAATTGTAATTTAAGAAAGTAAGAATATTAAAGGTTTTCAAGTGGATGGACCAGGACATCATTTCTTGTATGTTGATGATGCACCCTTACTGAGTTCAGCCCTAAAACCGTAATGCTGATGTACACTGACTGACCTGAAAAAAGTCCACTCATACAAAAAAAGGCTAATTTAATGTTAACTAACGTTAATGGTGCGTTAGGTTGCCTTTAGTTTTGGCTATGGCAACATTTTCTCTGGCATTGTTTTGGAAACATATTAACATCTTCCTCATGTGTTTATGTGGTTTGGGTGTTGAAAAGTCATTGAAAGTCATTGCAAAGTCAGGTTTAGTTTGACCTTTGGCTTTGAAGAAATAAAGTCACCACTTAATTTTCTCCTCTGTGGCATTTCCATGACATTCTCATAATTATCTCATTAAGTCTAAAATAATGACCAAAAACCTGTGGTCATTGTAACATTTACCCAACCACAACGTTCTAATATGTTTATCACTGAGTTTGAGTGGATGTTTGTGTAAAAATGTCAGAAAATTTCATCCATTTGACATCCATCCATCCTTTTTCTACCGCTTTTCCCTGAACGGGGTCGCGGGGGGGCTTGAGCCAATCCCAGCTCACAATGGGCGAGAGGCTCTATCTGACATATAGAGTCTAAAAGAATTTAAAGGAAAAACAGATGGATGGCTACAAAACAACAAAGAGAAAAACTAACAGCTGCTGTATATATATAGTTGTGGAAGTCACTTTTTTGATTAAAAAATAGATTTAATGTTAAATGTTGATTTATTACTTTTAATTGGCTGGAAGAATTGGCCTGAAACTGACTGGTTAATGTGAATAAGTGAGCCCCTCATTTACTAATTTGGTTAACAATTAGAGCCTACCAAAAGGCCTTGAGGTTAACTGAATAGACTTGCAGGCAGTCAGAGCAATAAAAGTTGTGACAGAATGCTAAAACTCAAAGAGGCTCCAGCATTTTTAGTTTTGCAACTTTTTTTTTTGGCGCTTCCTTTTTCAAATGCCACAGACCAACACTCAAACATCTACTGAAATTTAATTAGATATGCTTGATTAGCAGGAGATACCCTCCTTTATTAGATTTGACCACCGTGCTGAAAATAAGATGCAACCAGTTTATTTCAATGTATTATTGTTGCACCCACAGAACTAAGACCCAGGCTTAGCCGAGATTTAGGATCTAAACTAGAAACAATGCCTCAATGTAAAGAGGCAATAACCTTTGTTAGGGACACCTTTACTGCTTAACTGTACTTAGCAATATACATACCTAGAGCCAAGAATTCTAAAAACTCATAAGAAAGATGTTTTGTTTTTTTGGCTGTATTGTCAGTTTTACCTCCTTTGCATCAAAATGGTAAATCATTCAATGTAATCATTCCAATGCATTCATGTGATCAATGCTGTGGGTATCATTAAGTTTTAAATGTAATGCTTTTGCATGCCATATGGAGCTATTACAAATAAAGGCATCTTTTTTGACCTGATGTAATAGTAAATAATAGATTCTTAATGAAACCAACATTCAAGATAATATCTCTTGAAGTTGAAAAGCTGTTTTGTCAAGTGTGCTTGCTACCCCCTCTTTGCCTCTTTGAGCAACTTGGCATTTAAATAATAATTTCCCAACTGGATAAAAACCATTAGGCAACTCGCCAACAGTATCTATAATTACTAAAAGCCATAACTAAACAATTTCAGTAATAAAGACCTGCTCAAAAAGGATTCACATTATCTCCATTACATTTATCACTCTTCATGTTTTGCTGCATCCAGGAGGAACTGGGGACAATCTGGGTACATGTACTTGTAGTATTTACTCTGAATAGGCCAACTACTACAGTGTAAGTACATCTGCTGCATACTATGTTAAGATTTATGATAGAATGTTTCCATGATTTGAGACTAAATATTTAGCTTCAAATGTGCTTATCTGTTAATTAAAATAAGTTAAAATATCCCAATGTTTAATATTTCCAACTATACCGGATTCCTAAGCACAGGTAATTAAAAAAATACACACAAATCAGATAAAAATGTATTTATAAAGCAATTTGCATGCTACTGAGTAACATATTACATAGTGAAGGAACAAGCCATTAAACAATATTTTAGTTTATTTTTTACTCAACCTAATATAATACCTAGCTGGGAAATAAATATAACATATACTGTAGTTTATTTTTGTGATTTTTTTTATATGAATGATTGTGTTCAGCTGCATTTGATATCATTTCATATCAATCATTGGACCCTAAATTGAATAAAATAATATCAGATTGTGACTTCATTTGAGAGATATAATCATAAAATCACTATCCATTTATTCAATGTCATATCCTAGTAGAACGGATGATTTACACCCCTACACTCAGAAGATTAATGGGAAAAAGTAAACGTGTCAGGATTGGGTATAAAAGAAGCTAAAGGCTTAATCTTGCTTCACAAAGATAGTAGTATTTTACTATTTCGTGCCAAACTTAAGCAGATGCAATATTTTATGTTAAGAAAATGATTTCTCAAGGCTGAATTACTTTTGTTTTTAAAAAGTTTTGACATTTACACTGCAAAACAATCTGAAAAGAGCAGGATTGACCTGCTTCAGTAGTTACGAGCCACAATCCAGCACTAGAGTGAAATTAATGAGTGACAATACAGAACTTCATAGACAGATTGAACCATTTAATTTAAGTCAGGTATGTTGGAACAGGAAAATATTGAAAAACTGCAGAACAGTGGGGACTTTGGACACCACTGGTAAGTGAGTCTGGGCAATTCTTAGTTACAGCCAGCCTGAAAAATATTGAAAAACAGTCTGCTTCCACAAATTTACCACATTCTGAAACTGCATCATGCAAAGAGAAAGTTAAATGTTAAAATTCAACCAGACTGGCATAAACCAAGGTAGCAAATTCTTTGCCATTGGCATATAAAAATCAGTGACAAGTGACCTGCACATGCTTAAACATAAAGGCATATATGGGAATTTTAGAAATTTAAGTAGCATTTTTCCCAGTAAGATGACAATTACAATCTGGTCCGTAATAACAAATCTTAATTTTCTATTAACCATTGACATATTCCTTTTGTAAAGCCCGAACTATTCACAATAAATTATTAAAAAATATTTAAAAAATGTTTTATGAACTGATGCATTTTGTTTCATTTTACACAACAGTAAACAAGCCTCTCTACTTTTTTTATACATCTGTGGCATCAGATTTGTCTCTGATATAATGAAGATGGTCAATGTAGACTTGGATCTTTTATGAGCTTGTCAAATAGAAAGCAGTAACAGCAGTAACTCATTTATATTTTTAATTGCATTAAGGCCTGTATTTTAATGCATTTAACCCATGCAATGCAAGACAATCCTTATATATCTGTTACTTCTCTATTTTTACAGCGGCATAAGAAATTTTATAGAGGCAGGATGGAACATGTTGAGCTTGAAGTATCATCCTAACACTGAACATATGTTTGTAAGGCTCTCGAGTTCATCTAGAGACTTGCTTTATCTTTTAAAGAAATACTGTAAAAATAGGAATATTTCAGGGATGGTTGCGAAGGGTGATTAATGAGTTTGTAATGAGAGTTGTAAGCTGTGATTAATCTGATAATCTAAATGAATATTTTAATGATTTGGAAGCCTTGATTTTTTAGAATCAAGGCTTTAAAGAATAAACAACTTGCAGATTTAAGAGTCTCACAGGAGTTCATATTTGTATTTATCTCTTTATCTTCTGCAGGATCTGCAGTTTGTAGCAACGTCTGGGTTCTTAATTTAGTGCAATCTGTGGTAACTGAGTTTTTGTATCGATAATAAAACTATATCTGCATCACTCATGAATGTCCCATATATAAACAAGGTCATTTGTAAAGAAGTATTTACCTCCATGTACATGTTGTCAGTGTGATAAATCTACATTGGACTCCCTGTCAAAATTTCTCTTAGGAAATTACTCAGCAACTCTGTGGTAATCACTACCAAATCTAGCTAAACTTCTGCAAATGTAACAGAAAATGATAAGCTACCACAATGCATCATTCTCCTGCCTGTTTTTAAATTATTCTTGTTTAGAGGCTTACCCTCCCTGTTACAGTAGATCTATTCCATCTGGAGCCTCTGCAGTTTCATTATTGCTACATTATGTTTCAGGAAGCATTTTAAGGCAGAACTAAGGAAGCTCACCTCTATGCACAAAAGCTCAGTTTCATACCTTACTGATAAAAGAACTCATCTGCTGTGAAGCTGACATGTGTTTTGGTGCACAGAATTTTAAGTAGGGTAAATAATTCATACACCACATAGTCATGTATTCTGTTTAAGAAGAAAGATTTCACTTTCTCTTAAGGATTAAAGGCATTTGTTGCAATATTGACTAATTCCAATGTTGTCATGTTTCTATTGTATGTTTCTATTAAGGATTGAATACAGTTGCTTTTCATTCTGCATAGTTTCTTTATTTATTTTGCTTTCATTTATCGCAGCTACACCTGTTTTTCTCTTCAACACCTCAGCTGTTTCATATTTCACCCTGTGTGACTCAGCTACTGTTCCCAAGCCTTTTCGGTGTGTTTCTGATTTGTAACTAACTTATGAGCCATTTTCTTGTTGGAAGCTATGTGAGAATAGAAATGGCAATCATTGCTTTTTTCCGGTGGGTTGCATTCTGAAAGGTTAGGGTTCAGTTTAATCAGTTTCATCTTATTAAACTTATGAACAATTTATTGTTCACTTGTTCCTGTAGATATTGTGATAGGAAGATAGGGACTAAAAGGAAATTTAAAAACAGTTTTTGCTGCTGGATTTGGAAAGGATCCTTTATACTGTATTGCTGGAAATGTTTAGCATGAGATACCACTCAGATGCAGAGCTGTTTAATACCAGTACTGCAAATAAGACACAAATGTGGAAAAAATACCTTCAATTTCGTTAAATTACAACTTTGTTAGTAAAATTGCATAGTATAAGTAGCAACAATTAGTCATGAACAAGACTGGCTCTTAACTAAAATGTAAAAAAAAAAAAACTTTTCAAAATAAAAGTCACTTTCAGCACAATTTAAATAATAATGAACTTATAAAAGTTTTAAGGAACAACAACGAATATCTCTTGGCTTGAGAAAATACTTATACCTATACCGTAAGATTATTGTGTCAAACTACATCAACTTAATCCAAATGACATCTGCAACATTCAATATAACACATTGACTTTATATGTAAAAAATCATTGCCTAAAAAATGTTGTCTAGAGAATTTAGTTATCTTCAAAAACTAGATTTTTCAAAATGTAAACTAGCTCAATAAAACGGAGTAGGGACGACATGTATGTATGAACCTGATGTGATCAAATTCATGTAAATAAGAGGTTTAACAAGTTCTAGTTTTAATTTTAAAGACCAAAGATTATTTGAACTTCATCCTACTTAGACCAATTTATGAGTTTAGCTGCTTTTTCCTTCTTTGCAGTAAGTACATGATGTAGATGATGCCTAATGTTAACTACTGTAACACCACTGACCTCTTCATCTCAGTGCAGCAGCTGCTTGAGCAATTGTGTCTTTAAAGGTTATGAGGTCACTTATAGTGACAGGAAATGCTTCTTTTGCATTTTATTCTTCCTCAAGAGCTTGTCATTCATTATAAAGACATAAGGAAATGTATTATTGGTGCATTACTGTCTTTGCAGTGAGAAAAAAAATGAGAGATAAAAATATGTTCAGACAAGATTTTTGAGTGAGACTGACAATCACTTGGTGACGTAAAACAGTGGAAGTCACAGCTATCAAGTGACTGTGATGGAACAGCTGCGTATACATAAAAAAAATAAAAACATCTCAGGTGTGACTAATTAGAACAAAGCTTCAGTTTCCAAGAGATCATAAAGAATAGACTCTGGAGTAATGAATGAAGGTCATGTGGTCTGATGAGTCCTGAAGCCCGTTCTAGCCAACAAAGCCAACAAAGCTAGATTTTCTCATATCAAGTTGATTTCAGTGTAATCCTTGGGGTTTCCATACTTGAAGATTATATTAAACTATATTTAATGTTATAGTTAAGATTTTAACATATGTCAGAATGCCATGTTGTCTGTGGGTCTCTCTAAGAACTGTGTGCAGGTCACGTGACATAATCCCACCAATTGCAAGTTACAACCCAGCAGGATCGTCTTTCAGGAAGCACAGGACACATCAGGCTCTCCACCAATCACAGCTCTTTACATCTCCCATGACAGCGTACGAGCCACTGAGGAGTCAGATGCTGTGGTCAAGCAGGGGTCATCCAACTTCAATTAAACTGCAAACTTTTACTGAGTTTCCCTCTTTTGTCTTCTTGAGCCAGAGGACAGATGTGTTTCTGTGTGGTGATCAGGGCAGAAGAGCCGGAGCTTTGTTTGCTGCCCATTCTTACAATGTTGGTGTGCAGATCTTGAGAGGCACTTAATAGAAAAAGAATTAGATGCAAAGGTGGCAAATCCAAGTGCAATAAAGTAAAAGTGCTGCCATGTTTTTAGATCATAAAGTTAAAGAGGGTGTTTTTACTAACAGGCTCGTGGCCTTCCTCTTGTTTGCTACACCACAACTATGACCAGCTTACAGGATCTCCTTACCTGTCTCCACCGTACCAACAAGTACTTTTCAGTCTGTGAAAAGTTGCGTTTACGTGCCCTCTAAGTTGCCACGATTCACCGTAAAACGCCACAGACACTCGTTGATTCATATGCAAACATATTTATGAGCTGCTTTGCATTGACTGTGTATGGTACACAGTGGGTGTGTACGGAGGCGGTGGGAATGTGAAACAAATTTCTTTTAAGCAAGGGTGTGATTTACGCACTGATTTTGATGGGAATACCCTTGATTGATTTACTGAGTTGATAGCCACCTTCATTGTACAGATTAACTACATTCTGAATGTATAGATAAATCAACCTAAGTAACAGAGAGATATAAGTGGTATGTTACTCTCACCTCAAAGTACAGACTTCTGATTTACCCTGTTCCAGAGAGATGGAAGGATTGGGATAAGAATATAGGGAGGTGAAGTGATGCAGCCATCATGCCTCTCCAAGTCTGTGGGGTCAGTGCTCTAATTTAGGTTCAGCAATATTATGTGCCCAAAGAATGAGGCCTGCTGACTACCTGAATATATTAAATGACCAGATTATTTCCTCAGTGGATTTTTTCTTCACTGATGCACACAGGCATATTGATGATAATGTCAGCATGAGACATCATTTTCACACAGTGATTGGATACCGCAGAGTCCAAACTTTAACTCCATTGTTAATCTTTTGGATGTGCTGGAGAAAACTGCACACTGGCCAGACTGCCATTATTACCAGATTTTTAGGGTCCATCCATCCATCCATTTTCTTCCGCTTAATCCCAGAGCGGGGTCGCGGGGGGGGGGCTGGAGCCAATCCCAGCTCAACGGGCGAGAGGCAGGGCACACCCTGGACAGGTCGCCAGTCCATCCAGGGAGATTTTTAGGGTGGAAAGAAAAAATGTAACATTGCACAGCAAATGCATGCTGTAAAGTCGGCCACAAAATAGTGAAGTGCAAACTCTTTTAGTATAGTATCTTATAAGTATCTTATATTTATATACTGCATGTACTTATATACAGTATATATTTATAAGGTATATTCATATTGATTTAACTTAAATATTCTTAGTCTTATTAATCTTTTAGCAGTTTAAAGGTGATTTGTATATAAATTAAATACATTCTATTAAAGTTAACATAAGAATATACAGTAGGACTGCCAACTTTACCAGCAGAATTTCAAATTACGGTTTGTCACCTTTTACATTTAGAAAAATAATATTAACATTCTTTGGCTACATTTTTTAAAGAATTATTTACATTTTTTCTACATCTTAGCATGTCTGCACACAATGTATAAGCTAACATATTTTCAGTTTAGACACTTTCCCATTAGAGTTCATTGGAAGCAGTGTGCAGACCTGTCTAAATTTGTATATAACAAATGTTTCTCCAAAAAACAATGATCACTCTCTCACAAAGCAAGTTGTATTACAGGGATTACCCCACGTATTTCTAAAGTTCTCCATATGCATTAGTCTACTGCATGCCATAGAAATACCCAAGAAATGAGGAAAAGTCTTCTGAGCAAATGCCAGTATGTGAGGAGTTGGAGATGGAAAAAAGTTCCCTACACTTAGGATGGGTCTAAAGTTCCTTCAAGCCAATAGCAATCAACAGTAAAAGGTTACATTATATGCAGATCTTTGAAATACTGGTGGAATCACAGTAATATTCTAAGCAAATTATCTTCCTTCACAGAGTCATGGTATCCTCCTGTGAGTGTGAAGCAGCAATCCAGCTGCTAGTTAAACACTAGCATTTCCCCCAGAGGGTTAATTGTGTATTTGCCTTTTTTCCTTTTCATTCCATTTGTGTTGCAGATGGAAGTGGATGTAAAGTCTGCCGTGACAATGAGACCAAACATGAATTGTAAATGTTAATTTACATCCAACAGCCTCCATCTGAAATGAACCTGAGCCAAAACAGTACAACTATATATATCACACTTAAAACAATCTAGATGGATAACATAAAAAATGATGTCTTTATTCTGTTTTTATTTGCTGTAGTTATTCATAAATTCATAGTTATTCATCTTTTGAGGAAATGGACTGTACTGTTTACTCAAATTGCCTGTTTTAAAGATCATTATTGTGGATTCACCACAATGCCTACAAATCAGGACTTTTTCCTTCTGCTCTCAGGCCAATTCCATCTGGATACTGAAAAACTTACAAGATGATGAGTGGAGGAAGGACCGACCCCTCACATCTATAATTCAGAAGAGCATGTGTGAACAGCTGTTTCGAGGCTCATTAGATGGATCATGGTTTGACTGATGATACAATGACTGATACGATCCAATCCTTTCATGCTTTTTGAAGATCCAGGTACTTTCGAGTAACTTGATAGGAAATAGAGATGTAGATGAAGAAATAATTATTAGAATACAGAAATATAGACAGTCTGTGTCACTCTATGCAATAATATACCGTTTTTCCTGCAGGAAAGGATGCACAAAGATGAAAACCACAAGAAGATAATTACAGATGAAATCTTTGTGAATTCAATAGATGTGAGCCCCACCGCTCCAGTCTCCTGTATGACTTTCCCAAGACACAAGTGTAAGCAGATGAACAGAGGGAGAAACCTCAACACCCCCAACTATCCAATCCCATAATGCCCCATACTGCCACTCACTCTCAGTTACTAATTAAGGGAATGCTGTGGCAGGGTTACTTAGGTCATCCACAGGACGCACAAATCAGATTTTCTTCTACTAGAAAAGCTCTCTCATCTGCACCAGTGTGTGTGTGAGTGTGTGTTAAATGTAAGTGTGCATTACTTGCTTCACTTTGTGCAGTGTTTATTTAGGTGCATCTTTTATCTTTACATGCATGGACTTAAGTATGTCACTTCTCTGTTCTCCTTTGTCTGTGGTTACACATAAACTGGAGTGTCTTACTGAGTCTTGTTCCGCTCAGATGCACAAGGGTCTGATCCATTAACTAGATTAATTTTGGAGAGTGTATGAAGATGGAAAGATGTGGAATGGAGGAACGAACAGAATTGGAAAGTGCAAGCACAAAAGAACAAAGGGGGAGGGGGAGATTTGTAGATGGGAGGATTGGAGGGGGTGTAAAAAAAAAGAAACCATATGACACTCAGTGGAATTGACTTGGGACTATTTACCTCAGAACTTAAATTATTTAGTTTTTTTTTTATTTCAACTGGTTAACCGATTTCCATTTTGTTCAGAGCTCTTAATGATGGACAGTCATTCTAACATTAGGTTTCAGTGTAGCACATAAACATTGCACACTAGTTGTTGACCCCTGATGTGATAAATGTATTTATATTGCACTTTTCTAGGCATCTTGACCACACAAAGCACTTTACACAGGACAGTCACCCACACCACAATTAGCACATCAGGTGGGCAACCTGGGGTTCAGTGCCTTGCTCAAGGACACTTACTTCAGTGTGCAGTCAGGGAAGCTTGGAATTGATCTCAGAACCTTCCAGCTGAAAGATGACTGCTTTTCCACCCGAGCCTCCATCGCACCCTGTGGTTCATTCACCAACAATATTGAGTAAAATTTCAGGCACTTCCTCCGAAAAATGTGAGGATGGGCCTTATATCGTGAATTTGACCCCATTCTATATCCAAATCCAAACAAGCAGTTCTGCTTTATAAGCCTTTAGACTAGTTTAAGTGCTTAAATCCAACCATGAGCACAAGGAAGTAAAACCATATCAAATCTATGATGACTGACTTCATACTACTGTATTTCTGACAAATATTGCTTCAAGCTGGGTTTTAACACTTCCCCAGTGATGCTCAGTCATGAATACGTCAGTGGATATTCCTGGTCCAGTTGTGTTTAGTGGAACAGCTAAATGGAGCTTCACTGGGAGTTGAGAGGCAATGAACTGAGGTTAGAAATGAGTGGCCATGTTTATCTTTAGTGCTTCCATCTGTGTTTGTTTGTGTATATCCTGTACAGCAGAGCTGATCTTTGCAGTAGTGTTTTTGAGTTATGAAGGCCTCCACTGGATGTCTGAGACAAACGTAAAGCCCATAAAGCATCTGGATGCCAAAATGAAATTTTCCTGTGATCCCCGATTGTCTCAGAGAAGCTTTCTTCTTGTTGTGTGTACATTTGTGTGTGTGTGTGTGTGGAGGAGGGGGGCGGTGGGATGGGGGTGGGGGGTGGGGGGGTTGTTCAGTGCCCAGTAATTGAAAACTAAATTATTTAGGTGCCACTAAAGGTACTGATTCTGTAACCAGTTATTATGTTACAGAAGTGGCAGCAGTTGGTTTGTTCCCTTTCAAGCGTCTCTGCTTGTGTTGAGGTGTTTAAGTGATTGTAGGCAACACTGTAATAAATCTCAGTTCTTGCAAATGTTCTACAAAGTTCTGTCTGGAGCGAATCATGCCTTGGAGGTGTATCTGAATAGTTCTGACATGTTTATATCAATCTCTGGAGGAAAGCATACATAGTCTCCGTGGCTCTCTCCTCAACATCTGTGAGACCTCAACATAATGGATCCTGATTATTAATGAAACTGCAAAAAAACTTGTTGACAAAGGTAGAGATTTTCAGAATATCTGAAAGAAATAAATGGGCCATGGTTATGCAGGCTTGAACTAACAAGACTTTTTTTTATTTTAAACAAAATGGTCGTTTAATTTGGCTGTATTAGTTATAATAACTTTAGAAGCAGAAATGAGGAAAAAATAAAAAGATGATGGAGGCGGCCTAATGTCGGACCATGGTTACCATGGTTTCACATAGTTTATAAGAAAACAAAAAATAACAGACTAGTGTGCGCCAGATGGAGAAGAAGTAAATTTAAGAAGTATTTAAATTGGATCTATAATGGGCAGCGTGGTGGAGTAGTGGTTAGCACTGTGGCCTCACAGCAAGAAGGTTGCTTCTGTGGCCTTCCTATGTGAAGTTTGCATGTTTTCTTGGTGTATGCTTAGGTTCACTCTGAATAATCTGGCTTCCTCCCACCCACAAGACATGCATGTTAGGTTGGTTGCTATGGTGAAATGATCACTTATCACACTTAAGTTGCTTTGAATAAAGCACTTTTCAAGAGCACATATCATGAAATGCTTCACAAAAAAGGATTGATATACATTGACTATACATTGGTTAGCACTGTGGCCTCACAGCAAGAAGGTTGCCGGTGCGAGCCTTGGTTGGGGCGGGGATCAAACCAGGAATCTTTCTGTGTGGAGTTTGCATATTCTCCCCGTGTTAGCGTGGGTTCTCTCCGGGTACTTTAGCTTCCTCCTACAGTCCAAAGACATGCACCTTGGGGATAGGTTGATTGGAGACTCTAAATTGCCCATAGGTGTGAGCGTGAGTGTGCATGGTTGTGTGTCTATAGGCACTTTTCCATTAGTACCTACTCTACCTGGCCTTATACAATTATACCCAGAAACAGAGCGTTTCCAGGAAGTTACCAGGAAGTTTTCTATCTTCATGTCGGTCTTCTTCTATGGTATTTGTCTTCTTCTGTGGTTTTCTGCAGACTCCGCGCAAAGCGTCTAGAAACTCACATTGTGCGGGGGACCCCTCCCACATTAGAAGATCGGGACTTGTAATGGAAAAGCAGTCCAGTACAATATAGTACTGCCCGGGCCGGTAAAGCGTTGCCCAGGTACTAATGGAAAAGCGCCTTATGTGTGTTGGCCCTGTGATGGACTGGCGGCCTGTCCAGGGTGTACCCCACCTCTCGCCTATTGTGAGCTAGGATTGGCTCCAGCCCCCCCGCGACCCCATTTAGGGAAAAGCGGTGGAAAATGGATGGATGGATAAATAAATAGATTTTAAGCTGCAAAGCATTGTTCTCATGTGATGGTGAGCATTTTACTTGACCTCAGCCATCCACAAAATAGAACAGAGACACACATAAATTCAAATAAACTGACTGTAATAGCTTATTTCCCCTCTCATATATTCCATTTGAATTTCTTGAGCGTCTATTAAGAAACAAAATGGAAACAAATGGACAAACACACAAGTACCTCAGTCTTTCATGTAAATTTTGTCAGTCTCATTTTCAGTAACTTGCAAATGGAGGGCAATACAAAATCATTTTTAAAAACCTAAAAAAAATAAAACAATAGCGAACAACTGAATAAATGCAAAGTGTAGCTAGAACAGTGTGAATAATACATTCAACAAATTGCAGTCAGACTTACATGTGAAGTCTGACTATCCATAAACAGCTGCAGTTTTAACCTGGTTTGCAATAAGAAAATGACCTTGCAAGGTTTAATGTACAAAAGAATAGTTCCTGCTGCAAAAAGATGTGTGTAAAAGTGTAAACTAACAGAATATCAGTCATCCTGAGATCAACACTACTGTCAAAAAGTGTACAGCATTATGTTTTACTAGAAAACACAGAGGAAATTGTGTCATGGTTTGGTTATTGCTTTTGTCTTTTTTGTCACTCTTGTTTAGGTTAGAAATTGCTTATTGCCCACTCTGCCTCATCAAACCCTGATTAAATGAAGAAAACCCCTGCCAAGGCAAGCCCAGCAGAGCTATTATGCCTGCCAGTCAGGATGAAGCTGAGACAGGTTGTGACCTCTCTCTTTTGAGAGTGAATAGCGTGCAATATGAAAACAAAACAAGAGAACATTAGAGAAATGTGGCTACCAAATATGCGGAGAGAGGAGATATCATGATATTATGAGAGTAGTTAAGAAAATACTGTTTGACTATTTATTATTTAAAATGGCTGGTGAAAAAATAGGGCCTGGCTTTAAAGATCCAGGTCATGATGACAAAGAAGAATCTTCCCAGTCATCTGGGGGGATTGCACAGAACTGAAACCTGGCGATAGACATGGGTTTGCATATTTTCAGTTATTTTGTTTGTGTTGTTTTTTTTTTGTTTGTTTTTTTTGGGGGGGGCATTTATTCCATTTATTCCTCAAGACCACCCCTCATCTTTATAATCAACTGAATAATCATTTATTGATTCTAAAATGACATTTTCAGCTTAAAAAAAACCTATTCTTCTCATTTATTAGTCAATCCATCCATCCATTTTCCACCGCTTATCCAAGGTCGGGTCGTGGGGGCGGCAGCTTAAGGAGGGAAGCCCAGACTTATCTCTACCCAGCCACATTCACCAACTCATTGGGGGGGATCCCGAGGCGTTCCCAGGCCAGCTACGAGAGGTAATCAGTCCAGCGTGTCCTGGGTCTCCCTCGGGGCCTCCTCCCACAGGGACGTGCCTGGAACACTTCACCTGGGAGGCATCCAGGAGGCATCCTAACCAGATGCCCAAGCCACCTCATCTGGCTCCTCTTGGTGTGGAGGAGCAGCGGCTCTATTTTGAGTCCCTCCCGGATGCCCACACTTCTCACCCTATTTCTAAGGAAGACACCAGCCACCCTGCGGAGGAAACTCATTTTGACCGACTGTACCTGGGATTTCATGCTCCATCCTTAGAGGGCACTACACCCTTTTCCGGTTGAGAACCATTGTCTCAGATTTGGAGGTGCTTATTCTCATCCTGGCCGGTTCACACTCTGCTGCGAATCACTTGAGTGAGAGCTGGAGATCAGGACCAGATGAAGCCAAAAGAAACACATCATCTACAAAAAGCAGAGACCTGATCCTCAGGTCCCCAAACTGGATCCCCTCAACACCTCGGCTGCGCCTAGAAATTCTGTCCATAAAGGTTATAAACAGAATCGTGATAAAGGGTAGCCTTGGTTGACTCCAACCCTCACTGGAAACGGATTCGACATACTGCCGGCACTGCGGACCAAGCTCTGACACCGTTCATACAAGGACCGAACAGCTCGAACAAGGGGGTCCGGTACTCCATGCTCTTGGAGCACCCCCCACAGGAGCCCCCAAGGGACATGTTAAAATGCCTACTTACAAAGCTCACGTTTACAAAGGACATGTAAACTGGTTGGGCAAACTCCCATGCTCCCTCCAGGACCCTAAAGAGGGTATAGAGCTGGTCCACATCTCCACGACCGGGACGAAAACCACACTGCTCCTCCTCAATCTGAGGTTTGACTATTTGACGGACCCTCCTCTCCAGGACCCCTGAATAGTCTTTCCCAGGGAGGCTGAGGAGTGTGATCCCCTGTAGTTAGAACACACCCTCCGATCTCCGATTCTGAAGAGGGGGCACACCACCCCAGTCTGCCAATCCAGGGGCACTGTCCCAGATGTCCATGCTGCAGAGGCGTGTCAGCCAGGACAGCCCCACAGCATACAGAGCATTAAGAAACTCTGGGCGGATCTCGTCCACCGCTGGGGCCCTGCCACCATGGAGCACTTTGACTACCTCAGCGACCTCAACTCTGGAGATGGGAGAACCCACCTCACACCCATGTCTCCCAATCACACTCCAGGTCACACTGTTGCCACCCATGTGAGCATTGAAGTAACCCAGTAGGACGAGAGAGTCCCTGGGGGGAGCGCTCTCTAGCACTCCCCCCAATGACTCTAAAAAGGGTGGGTACTCTGCACTGCTGCTCGGTGCATAGGCACAAACAACAGTCAGGACCCATCCCCCCACCCGAAGGCAGAGGGAGGCTACCCTCTTGTTCATTGGGGTGAACCCCAATTTACACGTGCCTAGCTTGGGTGCAATTAGTATGCCCACACCTGCCCGGTGCCTCTCACCGGGGGCAACGCCAGAGTGGAAAAAGGTCCAACCCTTCTCAACGATACTGGTTCTAGAGCCCAAGCTGTGCGTTGAGGTGAGTTTATAGGCGCTTTTCCATTAGTACCTGTGCGACGCAACTCTACCGGCTCTCCAGTACGATATTGTACTGGATTGCTTTTCCATTACAAGTCGCAATAAAAATGCGAGTTTTTAGATGCTTTGCACGGAGTCTGCAGAAAACCACAGAAGAAGACAAATACCATAGAAGAAGACCGACACGAAGATAGAAGACT
>JBAMHV010000020.1:14946535-14958069 GCA_037177535.1 Pseudomugil gertrudae | reverse complement strand
TGTGTTAAAACAGGGATACAATGAAAACCTGCAGGGTCCGGCCCTCGTAGGATCTAATTGAGTAGCCCTGATGTAGATGTTCTCTAAAATAAAGTAACTGACAATCACTGTTACAGCCCTAGGCCTGCCAGGGCCTTATGCAGATTGGACTGTGTTGCAATCACACACAGCTGCCATGATTGTTGATCAGGTGGTGCTTATATAGGCGGAGAGCCATCAGGACTGGCCAACCGGTGTGGAGGGGAAGGAGTAGTCCACCAATCCTGGAGGAAAGGTGTCAGGAGGGTGGATGAGGAAGTGAAGCCGGAGGAGTAACCAATCCTTAGAGAGCTTTGGCACAGTCCAATCTGCATAAGGCCCTGGCAGGCCTAGGGCTGTAACAATCACACAATACATAAATAAGTAAAACTAAGAATCCAAATTGACTGTCAGAGCCACTGTTGGAGGCTGGAGTTTGCATTTGAGCCCTCAATGTTTCCATGACTTTAACTTAAAATAAAATTTATTTTTAAGTAGTGTGGCAAGCTATAACTGCACCCTGTGTACATTGTGCCACACATGACGATGTCTTTGACCCCTTGCTGTTCATAAGATGTTGGTATATTATTGTTGAAGTAGCCTTGAGCCAAAACATCAGTTTAGGGAGTAAACAAACACAATGTCACTGCAAGTAGTCATAACAGTTGGCTCACTCAGAGTAGCTAACAGATAAAGAGGCAGCATCTGCCATCACATCTGACATCATCTACATACCTCATACTGTGCAAGGTCTGTTGATTTTGTTTACAATTGTTGAATCATTTCAAAATAGTCTACAAGCACATGACTTGGCCTGGCTTTGTGATCAGTGCTATGAGTCAAGCAGAGTTTTACTACCAACTGGACGGTTCAGCGTTTACAGTTAATCTGTGTTTAAGCCAGAAGTTTTCAATGCCAACAAGTCCTAAATGAGTTTTATAAAATTCAGCATTCCCAGAGGTGAAGCCCAAATACTGTTTATGCAGGGCAGTGAACTCATGGGCAAAAAAGAGAAATAAAACTGAATGAAATATTTGTTATAGTATACCACATAAAAAAATTTTAAAAGTCAAATAAAGTCAATGACCATTTGGTTTTTCTTCTTTTTGGCTTGGGGATGATAGTAGAACAGCAGCTATTCAAGTTTACAAGCCTAAATACAACTGAAACTTGTAACTTATGAAAATATGTGTCTGCTTTCTTTCCTAGCGCATAAAACTCCTGCTGTGCAACAAATGTACTGAGATAGAAAATCTAAATTATTCCTCCTGCCTCTTGATGCAGGCTTTGCTGCTAATTTATAAAGTTGACTTTGTCATTTGATACCTTGTGCAAATGTCAGAAAAGCAAAAGGTTTAAATAAAACTCCTAAGAGTCTATAGAATGAAAACTGTTTGCATTAAAAGGAAAAGTGGCTATTCACACTGAAATTAATCACTTACGGGCTGTTCGAATACTGGTTACATTTTAGACAGTGCTGTATCTATCAGTAACTTTCCTTTTCATTAGGTTACCCAAGGGGTGGACAACTGTCCTCGAGAGCCACAGTCCTGCAAATGTATTTCCTCTGCTGCAACAAACTTGACACACAACATTAAATTACCACTTTGAGCAATTCTCCTAATTGCTCATTGACTCGAGTCAGGTCTGTTGCATCAGGGAAGTTTTCAACACTTGCAGAACTGTGACCCTCGAGGACCGGAGTTGTCCACCCCTGATTTAGCCTCATAATCTGACAATTGGCACTATCCTGTAGTTCTACTTGCATTTTCATATTAAAAAGGAGACAAGTCAAAAATAACAAATAATGGCTGAAAGTTTAGCTGTTAATCTTCATCTCAACCATAAATCTTATTCTAACAGAGTGATTAAAGCTAGTTGTTTGCCTGGCTGTTGTCGTTCTGACATCAGCAGCTTATTTTCTGACCATCTCACTTCTCTACCCAGAAAGGCTTTTGTTTGTTCAATCCAGTATGGTGGTTTACTATACTGGGGGGGGTGGAGCCAATCCCAGCTGACATCGAGCGAGAGGCGAGGTACACCCTGGACCGGATGCCAGTAGATTTTTTTTTCCACTTATTAAAAAAAATATACATGAAAAAAGTTTGTATTTGCATTAATGTTGTGGTTGAGAAAGATCTAGAACAACACAACATGCAAATGTGCACTAAGCATGTGGATAATGGCATGCACACACTGCCCTCCGTCCATCTACAACCTATATACACAAACACAAAGACAAAGATTAAAAGGCAAATTAATTATTAATGTTGCACAATAATTACTGTTTATGAATTAAATATGTAACTTAAAATGATAAAATCTCATCATTATGGTCAAACAAAACCATAAAGAGGAATTTATATAAATTCTCTATGATATAAACTGACATGATGCAATAGCAAAGAATAAACAGTAATTTGCAGTATGGTATAACTCAAGATGCCTCTCATCAGAATGGCATAAGCTGCCGCAACAAATATAAGAACCTACAGCATTACAATAGCACCTAATGTACTTAATTCAGCTCACGTCTGTACTGGCTAAAGGGTTTCTCCTATAATTATATAATCTGACCAAGGAAATGGGTGACATTTCTAAAGGAAATATTCTGAAGATGGGGAAACACTTCAGGTAAAATGTGCACAGCAGGATGAGATGAGCAAATGTGTGTTTTAACCTTCTCTTAATGTAAAAGAAAATGACTGAAGCTTCTTTTTGCCAGCAGGCATGCTGTGAGACTCAATATTCAGATGCAACAATAATTGTGATGTTAAGGCTGCATGACCAGTCAAACAGACTGGGAGCAACACGGAAACAAGAAAAAACGTAATGTTGCTGTGCGAAAAAGTGTTCTTTTAAGGCTTCTTCATCAAGTGACAAATGAGTTTTGTAAGGCATCTATGTCTTTTCATGTGTTTCTGTTCCTGTGTGTCTATATAAAACAGGAATAACTCTCTCTCCTTGGGTTTTCTATTCAAATTAATTCACATTCTTTCATTTATTTTAATTGCAGCAGCTGATCACAGCCTGGCTAAAATTTACTACAGGGGCTTGTAGCTCTTAGCCTCTGCTAATTATTATACTGTGTACCTTCATTACCTGGTGGATTTTACTATCATGCAACAAATAAAAAAAATTAATAAATCTATTTGCATTTTCTGGGAGGAAGGAAGGAGCTGCCTGATTCCAGTTTTCCTTGTAGTAATTATCTCTGCAGCTCAGCAAATTGTTTTCTCTTTCCTTTGATGTTTGCTCAAATATGGTGAAACTAGAGAAGTAATGAGGGATACAAAATAAAACATCTTTGCATTTCAGAGACATATGCAGTTTTTCTACTTCACTGACCTAGCTTCCACTGTTATGGGTATTTATTTGTGTAGTTTAAGTATTTGAAAATGCCACATTCACACAGAATGTACTTTTACATGCAGTTGTATCATTAGTCGTGGTGTTTGTCCAAGCGTTTTGAAAAATTGATTCATCTGACATCTTTGTGTCTACTTAATGGCCACAAGGATGACAGCCAACAGGCTATATGCATAGTGCTGATTAACCGAGGTTCGCAAATAAAAACTGACTGACCTTTAGCTGTGATCTAATTCCAAACTTCTCCCTGATGAAACAGTGGAAGAGCAATCAAAGCAATCAGTCGACATGAGGCTGCATTAAAAGTTTTGTTCATGTTTTAAAACTTATCAAATGTCTGTTTTCATATCTGTTTATTGATTTCTCTGAGTCCCTTTGTGATTTTATGCTTAAAAGCCTCATCTCATATTGGACCAGGATATTTTAAATATATTTATTCAAGCATTAATGATATGCTTTCTCACACTAAAATATGTTTTATTTCACGTTTAGGCTGTGTGTAGAAAAGAGCAAAGAGAATGATAAATGTAAGTGCATCAGAGACAAAGGGGTCGTTAGTTCAAGGGTTGCCATAGCAACGGGATCTAATTAAGTTAAAAGCATGGCCCTGGACACCGGGGCGGCAAACAATGCATATTTTTTAGATGGGCATAATGGTCAAATGGAACTGGGAAGATGAATTTGGAGACACTGCATGCCATTTTTAGCAAGATGGGACCTCAAATCAAATTTAATCAGTTGATGATCAAGTTACCTCGCCAAAAAATTTGAACAACTAAAATAAATAGTTTGTGTCAATATCATTTACTTTTTTTCTGTTTTGAAGAAAGGAGTAAATATCATGTAAAAAAAAAAGAAAGAAAGGGATCTTATGCAAATTATTTCCTAAAGTCCAACATGTCAAAGAAAATGTTAAATAGTAACTGCTGACAGAGTTTAAGATTGGTAAGAAGATGGTAATAGACTAATACATTGACAAACTGAAACATTTACTTGGGTCTAATAGGCGCATTTTACCATCAATTTATGGTTTGATAAGTCTAAGTTGCATCATTCTTAGTCTAGGTGTCATTGCATTTGAATAACACAAAACAACCAGCGGAGCATATCATGACAACAGTCTCACCTTTGACAATAAATGGTTGAAAGACTATCATGGTTGATGGATGGAGCAGAAGCTGATACCTAACCGCCATTTTTACTGGCTAATTTTTTCTTTTTTTGCTTTACTGTTCTTTGCAGAAATATATTCTGTGAACAACTTTGTGGTAACAGAAAACCAAAGTACTTTAAATGAAAATGGTGTCAGTGTTAATCTATCTTCTGTCAGCATCAATATGGATCAAGGGTGCTTTAAAAATGCTGCTGATACACAGAAGAATCCTTGAAATTAAAAAAAAATAAAGAACCTCTGACATTAGGATCTTTGTAATGTAAACCTTGTGAGATAAAATAAAAAATTCATAAAGACAATACTATCAAAGTTCAACGAGGCATTTCTTGACTCTTAAAACATCATATGGAAAAACCTGGAGAATCATCAACGTTTTAATGACCATACCAAACACAGCACTGCTTGCAGCATTCATAGCATACAAACGCTGCTGGTGTGCCAGAAAAATACAGTGGATTAACAGAAAGTAGCAAAACATTTAATCAAAAGTCAATGATGGTTATTAACTTTAATTATATTCAAGATCATTGTGTTGTTTTTGTCAATGCACTGCTTAATGATGTTTGATCATGTAATAATAAAACTCCATGTGATTTAAAATGTAACAATCAGACCTTTTTCTACATCAAAGCTATCATTCTATTATTTTCATTCTTTAAAAGCCAACGTATTGTAAAAGTAAATTAGAAACTAAATTCTGTTCATAAACATGGAGAAGTTGCTTAGACAAATCACTGACAGCACTCTGTAACAAGGAACATCCGGGAAAAAACTTATTCCAAACTTTTCAAGTGACAGATAAAATGAGGTTTTTAAAATTGTTTTTGTAAGACGGGAAGAAAACTTTCTCTTTTACCTGCTGGACATGTTTTGACAGCTTGTCTACTGTCTTCCTCAGAAGTGTCATGTGATGGTCTTGTGTCTTGTGTGGTCTTAAAATCAATCTAAGAAGACAGTATGAATTTTCACCACAGAAATTATATACTGTAATTTATATCCCCTTTCTTTTCCTTTCTCCCTCTTTCACACACACACCCACACACACAGGCTGTGATAACTCCCACAACGCTCTCAATCACTTTTCCATGTTGTTAAATCTGAAATGTTCATAACCATTTAAGCCTTAAAACCTCCATGCACCTTAAATGCAACCAGACTGAACCACATCTGCATCTGAAGTAAAAATTTGGACTTTAATTCAACATCACCATCAGTTTTGGCTTAAACCAGCACAAAGATGGTTTTTGTGATGTTCTAATATTTTTACTACTTTCAATTTAATTTATTTATTTTGTATAATTGCCTTTACAATTTAGCACACAAATTTAATATACGGTTTTGTTTTACTTGTGTTTTGTTTAGGACCGTTTTAATGCTTCTTCTACATCTGCTTTAATGCTTATTATGCTTCATGTGAAGCACTTTGAATTGTCTTACATGGACAAGCTAAACATAAAAGTGCCTTGCTTTCAGTTTTTAAAAACATGCAGGGAAATGCTCCTCTGCTTTTGTTGTTGTAGTAAAATTATAATATTTGAAATATATTTTGTTGCAACAGAATTGCTCTGTGTGAAAATGTGAATTCTTTTAGAGTGGACAAAACCAATGACACAGGTTAGCTCTGTACTAATAACTTCCTTATTATTCCATGCTTACTGGACACATGAGACATGTGGCCTCCCCACAGGTGGTTTTTACTCCAGGTGTCCTTGAAGATTGAAGATGAAAATGCCAGGTTGACTCACGTCTTTACCAATCAGCTGCTCATGCGCAAGATTAATGCAAATTTAAGCTCATTTGCCAAAGTTTGAGACATAACCATGCAAAATGCGTAAACAAGACCTCTTCTTATGTAAAACATTCTGACTTTAGATCATGTGTGTGTGATATTTCAGAAGAAAGATTGAAAAAATAAACTCCAGCGGTCTTTAAAAAAAGAAACTCCCTCCTTGGATTGTTATGCCCTTCACACTCACATTTCACTGACAAACTGTGGCTCAAGTCCCAACCATAACCCATCACCCTCCCAAACCCCCTCAGCCAAAGACTCAAATTACGCAGGGTGCACGTCATGAAATCACCAGTCTGCACGGGGGGCTGAGAAGGGCGGTGAACTCCCCTCCCTTCCTCCCTCACCCTCCTCCCTTTCCCTGAATCCTTTGGGCCAACGGCTCCTGTATATGTGTGCACGAGCGGTCTCTGCTCGGGCCAAAACTGCACGCAGCTGCTTCGCATTCTCAGCGCGGTCCGGTCCGGAGCGCGCGCCTCTCGCTGTTGGGAAATCTATCTCAAATGGACTTTATTTAAGCCAAGACTGCACAGTTTCTTCCCACTGATCATGACCCTGTAGTTGATCATTACAAGTGCCGTCTTGTTCAGATCTAACTTGTAAATCCTGACCGCCGCTACCGCCAGCGGGTTTCATGTGTTTTATGTGTTTGCGCTCCACAGTGAGGTAAAACCTAATACATCAGACTGTCGGCGCGTGTTTTATCCCGTGGATGCGGATAAGGGTCGATGTCTGAGCCCTACAGGATTCGCCTGTCATAGGGCATCATGATTTCTCTGGTTCTCCACAAGTGTATGAGGAATATCTCCCTTGAGATGCTGCTTTTGGTGCCGATATTGTGGCTTTTACCCCTGAGCGGAGGCGCTCCATCTCTGACGACCGAACAGCTAGACATGGGGGTGGTAAGTTTGTTTTTTTGTCTTTTTCCATACAGGGTTGGAAGTTTTATGTGACGGGATTGTGTTTGTGGGGCCAAGAAGTTCTATTCCCACCACTGGGCATCCAACGCAGTGAAGTGATCTTTTAACCCACTCTTGTACTGGCAGTTTAGCCCACTTTAACTGGTGCTGTGCGGCTTGTCCCGTCCTCTCCATTTCATCCAACACCTCGCAGCACGATGCCTCGGGGACGCTTTGCCTGGCAGAGCGGTTGTGATGAGAGAAAGCAAACAAACAAACAAAAAGAAACAGAGGCACATCTATGAGCTGAAACCAGGGCTCCGGCTATGGCTCGCAATAAATAAATGTAAATTGTATTTGCCTTGGCAGAATATCGACCTCCTCCACAGCATGCTGACATTGTGTATCCAGCACTGATGAATTGTAAACGCGACTCACTTCCAGCACAATGACATCCTAAGTCATAAAAGGCATTATTTCCTTTTCTAAACCTTGCCTCGAAAACCCCATTCATCTGAACAGTTCAAATAATGCAGTTTAAGATATGTGATGTTGATCCCACCGGTTTTTCTGCTGCACCAATTAGAGTAAGTGATTAATTTAGGCTGTAGTAGCCTATTTGTTCATCTGTACTGGATGTGAGCTTGGTTTGCTTGATTAGTTTGTTGATTACTGATAACTGCAGGTGAAATGTGTATCAAATGATATGAATGTTAGATTTCATGTGTTGATGCTTAGTTATATCCCAAATAGAGCCTTCATTCCACTCTATGTGGGCAAACAATGGCCATTAAATACTTTCATCATAGACATATACCTCTACTTTTTAGTTAGAGTTTAATGAGCTGCAGATAAACCAAATGTCTGTTCATTACTAACTCTTGCGAGAACACCTCATTAATTGTTTACATTAATGTGAAGTATGCAAAAAAACTTTGACAGTTTTCTTGTTTGAGCCTTTACAGTGGTATAATTAGTCTTCCAAGACACATTTTCTGCTCCATGCGCTGATGGGTCCACATTTTTCTGCTTCTCTGCCACTTTGTCTCCTCTGGCACGGGTCTGTCATCAGCTGCTGTGTTTTTGGGAAAGGGTGCAAAAGGAGTAGGCTATAATATCTGGTTCAGAATATTCTAAGGATATTTCTAATGGTGTGCCTCTCTGGCATATTCCCAGTGGGGGTGTCGCATGAAGACGGCCATTCATCTTCTTCAGATTTACAAACCGTCAGACATGACCTCAGTTTCATGGGTTTGAGGAATAGCCTACATTTTTCTGGTGTTGCAGAGGGTGTATTTAGTCATCTCTCATGTAACAAATAGTGTTTATGACGTGCATATTACATTTATCATCGAAAGTGGTTAATTTTAAGTCAGTTTATCCCTCAAATCAAGCAGGGATAGATCGATGTGCTCACTGTTGACTGCATGTCTAATATTCACTGATGCATCATTGAGAAAAAAATATCTGGACTCATTACTAACCACATGTTAAACTCCTTTCTTCAGATGTGTTTACGTTGGCTCTCCACTACTTAATGCTGTACGACTGGTTTATTCGGGCCCCTGTACAGGGAACAGTTGCACTTTTTTTTATTTTTTGGAACCCATGAACCAAAACAGGGAGCTTAAAGCAGCTTAAAGCAGTGGAGGACTGAATCCTTACTGTGAGCATATAAGCTGAAGCTAACTTTTTTTTTTTCTTTGTCCAAAATGGTTTAATTTACACTGGATTTATAAGATGATTTATCAAGGAGAGTTTGAATGTAAGCAAAACTTAAAAAAATGGGTTATTTTTAAATTAAATGAATATTTATCATGACAGTAGAATCGTGTAATTCACTCATTTAAAAAATCATACGTAAAACTTAAAACAGTAGTGGGTGTACCTCTGCATAAAATGTCATTGTAACATTAACTTGTCATGTGTTTTGTTTTGTTTTGTTCTAATGATGTATAAGTATAAACAGGGGAGTGAAAAAGACACTTTGGATACAAGCTGTCATCCAAATAGTGGTCCATCCATGGTGGAGAACAGCATGCTGTAATATAAGGATTAAGAAGTTAAAAAAAGTGCTACATGTGTGTTTGAAAGTATTGCAAGAGTAAGCTTAGGTTCACCATTACAAATTACAAATTGGACAGTGGCCTTTGTATGGGTTTGCATGTCCTCCCTATGTTCTTAAAGGTTCTCTCTCGGGTACTCCGGCTTTTTTCCAGCCATACAAAGACATGCATATTAGGGTGTTTGGTCATTTCTATGTTGTGTATCAGGTTGTTTCTTTCTCTGTGCTGGCTCTGTGACTGACTGGTGACCTGTCCAGGGTGCTTGCCTGCCACCCAGTGATTACTGGGATAGAATCGAGCTACCCGCAACCCTTCATTAGAATAAGTGGTACAGATATATATATATATATATATATATATATATATATATACAATTTTATGCAAAACTCAACAGTCACAATGTGTATAGTATGACTGTAATTGCTGTTTATTTCATCAAAGACAGACACATTTTTCTCCAGTTGTTTGTTTGGTGAGTTTAGCGCGATGGGAGCCGGACAGGCAGACTGACAGATGTGTGCCCTTCTCCCCTGTGACTGGTTGATTGACTTTTAAATAAGACTTTCTCCCGCATCGATGAAATTGCTCTCAGCTGTTGAGAACAGGTGGATAATTGGTTGTCGAGGGTTTCAGTGGCCTCTCGCATATCAGCCCATTTGTGTTCATAACTGCCATACATTGGGGACTCGGCCTGCAAAAACAGTCATCTATCTGCAAAAGCGTATCCTGATATCCAGCTCTGCTGCACCACAGTCCCATCTCACTTCAAAGGCATGACAGGGCTTTTAGTCGAGCTTGAGCGCTGAATTTATCCGTCTGTCTTTGTAACGACTGTACACTCTGACCGTAATTAACTGCGCTGCAAACTCAAGCACAGCTCCGAGGCATGCAGTTTCCAGCTTTTGCTGTTATCTAGTGCATCACTGCTGTGCACCAATTTGCAATTTCAGCATTTGAAGGAAGCTACAATGTCATCTGCACCATGTGTGTTCCACTCATTATGCCATTTTACCCATGATGACTTCAGTTCTGCTGAAAACAGTGGTGTACACCATTGGTGGCTATGTCACTGGGCTCTTCCTGGGACTTGTAATTGAACAGTTGATAGATCTGAAATACTATAACAATATTAAAAGGGCACTTGTGTTAACTTAATTTACAAAACACAAGATTGGAAAGTTTAAACAAGTGTTTAATTTATGCTTAGCAAACATTTTGACCTACTATCAGCTTTGACAGCTCTCATAGCTCTACTTAATCAGGGATGTTAAAGCTTTTTCTTTTTTGTTTTCCACTCTGAATCAATAATCAAAATCAAATGAAAAAATTTAATCACAACCGACATGCCTTCTAATAAATACCACCCTTCTCAAGTAAAACTCACAAGGTGTTTCTTCATTTTATCAAAGTCTGCTTGTGAAATGGTCCCTTAGCGAAAAATGTCAGTGACCTAAACAGAATCTACAAGAACAACAACTCATTCATGGGGCTGCAGCTCACTGGCTTTGATGCCAAGTGAATAAATCAGAAAAAGAGGAAAGCATGCTTGGGGTGGAGAGGAGACCTTGCTGACATGGACCGTTCATCCAATCCGCTGTTAGATTGTTGAAAGAGACTTTAGGGAAAAGTAAAAATACATAAAAGGTCTGAAAGATGCCAAATTTTATGACTCTCAGGGGAAATGAAGCTTGACTCTTGTAAGTGAGATGGTTGTCCTTCACTTAGTTGTAAAATAAAAAGGATCAAGCTTCCCAAATTAAAACTCAGTAGCAACCTATGAAGACAAACATTGAAGAAAGTGAACAGTCAGGTGAAGGAATACAAAGACTGAAACATGTTTCTTTACCTCCACTGCTTATTGGAATAAAACACATTTAAAATTTCGGCCAGACTGCTTTTTGTTCACTTCATTAGCTCACCATTTGCAAGGAGCAGCTGCGTCTCCAAATACATGAAAGTCCACGGAGGCATGAGGTCTAGCCACGTCCCAAATCCATACAATTTTATGAATTAGCAGCTCACAGCAAGCTGTTTGGGCTATTGCAAAGTCAAGATGTGTATTTTTTTTAATTTACATTTTGTTTAATTATTATGTCATGATTCTAACAAAAGACCTTGTCTTTTCATGAATGTGGTTTCTTTTAGGGGGGGGGGGGGGGGGGGGGGGGGGGGGGGGGGGGGGGGGGGGGGGGGGGGGGGGGGGGGGGGGGGGGGGGGGG
>JBAMHV010000020.1:14931287-14946435 GCA_037177535.1 Pseudomugil gertrudae | reverse complement strand
GAGGTCATGAGTTTAACAAAAGACCTTGTCTTTTTATGAGTGCAGCCTTTTTCAACAGCCCCCCCCCCCCACACACACACACACACACACACACAAACACACTTCTCTCTCAATTTCTAACTAAATACACAAATAGGAGCTGTCTCAAAAGGTGACTGTATCAACCCACCTTGAAGTATTTAATAGAAACCTGAAAAATGCCTTTGTAGGATCAAATTTATTTCTCTGAAGGCGATTAGATTTATCTGATTTTTACACCCTGTGTGCTACAAGAAAAAAGAAAAGAAGAAAGAAAAGCAAAGCCTGTGTGGTGTTTGCCTAAGGGGACAGCCATTCCCTGCCAGGCTGCTTCTAATTCCCATTTTACCTCATATTTCCTCAATGAGAATACCATCTGGTCTTGTGTCCATTGAACAGAAAAAAGAGGGAAAAAAGTCATGCCTATTCCAAACCTCCCTCCTCCACCCACTTATACCTCCACTCCCACATTTATCCCTTGCCCGCTAGACCTCATAATGATAAACTCTGATGCAACTGGCCCACTCAACTCCATTGCCACCACTCCTTGTTAGCTCTTTCTCCACCTATTTAAAGTGTGAACATCACCAGTATCATTTTTGTGTTCCCTTCAGATTTTCAGTCTTCTTCCTTCAGGTTTCCCCTGACAAACCAGATTGAAGGTGTTCTTTTTGCCAGTATGGTTCCTCTGATTAAACCTAGTGGCCCAGGAATAGAAAGAGGGGGGGCTTAAGAATAACCCCTATATGCAAAGGCAGTCAGGAGACATACTGTACAATGGATGGACGTGTGACCAACCAATTCCAAAAAGATTTACAGGGTTAATCACCTCATTAAATATGTTTTTTTTATGAAGTTGGAGTTTGCTACATATAAGAATAGAAGACATGATAGTGCAAAGACTGAATGAATGATGATCAGCATCCCGTACTCGGCACATCATCAGCTTCTTAGGAAAAGTTTGCTGTTGTGGAAATCAGCGATTCCTTCAAACTTCTACTCTAGCTGTCATCACGGCTTTGCTATGTGTCAGATTTCTCTTGAGACTAACTAGTTTCTGAGGAGAATGTGATATTTCTTAATAACCTTACAGGTCAGCAGAGTAAGGATCTTGAAGGCCCTGACACTTTATTGGCTGCCAATGTAACATGGCTATGTGGGAGTAAAGGGTGCCAGATGCAACACTTCTGCACAATGTTTTCAGTCAGCAGATACACGAGGGTATGCTCAGACGTATTCTTCATTTAAATTTGATATGGTGAGCCTAAGAATAATAAAGTAACAAATCAAAGATTTCTGGTGTTGTCTTTTCAGATGGGTCGATTCCTGCCCGTCCTTGAGGTCCTGAATCTGACTGACTAATACGCATATTCACAAAGACAGACTGTAACATGACTCAGACACATTAAAGCACTTAGATTTACAGCTAAGTGCTGAGAAATAAGCTTTTTGCTACATTGACATGCAAAATAATCTTTGTTTTAAAAGTGTGTGTCCGCACAGAGGACAAAGCTGGGGTGTGTTGTTCCACAGCAGGAAAGAAGATGAACCACTTTTAGAAACTAAGCATGTGAATTAGTTGCCATTTAGAAAACAATGTGCTGGTGTGTGAACAGCAGCTTTTGACTCTCACAGTGTTTTAGTATTATCAATTTGTTCAGAGAACTAGTTGCCATTTGTCAACTCACAGGAACGCCAGGAGAGCCAGTGGTACATAAAATTACTGATAGGTGTGTTTTTATGGAATTTATAAGGTATCAAACGAGATAAGTAGTGATTGAAAGATGGACAAAGGTAAACATTGAGGGAAAAGAAGGTGGAAAAAGAGGTGAAAAGATAAATGTTCCCAACTGGCCTTGAAACATAAGCCCTATACTTTCTGCTTCTGACATCAATAAGTTATGACACAATGCAATGTGACTCATAATGCAACACAATACTCATTACTGTATATTAGCCGCTTTTACTAAATCAATATTTAGATAATACAAATAATAAACCCCTGTAATCTGCCTCAAACCCTTCAAATCGCTTGTCATTTGTCTCTAAAATACTGCTGACTACATGCTGCCAGTGTCTGATATCGACAAATACATCTGCTGCCAAAAGCTATTAGTGGAAATCTTTAACACACAGGCTTTAACAAAAAAGCACTATTTGATATTTTGGTTGAGAACACTTAATAAAAACCATCGCAAAAAAAAAAAGAAAAAAGAAAACTCCAAACTTCAATCTAAAGTTGACCGTGTACCACATCAAAACGCTTAGCTCTGTTTACTTGGGCGGAAATGGTAGAATATAACTTTTATAAGGGAACTTTACAGAAAAAATGCGAACAGAAACAGACTGAGCATGTTTTGGGTTATTACCAAAGCAAATAAGCTTTGACATAAATAACTTTTTTCTTTCTCTTCTAAGTTAAAAGTAGACTTTCCAACACTACTAAGCATTGTGAAATCTGTTTGTAGCATCATCCAGTTGTGCTCCAGGAAAGGTTTCCGTGTGTTGCATGCACATTTTATGGTTGAATGCAAGTTTCACTCCCTCTCTACAGTAAAATGGTGAAAATGCTTTGTGGCATAATACTGTCCTGACAGCTGTGATTGACGAAGACTAGGCTTTATGTTATTGATTTATTTGCTTTTCATCTAAAAAGAGAAGTGCAGATATCTTAAATTTCCATCTGTAGTCTTCACAGTAGTTCTGTTACATCTATTTTTGCTTGATTTTACAGCAGGGATTTATTTAATATTTTGTGAGGGCTCTTTTCTGCAAAAGAGTTATACACGATAGTCTTTTTCCATCGGCTTAAACTGACTTCATTACTTGCAGTCCCTCTCCTGGGCTCCCCATATAGAAAACCTCAAATCAACTCCATGTGGACAGTTCTATTTTAACTTGTGGAGCCTCGCCTTCCTTCTTGTCTCTGACCACATCAAATGCTCTGGTTGCTATTGCTATTCAAAAGGCTGACTAGGTCTTGTAATTACAGTGGTTTCTTGCGCTGTGCTGGCTCATATGCTAAAGTCTGAAATAATCTAAAGCTTTGCCAACCAAACTGCCAATAGACCACTTTAATAGCTGGATCAAGAAAACCCAAAAGCAACAACAAAGCTACTCTGAAATTACTTGCAGAAATTGGCAGAGTTATAATAAGTGTGGTTTTATGTGTTAGCATGTTGTTTCTTCATGATTGTGTGTTTCTCTACACATGATTGCTTGTTTGTGTGCGAGTGATGGCCACTGCCACACTTGTGATCTCATAGTTTGTCTCTAAATGTGAGTTTTTCAGCAAGCGGAGCAGATGATTGAAAAGAGGAGCGGATGAGGATGATTGCTTATCTTCTTTGGAGTCCACTTCAAGACGTGGTTAAGTTATATGCTCGGAATCCCTTTCCTCTGACAGTTGAAGTGAAATGAAGAAAATTATAGGAGGAAAGGAGAAAAACCAAGAAAGATTGAGTGGGTGGCAGAGATAAGCTGTGTTTCTATCCAGCTACCACTGACAATTAGACCAACTTTCTCCATTCTAGGGTCGATACTCAAGTTCAAGTGAATTTAATAAGCTACCAATAGTTTGCAGAAATGCAAGAAGCCCTCATGACTGGTGTTTGTCTCAATACTCGGACTAAGTTTAATCTTTTACTTGGGTTCATTTTACGATTAGATATTTTCTAAACTAGTTTAAAATAGAGCCAAGTACACACAGAAACGGACACACTCGAGCAACTGTGTTCATATCCGGTGTGTATTTTTGTATATGTACACTCACTGTATAGCCTTGCCAGTTGCTAGCATTCCTCAGCTAAAGCCAAAGAGACATTGTAAGGATTGCTATAGTAACAGAAGCTATTTTCAAGGCTACATAAAGGGTACATAAGAAAAACCTATAAATACATCATCATATATATAGTCTGCATGACTGCTTTGAACTTTGAAACCTCTCTAATCTCTGCATGCTGAACAAACACATTAGGGAACAGGTTTTGATCACATTACTTTTAAATGTCTGAAGTTTCTAAAACCATATTATGTTACATCAAAAATGTAAACTATACTGTTGGTATAATAACATTATTACAGTAAACAATAGTAGCATAAACCTGTAATGTTCTGTGTATTCTTTAGTTTGTGGCTTTTTTTAAGCACAAACAAAAGTCATTTTACTTTTTCAAGCGCTTCGTCGTATTTTTTACACAGCAACTGTTTATATTTTGAAAATTAATACTTTGCGTTAACTTAGTAGAGTTCCACCATGGATGGTGGAAATGTAGTCATGTCATTAGTTTGATATCAGCGTATACACCATTATCACCCCTGTAGGTGGTAGCAGACAGAGATAAACATAGTCCAGTGCTAATTTTGTAACTGAACTTTGTACATGCTTGCACATAAATGTATAGCTACTCACCAACTATAATAAAGAACCGGGGTTGAGAAGGAAGGTCATGGAAATATGATGTCTGCTAGTGAGGATAAATTCTTCTTGAAGTATTTTATTAGGCCACCATCACACAGTGACATCTCAAGTGTCAACATCTTTTTTCTGTGCTTGGACTTTATATTACAAATGTCTGTTTTCTTATCTCAGCAGGGAGATCATGCATGACAGATTTTTTGTAACAGCATATTCACATATAAGCTGGGTAGTGGTGATGGCTCAACATGACAATTTAATTGCACTACTATTTTGTGCCAGTAAAAAAGCAAGGAAGAGCAACACATTTATTGACCAAAGTGTGTATGACCGCATGATAATAAGTAGTAATATGTCTCCTTTCAACTTGTTGCCATTTTACCCAGTTAATTCATGATATCACAGACCAGGACAGTTGACCGATTAGCTGGTAGCAAATTCCTCCCAGGCCAAGCAGTGAATTACATTTTACAGGCCTATACATTTCATCTCTTTGCATGCATTACTTTTTAAACACACAAGACAAAGGATCATGTGCTATACTCTGTTTTCTTTCTTCTATTCAGTGTATTAGCTTATTTTGGTAGGCCAAAATGCTTTATTCAGGTATCAGCCACCATGCTTATCATTCACCCATGCTTGAGTGGCATATTGCTTTGGCAAACTGAATCCTAATGCTGTTACTTTGCTAGCTTTATTTTGCTAGCTTTGCTTGCTAACACATTTCTATGTGGGAGAAGAGGATTAAAATCCAAAATGATTGGCATAGAAATCCCAGTCCAGGCACCCAAAGAAGTTCAAAATTTAAAAAGCCTTTAATTAGATGGGCTAGAATCATTAAAAATACACCAACATGTATCAGCCTAAGCCTTCTTCAGGGTGTGGTGTAAATCATTTTAGATTTTAATCCTCGTCTCCTGCTTAAATACTCACTTCCATGAGCACCAGTAGTTTGAGGGGTACCTGCAGCGCACCTGTCATCTCTTCTTTCTACATAGTTTTATGTACCTAGAAAGTTACCTAAGGTCAATCTAGCACACTAACTGGATCTGTTTCTTCCATCATGTGAACATAGTTTGCATTATTCTAGTTGTGTGTGTGTGTGTGTTTCTTTATTAATTGATAATTTGTTTTATATAAAAATACTTACGTGTAGATTAGGCCTAAATTTTAATTGTACCCATACATTAATCAAAATTATTGATTGCATTATTCTTTAAGACTGTAAATTGTATTTTTTTAATTGTAAATTAAAAAAAGGTTGTGTTTCTCACTCTCTCGTCCTCTTGCTTAATATATTGTAGCGGGACTCCAAGACTCATTTTATCACTCAGAGAAAAGAGTTCTTTCTGTTTAGCCTGACACAGAAAGGACCGCCAAAGCATTAAGGTGTTCACCTTTGGAGTTTATACCAGACAAGTTTCCCATTTAATATACAAGAAATAATTTGTTTCAGGATGTCTCCACTACAGACATGATTCTCTCAAAAACCTGGGAAGCACAGTTTCTCTCTCTCTCACACACACACACACCCGAACCTGGGCAATCTCCCATAAAATTGTTTTTGATAAAAAACTGTGTGCTTCGTTTTCCAGGTGCAACACTGAAACATTCCTCTTATACATAGGATGTTTAAACTATATGAAGCAATGTGTGTTTATTCATAATTCTTGGTTAAATTAATACATTTATGAACAACATGCACTTAGAGATGTCAGTCAAGTCAATGTGATAAAGTTCAGCAAAATTATGGCTAAATCAAGTTCTGTCATGGAGTCAGAGTGCCATCCAAAGGACATCTTATCAAGGTGATGCTAACTATGTTTTTTCCCTCAAGTCCAAATGATGTTAAAATGTACCTTGATTTGACTGGTGACCTAACAAAACTGAAAGTATTGTGGTTTGAAAAGAATGTTTTCTTTATCAGAAAACTATCCATTGTAACTTGTGTGTGATCAGTAATTCATTTAATTAATTGAAATTACATTAAAGAACTAGTCAGGTGGTCCAACCAGTAACCTTTCTGTGTGGAGTTTGCATGTTGTCCCCGTGTTAGCGTGGGTTCTCTCCAGGTACTCTGGCTTCCTCCCACAGTCCAAAGACATGCACCTTGGGGATAGGCTGATTGGAGACTCTAAATTTCCCATAGGAGTGAATGTGTGTGCATGGTTGTTTGTCTGTGTGTGTTGGCCCTGTGATGGACTGGCGAGCTGTCCAGGGTGTACCCTGCCTCTCGCCCAATGTCAGCTGGGAATGGCGGGGTTACCTGGACAAAGTAATAGTGTTGAAACATGGACACACATCATAATAAAAGCAAAGAAATAGACTCTAAGAACAAGCAGAATTGGTCAGACGAGGAGGTTTTGTGTTTCCTGGCTTCATGGTATTTAAAGTAAATCAAACAAGACAAAGTCTGGTTTAAGCAGCTGCAGCTAAAAAGAAGCATTGACCAGCTGATCAACAAATTATAAAAACTTAATATTTCAATGATCAGAGGAGAAAGCTGGGACACAGCAGCAACGAGCGACTCAAAAGACTTAAGATACCGGTGACTGGCCGGTGAACTAATCAAATGGCGCCGTGAACTCGGTCACAGTTGAGTTAATCCTCAATGGTAGATAAC
The DNA here is from genome assembly GCA_037177535.1 of Pseudomugil gertrudae. Taxonomy (NCBI): domain Eukaryota; kingdom Metazoa; phylum Chordata; class Actinopteri; order Atheriniformes; family Pseudomugilidae; genus Pseudomugil; species Pseudomugil gertrudae. The sequence goes on along the minus strand of JBAMHV010000020.1, from coordinate 14,939,377 downwards.
ACCATGGTGAAAATTCACAACTCCAACACACAGTGGTTAGTGTTGCTGTTATCTTGTAATGATATAGAACCAATTAGACTCTTTTGGTTGAAAACACCAATTCTTTGTACAAACCAGAGTTGAACCAAGTAAGCACCAACACCTGTTCTTTTTTGATTGAAAGACCCTATAAATTGGTTATATTCAATTACAAACATCCATTCTTTAGTTACCTTTATCAGTAAGTTAGTTAAGTAAGCAAGACTATCCATATTTCCAACCTTTTTCTAGTACCAAAGTGTTGATTACATACACAACATTTATTTTGATTAATCCGTGTTTTTATTATTTGAATTTAGCTAATTTTTTTTAATTTCTCTCTCGCCCTATCACACAGTTTAAAATGTATTTTAAAACATAACTGCTTGGTTTTTTGATTATCTCTTTTCATGTTTGTTGTGATTTGATTATTGTGGTTAAATAAAGTTTTGCATATCTTAAAGTTGTAGTGTGATCGTTCTGGAAGAAATTGTTGCTCTTTATAAGAACTCGTAGCATATTAGAGATTGATTGTACAAATATTGGTTTACAGTATTACCTTTTTGTACATATAAGAAATCTAAGAAAAGGGTGTGGTGCTTCTGAAGGCCTATTTTTGTCTCATTGTTAAGAACTTGTGTATTTTGTTGATCCCTTTATTTGTTTTTATCCTCGCCATCAGGGGACACTAACCAAGTTTTAATCAGTCCTCTGTCTGCTGGGCTTTCTCTCATTGCCATGCTACTTTACCAACCACAAAGAGAAGAACTTCAAAGACGGTTGGGGGGGTTCTTCCCCTCAGTGAAGCGACTGAAACTTTAAATCTGTTAAATTAACTCCAGTTGTTGTGGGTCTCCACATTGACCCCATCAGTGTGTTTATCTTAGATCTTCATTTGTTGGGCTCCTTTGTTACTCCATCTCTCATCAGTGAGCTTTGTTGGAGATTACACATATATCATCTATGCATGATATATCTCTATTTATAACATACAGTATCAATCAGTTTATCAAAATGCAACTATTATAGCTGGGTGGAGTAGTGGTTAGCACTGAGGACTCGCACAATAAAGGAAGTCTTGACTGGAGGTGGTTCAAATAGTGGCCTTTCTGTGTGGAGTTAATAATCTCCCTGTATATGAGTGGGTTATATTCAGGTACTCTTGTTTCCATAAACCGATCAAACATGCATTTTAGGTTATTTGTTCCTAGGAGTGAGTGTGAACATAAATGATTGTTTGTCTGTCTGTGTGGGCCTCAATGGATTGGTGACTTGTACAAAGGTGTACCCTGCCTCTAGCCTGCTGGGATAGGCTCCAACCTCTCTATGACCCTGAATTGTACTATAAGCAGTATAGAAAATGAATGACTGTTATACACATAGATCCGTTTTTGGAAGTAGCATGAAAGTGTGCTGAAACTTCACCCTAAAGGGTAACCAAATTGCAAACTCTATTGCAACATTTATTGTCAAAGATCTGCATTATTATTCAGTCATTATAATCCTGATTTATATTCACTGTTACCTGAGGTAGATTTTTGGAGAAGAGATATAATGTCTTATTTTAAAGAAAATGTACTTGTCGTTACACACTCTTGTACAACAATAAGAAAATCAGTGTCATGGATTTATTTAAAGAAAGTACAAAGTAACTGGAATATCTCAAATGTAGTGGTTTTCCATGTGGACAAGACTGCTTTCTCCTCTGTTCTGACAGGGTTTGTAGTTTTAATTAGGCTTAGCTAAAATTGTCGATATCTTGGTTCTTGAAGATGCAAGTGGTCTTGTTCCCTTTATTTAAGCCTTGGATGCATGACCTACTAATACCTACACTCTTCCATAAATGGGGTAAAAATTGAGCCTAATTAGAATAATTAAATAATCAATAATCTTACCTAACAGGTTTGCTTTTGAGGCACTGTCAATACTACAAATGCATTCATGCTAGCATACTCACTAAACTAGCTAACATAATTGTACTAACATTACATTGTAGCTAACTAACTAGTGCCAGCTAGTTAGAGTATAATTTTAGTATTAGCAACTATCACAGAGAAATCATGGATGTGGAGCATTAGCCCATAAATTAAGATCATATGATATAAAAATGACCTCCGAGGTGATGAGACTGCTGACATCAGATGTGTAACTGAGAATAAATATATACTGACAATAAGAGAGGATAACAGTGGGAATAAAAGGATCCTAGGAGATTATACAGAAAATGCTTTGGGTCATTTTGACCCCACTTATGGAAAAGTGGGTTGGTGATACAAAGCTTTTATTTCTTACAATGAATGAAAAACTTTTTTAAAAAATGCAGAGCCTCATGTCACAAACATCTTTTATGGGGAATATCAGGGATATGAAGATATAAAAAGTTTTATTTTCAAAGACTTTAAAAAACAACATATTAAGTCATTTTTACCCCACTCATGCATCTAAGGGTTAAGCTCTGAGAATCCGTTTTGCATTGTTGTATTTTCCATCAATCCTTGAAGGTTTAAGTGTAAAAACCTGTCATTTTAATATTTACATTCTGCAGCAAGTTTTTCCTCTTCTCGATTTCTCATTCATCCTGTGGTTTTCTTCCTCTGTTAGGTTCTCTGGTTTTTGGTCTCCCAGACTCGTATTTCTTTGGCCCCTTGTTGTCTAGCCCCAAAAGTCTTTATATCCTTTTTGCCTCTTTCCCTTGACAATTCTCTCTCTTCACCTCCCTTGTTGCTTCCTCAGAGAGCAGACAGGAGCTGGCTCTCACCTCTCAGTAGAACCAGCTGAGAGGTGAGAGCTGCTCTAAGCCAAGGATTAAATGATCCACTTACAGACACATTTTTAATCCTTGCTGTCACATTCTCATACATACAAACATGCAAATTAGGGCATATTTTCTTCCCAAGAGTCTAGGAAATGGCATGCACACATGACACTGAATGGAAACTGGATGTCAGAGTAAGCACATCCATCACAATGTACCACATTCTTCTAACAAGTCAGACTTGTGTCCCATTAAATGTGCATCATGTCTGCAGAAGAGAAAAGTGCCATCTGTTTCCTATTGTATGACATTCTTACCTTTATTTTTGATCATTTCTGTTTGCTGCCTTCAGCCTGTGGAATATAGTTTCTTACTAGGTGTATTCCTATTCCCCGCAGATAGAAATCTGATAATAGAAACACTTACATTTAGAAAACTTAATTATCACAAAAAAGATTCTGTGCTTTCATGAGGTTGTTTTTAAGAAGTTTGAATATAGAAGTTTATTGCATAAGTGTAATGAAAACATTTGCATTTATGCTTCGCCTGTTATGACGTAGTAAGCCATGCGACTGGTTAAGATTGCAACGTATGGAGTAAACGACTGGGAAATGCAGAGTTTTTACTTCAAAAAGCCGTGGTACATTTTCTGCATCAAGTAGAAAACTCCAAATGAAGCTTTGTGCCACAATTCTTATAAAATCTCATCAGATGTCAGTTTTAGTTTTTGGAAGAAAGAATGTTAAGGACTGTCCAGCCTTTTTATTCCACTTTTAAGCATTAACACCACTGACTTTCTTGTCCATTTGAAAGGAATATCTCGTCTCCAAATCATCTGAGACTCAGATCACATCAAACCCATCTCGTGACTGACTGATTAATTCAGTGTCGTGGTCAGCCTGTTGACCTGAACGCAGCCTCTGCTGCAAGCCTCTATCTGCTTTCTTTCACCCACACCGATAAACAAGTTAGACATTTATCTTGAAGCACTTTTGAAATACAGTCAGTAATTTAAACACTAAACAACAGCTTAAACTAAACGGACAGCAAATTTACATGACAGTGATTTCAAACCATAGGATAATTAATCCTTTTTGAGCCACTTGTGTTTTTCTTCAAGGCTTTAAGAAACAAAAACGAGCCTTTATTTTGGAGCACTTCAATCAAGCTTTTAACCCCATACTTACATTCATGGACACATATTGAAAGGGAGAGGCTTTGATTGATTCTTACTCTGTTACCACCTAGCACCTCGATTCTCTTTTTGATTAAATGTGTCATTCAGGCTGCATGTCACCCCCAATTTTACTCTCTTTTGCCCCTGTCTTTGATCTTATCTGGTTGCCCAAATGAGCCTAAATCCTTTCTCTACTTCAGTAAATCGTGTTTACACTCGTGCCTGCAGAATGGTTTTAGGAGCGTTTCAATCAAACACACTTTAAAAAGCATTCATTCATTAGGTACTACATCTTCCCAGTATAATACTTTAGGTAAATCATCTTATGGGATGAGTTGATGACATCAAACAGGAAGCTGTTTTGTTGCTTTGAGTGATGATAACATCTCCACATTTGCTGCAAAGCCCACAGATGTTCGAAGATAGTCCAAAAATATTTCCTAATTTGAGAATAATTATAGAAATAGAAACCTGCTTGATGTAAAACATTAATTGAAATATACATATGGTCTTTTAGTGGAAGAGCATATGTGATTAGGATCTCTCTGTAGCCAAATCTGTGTTTAATAAAAAATCATCCTAGGGTGGTTGATTTCGACTTTAACTCTAATCTGTGTTGTAGATCTTAACTGTCAGGTCGGGGTTCTTACCACGTTTGTCTGGCCAGTAATGATGTTTGGAATAACAATATGGATGCCAGTATTTTTATTATTCAGGTGGAAACCTTTAGGTAATGTTTTGCAGCACTACAGATTTAAAAAACTGTACCTACAGTACAAATACAAAAGTGCACTTCTATGCCAGGTACATTCATCATCTCTTGTGTTGACAAACGAGCATAAACCAGTTATTATGTCAGTAATGTTATTCCAGTCACTTGCAGATTATTAAACAACTAGTTCCAGTAAAACTATTTACACTGGCGTGCAAAACTAAGGACACTCCTCGCTGAGTATAAGATGAACAGATCTTCAAAAGCACTTTTTTTCTTAATTATTCTATAAAGAAAAAATATATGACTCATTCAGAGTCAGTGGGAAAAAACAGTTCTTGTCTTAAACTCTGAAATTAGACTGCATCATTAGTTTATGCATCTGTACTGACTCTGATCACTATATCTCTAATAGCAGGATCTCGAATAACAGGATATGTACCTCTTTTTTAATCATACCTTTACATAAAAAAACAACTCTCAATCCAGAAGTGTTTGTAATGCACCATAAGTGCATTATAAAGAGCACTATAAAAATAAATAGAAAATAGCATAAAGTTATGTGATGTAAACAAACGTGGAAAAACCAAATGGCAGAAAATTGAAAAAAAAGTTGTTTGTGTACATTAAGATTTTTTTCTAATTTCCAGATTCTTTAATACAAGTTTTAGCATGTAAGGTCCAATGTTAGGCTAAATTCACTTTCTGAAAGTATTCTAAGTCTTTTCTGTCCCCCGAACCTGTGTGCGATACACAAAAATGAGAAAAAAAGTCTGTCACCTCTCTCGCTTGCACCACATATTAATGAATGTGTGTTCAGATGGGTAAGTATGAAATCTAAACAAAAACTCTTCCAATAGTTGATCCTGCCATTGAATTGCCCCCTGGCTATCTGAGCCTGCCCTCTAAATTCCCTGAGTGCCGCATCCTCTCTTTGATGGGGGCGGTGTTTGCCTGGACAGACACATAAACATGTAAAGGGTTCAGCGACTATGGATTGACTGAAACTAAGGGCCAAGGCTGAAATGGGTGTAAAGTACTTTTAAAACAATGTCGTTGGACCTCTGACAGACATATAAAATTGTGGAAAAATGTTACAATATGGGACCTTTAAAACACACTGACATAAGCTGCCATTTTTGTTGTTGCTGGATCTCAAGAGGCAAGTTAAGGGAAGGTAGGGCTGTGACACCATCGGATCAGGAATGATGTGTATGAGTAATACACAGAGAAAAAAAAGCTGAGGCCTTCTCAGATTGATTCATTTTGGGATCCAGTTCCAAAAACAAGTGTCATCAGGCTCCTAAAATGTGTAAAAACTATCTAAACAATAACTAAAATGTGTAATACTTCATCAGTTGTGAGGTATGAGGAATTCCATTGAAACAATTAATCAATTACAAGTTGGGCTTAAGTTTATTAATTTATCAGCACAGTTATCCAGTCGACTGCAGGCAGGAGGTTTTCCCTTCAGTATCCAGACCTAAATTTGATAAGAGTTTAATGAATAGTTTTTTAAATGAGCACATAAAGGATAGGTCAATATTCACAAAACCTTTAAAGTTATTTAACTTACCCAATAATGATTTACAAGCAGTGATTTTGTAGAGGATGTGGTAAAATATCTCAACAGCAATATTAAAGAAATGTTTCATCTCTAATTTTATCTCCAGGCAGATCATTCAGATTATGTAATTTAACATTAACACACACACGCACACACAAACTCGGTGTTACCTGGTTTCCATTAAGTGAATTAAGATGTGTAGTTTCCATTTCTATTCTTTTTTTTCTTTCTTTTTTTGTCTTTCAGCCTGGAGCTTTTTCACGCTTTGATGTATTTTTCTTGCTTTCTTTTGGGTATTCTTGTTTGAAACACAGCAGAGAGTTGTTTCAGACATCATAACTCGCACTTCTATCCACAAGGGACTGTGCTGGTCTATGATGAAAATCTTTGCTGTCAGTTCAGCTGGCTGCTACTGTGGACTCTGAACAAGCGCCAGAGCAACTTTGAGATTTTGATGTCATTTCAAGTACTTAACTCAATTAATTAATCGGACTAACAAAGGACTATCTCCAAACTTGTACTAATGACACTGACTTTTCAAAGTAAAGCTAGCTTGCCTTCTACTTATAGCTTTGTAACCTTTTCAAAGTTCAAGAAGGAGGCCACAGATCTGATCTCATCCTCAAGGTTTTAACCAAGAATTTAAACACTATAATGGAGTGTGCTACTTTGTGACCCCTTGAGAGTCAGCGGGGTCACGGGGTTAAATGTCTCCCAGTGACTCATTTCCTGTCAGCATGGCAAAGAAGTAAGAACCAGCTGTTCATTAGAGCTAAACAGGGAGGTATTGTGAGACAGTGAAGATCAGACAGTGTTGTAAAACTGGTTTCTGCCTGCTAAGACGGTGTTGTGGTGATACCATAGAGCTTATTATGCCTGTCTTTGTCAGCTGACGGCTTTTTAATAAGAACATCAAAAGAAAGATGTGCAGACATGGGTAAAAAAAAATGAAACGATCAGTCTTGTTTGAGATTGATACTCTTGTGGTTAAAAACTGGATAAGACATGCTAGCATTGCTTTTATCTTCTGTTAGTAACTTAAAGTTAGGGGAAAACATGATATTTAGTCTATTTCATCCTGTAGGAGCGGGAGGCAGTTGCTTGGGATTTCAGTTAAAGTGAAAGAGAACTAAGTGAATGCTTGCAGAGGCATTCTGCATTGTATGAAATGCCTTGGAGCTGCACTGTGTCCACACCTAGCTGGACAATCTTACAAACACTCTCATGTTTTGGGGTTTCTGCAGAAAGGTTTTCCATTCACTATGAAATAGTTTTTTAAGACCCAAATCTAAAACCCATATGACATTTTCAGAGCTGTCAAACTCCTCACTCTTTAAAACGTAAAACATGTTTAACCCAAATTACCAAGGGTATAAAAAAACGACCACATTTAGAACCTTTTCCTCTCCTTTTTTTCCTCGTGCCCACCCACTGCCTTTGTGCCTTAACCCACATCCTGTTCCAAACTCCACAGTCATAAGTGATGCATCAGCACTTCAATTCTGTACCTGCATTAATCAATCTCTGACACACAAGGCTTGATTTTCTATTTCAGCATCATCTTATTCTCAACATAAGCAAGCATCTCTGTTGCAGGGAGACAGTGAACACTTGTCTCACTTTGTTTCACTGTTTGCAGCTATTTAATTAGGGTATGTCTAGGTCACTTTTCTGCGCCAGACAGTGTCTCCCATCCCGAACAAGCTCTAAACAAGTGCTATAAATATACCATAGCAAGGTCAAAGAGGTTTATTTGTCACATGCACAGTTATACATAGCATAAGTGTACAGTGAAATGTGTATTCTGTACCTGCATCCTTTAATAATAGAAGAATAAGCTAAGCTAAATATTTATAAAATA